>CM060939.1:343385788-344585788 GCA_030765085.1 Allium cepa | reverse complement strand
ATGGAGGCTAGCGAGGCCGTGGTCAGAGTTTGGGAAGGTCCGGTGATCGGGGATGGTGGTTCGAGGGGTTTTTTGATGAGGTCTGGGTTTCCAATTTGCATCTGAAGGTACGATTTTGTTTTGGAATTCGATCGTTGTTGCTGAGTTGTTCGATGATTTGAGGACATCATAGCTGACTTGGCGATGAGGGTCGAAGGTACCGGAGTGTTGCCGACGGTGTGTGCATGTGCATCGAAGGGTCTGTGCACACAAGGTTTGGGTGAGCGTGAAGTTTTCTGTTTACTTGGGTTGATGCTCGAGTGAGAAGGAGGTTGTCTCGAGTTGAAGCTCGAGTTCGTGAGAACTGCCTCCGTATTTTGTTTAAAACTTAAACTTTTAAAAAAAGAAATGGGAGATGGATGGGAAACTCGAGTCTGGTCTCGAGTCAAAGGCGGGTCGAACTCGAAGCAATCTTGTATATGTTTTTTTAAAAGGTTTGTAAAGCTAATTTTAAAATTTTAAATTTAAAACTGATTTGAACTATTATGTTTAAACTATTTTGATTAAAAAGCTTTATGTTTTGTTAACTTAAATTTGAGAAACGTTAAGTATTTTAAAAACTTAATTTTTTTAAAAAATAATTAAGTATAAATTAAGATGAAATGTTTTTAAACATGTAAAGTAGGTAATTAATGTAAATGTTTTATCTTTGAGGTTGGTTAAGGTTTGATGATTAATGATTAATTTAAATAAAGTAATTAAAGTTTATTAATTAATTTAATTAATTGATAAATATAAGGTTTATTAATTTATGATTGATTTAAGTAATTATGCAATAGGTCATGTATGTTTTAAGGTGAGTTAAAGTTTTGAACTTATTTAAAAGGATTAAGGAGGAATTTGGGAAATCTGAAATTTGTATTTTCAGTTAAAAGATTTTAAATGTCAAATTTGAAGTTAATGGGTTTTGAATAAATTAAGATGTAAAGGAATTTATATTGAAATGGAGTAATTAGAAAATCAATTTGAAAATTGATTATGTGTTTGAAATCTGGATTTTAAAAGGGAGTTGAGACTATAAAACTTAGAAACGGGGTTTGTAAAGTGAAATAAAATATCGGTGGATATTTTGAAAACATAAATTCATGGTGGGAATTTATGAAGGAATGTGAATTTGTTTTAATAAATAGTGGTTTAACTAAAAGATGTGGAAGAGGAGCTTATTTCCCTGGATAGCCTTGTACGTTTCCAAAGTAAATGTTTAAATATAAGTTAAAAGTTTTAATGTTGATTTAAAAAGCATGTTTAGAAACTTTATTATTGTTAAATGTTTAAATCCTAAAGTAAGTATTTTTCAAATCTATTATCGTGGTAATTATTTAAAGATGACTTGGTATTTCGTTTTGAAAAGAGAAATCTAGTTTTATATTTTATAAAGTGACCTCATTTTAAATATTCCTAATATATATATATATATTTTTAATAAAGTATTGAAGTAGTTTTCAATCTAAATGTTAAAATATATTTTATAATAAAGTGTTTTTAAATTATTTTAAAAATCTAAAGCTTGCACTTGGTATTTTCAGTGGAAATAAATATTTGGGAATTTATTTCATGAGAAGAGTGTGGTTTGAAAACTGTTTTCAAAAGGGTTGAAAATGGAAATATACGTTGCGAAGATATTTTGAGGTAATAAATAATTCAGGAGAAATTATTTATTGTTGATGGTTGTTGTGAATGTTATTTGATAGTTAAATAACCGACTATTAATATTGGACAATGCGCTGATCATTTTGAAGAGACCGGGATCGAGATTAATTTCTCGAAAACCACTTCTATCTGGTTTGTACGTTTCCGTGAGGAAGACGAGTTCGAAGTCAAAGATGGAGCAGTGAAGTATAAGTGCTAGTCGCTGCTAATCCTGAGGATGATTCCAAAATGGATGTAGTAGGAGTAGTGCCTTCGGTTTCGTTCGAACTCGGGACGGGCTTGTATGGATGAATGCTTTCAGAACATCGTCAGGTGGACGATGAGCATTCTAAGTGAAACGATCTTAAAAGGTAACGCTTAGCCTCAAGACTCATTAATCGAGAATGACTGAAAATCAGGGGTTATGCAGCAAGGCTAGGTCGGTAGCGCCCATTAGGGTGAGGTCATCCCTATCTAGATGTCCCTTTTATTTCGGCTTAGTGGTGTGGTTGCTGATCCCAACCGTGGGGTGATCTTACTTGGGATTATCCAGGAAGGGGTAGTCCCGGTCTTGTGTTGTAGGGGATTAAGAGTAATCCTCGGTATGCTGATCTAGACTAGGTACCGTGACAGGTGGTACCCCAGTGCCTAGTCATTAGTTGGAAATCCATTTTCCCTACGTGCCCGTACGGTTTTGATTGTGACCAACTATTGCTGAAACGTGATATGCAAGCATTTCAGCTAGATTCTATTTTACTTTCTATAGACACTGTTATAATATCAGAGAATTTTGATAAAAAGTGTTGTGGCTATCATAAGGTAAAAATCCGACATGTTTATTTATGGCGTGGTCTTACGAGATGCTTTTGTTTTCAAAAGAATTTTGAAACTTTAATAATCAATTTGACTGTGGTTTTCTCACGCTGGTATTCCAGACTGACTCGGGTATTATTTAACTATAATGCTCGGGTCAGACCGAGTATTATAGAATACAGGAAAGGATGCTATGGAGCTCAGGAGACGAGCTGGATGGCGATATGTACTTCCGTACTTGATTATTATTCCGCTGTGTATTTAGTTTTGAGGATAAGTTTATATGACTGTCCAGTTGTATGTTATTGATGTTGTTGAACTCTGATGATGTGCTCTGATGATGTATATATATAAAACAGTTATAGTTTTCTTTTATGTAAAGATTTGTTATTATCTATTATATTTTATTCCGCTGCGATGGTAAGATTCTGATATTGTTTTCTATTTTATTTTTCTACCTCTTCTTCTTTTACTCAAGTGGTTCATATTTTCGTTCACCTTGAGTTGATGTGTTGGAAAATAGTGTTGACTTAAGGGGAATGGATTTGTGGGTCGTTTCACATGGTATCAGAGCTTAGGTTGGTGATAACCTTGGCTTTGGTGG
Source organism: Allium cepa (assembly GCA_030765085.1). NCBI lineage: Eukaryota > Viridiplantae > Streptophyta > Magnoliopsida > Asparagales > Amaryllidaceae > Allium > Allium cepa. The sequence goes on along the minus strand of CM060939.1, from coordinate 344,582,703 downwards.
GAATTACTCATTGAAAATAGAGTCCGTAGTACTCTAGAATGAGTTTGAACGTATTAATAGATGTGAGCGCGTATTTGTTAGTGAATGTAAATTATTTTAATATTGTGTTGACTTATTGGTCGAGTGGAATATGAATTCTGATCGAGTAAGTTAGCCGCTATTCGGGAAGAGTTTATAAACACCTGACACGATAAATTGACACAGTATTGTTTTAAAGGTGGGTGAATGAAATAATTTTGCCCAAAATTATATTTTGATATAAAATAAATATTTTCTTAAATTTCTATATAACTTGGATGTTTGGATGATAATATCTTAAACAAATATGATTATAAGAAAAAAATTGAAATGACTTATGTAATCAAAAAAGGGAATTTGTATAAGCATAAATTATACAAATGAATTATAGTTAAAATTTGATTTAAGTCAAAATTTGAAAATTTAAAACCCCAGAGATTTTCGAAGTGTATTTCGAAGTGTTTTGAAGACCAATAATAGCTTTATTATTTTAAAAAGTATTTCTGAAAGAAAATTGTTTCAAATAAATTTTGGGAAGGGAAATAGTATTAAACTCACTTCAGTCGCTGGAAAATAAATTCGGTGATGACTGCAGCATCATCGATGTTCATTTTCGTGTTTCTAAGTGACAAGTTGTTGCCAAATTGGTTTATTAAGAAGTACTAGTTTGTTTTTGAAATTTCAAAGGAAATTTGTTGGGGATAAAAACCAGGATTGGTTTAAAAATTAGAGAAATGTGATTTTGGGATGATTTGAACCAAAAGCCGAGTGTATGAAATCCTGAATCCTTATTTGAATTGAAAATCCTGATGAGATAAGTTATAAACTTGTAAAGTTGAAATGATTTTTAACTAAGGAAGGAAAATGTGACTTTGAATGTTGGAATTAAAATTTAAAGTGAAAGTTAAAAATGAAATTAACTTGGATTGAGGAAGAAAATTGAATCGAATTGAATTAAATAAATCTGAGTTAAAATAGAATTGAATTGGAATAAAGTGAAGAAATTAAAATTTTGAAACTTAAATAGGTTGAGATTGAATGAGAAAATAAAAATTAAGTTGGAATTGAATTGAAATTAACTTAATCAATTGAAATTGAGCTGGAGTAGGATTAAAATGAGAAATAAAATTAATTAGAATTAAATTAACTTAAGCAAAGTTAATAATAATGAATTAGATTTGAAGTATGTTGAAAAGAATTGGAATGAAATTAAGTCCTTACTTAACAAAATTCAAAAGGATGGTATGATGCTAGATTTAACTCAAGCTAAGTTAAATTAAATTCAGTTGAGTTATAGATAATATTGAATGAAATAAAATTCTTACTTAAATAAATGGAAGTAAATTGAATTGGAGTTTATGAAATAAAAATGCATGCTTGGCTAAATAAGTGTATAATCTCGAGAAAAAATGAAATATAAATATAGTCAAGCTTAATATGGGTAGAAGTATGAAAAATATAAGTGTGATACTTATAAGAAAAAAATGGTGAAGTAAAATAGTAAGCCAAAATAAAATTGTTTTGTATTTTGGAAATAAAATAGAAATCCAAACTTGAATTATAAAAATAGAATTGAACTCAAGTACAATAATGAAGTGATTTTTGAAGATAAAAACCAAATATTGAATTGGAAGTGGGAGTAAACTAATTTGGAATAAATTAGAAAACTGAATATGTTAATGAGATTTGATTTGGTTAAATAGAAGTTGAATTGTGAACTTGGATTGTTAGTCAAAAAAATGGACTTTTGAAAGGAAGTTTGAGTTATAAAATTTAGCTTGAATTGTTAGTAAAGTAAATGTAAGTGGAAATGTTGTCAAATGGAATGGAATTGGATTATAATAGAAATGATTTGAGTTACAAATAAAATCCAATTCGAGTATAAATGAGTTAAGTATGTGCTTGGATGTTATTTTAACAGACTGAGAATGGGATTAAAATTAAAATGGATAAAGAGTATGAGGTAATTGAATTTGATGAAAATCAAATTAAATAGAAGTGAACTTAAGCTTGAAGTTGGAATAAATTGAAGTAAATTAACTTAAGTTAAAAATAATTAGAAGCTCGACTTCGAGTAAGAATGGAAGTCCATTAAATAAAAGCTTAGGTTGAATTAATTTGGAAAATGGTTATTAATATTGGCATGGAATGTTATCAAGCTTAATGGAATGGGTTTAAATGAAACCAACGCGGGAATGAATGAAATGCAAGTAAATGGTTTGTAAATAAGTTATAATGGAATAGAATTTAATATTAATTGTATTGGAATCAATTTAAAATGATTATAAGCTTAAGTAATTTTTTATCTACATAAATATCACCGAATTTTCATAGAAATAGTTGTTGTTTGACGAAAATGAGATTAAATAAAATTCTATGAATTAATAGAATTAAATAAAATTGATTTTTAAATAAATTGAAATGAATAAAAGTTCGTTTGGTTTAAAAATGAATCGTATGCAAGCAAGTGAATTGTAAATCACTTAAATTAAATAGTATGGGTTGTGAGTTGATTGAAAGCAATTGAAATAAATGTCGAAACCTTACATATGTGCTTATGAAAATATATAACATGCATTGTTACAAAATCCATGTTTTAGCTATTTACATATTAGTGGTATGCATGTTTCTAACTATTGGAAGCAAGTAATTGGTAGTGAGTTGCATATATTTTATACTTACATGTTTTAGTTGAGTAAGTACAGGGAAGCCGTTGGGCTGGATTTGATCGCGCAAAATGCTAATTAAATAAGCCGCTTGCTTAAAAATGCTAAATAAAGGTACGCCTACGCAATAAAAATAGGAAATATGAACTGTTTTTGTTTTTCCGACCGGGTCGGTCGATGTATATATATATGTATGTATATATATATATATATATATATATATATATATATATATATTTATCTCTTATCAAATTGCAAAAGCTCCTCCGTACAAAGGAGACTCTGCCTAAATTTTTCGAAAATTTTGGGAGTTAGAAAAATTTTTGGAAAATTTTTGTTATCAACAAAACGATTTCAAATTGGAAATTGATATAAATTAGCAGGATGAAACTAATTCAAAATAATGTTATAAATCAGTTATAAATGGAAGATAAAATTCAATATTCAGAGTTGAAGATAAATTGGATTCATATGGAAATGGAAAAACTAATTTGAGTAGAAGTAGATATGAAAACTTCTATGAGGAAATGTATAAAATGATTTTAAAAACTATGATTGGATATTATTGCTAAGTGGAATACGCAGGTATTATAAAGGGAAAGGAAAATTGGTTTTGATTTCAGAAGATAAATTTGAATTGCTCGACAAAAAGGTATGTATTTAAATTTCTGTATGAAATTTGATTGGGTTTTTGATCTTGCCACTTGACCTTTTGTTTTCTTTTGGAATTTGGGAGCCCGTAGAGGCATTTTGTAGTTGTACCGAGCTATCCATGCAAAGGAGATGTTGGCGAAAATTTTCAAAAATTTAGGAAGTTAGAAAAAATTTGAGAAATTTTGAAAATTTAAAACTTGGTTTTGAATTCTAATTTGAATGGTTGAATAAGTAAAGTTATTTAGGAACTATGGAAAAGTTTGGAGAGTTAGTAAGATGGATAGTGGGTCTTTAATAAAAGATATGTTATGGCAAGTTGATAAAACTGTTTGGTTTTGGAAAATAGTAATGGGTATTGGATCATTCTTCTTAACTAGCAATTTCGGGGACGAAATTCTTTTAATTGGGAAGGAATGTGACGACCCGGAATTTTGGTCAATTTAAATTGGGATATTTAATTGTTTTTAATATTTAAAAGTTAGTTTGTAACTTAAATTTCAAATATCACCATTATTTGGAAATCTAATTATTGGATTTAATTACTGGAAATTGGGTAAAATGTTGAATCTGGAGTTTTAAGCCTATTAAAAATAATTTAAGGGTTTGTAAAATTTATATCGATAGTACTGAAAATAGTAAAAGTGTTGAAATTGAATTTGGAAGTGTTTTGTTAAGTTTTGAAATTTTATCGTTTAAATTGACGTTTAAAAATAGCCTTCTGAGGCACAATCTCAGAATTTGACGAAACCAGTTTCATTGGATCCGTAATATTGTATTATTATCGGATTTCAATTTTCGTAATGTTTGGAGTTGTTGTGCGAGCGTACGACATATAAAAGCGCGGAATCTATATCGAAAATTCAATATAATAACTGGGTTCAAAGGGCTATCTTCTTCATATGATCGAATTAGGACTCGAAACCTTTTCCATTACGTTCGGAATAGGGGTATAACATTATAGACGCCTAGCAGCACGCCTCGATGGGAAATTAAAATTTTGAGTGACGATTTTGGAACGTTTAAAATTTTTTAAATATATATATTTGTTGACTGGTCAATGCCACTCACATCAGAGCTTTTTTCGTTTCATCTCAAATCACTGTGCTTTTCCTTCTTAAGCACGCTTCTCCTTCAATTTCGTTTCCTCCTCCCTTCTTATAAACAACCGAGATTCGAGAGAAAAAAAGGGGGATGGCCGATCTCCTTAAATACAATCAGAAAAGATGTCGAATTCATTTTATTTGCTTCTTCGTTCATTTTCTCCTTCCACCCTTCGTTCTTAATTTTTTGAAATCGATTCTGTATATAATAAAAAAATCGATCGAAGCTCGCTCGCGGCCTCGCGCTCTCTCCCTCGATTGGCTTTGCGTTCGAATTAGAGTTGATGCTCGCGATTTTAGGGTAAATACGAGCTCGCAAGTGATGAAGGAAGACCGAGTGTTCAAGATCGTTGGGTGCGAGCATCAATCGGCGAGGAACAAGGCGCGTTGAGGTCGCGACTACGGCAATAGCAAGTTTGGCGATCGAGTGCGTGGCGTTGATTTGGGGGTCGCGCACGAAGAAGCGGTGATGGGCTCTGCTCTGGTATTGTTGCAAGATGCTTGTCAATGAGCGAGTAGATTAGGGTTTGCTTCGATATCAGTGAGGGTGGCGTTCGAGCTCGGGGTCACGACTTTTTCACGGGTGAAGGGATCTGAGGTGACTGGTGGTGTGGTTCTCGAGCTAGCAGTGAGGTATATAGCCAATTTTAAATTTTTATTTGATTTAATAAATATTAGGAAACATGAGTTTGTAACCGTAAGGAGTATTTATAGAGAAAAAAAAGGGAGAAATTTTAAAGCCAGATTTTTATTTTTTATTTTACAGAGTTATACATATTAAAGCAGGAAAAGAAAGATATATAAGTCAGATATTGGATAATTTTATTTTTATCAGAATTTAATATATGCATATTTTTAGCTACAGTTAGAATTTTAGAAAAAAAGTAAAAGAAAATAAAAGGAAATATCTTACTTTAATTAAGATATGTAAATCATGTTAAAAGCGAATATTTTGCAAATTCACGAATTGTTATGTTATGGTTAATGTGTTTATCAAAAATTTAACAGTAAAGTGAAATATGGAATTTTAGTAACCCTATAGATTTAAAATTAAAAGTGAGAAAATTAATGGTAGTAAAGTCATGGCAAATGCTAATAAATTCGGAATTTTCATTTATACAAAGTTCAAAATCAAATGAAACCAGCCGGGTTGATTCGTGGCTGGAATCGATGCAACAAAAATCAAAGGTGAGTTAATCTCACTCATCTGGGTTTATTTAAATTTAAATAATTGGTTGAATGGTTGAATTTATTTGACGTGCTATATTATATATATAGTATATATCGGAGTGATTGATTTCCCACATTATATAGCGGATGAGACCCTATGCGCTGCATAATAGCGGATGATATTATATAAATCCCATATACCGCTATATTCCACCTCGAAGTGGAATTGGTATTTTTTTTATTGTGCCAACATCCATGGATACAGGAAACTAGGTTGGAGGGATCCAACTGGATTCCTAAAAAATTTATTTAGAATGTTTAATATTCTCTATTATGATTATTTTTTATCCTGTGATGAATTATACTGATAATTAGAATGTTGGATGTAACGGGTTGATTGAATATATTTGGGATACTAGGTTATCAGAAACATATATAATGGATTTTTGAAAAGGAAATATAAGAGAAGATTTTAAGTAGGATAATTATAGAGTATCTGGATATATTTAAGAATGGATTGGGAAAGAATAAAAGTGCTTTTAGAAAATAAATTCCGAGTATGAAATAGGGGATTTTGAATAAACAGAGAATAACGGATTTTTAAAACTTAAGTGATATAATTTAAAGGAATAAAGAATTTATTTTATAATTCAAGGTTTGAACTTATTTTAAAAGGATTAAGGAGGAATTTGGGAAATCTGAAATTGGTATTTTCAGTTAAAAGATTTTAAATATAAAATCTGAAGTTAATGGTTTTTGAATAAATTGAGACGTAAAGGAATTTATGTCGAAATGGAGTAATTTGGAAATCAATTTGGAAATTGATTAAGTGTTTGATATCGGGATATGAAATGGGAGTTGAGACTATGAAACTTATAAAAGGGGATTATAAAGCGAAATAAAATATTGGTGGATATTTTGAAAATATAAATTCACGGTGGGAATTTATGAAGGAATGTGAATTTGTTTTAATAAATAGTGGTTTAATTAAAAGATGCGGAAGAGAAGCGCATTTCCCTGGATAGCCAAGTACGTTTTCAAAGTAAATGTTTAAATATAAGTTAAAAGTTTTAAAAGTTTTTTTGAAAAGCATGCTTTAGAAAATTTATTGTTGTTAAATGTTTAAATCCTAAAGTAAGTATTTTTCAAATCTATTATCGTGGTAATTATTTAAAGATGACTTGGTATTTCGTTTTAAAAAGAGAAATCTAGTTTTATATTTTATAAAGTGGTCTCATTTTAAATATTCCTAATATATATTTTTAATAAAGTATTGAAGTAGCTTTAAATCTAAATGTTAAAATATATTTTATAATAAAGTGTTTTTAAGTTATTTTAAAATTCAAAGCTTGTACTTGGTATTCTCAGTGGAAAGTATATATTTGGGAATTTATTTCATGAGAAGAGTGTGGTTTGAAAACTGTTTTCAAAAGGGTTGAAAATGGAAATTTATCTTGTGAGGATATTTTGAGGTTAATAAATAATTCAGGAGAAATTATTTATTGTTGATGGTTGTTGTGAATGTTATTTGATAGTTAAATAACCGACTATCAATATTGGACAATGTGCTGATCATTTCGAAGAGACCGGGATCGGGATTAATTTCTCGAAAACCACTTCGATTCGGTTTGTACGTTTTCATGGGGAAGACGAGTTCAGAGTCGAAGATGGAGCAGTGAAGTGCAAGGGCTAGTCGCTAATAATCATGAGGATGATTCCAAAATGGATGTAGTAGGAGTAGTGCCTTCAGTTCTATTCAAACGCGGGACGGACTTGTATGGTTGAATGCTTTCAGAACATCATCAGGTGGACGATGAGCATTCTAAGTGAAACGATCTAAAAGGTAATGCTTAGCCTCAAGCCTCATCAACCGGGAATGACTGAAAATCAGGGGTTATGCAGCAAGGCTAGGTGGGTAGCGCCCATTAGGGTGAGGTCGTCATGTCTAGATGTCCCTTTTATTTCGGCTTAGTGGTGCGGTTGTTGATCCCAACCGTGGGGTGATCTTACTCGAGATTATCCAGTAAGGGGCAGTCCCGGTCTTGAGTTGCAGGGGATTGGGAGTAATCCTCGGTATGCTGATCTAAACCAGGTACCGTTACAGGTGGTACGCCGGTGCCTAGTCATTATTTGGAAATCCATTTTCCCTACGCGCCTGTATGGTTTTGATTGTGACCAACTATTGCTGAAACGTGAGATGCAAGCATTTCAGCTAGATTCTATTTTACTTTCTATAGACACTATTATAATATCATAGAATTTTGATAAAAAGTGTTTTGGCTATCGTAAGGTAAAAACCCGACATGTTTATTTGTGGCGTGGTCTTACGAGATGCTTTTGATTTCAAAAGAATTTTGAAACTATAATAATCAATTTGAGTGTCGTTTTCTCACGCTAGTATTCCAGGGTGACTCGGGTGTTATTTAACTATAATGCTTGGGTCAAACAGAGTATTATAGAATACAAGAAAGGATCGCGTGAATCTCAGGAGACGAGCTGGATGGAGATACTTACTTCCGTACTTGATTATTATTCCACTGTGTATTCAGTTTCGAGGGTAAGTTTATATGATTGTCCAGTTGTATGTTATTGATGTTATCGAACTCTGATGATGTGTTCTGATGATGTATATATATAAAACAGTTATAGTTTTCTTTGTGTAAATATCTGTTATTATCTATTATATTTTATTCCGTTGCGATGGTAAGATTCTGATATTGTTTTCTATTTTCTTCTTCTACCTCTTCTTCTTTAACCCAAATGGTTCATATTTCCGTTCACCTTGAGTTGATGTGTAGAAAAATAGTGTTGACTTAAGGGGTACGGATTTGCAGGTCGTTTCAAATATTATTTATTATTTCTTCAAACACCTTGAAACACATTTCAAAATTTTCCCAACTTAGCTTCAAACTGCACAATTTAGGTCCATTTTAATTTATAGGCCGTGCTTATACAATTTTACTTCCGTAAAACATTTCACCATGTTTTATCATTGTTTATTATGTAATAAACATCCTTTATTAAGACACAACAACCAATTTATGATGATATTCAATATTATTATATCTAGAAACCAAACACACTTTATATTCGATAATATTTTTTCTAGAAATATTTTTCTGTGTATAAAGTATAATCTAGGTAAACTTATTTTGTTTCAGAACACTTCAAAAAAATCTTCCGAAATCTCTGGGATTTAGATTCTAGTTTGAGATTACCTTTTGCTTAACTTGTTTGCATAGTTCATTCTTATCAAAATCTAATTTTGGTTATATATGTATTACCACTTAAATTTTATAATCTTATTTAATAATTACAGCCAATCACCTTAATATACTATAATAATCTACAAAAATTATTTCTTTTATATTAGAATTTAATCTTATATAAAAATTCTTTTAAAATCGTTTTTAAAATCATTGTATATGAAAATAACAATTACGCCCTCATATATACTACACTCAACTGATTATAGGGTACTACTGACACTATCTCTAATGAATAATTCCCACCAGAGCCAAGGTTCTCGCTTAATCTTCGGCTTTGATACCATGTGTAACGACCGGGCGATTTTTTCGACCCTCGAAAATCGACACTAATACGTTCGCTGTATAGAGTGCCTTGAGTGCCAGAAATACCAGGTTGTTAAGGTTTAAGAAGAAACGAGATAGATGAAGAACAGAAAACAACAACAACACAGAATCTCATATCACAACGGAACAAAATATAGTATACAAAAACAGCATTTTATACAAAGGAAAGCTGTAACTGTTAATATACGTACAAGTTATCAGAGTACAATCATCAACAAATAAATCTAGATAATTAAAATATTTTTCCTTAATTGCTAAATATACAACCTATAATACACAGCAGAATATAGTCACATACGTGCATACACCTCTGCCATCCAGCTCGTCTCCTGAGCTCCAAAACGTCTAACCTGAAAATTGCAATACTCGGTCTAACCCGAGCATTACAATAAAGTAACACCCGAGTTAAGCTGGAAATCAGCGTGAGTAAACCTACTTAATTTGAAATACTTAAGTTATAAAATCTTTTTAAATCCAAGGTAACTCATATAACACGACGAATTTTCATCTTATAAAACCTAAACACCTTTGCAGAAAAACCGGTTATATTATAATATTGTCTAAGTACAAATACTTACTAAAATAATGAATTTGTTAAATTAATTTAGTTTCAGATTGGACTCTATGATCAAACCCGCAAATGGTTCGTAGTGATTTCAAATCGAAGTGGTTCCAGATATCACTGGTATCCGATTCCGATCTCTTTGAATCCAAGTAAGAAATTTTAAAGGGCTATATTGTTTAAAATAAACAATTTACATTTAGGGTGACAATCTTCACGTATGAGAATTTATTACAGATTTTTATTTCAAATAAAAACATACCATCATTTTAACTAACTATTTTAACTCGTTCGAGCACTTGATGGCACAGAACAAAAGTAATTTAAATAAATATCCTATAGGATTAAGCCAAGATATAGATTATTACTAATTTGATAAACAATAACCAATATCAAAACAATTCATACATCGGGATTTAATTAACTTTAATTAACCGAATCCATTTATATTTTTATCCAAAATTAATTACAAAAGAAATTATCAATCAATTTATTATTAGTTAATCAATGTTAAACACTCTACTTAATACCTAATCTTGTTAATTTACATAGTTTTAAGCCAAATAATAATATATTTAATTTCCCATTTTAATTATAAAATATCATTGAACTTTAAATTGTGGAAAATCCGTAATACTAATTTATAATACCGGTAATAGGATTAAGATGTACAAAGTCATCATGTTGGTTTAGGTTTAAAATGACAAAAGATTTTGAGTTTAAAGAAAAATTTTAGTTATCATACATACATACAAACATACATATACATACATATATATATATATATAAGTTCAGTTTCTTTTTTTTCTCTTCTCTAATATTTTTTTTCCTTCTCTTTCATTTCCCTTTGGCCCATCCACTTTCCAGCCCAACACTCCTCCTCCTTTCCTTCTTTCGATATTCCTTTCCTTCCTCTGTGCTTTCTCTTTTATTTCTTTTCCACCCTGCTGTGCACGTGCACGTCACTTTCGATCAAGATCGCTTGCCGTCATCTATCCAGCTACATCACCCTCGACCACGATCCGTCGTTTCACCACTAGAAACACACGACAAACCCCACATTCAAAAATATCAACATCGAACCGATGCTTGGAACTTCACCGTGGCTTTCCTTCCCCTCGCTTAGCCACCACGGTCCACCGTTCATCACCAAAACTATGCCAGACGACCATCACACTCCCCTCTATCTTTCGCCTACACCGCACGCCTCTACCTCCCTCCTCTCTTCACCATTTCCAAAAATCAAAAACCCAAAATCCATCGTCCTAAAACCCTATTTCGTCCTCATATAGCCTCCACATCCCATTAAAATCATCGTGCCATTTTTCACGACTGCTTCATCGCCTACACCCCCTCCACGCCAAGTGTCATGCCCCCAAATCAGCTACATCACCTTAATTCGACCTTATACCCAAATCTGTTCCTCTACAAATTCCTCTTTTCATACGTTAAAAAAATCTCAGACCACTTCCAAAAATCAAGTTTTTCAACAATCCTATCTATATAATCCAGTTATTAAAATTTAAGATTTGAATTTTGACCATAATCGAGGCACTTACTGTAACAAGCTTTTTCTTTTTCCTATGAATAACGAAATTGAATGAAATTAATTCTAAAATACTCTATACTTGGAAACAAACAAGTTTCGTATTGGAATCAAGATTTAAAACTAGATAGATGATGAGCTACAGGTTCTTTTCAAGTAGGGAGGTTAATTGTTTTTATACCACCAAGTAAGAATAGGAAGCTATAAGGAAGATATACAGGGATTTTGATGTTTAAGTAGGATTTAGTGATGACCATTACACACATTCATATACATTTTCTCGTCACAGTACATATATATACCTGATATATATCAATGATTCAACAAAGATCATAGTTGCATATGGACCAGTAAATAAGAGTAGATGTTTTACTCACTATTTTGAAGTGTGATGAACTGCTGCTCTGTTTATACACTCTTGCTTTAAGTTCTTACTGTCTTGATTCTTTTTTTTGAATAGCAGCACTTGTTCTTTTTTTTTCCTTTTTTTATGTGAACCAGTAATCAGTATAACTTTACATATTTATAGAAAAAGGAAGGGGAATAGTGAGGCAAAAAGGTGGTTGTAGTTTTTTACAGGATTTCATTTTCACACCTTTCATTTATTTTTATTTTTTTATTTTGACTTGATTTAATGTTTGGCCTGATTTGATTTATAAGATGATTTGATTTATTTCATGGATTGATATTATATGACTTGATTAAATGTGTTATATGCTTGAATTAAATGTTTGACTGGATATTTTATCATCATAGGGTTTCCTTGCATATATATATATATATATATATATATATAGAGAGAGAGAGAGAGAGAGAGAGAGAGATATTTTTTGACCATATGTAAAGCATTTGACTATATACTAACATGTATTAACATGCTAATCTTGATACTTCTTGTAAAATTTATTTCATATACACTATTTTATCATAAGCCCTTTCATATATACATACACACACACACACACACATATATATATATATGCACACATATGCAATATACATTTTTATTTAACCTATTTACATTTATACATAATTACACATCATATTCTCGAAAGTTTGAATTTTTCCCACCATTAGTTTTATTCATCCATGTATATGTATTTATTTACATATACATTATTCTTGTAACATACATCCATATATATATATATATATATATATATATATATATTATTAAACATCATAAAGCTTGTACTCCTTTGTATATATTTATATATGTATTTACATTCTACACATTCACTATTACACATATACTTATGTATGTTTTGTCATCACACATGTATATGTATATACATTTAGGCAAATTTTCATATACATTACTTCATATGACATGTATACATATATATATACATACACATACACACACACACACTCTCTTATATGCTTATATATATAAACATCGTTAACTTGTATATACTTATATTTATGTACAAATATATGGATATTCTATCTTAAGTTTAAATAGTGGAGTTTATATACATATTTCTACAAATTTATCATATCCAGAAATTTATAATTTTAAAATCAAACATAGTTTTCAATTGATATATAGATTCGAATATTTTAAATTTCAGAAAAACTCGTCTATTCGACTTATGAAAATAAATATTTAAATAATTAAAATCAGTTAATTTCCCCGATATCCGATGGTTAAAAACCTGGATCGTTACTATTCAATCACTTATCATGAGCCATTTATTTCGTCTGATGTAACTAGTTTATAGTCAAGATTTTTGGATCAAATATCCTGAAATCAAAGATATAACTCTTACTGAAAACAATTTTCCATAATAAAATTACATTTGGAATATAAATCACATTTATAATCCCTTATTCATTATCTACTTAGTATTTCTATACAATTCCCATTTCCAATGTCACTTTATGAAGTAGAGGTGATCATTCACTCTCTTCAACTCAATTGTGCCTATATTTATCCGCTCTTGAACATTCACTTCCCATTCCAAATGGTTGAACCATTCAAAAGGCAACACTTTCAAGACTACATCGAATTCTTTACAGAACTGCATTTGAACATCCCTGATATTTTAAGGCCATCGTATGGTAGCACTTAAGCAAACTGATCAAAATTATCATTTCAATGATCAAATTTCTTGGTTGGTCTTTTAATTCTTTGTCTATACACAATAAGATTCTTATTGTACTCAATTGCATTGAAAAATGATATTGCACCATAGTTTATTTCTTTAATTCAAATGAACCGATTTCTTCGACTCGTAGTACGAATGAGACTGTCCAACTTTTGTTTGTGTTCAAATATGGATCAAATATACATAATCTTGTATTTCTTTGGAGTTAAAACTCATAGAAGAAAATAACGGTATCGAGAAAACAAACACTTAAGTGACCAATGGTACGAATGTATTTGTAGTTGCATTATTCGGCTCTTTCATGGGTCTTAAAGCGACAATATGCCAATGAATTTATTGGTAGATATATTTTATAGTTCTTCACCAATCCTAATTCAGTTTATTAGTGTATTATTTCAATTAATAAATAATTTTACCTTGTAGATTGGTTGCACCAATTTTCTAAAGTAGATAATTTTAATTTTATTTTGGTGTTTCCTTATAAAACATTATAAATGTTCAATGTAATCATTTCATTTGTCAAATAAGGCTCCTACTAGATTTTTATTTTCCTTAAAACCCTAATAGAAGTAAAGAAATATCTCAATTTCTTTAGGGAGTATTAGGATTCACTTGTCCGACCTTGAGTTTGCTCAACAAACCGTGAACCTGCAAGCGATGGATAATCTGTAACATTTGTATCATGTTCAACTCATAATTATGGCCTTTACCTTATCATCAACATTGACCTTAAGTTTTCTCAACAAATCAACAGAGATTATTCACCCTTTCCTATCATTTCTCGATGACCTAAGTATAGTGCACATAGCATGAGTTTGCTTAACAAATACATGCATGTATCCTACCTCGCATAGGCAATATATTAATAGTACAACACATAATGGCTCTAGCTTGAGTTTGCTTAACAACTAATGCGAATGCACTTAATCTATCAATATATAAATGGTAGAGGAAAACTATATTTAATATTCACAGTTTTTAATACTTCGGGTAATATTGATTTAAGACATCATGATTCAAGTATTAAACACATCTGAAATCATGACATATGTACCATACATATGTTTTTATTCTAAAATTCTATTAGCATTTATTTCAGTTCCACTTCAATTTGATTTATACATATAATTATACAAATTCAATTATTTATAACAATTATAATTTAATTAACCTACATAATATTTTATGTATCTTATTAATTAAATTATATTTAATTAATTTTAATTCTTAATTTAATCAACTAATCTAATTAAATTAAAATTTAAAATTTTAGAAAATTTACTTTATTCTTCTAAATCTATTTAAGGCGAATATTTTAATCTAACCTTTGTAATTTATATGCACTATATATATATATATATATATACTAATTAATTAACTCTTTAATTAAACATTTTAATTAACTATTTAATAAATTTATAAAATTTATTTTGTTTAATTTCCTAAAACAATTTTGAGGAAATCAAAACATTTTAAATTATTACACTACAACCTTTATACTTTTCATTAATACATACATACATACATATATATATATATATGTATATGTTTGTATGTATGTATATGTTTGTATATGTCTATATATATATATATATTAGTTAAATAAAATTTATAAATTATTTATTTAGGTAAACACTTTAATTAGTATTTCAATTAATTTGAAAATTTTATTTAGTTTACCTAAATTAATTTTAAGATAAGCTTTCAACTATAGCCATTATAGTTATATATACATACATACACATACATACATACATACATATATATATATATATTTCTTTAATTAATCGTATTAATTAAATATTAAAAAAAATTAAAAAATTATTAAATTAGTTTCCCAAAATAAATTTTTAAAAATTATAGATTTTTTTGTAACATTTATAAAACTTCTATTCATATTTTAAACCCGATATTTAAATTTAAAATTTATACTAAATTTTTAAATCTTAATTAGAAAATTAGCTTAAGGCTCACATCAAGGCCAACCTTTTAGAATTATTCCACTCATTAAGCTAGGCCAGTAGCCAGGGAGGTAAAAAACACTTCGTATTTTCGACCCCAAGCCTAGACACTACTATTCTAGACACCTATCATGTATGAAAGATTAGTAGTTGTCCCTAAATGCTAGGCAATTGGACTACATAGACTATACAAGCTCTAATATCGTTGTTGGGTTCAGACCATTCTAGCAGTAGGTGAAATGGGTAATTTCAATAAAATTCCCTATTTGGATCTTAATGGGCTCATGTAATCTATTATCTAACATTAGATCTAGTCTATTTTATTTTAAAATTTTCCATATTTATTTAACTAATTATATTAATTGAATTTTTGAATATTGACGTGGCTAATTTACATAGTCCTCTCGGCCTAAAAATATTGTTGATCTTCAATATGATAGATTTGCTTTGATTATAGTCAAATTACGACACGATGTCCATCGAGTGACTATAGTTGGATCGAGTGGAAATATTAGTGAAAAACTATTCAAGTGAGGATTTGTCTCCACGAAAATATGGGATAAGAATCTTGGTCAGATAAAGTCAATTCAAAGTCAAAATCTCTAACCAGAGTAGTTCGGTTAATAATAATTGTTAATATCGAACCAACGATTTGTATTTGGATCATAGAGTTGAATATGAACGATATTGAATTTAAACCATTACCAAATTCCATAAGTTCAAAGTGATATAGTTTTGATGAAGATAATTTGTGTAAACAAAGTCACTACCGGGTAACGCTTATCAAACTAAAATTGGATTTTACTAAAACCAAGCAAGCAATAAATTTGGCCAACATTTCTCATCACTTACTAAGTGACGTGTGAACGATAATATTTGAATAGTCCAATATTAATCGCCGACTGAATTTAAACATAAAGAGTCACACAATCAGAACTTAGAATACTCTTTTGACCAAATAGTTTAATTAATTTGTAACTCTTATAAATTAATTAAAATTATTAGTATTATGAAATATTAATTATAAAAAATTTATTTGATACGTTAAATAATATGAACAAATAATTTTATAGTTGTTATAAATATGTTAATTGATATACGATATAAATACGTCTTTAAATTGGGTTTAAATGCGATAAATAACGATCGGGCTAAAAATGAATTTGAAGCACAATTGGGGCAAAGGGGATTTCGACCATGAAAGATCAAGTTTGAGGCATCCATATGATGGTTAGAGGCTTGGATTTAAATGGGATAAGACACAGAGAATGAGTAAGAGAAATAAGGAGACCTTGATCCCAGTTTATCTCTCTAGCCTCTCCTCTATAAAAGGATCATTACTCTAATCTTTAAACTACTTTTTGCTTCCTCCATCTACCTAAGTGCTAGCCGAAATCCTTCCCATCCTCTCATCCATAGCCAAGCTTAGATCAAATAAAAATAAAACTATTCGAGAGCCAGTGGTCAATAATCTGAAACTTGTTGAAACCTCGTCTATGACTTTTCGTACTTATGATATTTTGACTACGACAACTACATACATTGATTTTATATACTAACTTGTATTTGCAGGAATATCTACAAGACCGGATTCAAATGAACTTCGTACTTCATATATGTTGTATTGAGTCTTTGTCTAGAGTTAAAAAGATGTTAAAATCTCTCCTTTGGATATATATGTCGACACGTGCACGTACACACATGCATAGAGCTATTTTGTATTTTCAGGACAAATTCAGACGTCTGAATTGACCATTTCAAATGTCTAAATTTGTAATCAAATTTGAATTTTTAGACAATATTCAGACGTTTGAATTGGAAATTTCAGACGTCTGAATCAGGTCAAAAATGACCTATTTCCTTTCAGATTTGCACGTTAACAATTTCAGAAGTCTGAATTCTAATTTTCAAACGTCTGAATTCCTACAACGGCTATATTTTTGAATAGACATTTCTCTACCATGAAGAGATACAACTTTTTATCGATAGATATGTCCATATACTTTCATGATAACTATTCACGAACAATTGCATCTTTTTGTACTATATATAAACATGTTAGAATCATCAGTTTTATTCACCTAATCCATCTAACCCTTTCTGTTCTTATACTACTTTGATTCTAACACTTTTGTGCATTCAAGTTCATACAAAATCATTCATTTACTTTCATATTATTAACATACATACATACATATATATATATACATATATATATATATATATACATATATATATATATATCAAAAGGAGAAGATTATAGGAAGGTTGTACTATCAAGAGACAAATCCGTGTTATCAAGAACACAATGTGTCAAATACTCTTTGTATAAGTTGAAGTCTTGTTCTGCGGTTCAAGCAAGTGAAGTCCTCTTTGGTTGTTGAGGCATCAAAATCCTGTTCTGTTGTTCAGGTGTTGTAAACTTATTCCTCCGGGTTAAGTGAGGATTGTTGTTAGTGAAATTCCAGAAGGAGTCTGGGACTGGACGTAGAACGGGAAGTTCGAAGCAGTATAAAAATTCCTGCTGTGCTTATTTTATTTTATTTTATTTACTTTACATTGCTATAGTATCTTAGTTTATTTCCGCATTAGTTTAGTATAATTCCATATAGCATGATCCGAACACTCTTTTCATTTGGTATCAGAGCCTGGTTTCTTATAACCGTTACACAGTTATCTGATATATTGCTAATATGGAAAACAACACCAGCACTACCACTAGCACTGTCACTAACACTAGTTTTATTGAAGGTCAATCTAATGCACGACCTCCTCTATTCAATGGCATGAATTACAATTATTGGGCAACACGGATGCGTATTTATATGCAAGCCTGTAGTTTTGATGCATGGAATATTACACAAGAATAACATATTGCACCTACTATCGAATATACTACATGGACAGCTGCACAAAAACAAGATGCTTCTGCTAATGCTAAAGCAATGAATATGTTGTTTTGTGCATTAGATAAAAATGAATTTAACCGTGTTAGCATATGTTACACTGCATATGAAATATGGAGAACACTAAAAGTCACTCATGAAGGTACTAATAAAGTTAAACAAAGTAAAAAAAATTATGCTTAAGAATCAATATCAAAATTTTAGGATGAAGCAAGATGAAACTATAGATGATATGTACTCCAAATTTTAAGATATTCATCATTCTTTACTAAGACTAGGAGAAATATACTTTGATTTTGATATTGTTTCAAAAATCCTTAACTCTTTAACAAATGAATGGGAAAGAAAAGTCTTAGCTATTGAAGCTAATGATCTCTCTACCATGAAACCAGAAGAGTTAATAGGAAATCTAATATCCTACGAAGTGAATTTGCAGGCTAAAAGAGTACAAGCACAAGACAAAAAGAATAAGGCATTTCATGCAAAAAAAGAAAAATCAGACTCGGATGAAGAAGACTTGGCATTCATTGGTAAAAACTTTAAAAAAATTAAAGTACAGAAAAAGAAATCGAAACAACGGAAGAAAAAAACTTCAACAACAATACAAATAAGCTATCTTCATCTGTACTAGAATGCTTTAACTGCCACAATATAGGGCACATGCAAAAAGATTGTCCAGAACAAAAGAAAACATATTAAAAGTCTAAAAGATGGATCGTGTACAAGATTTTATACTAGTTCGGACCTCCCGTCCTACGTCCAGTCCCGAAGCTCCTCTTCGGAATTCGACTATCAAACACCCTCACTTCGCCTGGAGGAATAGGCTTGGTTATGAAAGCTTGTTCTTGTTGTGTTCTATAACAGGAATGTTGACTATTAAGTACAAATACTTCCAATCTATATATCTAGAGAATATTGATTGAAGAGTTCTGAATATATGGAAGACTGAAATACAAGTATTCGATTGCTAGAGATCAAGTATAAATCAGAGTATAAGAATAAAGAGCATAAGTAAGTAAGGTGAGATTTTCTCTTAGATTCTTGATGCTATTTATAGCAGTAGAGAGATTCCTTGTGTAGTAGCATCCATTAGCAAGTGTTTTAAGGTCGCTTCTGATGGTGATGAAGAGTTGCAGTGAAGAGGAGCGAACGTGTCTTTTCAATTGTGACAGTTGTGCTTTGAATATCAACACCCGAATTCAAAATCAGACGTTTGAAAAATGTTTCAGACGTCTGGCTCTTATATATTTTTGTATATGGTTGATTTTCATATGTATGAGTACATTAACCAGACGTCTAAATCTGTCTGATTTGCAAACCAGAGGAATCAATCAGATGTCTGGCTAGTGTACCCAAACGTCTGAACTTGTGCATGTTGCTTTTCTTATGTCTGTGTCATTGCTCTTCTGATTCTATCGACTTGTAGCTTCTTGATACTTTTTTGAGTCTTGTTCTTGTCTCTTTGGTGATTGTTATTCTAACAATTATCCGTGAATAGAAATATATATGCATATTCGATTTCCATTGTATAGTTGTTATCATCGAAACCATAGAATTGATTTCCTAACAATCTCCTCCTTTTTGATGATGACAACTATTCAATGTACTCATATATAAATTATAAATCTCCTCCTGAATATGTGCTTATTCTTAATATTTTATAATTACACTTATATTTCTCCCCCTTTGGCATTATCAAAAAGAATGAAAGGTAATATAACCAACGTCAAAGACAAAAGGAAAATTTCATTAATAAAAGTGAATGCATACATAGATTTTTCAAATTTACAAAAGTTGATATCAAAAACCTAAAATCTATGATTTTCAAAATCTATGATTCTTTTGGAGAAGCTTTATCTTGATCATCTTCCTTTGTTTATTCTTTGTCATAAATGCTTTCCCTTGTAGGAGATGTCAAAGCTTGCTTTAGAGGTTCATCCTCAAAAAGTTTGGAATGTTTTGCTGGAGGAGAAGGTACTAGGGTTGGCCAATCTTCAGAAGGTGTTGTTGGACCACGAAGTCGTTGTAGTACTTCTTTGAGAACCGATAAAACAGTTGAAAGAGATTCTTCGATTGTGGCTAGGCGTGTAGCAAATGAAGTTTCAAAGTTGTCAATTCGCTTGGCCAAAAGTTTTTGATTTTGAGATAGTATACGTTGGTTTCGAAGGGTGAGATCTCGAACATTTTCATTTGGATTTGTATCCGTTCGAGTCTCCATAATCTCATCTTGTCCCGATAATCAAATGGTGCATGAGGAGGTGGAGTTGCTTGTTGACGTCGTGCCTCCTCTTGGGATGGTTCAATGTGTGGTTGAGGAGGAGGCTCAACTCGTCTAGATTGAGGATTATGCGTCCAATCTTCAAAGGATATGAATTCCAGGGGAATTTCGGGTACGTGCATAAGGGAGAAGAATTTGGTGGAAGCATATTTAGGTGAGATTTCTTCGAAGATCGATAGGTAGGATGGAATGTTATGTGCACGAAGAAGTCTCGTAATATAAGTTGGGTAAATAATTGATGGCCATGATCGAGTCCAAAAATGCTTGAGCTCGTCGAAGATGAATTTGGCCCAATTCACCCTTGTTCCACTAAATAGAGCATATAGGGCTTTGTTCTCTAATTCGGTTATTTGCTCGTGGCTTCCCATACGTGGAACAATTGTATTGATTATCATTTGAGTTAGGAGTCGAGCTTTTGGACGTAGATATTTGGAGGCAAATTTTGGCATTTCGTCCTACTAAATTTGATGAGTAATACTGTTCCGTGGCTTGAAGCGCATATCGAGAACGTTGTATAAATCTTCCCCTGTGTCAGAGCATCCTAGGGTTCTACCTATAATGCCTGGAGTTAATCTAATCATGTTGTCATACACGCTAGACCATAGCCAGTTATCTTCATCTTCAGTGTTCCACACTGAAGTGCTATCCAAATTTGCGTAGAATAGAAATATTGCTAATTGGTCGATTTGGATGTCATTAGGAGTGAATGAAATTAAGGTTTCTAACCCGGCATTCTCACATAGTTCATCCAAACCATACATTGGAAATTTAAGGAGATTATAGAATGGACCAATGTGGAGCTTCTTCTTTTGTATATCTTCATACATTTTGATGGAATGTGGCACTCTATTCATCCACCTTTCAATCTGATCATCGGAGCACACTTGAGGATTTGAAGAAGATGTAGGTTGGTCTTGTTTTCATTTTGAAATCTTGGGATTCTTAGTTCGAGGAGGCATTATGATTTTATTTGCTTAAAGTTGAAGTTTCTGTGAGAAAAAATCGTCTCTGGGGGGATCGGAGTTTTTAAAATTTTTGAGATAAACGAAAAAATGACGTTATCTGGGCTAATTTAAAGAGTCGATTGAATTTCAGACGTCTGGATTGTAAATCAGACGTCTCGTTTGACCTAAATTGGGTATAGTAGATGAATCAGACGTCTGGTATTTGGGTAAGACGTCTGGTTTGTTTCCAGGTTAAATAATTTGATAGTCAGAAATTTTTACCAAACGTCCGACCTGAAAAATAAACATCTGAAAAAGAATAATGTTAAAAATATTTTGCGGCAGAGAACTAAGTCAGATCTGGTCTTATTTCAGAGGTCTCAAATTTTCTGAGTTTTATTTCGAGCATACAGAGCAAACTTTCAAACGTCTGGGGAGTATATCAGACGTCTGACATATGCACACTGCTTAAAAATGATATGTATATCAGAGTATCAGACGTCATAGGTCCATATCTAGAGTCTGGAATAGGCAAGTTGTCTAAAAATAGCCAAAAATTTGATGGTTTTCCTTATTTGTCAATTGTATAATTTATGAATAAAACATATTTTTATTTGTGTGAAATCAAATAAACATAGATACAAGAATAACAAATATATTTTATTTAGAAGGTGATGGAGATTTCCTGACTTGTTATCCTTCCATGGTTTAAATGGAGACCATATATTTCCATGTTCGTGAGTTTTTGGGGAGCCAGAAAATCGTCTTGATGTAGGGTTCGAAGGAGTACGATACGAGGACGAGGGATCCAAAGAACTGCAAGGTTTTGGTAGCAGTTCATGGATATCTTTCTTCCATGACAAACAAAACTTCATCGCTGCTTGCTCCAAAAAGCTTAGCCGTCGCGCTGTAACTTTTTGTTCAAAATGTAGTTCTCATTGTAGGTCTATCTGTTATTTCTGATAATGATGAATTTCATCAATTTTATCCATTGTGTTAGGAGAGACAAACAGAGATCTTTCGGTCTTCTTGTTATCGGGAGTAAAACCCGTATGATATGAGGACCATCTATACGTTGGTTCCTGCTTTGGTGTAGGTGTACGAAGCCGTTGTGGAGTGTCATCCGAGCTATCCATCGTAGGTGTCGAGATGGAGATGAATATATAAGAGTCCTCAGAAGACATGGCTATATTTTGTTTCTTTAAGGAAGATATGAATTGTTTGTGTATAGTTTTGTATAACTGTTTATATATAAGTTGAAAAAATTATTTATAGACAAATTAACTGTCTAAAAAATTAAAGGTTCAGAAATTATTAAGTATAATTTGTGGTGGTAAAATAAATGACTAGCCATAGCCTATAATGAAGCATTAATTATTTTTAAGGAAGAAGGTCATGAAGTGAGCAAATCCTTAAATTTCGTCGGAGTTTAATAAAAGTTTGTTCATTCAGTGGTTTTGTAAAGATGTCTGCTACTTGATTTTCGGTATTAACGTATTCTAATGAAATAGTTCCTTTTTCAACGTTGTCTCGTAAAAAATGATGTCGTATATCTATATGCTTAGTTCGTGAATGATTAACAGGGTTTTTTGATAAATTTATAGCACTTGTGTTATCACAATATATTGGAGCTTTGTCGATAATTTTGCCAAAATCCGTAAGTGTTTGTTGCATGTATATGTCTTGTGCACACGCTAGAGCTGCGGAGATATATTCGGCTTCGCGAGTAGATAAAGAAACACAATTTTGCTTTTTGCTAAACCATGAAACTAATGATTGTCCGATAAAGTGACAAGTTCCACTAGTAGTCTTACGATCTGTTCTACATCCACCGAAATCCGCATCGCTATATGAAACTAGTTCAAACGATGATCCTTTAGGATAAAACAAACCATAATCTCTAGTACTAGATAGATGACATAAAATACGCTTAATAGCTCTTAGATGAGATTCTTTTGGTTTTTCTTGAAATCGAGCACAAAGACATACACTCATCATAATATCGGGTCGACTAGCCGTCAAATAAAGTAAAGAACCAATCATGCTACGATATAATTTTTCATCGAAATCTTTTCCGTTATCATTCTTTTCTAAGTGAACAGTGGTACTCATTGGTGCTGGTTTGCTCGAAGTTTTATTCATTTCAAAGTGACGTAATAGATCATTACAATATTTTTCTTGATAAATAAAAATTCCATTTTCAAGTTGTTTTATTTGTAAACCTAAGAAGAAATTTAATTCTCCTATATGTGACATCTTAAATTCATTTTTCATAATATTTGAAAATTGATTACATAGATTTTCATTGGTTGAACCAAAAATGATATCGTCAACATAAAATTGTACGACTAAAATATCATTATTATCTTTTTTAATAAATAAAGTTGTATCTATTTTTCCTATTTGAAAACCAGATGTAATAAAATGATTTTTAAGTCGTTCATACTATGCTCGTGGAGCTTGTTTTAATCCATATAATGCTTTGTGTAATTTAAAACATGATCGGGATATTTTTCGTGAACAAATAATGGGGATTGTTCTACATATACATTTTCTTTAATAAAACCGTTTAAAAAAGCACTTTTGACATCCATTTGTAATAATTTAAAATTGTGATGAGTTGCAGAGGTGAGTAATGTACGAATGGCCTTTAATCTTGCTATTGGAGCAAAGGTTTCATCATAATCGATACCTTCTTCTTGATTATAGCCTTGAGCAACTAAACGTGCTTTATTTCTTACAATATTTCCGTTCTCATCTGCTTTGTTTTTAAATACCCATTTTGTTCCTACAACCGATTGGTCTTCAGGTCTTGGTACTAATTCCCAAACATTATTACGTTCAAATTGATTTAATTCTTCTTGCATAGCTATTATCCAAAAGTTATCATTTGAAGCTTCTTTATAATTTTTGGTTCAAAATTTGACACAAATGCTATATGGCTTATTTGATTGAGTTGATTTCTAGTTACTCTAGAATTAAGATCTCCAATGATATTATCTTTTGAATGATTCTTAAGAATTCTAGAAGATGATATCAAAGTGTTATTTTGCACATTTGTTTCATTGGTAATAGAATTTATTGAATTTGTTAGTGAAATAATTTATTCTTCATCATTAGTATGACGGTTAAAAAGATTTTCGTCGAATGAAACATGTAAACTTTCTTCGGTTGTATTATTTCGTTTATTAAAAATTCTATATGCTTTGCTACGATCCAAATATCCAACAAAGGTACCTTCATCGGCCTTTGGGTCAAATTTTCCTAAGTTATCTTTTGTATTTAATATAAAACATTTTGAACCAAAAGTATTAAAATATGATACTTTAGGTTTTCTTCCAAAAAATATTTCAAAGCAAGTTTGTTTAGTCATAGGACGTATAGTTACTCGATTCAATACATAACAAGCTGTAGCAATAGCTTCTTCCCAAAAGTGTTTTCGTAAACCACTACTATTTAATAATGTTCGTGCGCACTCTTATAACGTTCGATTTTTTCTTTCTACAACACCATTTTGAGGTGTGCGAGGAAAAGAAAATTTATGACTTATTCCTTTTTTATTACAAAAATTAGTAAATAGATCATTTTCGAATTCTCCTCCGTGATCAGTTCGAATATGTTTAATTTTTAAGTCCATTTGTGTTTTAATTCTTTTAGCAAATATCTTAAATATATCAAAAGTATCGCTTTTATGTTTTAAAAACAAAGTCCATGTATATCTTGAAAAATTATCAACTATTACGAGAACATATTTGTTGTGATTTGTAGATCGATTTGTGTTGGTCCAAATAAGTCTAAATTTAATAATTCTAATGGTTGTTTTGTAGAAATATTACTTTTAGATTTAAACGAGCTTTTCTTTAGTTTTCCAATTCGACAATCGTCACATAAATTTTCTACTTTGTAATTTATTCTAGGTAAACCTCTAACTAGTTCATATTTTGCCAGTTTATTAATATTCTTAAAATTGATATGAAAAAATTGTTTATGCCATAACCATGGATCATTACATTTGGCGGTTAAACACAAATTCGAATTTTTATTTATTTTCATGTTTAATACATAAATATTTTTGTTTCTAAAACCTTCAAAAATAAGTTGTTTGTTATTATCTAAAATATTACATTTATCTTTTTCAAAATTTATTTGAAAGTCTTTATTGCATAATTGACTAATACTTAGTAGGTTGTATTTTAGATTTCTACTAATAAAACATTTGAAATAATAGGAGAGTTAGATGTACCAGAGTTGATGACTTCTCCAATGCCCACGACATATCCTTTTGAATTATCTCCAAAGGTTACCGTTCCACCATCGATGTATGTTATATTTGATAACATTTTTGAATTCTCGGTCATATGCTTGGAGCATGCGCTATCTAGTATCCATTTCTCCTTATTTTTTATTTTGGGTACCTGCAAAATAAAAGATGTTTTAATTGGTACCCATATATTCTGTTAGGGTCCTAATTATTAGACAAAGGTAGCCATACCCAAGATGGTTTGGTACCTTTATAAATATAATTTTTATTATAAACTACATTTTCTAAGAAATTATTAATATGTTTTTATCTAATTTAATTATTACTTGTCTTAGGAATCCAAATTTTCATATTTTTGATATTCATATTAGACGAAGGTAAACTTTTAGTTTTTTTATAACTAAAATTTTTAGCATCATTTCCTTTTTGTTTAGAGGTATTTTTAAATCCTATTCCATTTCTATTGCTTGATGGTTTTGAAGTTTTGATAAGATTTTCCAAATCTTGTCTTCCTTATTAAATTTTGACACATTATTTGTAATTTTATCTAATTTGACTTTTCATTCTAAATTTTCAATATTTCAATACTGCTTTTCAAATTAACATTTTCTTTTAACAAATTATCCTTCACTATTTTAGTGTTTTTAAAATCAATAACAATAGCCTCACTTTCTATTAATTTATTTTTAATTTTCTCTTGAGATAATTCTAGTTCTTCTTCTAAGATAATTTTTTCATCTTTTAACATTCCTACTTCAAGTTCTAACCTATTTATTTTGACTATATATTCTTTGTTCAATTTTTTAATTTGTCTAAATTTATCATGTAATTCCATGCTAAGTTCTAATAATTCGTCATAGCTAAGTTTCAGACATACCTCACCAGTTTGTGCCATAAAACACACATTAGCTTGTTCTCCGTCATTATCGCTATCACTTTCAGATGATGAAGAATCTATGTCATCCCATGTTACTTTGAAAGCCTTCTTCTTTTTGAATTTTTCAAACTTGTTCTTCTTTTTGTCATTATTGAGTTTAGGGCAATCCTTCTTCATATGTCTATACTGATCACATTCATAGCACTTGATTTGAGACAGGTTTGTTGTGTTGGATTTTCCTTCTTTTTGGAATTTGGTAATCTTTCTAAATTTCTTGAATCTATTATAATTCTTGGCAATGAAAACTATCTCTTCTTCATCTAAATCAGAGTCATCATTTTTCGTTGCTGGGAATGCTATGTTCTTCTTCTCCGAATTTAGTTCTTTTCATGCCTGCAAATTAGCTTCATAGGACATTAAATTTCATATCAACTCTTTAACTTTGAGAGTAGAGAGATCATTAGCTTCTTCAATAGCTAATACCTTCCTTTCCCAATTAGATGTTAAAGAGTTGAGCATTCGAAAAACTAAATCAAAATCAACAAACTTAACTCCTAATGCCATGAGATCATGTTGGATAGTTTGAAATCTAGAATACATGTCAACAATAGTTTCATTTTGCTTCATTTTGAATGACGAAAATTGGTTTTGCAAAATTGAAATCTTAGTTTGTTTGACCTTTGTTGTACCTTTGTTTGTAATTTGTAAAGTACGCCAAATGTCAAACGCAGTTGTGCATAACATGACACGTGAAAATTCATTTTTATCTAGTGAGCAAAATAAAACATTCGTAGCTTTAGCATTGTTTGATGCTAAGATCTTTTGTGCATCGGTCCATGTGTTCATAGCAGTAATAGGTGCTTCATATATATCTTGAGTGGCTGACCAAATTTCTAGACCATTAGCTTCCATAAAAAATTCTCATACGTGTTGACCAATATGCATAGTTAGAGCCATTAAAAAGTGGAGGTCGTGCTATGGATTGTCCTTCTTGAAAAATACTTGCCATACTACAGTGATTCAAAAAACGTGTTACTGCTCTTTTGATCAAACCTTGCTCTGATACCAATTAAAAGTCTATAAGATGGATCGTGTATAGGATTTTTATACTGGTTCGGACCTCCTGTCCTACGTCCAGTCCCGGAGCTCCTCTTCGGAATTCGACTATCAAACACCCTCACTTCGCTCGGAGTAATAAGCTTGGTTACAAAAGCTTGTTCTTGTCAAGTTTTTGTTCTATAACACGAATATTGACTATTAAGTACAAATGCTTCCGATCTATATATCTAGAGAATATTGATTGAAGAGTTCTGAATATATGGAAGACTGAAATACAGGTATTCGATTGCTAGAGATCAAGTATAAATCAGAGTATAAGAATAAAGAGCATAAGTAAGTAAGATGAGATCTTCTCTTGGATTCTTGATGCTATTTATAGCGGTATAGAGATTCCTTGTGTAGTAGCATCCATTGGCAAGTGTTCTAAGGTCGCTTCTGATGGTGATGAAGAGTTGTAGTGAAGAGGAGCGGACGTGTCTTTTCAATTGTGACAGCTGTGCTTTGAATATCAACACCCGAATTCAAAATCAGACGTCTGGAAAATGTTTCAGACGTTTGGCTCTTATATATTTTTGTATATGGTTGATTTTCAGACATCTGAGTACATTAACCAGACATCTAAATCTGTTTGATTTGTAAACCAGAGGAATCAATCAGACGTCTGGCTAGTGCACCTAGACGTCTGAACTTGTGCATGTTGCTTTTCTTGTGTCTGTGTCATTGCTCTTCTGATTCTATCGACTTGTAGCTTCTTGATACTTTCTTTCAGTCTTGTTCTTATCTCTTTGGTGATGTTATTCTTACAATTACCCGTAAATAGAAATATATATATATATATATATATATATATATACGCATATTCGATTTCCATTATATAGTTGTTAACCATCGAATTGATTTCCTAACACATATCACAATAAAAATCGAAAAGACAAGTTTAAAAGAAAAGCATTTTTAGTAACATGGGATGATTCGGATTCTTCTTCTTCAGAAAGCAACAGTGACAGTGAAAATGAACAAGCAAATGTTTGTTTATGGCTACAGAGAATGAGGTAAATGATCTTACTTTTGATGATATGACTGAAATTAATTCAAAACTTCTTGATACCTTAAAAAGTATCAAAAGAAAATATAAAGAGGCTCTAGAAAATCAGAGAAAAGAAAATTCGAGAGAGATATGCTTAATGATGAAAAGAAAATATTAGAAGAAGAACTTGGAAAACTTCAAGATACCTTCTCTAATGATAACTCTCAACTTACTTTATTGAGTCAAGAAATAGAAACTCAAAAAGAAAAGAATGATTCTCTTGTCTCTGAAAATTATGAGCTAAAAACTAAGAACAAAATGATAGAATTAGATAATACTTGTCTTAAAACCAAGTTAGCTAAT
This sequence comes from Allium cepa, assembly GCA_030765085.1. Lineage (NCBI taxonomy): Eukaryota > Viridiplantae > Streptophyta > Magnoliopsida > Asparagales > Amaryllidaceae > Allium > Allium cepa. Next base: position 344,553,607 of record CM060939.1, on the reverse strand, counting down.
ATTTCTAGAAATGTTTCTAACTTTAATAAAGGTCGAGAAACTCTATCCAATATTCTTGAAAATTCTCAATCCACTTCTAATAAAAAGGGACTAGGATATTCTAAGAAATCAAAGGCTTCATTTAAAAAGGAAACTACGAGAAATATTTCTAATAGTACTGCTCGTCCAAAGAGGAACAATAATTCAAAAATCATAAAAATATGGGTTCCTAAAACAAATAATAGTTTGATTAGGAATAAATGTATAAATACCTTTTGGAAACTGTTCGTAAAAATAAAAATTATATTTTTAAAGGGATACTGAACCCACTTGGGTTTGGTTTCCTAAGACCTAACTCTTAGGACTCTATCACAAAGTGGGTACCAGTGTTGTTATTAATTTTTACAGGACCCACTTGAAAAGTGAGGAAAATAGATACTCGACAGCGGTTGCTCAAAACATATGACTGGAGATAAAAATATGCTATCAAACATTACTTACTCAGATGGAGGCTCTATCACTTTTGGAGACAATTCCAAAGGATATATCATCAGAAAAGGCGACGTCAGCAATGTCGGCACATCTAATTTACCTCTTATTTCTATTGTTTTACTAGTCAAAAATTTAAAACACAATTTTTTAAGTATCAGCCAGTTGTGTGACAAAGGATTCAAAATCTCTTTTTCTGAAGATAAGTGCAGCATTTTTGATAAAAATCAAAATATTATATTTGAAGGAAATAGAGACAGAATATCTATATTCTGAATATTAAAATCAATCACAATTCAGATATGTGTTTAATAGCTAATGAAAATGATCCTTGGCTATGGCACAAACTGTCATATCAACTTCAAAACTATAAACAAGCTTTCTAAAAATGATTTAGTCAGAGGTTTACCAAAAAAGAACTTCAAAATCAACCATATTTGTGATGCATGTCAATTAGGAAAATTAACCAAATCATCATTTAAATCTAAGAAAGTTATTTCTACATTACAACCACTTGAATTACTACACATGGATCTATTTGGGCTAACCCAAGTTCAATCCTTAAACCACAATAGATATGTGTTTGTAATAGTAGATGATTTTTCTAGATATACTTGGACCAATTTTATGAAATATAAAAGTGATACGTTTGAGCATTTTAAAAATTTTGTCAAACGAATCCAAAATTTAAAAGGCTTGAAAATAAAGAACAAAAGAAGTGATCATGGAGGAGAATTTGAGAACGAAATTTTTGACCATTTTTGTAAAAAAAAGGGTTTTTTCATAATTTTTCATTCGCTAGAACTCCATCACAAAATGGAGTTGTAGAACGTAAAAACAAAACTTTACAAGAATGTGCACGAACCTTATTAAATGGAAGCGTTCTTCCAAAACATTTTTGGGCAGAAGCTGTTGCAACTGCTTGTTATGTTTTGAATCATGTTTCTATTCGACCTCTTACGAAAAACACTTCTTATGAACTTTTTACTGGAAGAAAACCTAAGATTTCTTATTTCAAATTTTTTGGTTCAAAATGTTTTATATTAAATACAAAAGATCATCTTGGAAAATTCGATGCGAAATCCGACGAAGGAATCTTTCTAGGATATTCAGATCGTAGCAAAGCTTATCGCGTATTTAATAAAAGATCAAATACCGTTGAAGAAACTTTACACGTATGTTCGATGAAAATTTTCAACAAAAACTAAGTATAAAAGACGATGAAGATTTTTCGGATAACATCACAAATACGGAAACTACAAATCTTGAAAATGATAAAAACATTATTTATAATAATGATGATGAATTAAGATCTCCACCAAAAATATTACGGGATCATCCCGTTCAAAATATTATCGGAGAAATTAATTCAAACGTACGAACTAGAAGTCAACTAATTCAAATGGGCCACATAGCATTCCTTTCAAATATCGAACCAAAGAATCCCAAAGAAGCTTCCACAGACGACTACTGGATTATTGCAATGCAAGAAGAGCTAAATCGGTTTGAATGAAATGAAGTTTGGGAGTTAGTTCCTAGACTAAGTGACCAAACTGTTATCGGAACAAAATGGGTCTACAAGAACAAAGCAGATGAACAAGGCAACATTACCAGAAATAAAGCAAGGCTAGTTGCATAAGGATACAATCAGGAAGAAGGAATTGACTATGAAGAAACGTTTGCTCCGGTTGCAAGACTCGTAGCAATACGGATCTTAATGGCCTATGCATGTTTTCACAATTTCAAACTTTATCAAATGCACATTAAAAGTGCTTTTCTGAATGGTTATATAAAAGAAAATGTGTATGTTGAACAACCTCCCTTATTTATTCACGAGAAATTTCCAGATCATCTCTATAAACTTAAGAAAGCTCTATATGGTTTAAAACAAGCACGACGTGCTTGGTATGATCGACTAAAGACATATCTAATTTCTTCGGGATTTCAAATTGGGAAAGTTGATCAAACACTTTTTATTAAACATTCAAAAAAGGATATTTTAATAGTTCAAATTTATGTTGATGATATCATTTTTGGTTCTACCAATGACAAGTTGTGTCAGGACTTCTCCGAAATAATGACAAAGGAATTTGAAATGCCTCACATGGGAGAACTAACATATTTTCTTGGTTTACAAATTAGACAACTTCAAAATGGATTTTCATTAATCAAGAAAAATATTGTGATAATTTAATCAAACGATTTGGAATGGAAAATACTTCGGCCAAACCGACTCAAATGAGTACAACAACACATCTAGAAAAAGATGATAGTGGCAAAAGTGTTGACCAAAAATTATACCGAAGTATGATTGGATCATTAATATATTTAACAGCATGTCGACCTGACATAATGATGAGTGCCTGTTTGTGTGCTAGATTTCAGGCCAACCCAAAAGAATCACATTTAAGAGCCATCAAACTGTATTACGTTATCTCACTAACACCAAGGATTTCAATCTGGTCTATCCTAAAGAATGTCCATTCGAATTAGTTTTATATAATGATGTTAACTTCGGTGGTTATCGAACAGATCGAAAAAGCACAAGTGGTACGTGCCATTTTATTGGAAAATCACTCGTTCTTGGTTTAGTAAGAAACAAAACTGTGTTTCTCTCTCGACATGTGAAGCAGAATATATTTCTGCTGCTTTGGCTTATTCTCAAGTAATCTATATGCAACAGACACTTAGAGACTTCAATATAAACTTATCAAATTCAACTATATATAATTCTAGTGCTATTAACTTGTCTAAAAATCCTGTCAATCATTCACGAACAAAACATATTGACATTCGTCATCATTTTCTTTATGATAATGTTGAAAAAGGAACAATAAATTTGGATTTGTTTCTTTTGAAAATCAGTTGGCTAATATTTTTACAAAACCTATTTTAGAAAATATTTTATCAAACTCAGCTGAGAGCTTGGTATCGTCTCTCTTAAAAATTTATGATATTTTTCTATGACATATTGATGTTTTTGCTTATCTTTACACTTCAAAACTCTTATCTCTTAGGTAACTAAAACTAACTTTAAATTACAACCTCTTGTTTTCTTTGCCATTAAATATGCGTATATTACTGTTTAAAACATTTCAACATCAATTTTTTTATATAAAATTTTATTTTTGAACTTTTTACTTTCTTCTATTCACAAATTCTGTTCTTCTTTTTGCCAAAGAATTATTACTATGGAATTCAACATGATTTTTCTCCTTCTCTTCATGGCTTCAAACAACAACTCTGACTCTGACAACTCACCCTCATCATATTCTACATCTTCTATAGAAATATTGGCTACTCCAACACCACATGAACCAGCTAGACCTCATCCTTCATACGAACCATCTGGTTATACTCCAGAAAAGAAGAAATCTCGAAGATTTCTTTTCTTCGCTTCTCCATCAACCAAAGAAAAAATAGCTGAGATTCATCATTATCAAAAAGAACAGTTGGATTTGCAACGAGAGATGTATTACGAACAGAAAGTTAATGCCAAACGTCTTAGTTTCATTGAACAAGTGGCATTAAAATTCTGTGGTACATCTCCAAAGGAAGATGTAGTTCAACCTTCAACTTCGAATCCATGGAAGCCTAGTCTACATCGTCCTCCGGTTTCTCCAAACTCTTAGGAACGTCAACCATATTGGCCTCCATTGCGACCATACACGGAGATAAACAAGATTGAATCGAAAGAGTGCAAAACTCCAAGTGATTCGAACTAGTGTTTTCATTTATCTATATTTAGTTTTTGAATAATCATAATTATATTCTATAAATCATTCAAATATTAATCTATTTCATTTGTTCATTTTTTTAAGGTCTGAAATATATTTTCATACATCTTTCAGACGTCTGAAATAGATGTTTCATATGTTTGAATACTATAGAAGAAAAAAAATTTCTTCAGATTCAGACGTCTGAATCAACAATTTCAGCCGTCTGAATATAACCTAAAATGAACTAATTTCTTTCTGACTCCATTTTCTTCGATTCAAACGTCTGAATTGGGTATTTCAGACGTATGAAATTTGTTGGGTTTTCAAAATTGGAGTGCTTTTGCACGTTTTTCAATGTAGCTACCCCCTTTATTCAACTCCTACCTTTCTTTTATCTTCATTCTTCATCTTCTTTTTAGTCTTTCCCCATTAAAAATCAAATCTTTCTTCCTCAAATTCACAAATGGCTCCAAATCAAAAAAAAATCCAGGCCATCTACTTCAACATCTTCCCAAAACATAGATCAATGGCTATGGCATGAGCAAGCAAGACAATGCTTTGCACAAATGAGTAGATCCAACATCTTTCTAGGTGCTTTCATAAAATTTGAAGAATTCGACGCTTATTGGATTCACCAAGTTGTAAGAGCAAATGGGTTAGAATCTCTTGTCTCCTTTGCTGCAAATAATATCAAAATCAATCATCTTTTGGTCAAATTGTTCTATGCTAATATGAATTTGGACTGTCATTGTAACGAACCGGAATTTTGGGCAATATAAATTTAATAATCTGTATTAATAATTAAATTGATTTGATAATTTTCTTTATAATTTCAATTTAAATTGGTAAATTTAATCTTTTATGGGTTAACAAATATTTAATCTGGCAAAATTGATGAGATTTGTTTTTCAAAGCTAATATAATTTTATTCTGTTTATAATATATATATATATTTGATATATATATTGTGAATAGAATATCCTTTGTTTTAAATAAAAAATTGAATTTTTAAATTGTATATATATGTATGTATATGTTATAATTTGAGTTGTTTTGAAATTTAATTTAATCTATTGATAATGCATATATATATATATATATATATATATATATATATATTGTCATTTAAAGCTTTGTTTTAAAATTAATATTTTTCAAAGGATAATTTAAGTTTAATTCAATTGTTTTAAAAATATAGGATAGTTATTTATTTTTAAATATGATAGTTTAAAAAGGGATTTAAATAGAGTTTTTTTTTTGTTTTTTTTAAAGTGTTTAATTTTAAATGGTTATAAATGTAAAAATATGAATATTTTAGATTTTAAATTACATGTATAAGATGTATATTTATATTATAACTAGTTTTATAATATTTTCATTAATAAGTAAGTTTATATTTTCATATATAAGTATTTAGTAATTTAGTAAATTAAATATGTAAGTTTATAATTACATTTAAATTAAAAAAATTAATTAAAAATACTAATAAACATGTGTACACATGTTAACACATTTTAATAACACTTGTAAGCTTAGGGATTTGCATTTGACATTTGTCAAAGTTTTATAACAAGTGGCATATTTATTTTAGTTTTTAATAAATGTTTTTTTTGAAGAAAATTTGTTTTCTAAAACATTTTTATTTCTTTGTTTCATTTCTTCATTTCTCCAATTAATGACAAATCTGAAAAAATTTTCTCAAAACCTGAAATTAAAACCAGAAATTACATTTTGAAAATTTGGAATCAAAACCTGCAAACTCAGATGAAAATTAACTCAGCAAGTTCAAGATCAACCTGCAATTTACAAATCTGCAAATTAAAATGGAGTTCAACCTGCATTTCTAAGGAGTGTTCAACAACATGCATAAGAATCAAGTTCAACTACAGATCAAGATCTGTTTCAACTTTTTAATCAACAAATTAAAGGCATGCAGAGGAATTCTTCAGCAAGCAAGATCAAAGCTTTTCCAGATTTAAAGTTATTCAAAGGCCTGGAAGTAAAAATAAAAATAAACCTGCTCTGTATTTGTTTTCTGTAAACTTAAAACAAGGTGAGTAAACTATTTTAAAAACAGATTGAAATTGATTTAGATTTTAATGCATGTGTTAAATCTGTGGACTGACCTTGGTGATTGCATGAAATTCTTTCAGTATTTATATTATTGAATATATAAGACCTCTGTATATATGTATATAGGCATGGGTACACATGAACTCTGTTTCTGTTTTTAAGACCAGATATCACTTCAAAATTCCAAACCTTCCAATAACATCCTTATTTAATCTTGATGATTAAATAAAAGTTGTTAGTTATTGTTAGATGAAAATTTTAAAAATAGTTTTTGTAAGTTTAAATGTATAAATAGTATTTAAAATGGAAAATACAGTGAAATTTTGATTCCTGTCAGAAATCAAAAATCTTGGTACTTTGTTTGAATTTTATAGTTCGATTTGTTGTTAAAAATGATGATTTTTAACATGCATTGCAAAAAAATTAAATTGATATGCAATTTGGAATTCGGGGTTGAAGGGATTAGGCATTTGGTAAATTTCCAATGATCCAATCAGTGTTTGAAGCTGGATTTTTGGGTGAAGCTTTTATTGTTGTTGAGGATAATGGGAAAAATATAATTGGAATTTTCGAATGGCAGATTCGTTCGAAATCGATTGGATTAGGGTTTTAGCTTGATGGTGTTTCGGCTTGGCTGTAGTGACTGTCGTGACGTGGATAGTCGACTGGAGTCGTGCGCATATGGGGGAAATTGAAGCTCATGGTCGTGGTGCCTCGATGGTAGGGTCGGCGAGGTGAACGACGTTGGATGGTCGGTGATGATGGTGGTTTTGTGGAAGAGGGTTCTGCCGTATTTTCGAGCTAGAGGTCGATTTTCGATTCGCGTATTCATTCGTGATTCTGGGTTAGGTTCTGAGTTCATACGCGATCGTGTGAACGGCGTTGATGGTCGCGACGATCAATTTATCCGGAGGGTGATGGGTACGTGCACCGTGCACGTTGATGTGTGCACTGGGATTTTGTTTGGGAAGACGAGGTTTTACTCGGGTATACTCTCGTGTTTTCTCTGGTTCGACTCGAAGTCGAAGGGTAGCTGGGTTTGCTTCGGAGCTGGCTCGTGTGGGTTGAGTGTTTTACCCGAGTTTTGTTGTTTTGCTCTGTGTAATGTAAATGCAGATTTTACTTGTTGTATAAAATAAATAAAAATCAAGTTTAAGTTATAAAACAAGTTTATAAAGGAAGCGAAATATAAAGTTAACTTGTTGTTTTAAAGTGAAAGTATATCAAACATTTAAAAGTGAAAATTGAATTTATATTTCAAATTTAAAAATGTTTTAAGATGTTTGTTTTTGAAAATAATTATCTTAATTAAGTTTTCAAATTCAAATTTATAAGAGTGTTTTGAATTTAATTATTAAACCAAAGTTTTAAGTTAAATTTTGAAGTAATGTTTTAATAACAAAATTTTCAATTTATATTGAAATAAATAAGTTTAAAATTTGATAATTTAAAGTGTTTTAAATTTGGAAATGATTTATAAATGCTTTATCTCCAAGTAAGGCTATTATTATGATTTTGTAAACCAAGTTTAATAATTTGTCTTTAAGTTAATAAGATTTAAATTAGTTTCAATAATTTATTTATGAAGATAATTAAGGTTAAATTATTTGGATATGACTTAAGAATACTTAATTAAGTATAAATTGTTAATAAGCAAGAAATTAATTAAGATTTATGCTTTTCTTAATTAATTAAAGATTTTCTTTAATTATAAGAAGTTAATTAATTAATTATTTAATTAATTTTAAATAATTAGTTAATTGTTTATTTAATTTTTAAATAATCACTTAATTATGGATTAATTAAGTGTGATTACTTAATGAAGTAATCAATGGTTAATATTTGAATATAATTAAGAATGGAAGTAATTACTTATGGAAGTAATTAATGGTAATTACTTATGGGAGTAATTAGCTGGAAGTGATTAATGGATAATCACTTGATGTTATTAATTAAGGATTGATTAATATAATTGTTTTGAGTTAATTAATTATGGAGTAATTAATTAATTAAAGTATTAAGAACTATTTACTGATTATATTAATTACTTGTTAAAGTAATTAATTAAGAGAGAAATCAAGATTTATTAATGAATTAATTAGAAGATAATTACTTGTTAAGTAATTAAGGGTTAATTACTTAATTATTTTAGTTAATTAATTAATGTGATTAATTAATTAATAAATGAGATTAATTACTAAGTGTAATTAATTAAAGTGTAATTAATTAATAAAGCAATTAATTAAGGATTTATTAATTATTTTTTATTGATTAATAATTACTTAATGAAGTAATTAAAGATTAATTAATTAGATTAATTAATCAAAGGATTAATATAATTAATTAATTAAGATAAGTAATTACAAGTTGTTAATTATTGTTTATGATTAATAAGATGATTAATTACCAGTAAATTTATTAATTAATTAAAGGAATTGTTAATTAATAAGGATCATTAGATATATAATTAATTAATTAATCAAGGTTGATTAATAAAAGTAATTAATTTAAGTGTGATTAACTAATTGTAATTAATTAAGGTTTAATGTAATTAATTGTAGTTAATTAATAGAAGTAAATGAAGGATCATTAATTATTGAAATGAATGATAAGTAATTAAAGGATAATTATTGTATATGGTTAAGGATAAGTACTTGAATGTGATTAAAGTATAATTAATCAAGGAAGATTAATTAAGGAAGATCATTAAGAGATGATTAATTTATTTATTTGGAATAAATAAATGAGGAAGGATTAAGGTTAACCCAATTGATTTAGAGTTGATCAATTCTGTTGATGGATGATTGATTGTTATTGATTAATCGATGTTGGATGATTGATCAATATTGGGTGATTGATATTGGTTGATACTAGATGATTTGGATATCTATGATATGTGATATGATGCTTTGTGAGATGAATGTTTGATATGAATTTTCTTTTGGGATAATGTGATTCATCTATCTGTTTATATCATCCTGAATATAAGTTTAATTGTTTAAAACCCTTTAAAACAACATGGACATTAAAATGGCGTTTGGTTTCGGTGAGACCGGGATCGGGTTTCCATATTTGGATATCCGAAAACCACATCGATTCCAATTAAACGTTTGGTCGTGAATCCAAGTAGAGCAAGTGAAGACTCGAGGCATAAGAACTATACGTCAGAATAGCTCTGTGGGTGATTCCGTAATGAGTTTGACGGAATAGTACTTATAGATTCGAGATGGTGTTTTAGAGTGCAAGGGCTATGGTCGTTGACTCTGAGGGTGATTCCAAAATGAGTGCAACGAGATAGTGCCTTCGGTTTCGTTCAAACCCGGAACGAATTTGTATGGATTGAATGCTTTCAGAACATCGTCAGGTGGACGATGAGTATTCTAAGATAGATGTGTTCTATAATGATAATCACAGCCTCAAGCCTCATCAACCCGGGAATGGCTAATACAGGGGAGGTGCAGCAAGGTTAGGTGGGTAGCGCCCATTTCAGGACAATATTTTCCCTTGTCTAGAAGTCCCTTTTTATTCGACTGTGTGGGCAGTTGGGTCACGGCCAACTGCGGGGTTGTCTTGTTCGGGGCTGTCCAGTAAGGGATGGTTCCGGCCTTGTGTTGCAAGGGAGCGGGCGTACTCCTCGGTACGTTGATCTAGGCCACTAACTGTGACGGGCGGCACCCCAGTAGCCCTGCCATTGATGGAAACTCATTCTTCCTACGAGACCCTATGGTTTTGTTTGTATTACCCACTTTTGTGGCTAGTAGCTGGAATTTAATAAATGTAACAATTTCGGCTATTTCTTATTTACTTGAAAACCCTAGACACTATTATAATATCACTGGATTTCCTATCAAATGTTTTGGTTAGCGTAAGGTAAAAACTTTTCCATGTTTATGTGTGGGAAGTCTTACGTAATACCTTTTCTTTTCAAAGGTTTTTTCTAAAGTTAAGCAATTTTAACCCGTTTACTCACACCAGACCCCTGTCTGACCCGAGTGTTTATTTTCTGTTTTATTAAACTCTTGGGTACTCATATTATGTATGAGTAGTCAAGTGATCTAGGTTTGCTTGACGAATTCTGGAGGAGATATGGAGCAGGAGGCTTCCACGTGTAGATATATTATGGTTCCATTGTGTTTGTTTGGTATCTGTATCTGTTGTACTTGAGTTGTATAGTTAGACAGATGTTTATAACTGTCTAATATGTGTTGTTTTAAGTCGTATACTCTGATGTAATATGATATTATGTAATATTTTGTGTGATATATTATATTTCATTCGTTCCGCTGTGAGTGCTCTGATGTTGTTGTGTTTCTTTCTTCTCTTTCTTTTCTTCTTCTATCTCTTTCTTTCTCTATTAGCGACGCGTCTTCTTGGAGATTGGAAGTCGGGTCATCACAGTCATATTCCTCAAAATCACAATGATTGTATTTGGACAATTAGTTTGTGGAGTTAAAATTTATCTACCACTTGCTAGACTTGGTGAAATTCTTCAATGTCCATTCCCCAGATAAGATTTGACATTTGCTGTGCGACTTGAGAAACATGAAAGATGGGTTGTCCAACCATCTCTTGATGCGATAGATGTATCCGATATCGTCCGGAGTTGGAAGCCTGAAAAGGACACTCATGAAGAGGATGCAAGTGCCGTATATGAATGTGTGGCTATTCGGATGCAGTTGTGATGGGGCAAACTCGATACACTGCAACACGTCTTGGAGAAAAGAGTTGAATGGTGGCACGCTGCCAACCCAGCACATAAATCTGTTACAAGCTGTATATCCGACCGAGGGCAAGTGCGGACGATCATGCCCCGCTGGAACTAACACATCATCGAAGGGGATTCCATGGACAGAACATATCCGACGGAGTGTACTTTCATTAATCCTTGTAGCCTGAGAATCAATTGGATCGTCTAAGAAATTTGTTGCCTCCAGAGCGTCGGGAGCCAAGTCGACAGATGCAGTCGCAGGGCTTGGTAAGTCTTGAGCAGGAATTGTTGATGGATTTGAAGTTCCTACAACTTTTTGTCGAGAGGATGGCCCGAGTCTATCCGAGACCGTAGCGGAGCTAGATTTCCTAGACATCTCTAATGAAGATTGAATCTGACGGAGTACCTGTTTGAGCTATACTTGAACAACAATCGACATTAGACTTAACAACGTAAATATTCCCCCCGTGTGGTGTGTAAACTAGTGCAATCATTCAAACGTAAGTGCCAAGCAGTGAAAAGACACTGAATTGATGAAATAAGTTTAAGCTTTGAATTTTTGTCTTCGAAGACCGTCATCGCTGACCATCTACGAAAGCTTGTCACAAGACGGTTTATATTTTGAACTCGACATTGTCACTGCATTTGAAAGGTTATTAACTGTTAAGCAAGTTAAGTCCAAGTTTTCAATTGTTTAAATACGGGATTTGTCAGTTCGGATTGTCTGATATGCTTTGTTGCTTGAGTTTGTCCTTGTTCATGATCCTGCGTTCGGGCATAAATTATGTGTTGAATCAATTACGCATTAGATTTGACTTGTGTTGCTATTGTACACAACCCTCCTACCTAACCACTTCATCGTTCGGCATTCAACGAGTCATGCGGAACCACAATCATGCCGAGCCACCTCGCTCGGCATTCTACCTTCAACAACAACACTCACCTGCCACTCATTATCACCATTCGGCATGCGCAAGGCATGCCGAACCGCAAACATGCGGAGCTATGTCGTTCGACACGTCACTCTCCAAACTGTCCTCTTCATCGTTTGACATAAAGGAGTCATGCCGAACCACATTCACGCCGAGCCGCTTCGCTTGGCATTCTACCGAGATCCTACCTCTCCACTACTTTCCTTCCTACCTCATTCGGCATGAGGTAATCATGCCGAGCCATGACCATGCCGAGCCGCATCGCTCGGCACACTGAACCTTAACTCCAATTTCACTATGATATTTCAACTCCATCGCTCGGCATAAAGAAGTCATGCCGAGCCACCTCAGTACGTCTTCCACCAACTTCCTCCATTAAGAATCTCTATCATCCTCTTGTCTCCTCCACTCCGCCTAGACTTAAACTTCTTTAAGAAACCCATGCTTTACCCTTAACTCCTCCTACTCTATGCAATTACTACTGACCTCGATTTTGCAGAGATTCACGAGTTCGAATCTCATGCCAAATTTCCTAATCAAGGTGCAGTGTTTTAGGAGAGGTTTTTACCTAAGAGGTGAGATGAATACTCAGGGAGATTCTGGATTAAGGAACACGGTTTTAATTAGATTTGACTGATTGGGGAAGGAAGTGGGGGAAACGTATGATGTTTGAGAAGAGAGGAGTAGTTAATTCTCTGAAGTCTGTTAAAAGGAAACGTTCGCAAGTCCTGGAAAGCAGAGGTAAAAGTGAAAGTAGAAAGGACATCGGCTTATATAGAGAGAAGAGAAGCCGAAGGGACAACGACTGGTAGAATCTTTCAGAACACCTCCCTCGTTCGGCATTTGTATGTCGTTCGGCATTTGTGTGTCGTTCGGCATTAGTATGTCGTTCGGCATGCATTGCCTCGTTCGGCATTCAGGATAAGGGCTCAAAGCAAGTCACGGATAAACCAAGATTCAAAGCGCATCATATTCATCCACATGATACACTTTGGGGGTCAAGTGTTACCCTGTGGCTTGATCAGGTAAACAGAGACTTGAAGTGGAAGCCTCGTTCGGTATAAAGGGACGTTCGGCACATCTAGCACCGTTCGACATCCAAACCCCGTTCGGCATAGGGAGGTCGTTCGACAACCAACCTCCTTCGACATCTGGCCCCGCTCGGCATACGGAGGTCGTTCGACAACCAACCTCGTTCGACATCAGGCATGGGTCGGCATAACAGGATTGTTTGGCCCATGACCTCGTTCGGCATTCAGTATCGATCGGCATGAACCCCGTTCGGCATGCAGTCTCGACCGGCATGAACCCCGTTTAGCATTTAGTCTCGATCGGGATTCATGCCTCGTTCGGCATTCGTGCCTCGTTCAGCATTCCAGCCTCATTCGACATTCCAGCCTCGTTCGGCATTCCTGCCTCGTTCGACACATGGCCTCGCTCGGCATCTCCCCTCGATCGGTGTCGTATCTCGTTCGATCTACACATTTCACTCAACATATTGCCTCTTTAGCTTGGAGACATGGCTCGGCATTTACCGCTCGGCATTTGTGGCTCGGCACGCAGAAGTCACTCATTTTGGGCCGAGATATCTTACTACTAGGCCCATCAAGGAAGTCCAACCCATCTTTGTCTATAAATAGAGAGGCAGGGGCACAGTGAAAGGGACCTTTTTTTCGAGAACACCGAGGAGACTCTGCCGCATTCAAGACTCATTCAAGACTTATCCTTCTTGCTTAGCAGTTGTATTCAAATAGTTGGTGTATGGATTGTATCTGTAATCTATTATTGAGTAAAGCAATAAAGATTAACTTCAAAGTGGACGTAGGCAATTACGTCGAACCACTATAAATCTTGTGTTCTTGTTTTCAGCATTTAATTTAGCATACTGTTCTCTATTTAACTTTAATTTCTTCATTAGTCTCTCTACACAATCTCTCTTAAGGGTGTTAGTGACCAATTCTGGTGCTAACAGATCTTGCTATCTACTTTGGATTGGATAGATCAAGAGGATAGATCAGGAAATTTTGCTTAAAGAAGGTTGGAGATTTCCTATTTTAATGTCTCCTAAGAGAAAGACAACGTCTGGAAGATCTATTAGGACTACACTTGGTGTTGATGAAACCAATCTCCCATAAACAGAAATGAACAACACTAACAATCATCAAATAGAGGTTAATGCTGGACACCTAGCACCAGGCGCTTTTTCTCAACAGGAGGTTGTAACCAAAAGAGAGCTTAACCATATGGTTTATCAACTTAACTAAAAGATGGCTGATAGTCAGAACTATGGACAAGATTGATGCTTTACTGGCACTACAACCACCAGCTACCCTAAGGACTAGGTCGGAAACTTCAGAGCCTGTGGAATAAAAGAATTCCTCCGTCTTAGGCTATAATAGGAGGGATAGAAAGCGAAAGCAAAAGGAGGTAGTTGATGAAGTGATTGGAATTGTTATTGAAGGTAATGGAAGTACACCTCCTACCGAAGGGCAACTTACTGCAAACGCTAACCTTGGAGTGAAGTCTCCACAATGGAATATTGCAATGCTTCTCTCTGATTCTGAAGATGACATGCAACTTGATGCTAAAGGGATGGAATTGAATGCTGATATAGGTAGGCAAAATGCTGGAAAGAAGTTCAAACTGCCGCTATAAATCCAACCGTGCGACAATGGAATTCTATAGGAATGGTTCTCCCGGAGAATTAAGAATTTACACTTTAGTTGGTAAACCATGGTCGTTTGAAGAGTCAAACGCTTGGCATAGCCCCTGACAGTTGACCCGTGGACTGCCAGAATAATGAGGCATTCATTGCGGACATGTTTAAATGCTTGATGGAAGAAAGTAAGGGTAGGAAGGACAACGATCGGGGTTCTACATCAAGCCGTATTCTGTTTACTGCAAATATTTTAAGGGAAGACTACCCTCAAGAAGTTTACAATTCCATTATGCCATCTTAAAATAGGACGATGGACCCCAAACAACACTTGTACAAGTACAGTTTGCGTATGGATAGAGCTAGAGCAATGGATTTTTTTCGCTGTAGATGTTTCGCTATCTTCCTGGAAGGAGTTGCTTCTATGTGGTTTACTAGACTCCCACCAAGATCCATTTGTACCTTTGACGAGTTGGCAAGGAAATTAGTTCATACTTCACCTGGCACAACCAGAAGATGTTATGTCTCTTTTGGCCTTTCCCAAGGATCAAATGATCCATTAGATACCTTTATGAACCAGTTTAATATAGCGGCTACTGAAGTAAGCAATCCTAATCAAGATATGGTATTCACGGCTTTATCCCAGCTATCCATCCGGATAAAGACTTTAGAAGATGGATTAAGATGAAACAACCAACCACCATAAAAGAGTTTAACCGAAAGTCGAGTCAGTATCTTAGATTGGAAAAGGCAAACTTGTTAGAGGGCAAGACCGCCAATTTGCAACCAAAGGAGATAGTTCAAAGCAATGTCACGATTAACTAGGATGGAAATAATTCTGGAGCCATGATAGGAAGAAATCAAAAAAGGAAAAACCAAAACACTAGTGGGCATGACGAGAATGGAAAGCGGATCAAGAACCTAAGACCTGAGGTATATAAGCCACTGAATAACAACTTATAGAACATCTACCTTGCAACTCAGGGGACTGAGCGATACAACAAGCCTCTTAGGAAGGAAGAATCTAAATGAAAAATGAAATCAAGAAAGTTCTGTCACTTCCACGAGACTCGTGGGCCCAAAAAAATAAACGTCGACATCTGAAGGAGTTTATCGAGAAACTAGTAAGAAATAACAAGCTCCAGCAGTATGTGAAAAAATCGCAAAACTCCGACCAGCCTAAGACCCTAAGTTCCAAGTACTTAAGGAAACCAATCTGGATCCAATGGAGAAGGATTGAAATGGAAAAAACAAAGATTTTTTATCAGCACGATCTCTAGAGGACCTCATCCGGCATAGAGGAGCTGGAGCGATATGTGAGTTCACTAAAGCATGCTCCGAAAGAAGCTTTTTTGCAATTGAGGATGGCGCTGTGGCCAAGCAGAAAGGACACTCAATGATGGGAAAGTATTTTGAAACCAAGATACCGAAGGGGTAGAATCCCCGAATCTCGACTCTACAGTAGTAACAATCAAAATTGGACCAGCAGTTGTACGCCGAGTCCTGGTGGATAGTGGAAGTTCTGTTAACATCTCGTTTCGACATATGTTCGATCAGATAAAGATCAGTATAAACGATGTATCCGTTGGTCGAATGAAAATTCAGGGTTTTATGGAAGAACCAAGACAACCAGATGGGATGATCGACTTGCCTTTAGAACTCAAGGAAGGAGAATGAAGGGAAGTCCTCATCCAAACCTTCGTGATCGTGGATGAAATGTCATCTTACAATGCTTTCTGAGGTCGACCGTCCCTTACTGATATTAAGATCGCTTTGGCTCCATGGTGCCTTACTATGAAATTCCCGATGGAGAATGGCGTTGGAGTTGTAAAGGGAGATCAAAGCGTTACTAGAGAATATTGTATTGTTGAGTTATGCGAATCGAAATGAAAGGAAAAGGGAAAGAATGTAGGAAATTCTCTCCACATTCATGAACCATCAGCATAGCAATTTCAGAAATGCTCTTGGCTCCGGGACCATAGCCATTTTGACAGGGCTTTGGACCCTAAGAAGAAGAGTCTAGGGGAGAAACGGACGATACCGACAAAGATTACGGTGTCAGTCCCTTTCGATATGGATGACCCAACTCGAGTCTTGAAAATTGGGTCACAACTTGGGACTAAAATGTAACTAGAATTGATTAAATTTCTTTATGCTAACCTGGACATGCGTGCTTGGACGCATTTCGATATGTGTGGGATATCTCTGGGGATAGCATGTCACACACTCAATATTGATTCTAAGCTTACTCCAGCGAGACAGAAGAGACATAGTCTGGATTTGGAGCAATCCACTACACTAAAGGAGGAAGTGGATAAGCTCTTGGTTTCATCTACGATGCGACTTATCCTGAGTAGGTATAAAATCCTATTCTGGTTGGAAAGTCAAATAGGAAGTGAAAACTTATGTTGATGACTCAGACCTGAACAAAGCATGTCCAAAGGATAACTTCCCACTACCTAGAATTGACTAGCTCGTGGATGAAACTACAGGGAATGAAATACTCTCTTTCATGGATGCCTACATAGGATATAACCAGATTATGATGCACAAACCCAATTAGGAGAACACGGGCTTCGTCAACGACCTTGGATTGTATTGTTACCGAGTGATGCCATTCGGCCTAAAGAATGACAGAGAAACTTATTAACGGTTGGTGAACACAATGTTTAAGGATCGGATTGGACGAACAATGGAAGTCTACATGGATGACATGCTAGTCAAATCATGTGTATCCGAAAATCATTAGGATAACCTCTCGAAAATGTTTGAGATTCTTTGAAAGTATGGAATGAAGCTTAATCCATTGAAATGCTCTTTCAATGTAGCTTCTAGGAAATTTCTATGTTTCATCGTGCATGCTAAGGCATTGAAGCTAATCTCGAGCAAATTACTGCCTTGCGAAATGTCACAGTCCCTGCAAGAAAAAAAGAGTTGCAAAGTCTGAATGGAAAGGTCACAGCATTGAGCTAATTCATTTCTAAGCAATAGACAAGTGTATACCATTCTTCGACGCATTGAAGAAGGGTAAGAAAATTTTTGTGTGGAACCAGACCTGCCAAACCGCTATTGCGAAATTATTGCGACATATGGAGACCTCACCGGTCTTATCCAAGCCGGTGGAAGGAGAAGACTTATTTTTCTGCATGGCAGTGTCCTATCACGCTTTAAGTGCAGCGCTTATATGAGAGGAAGCCTAGATTCAACATTCTGCCTACTACATCAACAAATGCTTCATTAGAGCAGAACATAACTATCCGAAGTTAGAAAATTTAGCATATTGCTTACTGATAGCATTAAGGATGTTGCGACTATACTTTCAAGGTCATCCAGTTAAAGTGTTGATAGATCAACCTTTGAAACAAATACTTTATCGACCTGAGACTACAGGGCAACTTCTGAAGTGGAATATTGAATAGAGCCGGTATGACGTGACTTATCATCCCCGAAGGGCAATTAGCGAACATGCATTGGTTGATTAATCACGGAATTTACCATTCAAGATGGAGAATAGTTGGAGATAAAGGAAGTGGTAGCACAACGAAATCTATTTGTCGATAGCGCATTAAATGAATTCAACTCGAAAGCGGGAATTGTACTTGAAACTTTCGAAGGATGATCAATCTGCTATGCCTTAAGATTGGAGTTCCCTACTACTAACCATGAGACAGATTATGAGGCATTGATGATGGGTTTGAAAATTGTAAAAGAATAGGGAATAAAAGATGTGCATATCTACAGTAACTCTTAGCTAGTTGTTTGTCAAGTAAAGAGGGAATATCAAGCAAAAGAGGTAAATCTTGACCCCTACTTGTCAAAAGCATGATAAATGCTCAATGACATTGAAAACTACACATTAACCCTTATTCCTAGGGAACAGAATGTGAAGGCCGATTACTTAGCCAAACTGGCTAGTTCCGAAGAGGCATAATTAATGGTATTGGTTTCAGTTGAAGTGTTAACAGCTCCAAGCATCAATCAAATGGATGTTGATTGGATTCTAGAGACCATGGAATAGAAAGAATCATGAATGACGCCGACTAAGGATTATCTGCTCAAAGAAACACTCTCTAGAAACCGGAATGAATGAAAGAAGCTCCTTTGAAAGACACCACGGCTCGTGCTACAAGATGGAGTGCTACACAGGAGAGACTTCTCCATCCCTGCTAAGGTGTGTAACCAAAGATCAAGCCAATAAGATTCTGATAGAAGTCCATAAAGGCGGCTGTGGTAACACACTGAGGATAGACACAGAAAAGAAGGTTTTACGTTATGGACATTTCTGGCCCACAATCAACCTAGATGCAGTAGACTATGCCAAATGCTGTGATCGATGCCAGAGATTTTCAAAGATCCCAAGAACCCTATCCTTGGAACTTACGCAAATGGTAAGCCCTTAGCCATTGGCAATCCGGGCAATTGATCTAATCGGTGTATTACCAATACTCAAAGGAGAAGCCAAATATGCTATCGTTGCAATTAATTGCTTTACCAAATGGGCTGAAGCGGAACTTCTCACCAATATTACAACTAAAAAAGTAATTAACATTGTAATAAAAAAACATATTTTGTAGGTTTGGAGTACTGTAGAAAATCATTACACACAGTGGAACTTTGTTCGAGAGTGCGGAATTCAAGGACTTCTGCAAGCGTTATTGGATCGAGAAGAGTTTCTCCATGGTAGTGCACATGTAGGAAAACGGGCAAGTGGAAGTTGTGAACAAAATAATAAAATCCACCATCAAGAAGCAACTAATAAAAGCTAAAGGAAACTATGTGGATGAACTTCCACTTGCACTATGGGTTTATTGAACAACACAAAAATCTATGACCAAGCACTCACTGTTCGCCCTAGCATATGGTTCAGAAGAGATGATCCCAATGGAAGTGGAGGTCCCCTCTTACTGGAGACAACACTTTAATCGGTTAGAGAACGAGCAGCTTCTGCTCAAGGCACTTGATTATATCGATGAGAAAAGGGAGGAAGCTGAGATAAGGACCGCTGCTCACTAGGAGCGAGTGGCATGGCACTTCAATACCATGGTTCACAACTGTACCTTCAAAGAGGGAGATCTCGTTATAAAATGAAATTTCCTCGGTACAAAAGAACTTGGCCCAATTTGGGAAGGACCCTACATTAGCAGCCAAAAACTAGGAACATTCAAGCTCACAACAGTCAACGGAATTTTGATTCCCCATGCTTGGAACAGTGACTCGCTGCGAAACTATTTTATTTAGTACTTATCTATGTATTTCCTATTTCTACAAATAAGCCACCCAGGGATACTAGGGGCATAGCAAATAGACAAGATTGGCCTTTCTCTTTAATTTATCAATAAAGTTATTTTGCTCCTTGAACCAATGGAATCACATCCATGTAAGTAACCCACTGAGTCGATGGCATTAAATCGACTCAAACCATTGATCGATGGGGAAAATCGATCCTAGCATTCTGATAAACAGTGTTGCTCCGACCGTATCAGAAAGGCCAAATCCTCATGTGCATCCATAAGCCATGCCTTGCCCCTTGGACCAATGGAACCGCATCCAAACAAGCGTCCATCAATTTACAACTTGGACCAATGGAACTACATTCAAGTGTGCTCTATTTCCTCACTTCTTGGACCGATGGAACTACGTCCAAATAAGCATCCATTTTGTTGCTACTTGAACTGAAGGAACTGCGTTCAAGTACGCTCAACTCTCTCACTTCTTAGGCCAATGGAACTGTATCCAAAGTAAGTATCTATTCCTTCGTTGCTTGAACCAATGGAACCATGTTCAAGTGCGCTTAAAATCATTGATGTTACCCCAATAACATAGTCAATTTGTCAAAAATCTCCTAAGTACCGACGTTGCTTCAACAACGTTGGAAAATTCATCAGTTGTACGATTAATAGAAATCTATTGCCACCTCCCAAAACTCAACATCGCCTAGATATCGACAACATGGAAAGAAAATCCAAGGGATTGAGCTATCCATGGGTCTTTAGAGATAGTAACTAGTATTCGGATAGAACCTCAATACCGAGTTTAGAGAGAGTCAACCACAATCAACGTACAAGGTGCTCAGAGTCAAGCATTCAAATTACAAGTTCCCAAAGATAGGAGCTATAATTCATCTTGGACTAGGGCTACTAGAGAGCCAGAGCATCCGGTCCCGTACTATGTGTTTAGAGTAACTAGCTCCGTGGGCTGGGGGGCACAAAACACACTAACACTTGGTCGGGATATAAATCACTCCACGGTTCTATTACATCGAACAGAGAATGTTGGCAATCACAACATAACTAAGTAAGGTAGTATGCTAAATAACTGCAAGTTACACCATTTTATGTTATTTACATGCACAGAAATGCGGTAAATGAACACATCATATATCACACAATATAGCAATATATAATATGAAAATTATGAGGCAAGTAATCATATTATGTACACATATAGTGGTATAGAAGTAGGAACGGTATATAGAATATAGAAAAGTACATAGAAGAGATTACAGTGGAAATGCTAATGTTTTTCATTACTTATATCATTTTATATACAATATCAAACCGTGGGGGGTTGTACCTACATAATATCAGCATGTGTCGAACGTCAAAAAGCAAAAATATAGACGTCACCGACGCTACAACATAAGGAAAAAGATTTTAAGTATAGACTTTATACTTGTATATACTCTTACACTACAAAAACACACAAAAAGATAATGAATACCCTGCTCCACTATTGCTTAAGCCCATCCTGACTTCTTTTCTCCTTTCCCTCCTCTTTTACTACCCCTGCCAGTGTGAATTGGGATCTTCTTCCTATTATCCATGTTGGTCTCTCCTCCTGTAGGGGGACGAACCCATCTGACCCCCCAGTAGCCGTACTCCTTTCCTTTAACATCTTCAACGTGATGGTAGTGGGAATCTTGCACTTCCGCTCCTCCTTTCCTTCTTTATCTATAGCCCGCTCCTTTTTCTCCATTGGTCTTTCTGCTATGATCATCTTGTTTGGCCCTAACTTATTGGTAATCACCAACTCTTCATCCATAAACGTTGAGACATCCTCCAAGTTTTATAGTGCCTCTATCTGTTCGGAGTCAGGCCCAGGCCCGAAGCTAGAAATAGGAACTATGCCAGAAGTGGTTGCAGAGATAGCGGTGGAAGGCATGAAGATAGCGATAGATCCTGTACCTTGTGCAGTTGGAGGAGGTGGTGAGAGAGTTCGCAGACTTACAAGTTGGCAAAAGTGGTGCACAGTTTAGGAAAGGAGTTCATAGTAAATACCTCAGCCTGGGGTTTGGTTATGAACTTCAAACTCGAAGACTTTGTCACCAGTCCCCATCTTAGAGGGTTTCATGATAAATGGAGAGAGACATCACTCACCCAAGTCTTCGAATGTAATGTATGCATGAGCGACTTCGGAAATAATGGTCATGGATACGGGGATGGTCGTTGTCTATTCTTGAGACGTACGAATAAGTGTTTGATGTTGATTCGAAGAGCATGGGCCAATAAGAGCTTTGGCTGCAACATCGACGGTTTCTTTCTCCCTCATTTCTCTAAGTATCTCTCTACCGATGGCTAAGAAATCTATGTCCTTAGGACTAAAGTAAGCGGCCTTTAGTTCCTCCTTTGTGCGTATATTATTGACCTTCTTAGATCTGACCAATACCTATTCCCAAACCACAACAAGTGTCCGAGGATAGTTATTACCTAACCATTTCAAGTTGCCTCTATTCATCATGCAACTAATGTAGAGGTGGAGATGGTAGCATCCATTCTGCTCATTACGTCATCATACTCTATGCAAAGTTCTATAAGCTCAGATTTTCAACCAAATGGTCGATCTCTTTGGATAGCTTAGCGGAGACAACATGTCCCTTCTCTTTCACCAACCGTGCATTCTCCTCATAAAGACAAGTAAGCTCAGTGGCCTGCTCAGCAATGATAGCAACATAACTGGTGATAGTTTGATTTCGAGATTAAATGGTGTTTTTTGCTTTGGTAAATTGTTCTTTCAGTTTCTCGAACTCGATATGAGCATCTTTGAATTGGTCGTTTATCACGATAATGGAGCTATCGTGGGTACGATTTGCCTCAGTCAACAGCCAGTCGCTAGCAGCCTTTCCTTTTAAGGTTGCGTCCCTCTTAGTCTTCAACTGAACTATCTCATCATCATGATCTTTGATCGCCTTAGCATTGTCTTCCTTTTCGGCTTCGAACGAGAGGATCTCCTGATGATTAATGTGATTTACATCTAAAAGAGCCTTCATTAAATGCTGCATATCACACCTGATGTAACAACCCCTATCTAAAGGCCCGAAGCTAAGTGTTATAGACGTTGCAGTCATCTATAGTATTCACTTCTGATGATTGAATACTGCTATGTTAATGGTATCCATAATATCAGAAGTACTTGAATATGAAACAAAAACATAGATTTCAAAAATAACATAACACTTCTTATTACATTTTCAAAACATGTTCCATATTCAAATTACATAATGCCACGATCATTTCCCAAGTAAAGATCAAATATAATTATTACATAAATATGCCAAGAGCGACATATGATGATGTCCCCTCGATTGACCAGAGTACTATAAAGTAACAAATGGCTTAATACAACACAGCGAAATAAACAACAAAACAACAACCCCTAAATAGCTATATGTCAGCCACCTTCTCGTCTCTGGAAACTTTATTCGCCGAGCTATTGAAACCTATAAAATTCTACCCTTAACCTACTCAAATCATTTTTAAGCACCCAAGAGTTTAAGTGGAACATAAACTTCGAGTCAAACATAAAACATGGTGTGAATAATACTATACATCTCGATTACTTGATATTTAGTAAGACCACACCACTTAACAGAACGGGCTTCCCCTCACTAACATCCCTTTAAAAACATATATTTTGCAAATCATAATCCTACAACCAAAACTGGTTAAATCTATAAAGCATTATCATGTAAACTTACATATCATATAACAAGTGGACTATCTGTCTGAACATTGTAGTTTTGTTTAGCGAACTACTGACCTTTTCCTGATTCGGGCCTACCAGACAAAATACATAAATATCAAACATCTGTTAGATACTCCTCTTCTAGATGGCATGTCTCTAACTTAACTTCTTCCAGGGTCACCTGATCCTAATGGTTTTGCAGGCTTACTAATAACCTATCTCTATATAATTATATTCCTTTCTATGTGTAATCACCATTTTAGTTCCGGTGAAAAAGCCATACACACTGGAATTTTGGACTAAATTAGCAGGGGATAATAGCTAATGTATAGGGCGCGACCCTATACCAGTCCCATCTAGTATTCTAATATCTGAGTCATTTTACAAAGGGTTAACTACCTTTTAAATTTCCTTGAAAACCTCTTTCTTCTCAAATTGATATAAACCTTTAAATCAAACTCTAATAAGGAAAATATAATCTCTATGCTTTACTCAAAATCACCTTGCCACGTTACATATACTTTACTCAAATCTTTGTTGATGAAAACATTTAGAAACTGTACCCTTTCCAAATCCATTGAAAGTACCCCTTTCTAAACCATTGAAAGTATCTCTTTCGAAACCCTTAAAATACCCCTTTCGAATCAAGTAAACCTTTACTTTAGACCTTTACTTTATAACCGTATACCGAAAAGCCAAAACATACCTTTCGAAACCATTCATACAAAACTTTTGAAACCATTGGAAAAAACCTTTCCTTCGAAAGCTTTAAAACTTTAGACATCATTCTTTAAAACCTTTCAAACATTACCTTTTAAAAACCTTAGAATATCTTTCCTTTCAATCCTTTCGAAACCTTTCGAAAACATCTAGGAACCACCCTTTCGAAACCTTCTTTAAAACCTTTCGAAAGAATTTAAACCTCCAACCTTTCGAAACCATTTGGTTTCAACTAAATCATGTGGAATAATCCTTTCGAAACCAATAAAACAACCTCCTTAGAAACCATTGGGTTCTACCTTCAACAGAAAAAGAGGGTCTTTAAACATTTAAGTCGAAGTACTCTTTCTAAAGCATTTCCTAAGTAATGAAATGGATGGTGTCGAAACCAACCCTTCGTAAGCATAGAAGAAGCGGCTCGGATTTTTAAAACAAAGTAACCCTTCGAAACCTTTTATTTTGGAAGGAAAAAGAAAGCAACAATAAGGTGTTTCATCCTCTTCGAAAGCATTTACTTAAAACAAAATACGCAGTCTCTTTTGAAACCATTCCTTTAAAATAATTTGACGCAGTCGAAAGCCAACCAAGTCGAAATCTAGTTAAGTCGAAAGCAAAGCTGGTCGCATTTTCTTTCAAAAGAAAAGTAGCGCTTCAACCACATCGGAACCCCTTATTTCGACTGCCACCTTCCCCTTATATCTAATTCGCTGCGCACCATGTCTTTGATGCTATGCGCATTGATTTCGATAGAGGTGGTGGCGGAGGAACACGGTCGAAATCATGGTGTCGAAAGCGGCGAAATAGTACAAAACATGTTGAATTGACGTTTAAAACAATACTTTTCAACTACACGGCCTTGTTTGTCAAAATTTGATTGATTTCTAATTTCTTTATTTATAAAAGTACTACAGAAACCACATCGTTAAACTATTTGAATTATTTGCATATTGCCCCTTCTCCTTCTATAAATATATAAAACATTTAAGTCTCATACCTTAAATAATTTTATATATCCATTTAAACAAACACTTGGGAAATTTCTACAAAAATTCCAAAAATATTATTTCAATATGTTTCCTAACATATAAAAATTTCAAACCCATAAAATAAATAATTTATTCGTAAATTATTTTGAACCCAAATAAGCATTTTCTTCACTAGAAAATTAATACAAAATCCACATAAATTCATAAAATTCTAAAAATTGAAACCCATTTAAAATATCATTTTTGATCTAAATTTAAATTCGCAAGGCATTTGGATGTATGTAATGGGGCTTTCACATTAAAACATACCATATATTCTTATATAAATTAGCATAAATCATCAACAAACATATATATATGTTTAATCATTCAAAAATATGGCATAATCTCACAAAATATTTTAGATTAACCTTAAAATCGAAAACAATAAGAAATATGAGATGTAGTCATTATTCACCTTAGTTTTTAAGATTAAGGAGTTTAGGATTTGAATGTATTTGAATTGATTAATCTTCTTCCTTTAGCTTTTTCTTCCTCTTGTTGTTACTAGTAGTGGTCGGCCTCTTTTTCAAATATTGGGATTATGAAATGAACGTGTAGCATGAGATACATGAGGGTTTAGGGTATATGGCTATGTCTTATTCCTACTTTACCCCTCTATTGTATTTTAACTCATCTTGAGTTCATTTGTTAACATGGAATGGTTACCCCCTTATTAATCACAAATCTCAATCCCCTAATCATCATATTATTTTATTTAATTTAAATGATTAAATATCCTAAATAATGTTAACCAAAATTAGGGTTGTTACACACTCCCCTCCTTAAAGAATTTAGTCCTCGAAATTACGGTAAGATGTATAATAAATCAATCATAAAGGTAAAATATACCATCAACAAATCAGGATAAGTATCTCTAATCCTGCTTTCAGTCTCCCAAGTACTGTCTCTCTTGTCCTTGCTCCGCTGGACTTCAACTAATCTGAATGTCTTGTTCCTTAACCTCTTCTCATCTCTCGCAACTATGCGAATATGCTTTTTTGACCATAGTCAAATCCAGTTCTACTACTAAATCATCTAACATGGTCGGCGCAATAGTAGTCTCCGGGTCTCTAACACACTTTCTTAGATGAGAAACATGAAAAACATCGTGGACTCCCGCCAGATTCTTCGGTAACTTTACTCTATATGCGAGTTTCTCAATCCCTCAATAATAGAAAATGGTCCTACGAATCTCGATGATAACTTTCTTAATTTCCCAAATCTGGTAACATCCTTCATTGGCGACACTTTAATGAAAACATGATCTCCAACTGAGAACTCTAAGTCTTTTCAACTCTTATCTGCATAACTTTTCTACCTAGATTGAGCTTCCTTCATTCTGGCACGAATTAACTCAATCTTTTCTACAGCTTCTCTTACTAAATCTGGACCAAGAACCAACCTATTCTTGGTCTCTAACCAACATACGGGAGATTTGCATAGCCTTCCATACGAAGCTTCAAATGGTGCCATCCTAATACTAGTCAGATAACTGTTGTTATACAAAATCTCGACTAGATGTATATGTTCTTCCCATGATCCCCCAAAATCCAATACACAAGCTCTTAACAACTCCTCCAAGACTATGTTAATTCTCTCTATTTGTCCATCAGTTTGCGGATAGTAATCGGTACTCATCTTGAGCTTGGTACCTAAAGTATCCTATAGACACTTCTGGAACTCTCTAGTGAATAAAGAATCTCTTTCACTCACTATATTACCAGGAATTCCGTGCAGCCTAACCACATTCTTTATAAATAACTTCATTAGAACAGGTGTTGTCTTCGTTGACTTAACTGGAATGAAATGGGCACTCTTGGTCAATCTATCCATTATGACCCATATGCTTTCTTTTCCTCTGTTTGACCTAGGCAACCCGTCTATAAAATCCATTGAAATGGAATCCCATTTTCATACGGGAACACTTAAAGGCTGAAGTAACCCACTCGGTTTCTGATGTTCGGCTTTTACCTGCTTATAGTTCAAACACTGCTTCACCCACAAGCCTACATCTCTCTTCGTACCTTCCCAGAAGAAACTCCACTTCATGTTCTGATACATCTTACTTCCTCCTGGATGAGTGGTGAACTTTGAATAATAGCCTTCCTCCAAAACCTGCTTCCTAATGTCTCCCACATTCGAAACACAGTCTTTCTTTCTTCCTCAACCACCCATTTTGATCAAGAATAAAATCCTTCAAGTCATCCTTCTCTATTCCATCTCTTAACATCCTGATCTGTTCAACTAACAATGCATCGTCTATCTGTTTAGAAGCAGTCCTTTCGATCAGTACCGGTCAAACTTCTAAATAAGACAACACAGCAATCTCTCCGCTAGACCCAGCTTCTAATCTCCACTACACTTTGTAAGACGTTAACGCTTCTAAATCTTTCCACTCAGCTAACATTGCCAACATTACATTTTGATGTTTTCTGCTGAGTGTGTGTACAACTTTATTTTCTTTTCTTGATATGTACTCAATTCCAATGTCATAAGCAGCTAACCACCTCTGATGTCTCATGTTCAGTTCCTTCTGAGAGAGAAAAATACTTCAATGACTTATGATCTATATATAGCTCAAACCTCTCTCCCAAAAGGTAATGTCTCCATAACTTTAATGCAAACATCACTATGACTAATTCTAAATCATACGTCGGATATCTAACCTCATGCGGTATATGCTATCGACAAGCATAGGCAATCACTTTGCCTTTCTACATCAACACAGCTCCTAACCCAGTTCCATATGCATCTATATAAACTATCAAATCCTAGTTCCCTTTGGAACAACCAACATAGGTGCATTCGTCAATAAGTGTTTCAATTTCTGGAATGCATCCTCACACTTAGTCGTCCCGATGAACTTCTCATCCTTTCGAGTTAGCTTAGTCATCGGTGTTGCCATCCATGAAAAATCCTTAATAAACCTCCGGTAATAACCGCTAATCCAAGAAAACTTCTTATCTCAATTGCCATTTCTAGTCCCTTTCAACTATTTACTGCCTTGATCGTAGTTGGTTCCACTAACTGCCCTTTCTCTTAAACAACATGACCAAGAAACTTCACATCCTTCTTCCAGAAGTGAAACTTCGAAAAAATTTCCTTAAGCTGATGCTCTCTCAAAGTCTCAAGCACAACTCGAAGATGAACTTCATGCTCTCTTTTCTCCTTATAGTAAATCTAGATATCATCTATGAACACCAACACAAACCTCTCCAAGTGCTCTTGGAAAATCTGATTCATCAAATCTGCGAAGAAGGCCGACACGTTAGTCAGTGCGAATAGCATCACTAACCATTCGTGCGATCCATATCTGGTTCTAAATGCTGTCAAAGGAATACTATCCTCTTCTATTCTAAGCTGATGGAAACTTGTTGCTAAATCCAACTTAGAAAATACCTTTGCTCCATTCAATTGATCGAACAAATCGTCAATCCTATGCAATGGATATCGATTCTTTATTGTCCTCTCATTCAACTTACGATAATCGATACATAACCTTAATGATCCATCCAGCTTCTTCACAAACATTGCGGTTGCTCCACAAGGCAAACTTCTTCGTCTTATAAAATTCTTGCTTCCAAATCCACCAACTACACCTTCAATTCTCTCATCTCGGCAGGTGTCATCCTGCTTGGCTGCCTATTCACTGGTTCTGCTCTAGATACTAAATCTATCCGAAACTCAATGGCATGTTTCGGCGGCAAACTTACTACTAGCTCAAAAACATCTGCGAATTCTCTGACCTGAAAACTCGATTTAACTCGTCTTCTATTTCCATGACACTCAATAATGCATTCACCTCGCAACTTGAACTTTCCACGGTTTATACAATCTGATCACTATTTTCCTATCTCAGCAAAATATCCCAGCATCGTACTTAACCAATCCATACTCAATATAATTTCGAACCCTTCGAAATCAAATACCTAGAAACTGCAAACAAATTTATGACCTAACAATTCTAACTCTATGTGGTCACACTTCATTCCAAGTGTTGCATACCCTCGTATCAGATTTGCAACACTTAAGGATGTAACTAAGTATGAGGGTTATATGTTAAGCTTATCTGCCAAACAATGAGATATAAAATAATGTGATGCACCAGTATCAAACAAAATGCTAACAGACATATAATGAATCTGAAGCGTGCCTCCCAACGCTGCTTTTCCTTTCTCCTACGTTGTTGGTCCTGAGGTAGCTGGTTCCAATGCAAATACTTTGCCCCATCCATCCTTAGCAGGCTCTTTGCATTGATTCTTATAATGGCCAATCTGAATGCAGTTGAAGCATATGAGGTTCTTCTTTCCGATCACTTCCTTCGTCTTTCCAGTACGAAACTCATTAGCAATATGCCCCTTCTTGTAGCACTTAAAGCAAACAACCTTAGATTTTCCCTTCTTCGCGGCTCCACCTTTATGAACATCCTTATTTTGAAAGAACTTCATTTTCTGGCTTTGTCCAAGCTGGACCTCCTTAGCCTTATTCTTCTCCAGAGAAGCAAGCATCTCCTCGTGCCTTAAAGCCATCTCTACGACAAAATCATAAGGATCTCTGATATGAAGCAATGTAGCCCTTGCCAACTCAGGCTTCAATCCCCTAATAAACTTCTCATTCCTCTTCATCACGATATCCATAGTGGCATACCTATATCTAGCCAACGCCATAAACCTTCTAGAATATTCCAACACAGTCATCTCCCCCGTTCCAACTCAGCAAACTTTCTGAGGAAAGTAGACCGTGCCATCACAAACATGAACCTTTCCTGGAACCTTCTCTTAAATTCAGACAATGTCGTTGCTTCCTCATACATACATACCGTCACACTATTCCACCGAAATAAAGTTGCTCCTTGAAGCTATCTCGAAGCTAGCCTTATCTTCTGCTAATCGTTGAGCCCCATATCTGCAAAAATCCTCTCACAATGCAACAACCAGTTTTCCATCTCAATAAAATATTTTGTTCCAATAAATGGCACTCCTCAAAGCTTAGAATAGTCCCTACTCAACGTAGCAAAATTATTGGCTACTGGAGCTTCCTGAAATCCTCCTCCAACTACCCCAGCAGCAACTCGTTCTTGCGTTATATTTACGAAAAACTAATACATGTCTCCCATGTCCACTTGCGGAACTTCGGCACCAACATTCCCAAATTGTGCTTGACCCTGGTTCCTTTTAGTATAAGGTTTGGCATTTCCATCTGTAGTGGTGCTTCTCCCTCCAACATTAACTTTTCGAGAATCCATATCTACATTCGAATCTCCATGAGATATAAAAAGATAACCTAATAGAGATAGAAGACTAGAGAAAAAAATGCATATTTATATATAGCAAATACAAGTACGTTATTATAGCATTATCTGATACCCTAATCTTATCTATAATTCCTTAGGATTATGTTTCAAAAATCATTTTTAGTTTAGATTTTTTCATAAACTGGTGCTCTGATACCAAGTTGTAACATCCCCTATCTAGAGGCCCAAAGCTAAGCGCTACAGATGCTGTAGTCATCTATAATATTAACTTCCAGCGACTAAATACGACTATGTTAATGATATCCATAATATTAGAAGCACTTGAATATGAAACAAAATAACATATTTCAAAAATAACATAACACTTCTGATTACATTTCCAAAACATGTTTCATATTCTTATTACATAATCCCATAATCGCTTCCTAGCTAAAGACCAAATATAGTAATTACAGAAATATGCCAAAAGCGGCATATGATGATGTCCTTTGGATGACTAGTGACTATAAAGCCATAAATGACTTAATACAACACAATGGAATAAACAACAAAACATCAGTTCCTAAATAGCTATCTGTCAGCCACCTGCCAGTCTCCGTGAGATTTATTTGCCAACATACTAAAACCTGTAAAGCTCAACCCTCGGCCTACTCAAAATCAATTTTGAGCACCTGAGAATTTAAGGGGAACATAAACTTCGACTAGGACATAAATCCTGGTGTGAATAACATCCCGATTACTAGATATGTAGTGAGATTGTGCTGCTTAGTGGAACGGGTTTCCCCTTAGTAACATCCCTTTATAAATATATATTTTGCAAATCATAATCCTACAACCAAAACTGGTTATATCTTTAAAGCATTATCATGTAAAATTACATATCAGGTAATAAGTGGACTATCTGTCCGAACACTATAGTTTTGTTTGGCTAGCCACTAACGTTTGGCTGATTCGGGCCTACCAGACAAAATACATAAATACCTAACATCTGTTAGATACTCCTCTTCTAGAGAGAGTGTCCCTAACTTAATTTCTTCCAGGATCACCTGATCCTAATGGTTTTGCAGGCTCACCAATAAACTATTTCTGTATAAATATATTCCTTTCTATGTGTAATCATCATTTTAGTCTTACCTATGACAAAGCCCTACACATTGGAATTTAGGACTAAATTAGCGGGGGCTAATATCTAATGTATAGGGAGCGACCCTATACTTATCTCATCTAGTAATCTAATATTTGAGTCATTTTACTAAGGTTAACTACCCTTTAAATTTCCTTGAAAACCTTTTTCTTCTTAAATTGACGTAAAACCTTTAAATCAAACTCCAACAAGAAAAATATATTCTCTATGCTTTACTCAAAATCACCTTGCACGTTACATATACTTTACTCAAATCTTTGTTGATGGAAACATTTAAACATTTGAAAGCACCGCTTTCTAAATCATTGAAAGTATCTCTTTCGAAATCCTTGAAATACCCTTTTTGAATCAAGTAAACCTTTACTTTACAACCCTAGGCCGAAAAGCCAACACATACCTTTCAAACTGTTCATAAAAGTCTTTTGAAATTATTAGAAAAAACCTTTCCTTCGAAAGCTTTAAATCTTTAGACATCCTTCTTTAAAACCTTTTAAACATTGCCTTTCGAAAACCTTAGAATACCTTTCCTTTAAATCCTTTCAAAACCTTTCTCTAAACCTTCTAAAAACATTTAGGAATTACCCCTTCTAAACCTTCATTAAAACCTTTCGAAAGCATTAAAACCTCTAAACTTTCAAAACCATTTGGGTTCAATTAAATCATTTGGAGTAATCCTTTCGAAACCAATAAAAACAATCTCCTTAGAAACCATTGGGTTCTACCTTCAACAGAAAAAGAGGGTCATAAAACATTTAAGTCGAAAGCGCTCTTTTGAAAGCATTTCCTAAGTAATGTGTGGATGGTGTCGAAGCCAATCCTTCATATGCATTGGAGAAGCGGCTTGGATTTTTAAAACAAAGTAATCCTTCCAAACCATCTGATTCGGAAGGTAAAAGAAAGCAGTAGTAAGGAGTTTCATCCCCTTCGAAAGCATTTACTTAAAACAAAAGATGCAACCTCTTTTGAAACCATTCCTTTAAAACAATTAGACCCAGTTGGAAGCCAATCAAGTCGGAAGCTAGTTAAGTCGAAAGCAAAGTTGTGGCATTTACTTTTAAAAGCAAATTAGCTCTTCGACCCCATCAAAACTCATGTTTCAACAGCCTACCTTCCACTTATATCCAATTCGCTACGCACCAAGTCTTTGATGCCATGTGCCTTGGTTGCGATAGAGGTGGCGGCGGAGGAATATGGTCAAAAGCATGGTGCTAAAGTAGCGAAATAGCATAAAGTATGTTGAATTGACTTTTAAAATAATACTTTTCAACTCCCAGCCTTATTTGTCAAAATCTGATTGACGTTAAAGGCCCGAATTTTCGTACCCCTTGAGCCGATAACAAACCACACATGTCCAACTCAAATTGCATGAATAGGCGGATCTTTAAGGGGTGAAAATGAAAATAAAGACAGAACATAATCTCACACGAATGGAATAATATATAATTTCGAATAAATATCTTTGCAGTGGAAAACTTTTTAAAATACATATATCAGAGACTAATCTAAATTCAGCTTGGACGGTAATAAGCATCGGTCCTTACAATTGCTGACAAACATCAAACAACTACAGCGGATAATAGAATACGTATATACGTAGATGAATATCTCCACCTCTCATTTGGAAACTCCAACAGATTTCACTAAACCTGAAACTACTCGAATCTGACCTGAGTATTGAAAATACCTGAATCAGGCTTGATTAATCAGTGTGAGAAACTCAAATATAAATGACAGTGTCATATATTAGCCTTGGAATAAAATCATTTGAAAAGAAAGAGCGTCTCATAAGATCACGTCCACACATAAACACGGATGGGTTTTTACATTATGATAACTAAATCCCTTTTATATATCAAAACATTTGATATTATTTCTAATGACATTCTTTGAAAACATTTGCAAATAAAATTATTAATCTTAGCCGAAATTGTTACCACTATTAAATTCCAACATACCACCTTGTAATACTAGGCTTTCTACATTTAAATCCGTAGAGGCACTTATTGAAGAATGGATTCCGTACAAATGACAAGGTAAGGGACTACCTTCCGATAGTACACCTCTAGAGGGATGCACCTAGGGTCCAAATACTTAATGCCTAAACCAAAACAAGACCATCTTACCCCTCACGTTGGATAGTACTGAATATGTCATCACCCCGGTCGTTACTGGCCATTAATGGGACTCATATGTTCACCGCATACTTAGACCTGTGTAGAGTAAATCTAAAAGGATGATGACATCTCCTAATTAGGAGCGACCCATTTAGCCTTACTGCTTCTACCCTGTTTCTGTCATTTCTGAGTGATGAGGCCTAAGGCTACGATTACCTTTTCACATATCACATCATCTTTGAATGCCACATTGCCATTTTCGTTGACTACTAATTGCCTTCCACAAAAATACAACCCTTAAGCTCGTACGTCTCTGAGAGGGTGTTAAACTAAGAGAAGTTGCCTTCCCCGCCATCAAAGATGTATGTTTGTAAAAACTAATGTAAATAATCTCATAAAATGCACTGTTAGACAACCATTCATATAAGTTCGTGCTGGGACTTAAACGAAACCGAAGGTACTTTCCTCGACCATTATTAGGCGAGAAGTCCTTGTGGTTTTGAGGTTTTTCATAACAAAGAGACCACTGATAAATATAGTGAATCGGGACTTTATCCCTAATTAATCAACAAATAGTCCCTTATTATTATTCGTCTCAATATATCCGTCTTCAAACATCTTCAATCTCTGAACATGTAAATTGGTTCGAAATCGTTTTTAGATAGGAATCACCCAAGTTTGACCTCGGTTCCTTCGAAACCAATCATCGCTTTAAAAGACGCTAAGTTCATAAGTGGATATCAATAATTAATCAATTATTTCGTCTTTTATAAAATATTTTCCTTAGATATATTCTTTTTAATTTATTCCATTTTATTTTCATGAGTATATGGAATTATTAAGCCTCATTTGTTAAGTTATTTGATTTATTTAAACCATTCTTAAATCCTGTAATATTTCCAAATCATTTTCTCTTTTACTTAGGAAAACCTTTCCAAATCATTTATTAAATCTTAATCGAAGATTTCTTATATACAAGCTATAAATTTTAACTTAGGGAAAATATTCCCAAATCATTCATTAAATCTAAATCAAAGATTTCTTTCATTCAAGCTATAACTTTTAACTTGGGGATAATATTCCCAAATCGTTCATTAAATCTAAATTAAAGATTTCTTCCTTAACTTCAAATTATATTCTTGCAAATCGAAGATTTTCATAATGGAGCACTACTGCCACCTTGACTAGTGTCAAATAATCCTACATCATGAAGATTTTTTCTTTTATCTTGGAAAAACTTTAAATATGATCTTTTAGAGCATCCGGGCTTTCCTTTCGATTTGTTTCACCACTCTCTATAAGATAAAGCAAAGACCATGTAAGTTCAGTGCACTGGTTGCTCCATTCCTAACCTTATTACACACTTTTTTTATCATTTAGCTCTCACAAGTGGGACAAATTTACTCGTCGTTTCCGCATGCTCGATTGGTTATTATATTCAATATTCTTCAATTATTGTTTAAGTGTAATAAACAATTCCTCTTAACCATTTATTCAAACTCTTATTAAACTTTCAAATCATGTTTAAATTACATAAATTTTCTTTTAAAATCATTCAAAAAATATTTAGGAAAGAATTGTTAATTTTAAAACTATGTTTCAAAGGTTATTAAAAACTGCTGCGAAAAGTGTTCCAAATATATTTTAAAAGCTTTATTCTTCAAAATGACTTTTATATCATTTAGAAATCCATGTTTTCAACTTAAATATCTTTTAAAACATTCTAAAAGACATTTATAATTTATTTTATATTTTTTAATAATTTTAAATATCAATTCCAAACTTTGGTCACTTTTCTGCAAAAGCGCGATTTTTCTAGAAAATTATTTTGGACATATTTACAATATACAAAATGAAATCTTGATTTTCTTCCTTTATTTCTTTAAACATATATAAATGTTTACAGAACATTTCTAACTCATTTTAAAACTATTCAAAAGGTTTAAGCATTCCATATACACCATTTCGTTTTCAAAAGAAAAATGATTTCTTTTGTGCTTATCGACGTGTATTAACGTGACTTGGTAAATAAATATAACAATCATATCAAACAATCAATACTTGATGATCAAAGCATATATAAGCATCCATAGCAAAAGGAACACATCATCGAACATGTATGATATATAAATAGAGATGTTAAATAGATCTTCTTACCATAAACTAAAGCGATTAACTTTCTACCAACATTCTAATCAACCAACACTTCACTAACTACTTTCTACTCCATTTAAACACCGGTAAACAATGCCCTCTCCCTTGCAATAGCTTGGCTGAGGCTTGAGATGGAGGTTGGTCGAAGGTATATAGAAGAAGCGGTAGAGCTTTGAACTTGAATTCTTAAGATTTTGATCCGAAAAGTTAGTTAACTTGTATCTGATTTTAGGCCAAAATTTAGAAAAATTGTTAACTAAAAAGTTGTTGAAAATTCTTTTCTATTAAATTTAAAAAAAAAATCATTTGAATCCAAGTTATTTTGAGGGACATATGATAGAGTGAAGAAGAGGTATTGTCATATTTACAAAAATGAAGCCCGAAAATGCACTTCAAAGAATTGAGTTTCAGGTACAATAGACCTCAAAACTGAAAAAAATGATCAACATAAAAGCTGTAGCCATTAGAATTTATATGGTTTGAAAAAAATAATTTTTTAATTTTGATTGGTTATGATCAAAACAAAATGAGCTATTCTCCGGCTTAAAAATTGGGCAAGAGAATGCACGAGAAAGAATTGGATTTTTGACATGGTTAGAATGACACAAAGTGGTCAACATGAAAGTTTTAGCAACTGGAAAAATACATGATTTTAAAAAAATTATTTTTTATTTTGGTTCTTTTTTGAACAAGTTATAACCGAGAGAAGAAGAGGTAAAATATGGAGAAAAAATGAGTTTGATTTGAAGAGAACGGACCTTGATTTCTTTTGAATATTTTGTAAATACTTTAACATTATTTCATTATAATTTTTTTATCATGGCTTGAAAGCCCTTAAAGAGGAGAGGAAGAGGATGAAGAAGATTGAGAAAAGAAGAAGAAGAAATGTGAGTGAAAGTGAAGAAGAAGGTGGGTATTTATAGAAAAAGAAAGAAGTGGTAAATTTACCAAAATAACCTATTACCAAATTATCATACCATCA
Source organism: Allium cepa (assembly GCA_030765085.1). Lineage (NCBI taxonomy): Eukaryota > Viridiplantae > Streptophyta > Magnoliopsida > Asparagales > Amaryllidaceae > Allium > Allium cepa. The sequence goes on along the minus strand of CM060939.1, from coordinate 344,516,694 downwards.
TTACTTCAAACTAGAGTAATCTCCATTTTTTAACACTTAACATCATCCTTTCACTTCTTACTTTATTTCTTAGTTATTTAAAAATTAAGTAAAGAATATCATAATTATGTTGGCTTTGATTTGATGTTTACTTTTTCTTACTTTTGTTAATTCTTACTTACTTTACTTAATGATGTTCTAGAAGTTTTCTAATTTTAATTAGTAAAAGCAAACATGTTTATTTATTAATATGTGTAATATATATGTTAAAACACGTTAGCAAAGGTGCGATAACGTTGCGGCAACTTATTTTGAACAAAACGTTGATTTTTGACAAAACGTTTTCCGATCACATTTTGACGTTTTTGTTAAACTATTTATTCATGTAAACCAAACTTCAAAATAAATTTCTTATTATCTTTAAATAATCAAAACAAGCATATTTGACTTATAAAATAATATAAAACAATATCCAAATCTTCTTACAAAAATACGACATCAATTTATCAATATGCGACGAAATTTATCGATTTTATAAAACAAATTTTATATATTTATCGAACCATTATATATTAAATTATTATTATTATCAAATGAGTTTAATATCAATTATATATATATTTAAAAAGAATTATTTATCCTTTAAACAAATTTCTTGAATATTTATCCTACTTTATCTAAATCCGACTTTTGTCAAATTTACAATGGAAATCCAAAATATTTATTCAATATCAAAAATAAGTTTACCATTCTTATTTACCGTATAAAGCTTGATTATTTAAGTTTGAAAATTATACATTTGAATATTTAAATAAATCAAATATTCCATTTCAAAGTGGTAATATTACGGGTCGTTACTGACCTTAAAACTGAAAACAATAGGAAATACGAGATTTAGTTGTTATTCACCTTAGCTTTTAGATTAAAGAGTTTTAGATTTGAATGGATTTGAATTGATTAATCTGCTTCCTTTAGCTTTTTCTTCCTCTTATTCTTGCTAATGGTGGTCGGCCTCTTTTTCAAATATTGGATTTTGAAATGAACTGGTAGTATGAGAAGATGAGAGTTTAAGATATATTGCTATGTCTTATTCCTACTTTACCCCTCCTCTATTTTATTTTAACTCATCTTTAGTTCATTTGTTATCATGGCACAGCTGCCCCATTATTAATCACAAATCTCAATCCTCTAATCATCACATTATTCTATTTAATTTAACTAATTAGATATACTAAATAATGTTATCTAAAATTAGGGTTGTTAAACCTCACTTCCAAGTCCTCACGGACTATCTCTAGACTTCTAATGAGAATCGGCCCTATTGAAGAGCTTTATTTTATATCAAACTCGATTCCCTTCAAGAATTGATTTGGAAAGATAACTTGAAGCATAGGTAGACTCGGCGGAAGCACGAACTTCTCGGTTCTTCTGAAAGAATTAGGGGCCATTGCAATGGTTCTTACTTGAGAAGAAGAAATTATTGGCATTTCAGCAATTCGAGCATCGGTGCGGGGAGGAGTAATCGATAATAAGGGCCCACGACAGTCATGAAAGTCTCTCTAGCAGTTATGTGCATCACCGTGGGCACCACTCTTGCAATCTCCTTTTCTTTTCTCTCCCCTCTCGCGCTCTCGCTCCATGTGGCGAGCCTCGTCCTCCTTTCCTCATTCATTTCATGGGGTGGGCGGAAAGCTAGATCAGAACTTTTTCCTTTGTGGGGGCTGGTGTCTTGATATAACTTTTGGTATAACCCACATCCCATAGTACCTAAAATGAAAACAATAATGAATTGAATACTCAAAGTTAGGAACTTAAAGCGATGCAGAGATGTGTGGTTGTGGTCCTAAAGTGAAGTGTGTAATGCCGATGACCCCCTATATACTCTACCAACCATATCTGCTGGGTTTAAGGGTCGAAGTCTTTTCATCACTGCTCACAAATGTGCTTGAGGAAATTTCAATTTTGGAGCCAATCTCGGCTATCATTTCGCTAATGGAGATATCTTTGTGTTCATCTACATAGATAGCGAACTATCTCATGAAATCGAAAGTAGATGTATCTCTGGTGGGGATCCCAGTAGATTGACCTCCACGCACTGTAGGGTCTTGATAATAGGTTGTTATTTAGGAGGAGAAATTGGGAGTTTGGGGTTTAATGCCTCTGTATTTAACAAGTCTGGAGAAGCAAGCTTAGGAAGATCGGGACACAATATCAGTGACTCATCAAAAGATTCATCTCTTTCTATGGGATGTATAAGTCGCCATCATCACCATCCGAGCCCTCTTCCTCTCCTTCCTCGGCCATAAGCTTCTTCCCATCTCTCCTTTGAAACATTTTGTCTTCTTCTTTAGGGATCGAAAACATCTCGTGGGTCTCATCCATGCCCTATAAAATGTCCTCTCCGGAGGGTAAGTCTATATCAGCTCTAGGAATCTTTTTGGGTCGTGCTACCTCTGATAGACCAGCTACCTCTTCTTGAGCCTCCTCATCAGAGTCACGAGCATGGCTAAATAATGGGTATGCCTCCTAGGGCCACTCGAAGTTGAGGGCTCATCATCTAGAGAAAACCTATCAAAATGAAGCAAGTCGAACTGCCGGGGGTTCTCATTCGTCAAAAGGAACTCCATTATGCGCTCAGAAGCTCTCACAGCCTTAAGGGTGTCAAGCGTTAGCACGTTGTTACTTTCTCACCTCAAGATGACTATAATAAGACATATGATAGGTTATAAAACTAGAAAATCAATTGGAATGGCAAGAGCTAAGGAATAAGGACTTACTTCAAGATAACCAAAAGTGATTGAACCCTTTGGATGTCAGACGAAGAAGAACTCGTTCTAGAAAACCGAACGTTTGTTATGGAGATCTTTTATCAACTTAAATCCCCTCTAGGCATCTATAATAATGAAAGATGGATAGTCCTGCCTTCTATTGAAGTGTAGGAGATATGCAAGCTCATTTAAACTTACAGTCCACCCAAGCCTAGTCACAAATAAGATGTACGAGGAACTTAAGAGTGCATAACCATTGGAATGAATTTGAAATAGTGCCAATCCTAAATCTTACAGCACCATAAACAAGAACCGGTTGAAGGGTGGCACAGCACTGCTTAGGCACATGTATCGATTATAAGCAATAAAGCCTTCTAGAGGATTATGTGAAAACTCGGCTCGAGTAGGCAGATGAACTTCACCCTCAGGGATGTTGTGTTGTATGCATATATTTCCAAGCATTTTGGCTATCAGGATTGAAGGTGCTTGCTCCGTAAGGTTAGTTAGAACCTCATTCTAGGAGGTAACTGGTCAAGTATAGGTCTTACCGAAAATAACGGGCTGTGGAAATAAGAAGTCACAGGTTGACTTGGCCCTATGGGAATGGTTGGAAAAACTAGGGAAGTTGATGACATGGCTTCTAAAGGCGTGAATGCTCCATTAACGGACTTGCTACATGTCGATTGGCGCATCATTCTAGAAAATAAAACTCAATGATCATGGTCAGGTATAGTTAATTTCTAATAAGAACTCCCATGCAGTTAAGCTTGAAATCCAAAGGAAGTCGGTGTATGCTAACCAATTGGATTCCAAGTGTTAGTTGGGGCAGGTGCAGTGTGTTATCTATATAGAATGAGTTCCGTGTCTCGAACATTACAAACAAACCATCCTATGTATATAGCTTGCTCATATTAAAAAATGATATGTATTGTCCTTTGAAATCATTTTTCGGTACTTACCCATTATCGATCAATGATCGATAACTAATCCATTGTCCGACATAGAAAGTTCTTTCTTTTTAGGGGCACTGGATGTACAGAAATGCAAAGCAATAAAGCCATCCGATACATTCAAATTTGAAGTGAATCTTTATATTGGAATCAAGTCAATGATCTACTTTAGTCAATTCCATGAATAGAGATGGTTGAACCAAGGAAGCATGTTTGTCTCTCAAGTCGCATATATCCAACATGAGATCAAACCCTAACTTCACTACCAACATAACACGCTTAAATTCTACCATCTCCATCTCAAAATTGGAATCAGCTAAAGCAAATTGTCGTCTACATCACTTCAAACCTTTGATTCACCATCACCTGCCTTCAATCTAGGTAGAGAGCTAACACTGCCTCTCGAATAGGGTCCGGGTCTTCTAGACAATAGCTTGGGTAGCGACGGTTTGCTCAAACAACGCCGAGTATCACATAGAGGTGATGAAGCTCGACGGTGAGGATGGAGGTTGAAGGGCAGCAAAGCTAGGTCTTGAATTGGCTAAAGAAGAGAAGAGAAATATCAGTTGGTTTGGAAAACAATGCAAGTGAAGGTTTAAGCTAAGTAGGGTAGTATAAGTAGGGAAAAACTTACTTGGGAAATCGCATAAGCCCTCAACTCAGGATGAGTTAAGGTTTAACTTGGCACCTATTTTACCACTCCCTGGTCAGCTTCAACTCACCACAGTGGATCTATATACTGACTTAAAGATTTATGTAAATTTTAGTGGAAAATTGAATCGTCGGTACAGGGAATTGAAATCCAAATCAAAATAAGAACAAATAGCAAATCAAAAGTTAACCGATTAAAAACATCGTCTCGAAACAGAATCCGAAAATCGACTGAAACTCATAAGATAGTAATTTAAGACTTATCACTCTACAGCACACTTGTTTCCGACAAAAGCATACTCTATAAAGAAAATGTTAACTGGGTTTTAACCAAGCAGAAATCATTAGGAGTTAGAACATTGGTACGTAGACAGAATGGCTTGAAACTTGGTAGAGATATTTAGAAGGACAAGAGGAAAGGCTCAAGAAAGTATAAGTCAAAAATAAGCCAAGTAGCTAACTCAGCCCGAGTCAACCCAATTTACTCAATACTGAGTCTAAATGCAAAGTCATGGCATCCTCATATTTTCAACAAGTGACCCTTGAGTCTTCCTAAGCATGTTCAAGAAGTTTTGTAGAGTTCTAGTGAGCCAATCATGAGAAATGAAGACGTGACGAGCCAAACTGTAGGATAATCCTAGTCATGGAAGAACGATAATCAAAACTCATCGATAACCTACTAAATTACATGGAGGGAATCTAGACAAAGTATGGAGCTTGGAATAAAAGGATTTAGCCAAGATTTCGCTAAGGATTAAACTCAGCCCTGAGTCAAGGGCTTGACATGGTACCCATTCTAAACCTTAACTCGGGTCATCACATATCTTTCATACTACCGTGGGCCACTCCCTGGACATCTCTGATAGAAGGCTTCTGATCCAATACAACTGCTACACCTACAAATGGAAGCAATACTGCAACCAAGAGAGGATCTCGATTCTGCTATCACTACACGGAATATACATCTATTATTCAACTCTTTCCTCTTCACCATAGTCCACAAGGCAGCTACTCTAGGCAATTCTAGGACCTAGAATCGGTCTAATGCTTATACTTCTAACAAATTCTTTCTTAGTCACCTTGTAATCTTATTCAAGCTAGATCAAACCAGTAATCAAAGTTATAAAGTGGACGTAGGTTTAACTAACAACCAAATCATTACAAAAATTTCTGTGTCTCATTTATTTTTCTGTTATTTTCTATTATATTTGCTCTGCTCTAGTAGGGTTGGTGCTTTCACATCATACTCCGAGGCGTTGATCCATTTTGTGGGTTAACACCATTCTATGAGACTATTAAATTTATCAATTAGTTTAGTTAGTATGGGTTTTATCTTATGCTCTCTGTGTATATCAATATGTATTATCTTCCAATAACTCGTCGTTTCTGGACTTTGTTGTGTAGTTAAGGGTTATGAAATGGCGAGGTGTTACGGGTATGTTCTTTGATCTATAATAATTAGCTAATATTATTTACATATCATATAATGTTTAGATCTATAGGTGATGGATCTAGTATATCGATATATCATCACATTTATGGTGGTTGTATATTATGTACTACGTAATTTAAAAAAATTATTTTGCAACATATATACATCTTAATATGCAAAGCATTGAAAAATATATTTTTTATTTAAAATTAGTTTAGTATATTATTTAACTCATATGATTTTCATAAATTTAACCATTGAACATTATATCAAACAAAGTATGTTTTAAATTTTTATATAAATACCTTTGAACCAGAAAAAAAAATTGGCAAAAGAAAATTAATATATTATATATTGTTTATATATTATTTAAATCAAATCAATTAAATAAATCTATAAAATCTATAAATATATTATAGAAAATATAATCTAAATTTTATAAAATTTATCTCACACTAATATGATTTTCGTAGGTAAAAAATAAAATAATTTATGTAAATTAAATATTTATATAAATGCAAAAATTAATAATCTGAATTTAAAACTGATTTTAAATTACAAAATTTTAAAACATTCAAACACTAAAATATCATCAATTTTTTTATAAAATGTCAAAACAAAAAATTATATTTATGAAAAATACTTTTATTTAATATTTTAATTTTTGGTCGAAAATTTAATTTAATATATATTTAAATATAAATTTTAAAATTAACATTTTTTATTGTGGGCATTATTAGATGTGTATATGTATATATTTTTATATTTTTTTCATTTATGTATTAGTATATATTTTATTAAATTATTTATAAATATATGTATGTATATATATATATACATTTATTTAAATAAAAAAATTTAATTTTTTTGGATCTTAATAACAAAATAAATAAAATTACTACATTTTTGACATGATTTTTTTGGCAAGGCCAGCCTGTTTTATAGTGGACCATCCACTTTTTATTACGAACGTAATAAAACATTTAATATAGGAGTAAGGTAGAAGCATCTAAACTACTAAAAAAAGAAAATACAGCACAGGATTGTGACAGAGATGTCATAGGTACTAAAAAATAACTTAACAACTAGGTCTCCTCAAAATAGGAAGAAGCACTAGCGTCAGCTTTGTCCAGGCTAGAAGGCACTGAAACATTGCCAACTAAATGTGCATAAGGTCTAAAAATCATAGCAAGACAAGGATTATAATCCAAGGAATCTGGACAGTAAATGAAAGAACGGTCCAACTATTCATCATCTAACAAGGTAGCATTACACATCGCACAAATACCATCAGAAGAGAGTACAAGAGAATCACTAGAAAGCTGTAACGGATGCATCTAAGGTCCAACTGATTATCAGAAACAAATCTAAAGAAAGAATCCACCATGGGGTTATATCTCATATCAAATTTGAAATCAATACAACACCTTTCGGACTCATCCCAAACAATCGGCAACCAAGGCGGAACAGGATCGGGAACAGCTAAAGGAGTAACCACGTAGTCAAGGTTCAAAGGTGAGGCGGGGGGGATCGGGAATAACTAAAGGAGAGGCAGGCCTAGCATTAGAACATTAAGGAGGAACCGAACCAGGAATAAAAAACAAAGAGGCAGAGGAAGGAGCCTTAGGAATCCATTTCCGAAGAGGTCGTCATAGAAGAGAGATTTTAGGAGCAGTAGAGGAGACAACAGAATGCTTGCAGGAGATGGCAAGGTGGCCAAAGGAATGATAGGAAGAACATATGTCAAGCACCCATCCATAATGCATATGGACCTCCTCAACATGCCCAACAGCAAGCTGAACCGGAATAGAGGAAGGGAAAGGCTTATCTAGGGTTATTTCAATTAGAGTCTTCGCATACCCCAATTTTTCATGTGCTACAGTATTAGAGTCAAAGCATTTCAATTTTCCAACGTTACATGCTAGCCAGTTCAGTCTATGCAACGGCTGTAAAACAGAAGGAATATGTGAAAAGAAAACCCAACAGGAATAGAAAGAACCTGTTTACAAGCACTAGCTATTGTTGAAGTCCAAGGAGTAATAATAGAAGTGTTTCCATCAAAAAAAAAGTCCCAGCCTCAAGATTATGATGGCGTTCCTCGGAGGAGGAAAACTTAAAATAGTACATGAAATCAGCTAACAAAACACGCACATCACCATGAAGCTTCCAAGCCATACGACAGACTTTAGCCTCACCATTGAGGAGGTGATTAGGATCCAAAAAGAAACCAATCAAATATCTCGACCAATAGTTCAACCCAGCTTGCAACACACTAGAAGGAATCATAACGCCATTTTTCTTCATGATTTCAAAGTCAACTGGATTGTAGATACCGCATTACGGGGCAAGGTAGAGAATAGAGACGACCGTGGTTTTAAGCAAGTTGGGGCAGTTGCAGTAGCCTGCATCTCTTGCACGACAGGGGACATTTGAGTTCTACCTACATGCATATCATCAGAGGGAACACATAAGCCAACTGCAGATTCCAAGACATTAATATTCACTACCAAATGCACCTTGGAGACATTATCACGAACACTACCAACACATACTCCATTATCTTTAGTAACAGCCAAAAAGGCAGAACCAAAGCAATCAGGCAGAACCCCTATCTCACTGACCTCAACATTCGAGGAAAAATCATTCAACAACCCTACAACCAAACGCTGACCGCCATCTCCGACAGCGATCAAGGAAGTCAAAGCGGCATCAGAGGACGATCGAGGCTTAATCGATCCAGGAACTACTGTCGAGACACAAGATGAAGCTGTAGGAGGAGAACAATACAAGGAGGCTCGCAATGGAAGGAAGTCAGAATTGTAAAGCAGTTGAGACATCGAAAGTTTGGCCACAGCTTGATTAAAGATTCGCCCAGATCTGATACAGGACTAGGAGGCTAGAGTTGGAGAAACGAAGGAGGACGCAAGCATAAAAGAGAGAGAGGGGAGAGAAGGGGGATACGAGGAGAGGTGGATGAAAGAAGCGAATGAAACGTGGTTGCCAAATCACGAGGACAATAAAAAATGCCTAGAGGAGGCGCCATTGAAAGGAAATCACAAGGACTAATTTTTTGATTTTAAAATGATTCTACATATACATATACTTAATTATTATTATTTTCAAAATTCCATATATACGTGTGTGTGCGTATCAATCATAAATAAAGATTTATAAATATGTGTGTGTTTGCGTATTTGTAACATTTTGTATATATAAATTAAAGCAATAAGCATACATTTGTATGATATATTTGTATACTAGAAGGGCAAATACGTCTATCATGGTATAAATCCTAACACATACACATGGACGTGTCAAACCTTACACGGATTGCTGTATTGCACATGCACATACACACAAGTGCACGTGCACGTGCACAGATAAATACGTGCGTGTGTGTGCACATACATACATATATATATATATATAATATTAATTAACTATAGTATAAATTTAAATAAAATAATTATTTCATTTAAAAAGAAATTTAGAAATGTTCTCAATAAATTAGACTTTATATGTCTAATAAAGATCCAAAATTGTAAGAAATTTTGAAATTCACTCATTTCCTCCTTTGTAAGCTGCCACGGTTCCAATAATTGTATCGGAGACCAAGAGCTTATGCGGTCTAAATTAGTCATGTTAGGGTTAACTAATTAAGCTCATATAGTAGGGTGTCTAGGAAATGTAATGTCGAAGAATTGGGTTTGGTTAGTTAAGTACTCTGTCCTACCTAGCTACCGGCCTGGCCTGAAAAGAGATGTGAGCCCAAAGGTTGTCCCTAATAGAAAGGACCCAATTGAATTGGGTCTTGGACTAATTTTTAAAGTAACTTAAAATTTTAATATATCAGATTTTAAATCTAAAAGTTAAATTTAAATAAAATATATATGTATCATAAAATTTATAGTGTAATAGAAAAATTCATAATGATTGAAAATTAATACAAAATAATTTAAAAATTAAATTCATTAATAAGATTAATAAATAAATAAATAAATAAATTAGTGAAAATATACGTTCATATATTATATATTTTGATATATCTTATGATATTCTAAAATGTTTAAGATATCATAAGTATACATGTATGTATAAAAAATGATTTTTCAAAATTAATATAATTTAATAAAAATTGTTTAATTAGTTAAAATTTAATTTATTAAATTAAATATATGTATATACACACATACATATATATACATAATATTATAGTAGTTATAGTATTTATATTCAATATAAATGTCATGTTGGATTAATATGACACTAATTACATAAGGTTTAGTTAATATATATGAAATTAATTACATAAGGTTTAGTTAATATAAAAGCACACGTAAAACTATTATATAAGTAATTTAAAATATAAAAATTATATAATAATAATACTTAATAATATAAATGTATAAACTATCGATGGAACATTAAAGAAATCTAAACAGGCTTAAAATAAATACATATATAAATATACATATACCATGATTTTTGATGTGTCCGACATTTAAATGACGAGAGTAGTTCTAAAGAGTAACATTATTTCATAAGTCGATATCACTCGATATAATATATTAAAGAATATGAATATTTAATATAATGTTTGTCCTCTACCATTTATATACTAATAGATTACTTGCATACTCTTTAGTCATTGAGCTTTCCTTAAGTTGGGATGTTATGTGTAGTACTATTAATATATTGAATATATAAGGTAAGATAACTGCATATATTTACTGATCTTTCCTTGACGTATGTGCATTATACTTAGGCTATCGTGAAATGTTGGTCCAAGTGAATAATCCTATTTTATTTATTAAGTTTTCCTTAAGGTAAAGGTAGGATTATGACATAGTACCATGACTTAGGGTTTTATATGATATAATTGATAAGAGTTATCCAACGTATATAGGAGAATGATTTATTAAGCTTTTCTCAAGATCAAAATCCTAAGACATACGAGTCTTAACACCTACTAGTGGAGTTGAAAGACTTTTATGTTTCGACTTAAGGTTTGGTGAAACATAAATGTCTAGTGGGAGCTTATTAGTAAAATGAAACGTAAAATTTAACCTTACTAATATCATAAATATCTACTATCATAATGTCCTAATAATCTACCCATTAAAACTTGTAAAAAATGTGGAATCAAAGTGATCGATTAATCGGACCAAACAACTATGTCGACTGGCTAGAGCTATAAAGATAACTTTAATATACGAGCGAGTTTGATCATCTCTAACTTATGCTTTGTTGATAAGTCCCATTGACGATGATAATGAAGACTTGCATGTGCCTTATAGTAAGTAGATAACCTCGAAATTGCCCAAGTATTCATGTTGTCTACTATAGAGAAACAGTAGCAAAGGCAGCATGAATTAATGTTTGTTTGTGAAATTTTTATAGTCTCAAAGGATTATTTGGTGATCCATCTCGTTCCCAAGGTACAAGATGACTAAGAAACTGTTCAACACCAAAATGCAAAAGGGATAGAAGGTCGACGATTACATGCTGATAATAAAGGGTTATATTGATAAGCTTGGATCATTAGACGTGATTTTAAGCAATGAGTTAGAGGTCAACTTGATCCTTGGTTCATTGACCCCTCAGTATGAACCATTCATAAAGAATTGTAATATGAACAATCTAAATGTGAATCTCGTGGATTTCCTCAATATATTGAGGTCGGTCGGGTCACAATCCAAGGATCAGTCAGCTGTGCTTGCAGTTAAAGGTTGAGCATCATCTTCGAACATTTCAAAGAAGTAAAAGAGAGTGGGTAATAAGAAAAGTAAAAAAGGAAAGAAAGCTGCTAATGTTAGGGATAAGTGTCGCCATTGTCGTAAGAAAAGACATTGAAAGAGAAATTGTCCCGGGTATCTTAAGATCGTGAAAGAAAAGAAGAAGAAGAACCCTACAACTCCATCAAGGTCATTTATGATTCAAAATAGTGTAATGATTAATAAAATTTCTTTGGTTTTAAATACAGGATCAGGAACTCATATTTGTAATTAGTTATAAGGGATTAGGAACTAGTGTCGCATGGCAAAGGGTGAAATGCGTCTCTTAGTTGCTGATGGATCTTTGTAGATGTAACGACAGTAGGAGATTTTCATTTATGTTTGCCTAATGGTTTTATTTTGATATTAGATAATTGATATTTTGTAAAAGACTTTATTTGTGGAATTTTTTTTATCTCTAGACCGTCTGAGATGTGATATATATTTCATTATGCAAATAATGTTATGACATTTTTTAAATGGAAATAAAATCTACAATGGTATTCTTGAAAATGGCATTCGTGTGATCGATACAAATTATGTATATTATGTGAGTAGTAATAGTAGCAACATAAATGATAACTATCTTTGGCATTGTAGACTCAGTCATAATAGTGAGAAATGACTACTCAAACTAAAAAGCAAAGGTTTTCTACCGTTACTTGATTCTGAATTATTTGACATATGTCAGTCATGTCTCAAGGTAAAATGGCCAAGCATCCCTTCAAGGGGAGCAATGAAAGAATTGATGAACTCTCAGGGCTAGTACATAGTGATGTATGTGGTTTAATGCCTGTAATAACTAAAGATAATTCTTATTTATTCCCTTCATGGATGATTTATCAAGACTAGGATATGTGTATCTTGTGAAGAACAAATCCGATGTCTGAGAGAAATTTAAGGAGTATAAGAATGAAGTTGAAAGTCAGGTGAATTAAAAGGTTAAAATCCTTTAATCTGATCAATCAGACGAGTACATTGGACAAGAGCTCCATAATCTCTCATATTACTCTACCCTATACTTTAAAACACAATGGTCTATCGAAGTGAAGAAACCGAACCCTATTAGATATTGTTTGATCCATGATCAGTAAGGTCGAGTTGCCTCTGTCCTATTAGGGATATGATAAACATAGCACACACTAAATATGCGCTTAAGAAACCACTTGAGATATGGAACGGGAAGAAATCCCTCTTTAATTACTTGAAGGTGTGGGGTTGTCCGGCCTGCACTAAGAATGTTGGCCCTATTAAGCTCGAGGAGAGATCAGCCCGGTATAAGTTTATAGGATATCCCAAGAATTTTTGGGATATATTTTCTACTACAAAAAGTGATTGTTTCCACACATGTTGTCCTTTTAGAAAATGAATTTACATCAAATGAAATTAACAGCGAAGTTGTAGACTTAGATGAGATCCAAGAAACTAACACAAAGGTTGAACTAATGGTAGAACCGAGTTCACTAGTATATAATAACACGCAATGTATTAGAAGATCTAGTAAGGAATCTCGCACACCGGAGAGATACTATGGTTTCATCGAAGATGGCGAGAAGAAGGACTATGTTTTAGATGATGACACTCCTCTATCTTTCTAATAAGCACTGTGGAGTAAAGACTCTTCACTCTGGCTTGAAGTTGTGAAATCCAAGATGAACTCCATCTACAATAATAAAGTATGACTGTGTCTAACATACCTAAAGGAATAAAACACATCGACTACATTTTTAAGTAAAAGCCAAATGCTAATGGAGAAGATGAGACTTCCAGTCTAGCTATGAAAGGATTTCATCAAATGCAAGGGGTTGATTATGAGAAAAAAATTCGCTCGTAGCCATGCTTAAGTCCATTCAGATTATGCTGGCTATTGCAGCATTATATGACTATGAATTATGGCAAATGGATGTCGAGAAAGAATTTATAAGTGGTGATTAAGAATAGACCATCTATATGTCACATCTTGAAGGTTTGGTGGTCGGTGGGAGTGAGGGCGAGGCTTGCAAGTTGTTAAAGTCGATTTACAGACTTAAAAAAATTTCAAGGAGTTGGAATAGGTATTTTGATCAGGTAGTTAAACAGTTTGGTTTCTATTAGAACATATATGAAGCATGCATATATAGAAAAGGAACAAGAGCCAACGTACTTTTAGTGCTATATGTCGATGATCTGTTATTGATTGGAAATAATACTTTGTTATTACAATCCGTGAAAGCTTGACTTTGTAAGAATTTCTCTATGAAGGATTTGGGAGAAGCGGCCTTTATGGTATAAAGATCTATAGAGATAGATCTAAAAGGTTGTTGGGATTATCTCGATCCCTGTACATAGATACCATATTGAAGAGGTTTGGTATGGAAAATTGCAAGCATGGAAACATTCCAATATAGTCGGGGATTGTCCTTTTTAAGAAGGACGCTCCTCATACTGATAAGAAATAAGTGCATATGAAGAGGATCTCTTATGCTTCAGCCATTGGATACAAAATGTAAGCTATGTTATGTACTAGGAGAGATGTGGCATATGCATTAGGATACGTAAACTGGCACCAATCTAACCTAGTGAAAAATATTAGACGACCATAAAATGTATACTAAAGTATTTAAGAAATACTACAAGACTTATTCTTAATATATGGGAATTGAGAGCTCCTTATAAAGGGGTATACGAATTTGAGCTTTCAAAATGATATAGATGATAGTAAATCTGTGCTTGGTTATATCTTTAAACTTCACGGTGAAGCCATTAGTTGGAAGAGTTCCAGGTAAGTGACAGTAGCTGATTCAATGATGGAGGCTGAGTACATCTCCCCCAATGCAGCGGCAAAAGAGGCAGTCTGCATTTGCAAGTTTTTAAGTGAGCTTGAAGTGATTACCAATACCGAGAATCCAATGATATTATTTTATGATAACTGTGCAACAATATAGATCATAAAGGAGCCTAGAGCACATAAGAAGTCACATCATATTCTTCGAAAATTCCACCTCATTAGAGAATTCAATGAAAAGAAAGAGGTCCTGATACAATGGTAGATACCAAGCACAACAAAGCAAATCCATTCATTAAGGGTCTACCTCGATCAGCTCTCGAGAAGCAGATTGAAGGGGAGGATTAAGATTCCACAAATAGCCCTAAGTGCAAGGGGAGATTGATAGAGTTCGGTGTATTCCTTAATGGCAATTCTATAGTTTACTGTCTATAGGTTACGTACTAAAAGTTATTGAATAACTATGGAATGACTTACTCGACAGTATTCTATAAGTTAATATAACTAAGGTCAAATAGAAAATATCGTTGTGGCTAGTTTATACAGTTCACTCGACTTGAGAATACTATTGATCTTTAATATAAAAGCTCTGCTTTGATTATAGTTAGATTATGGCACGATGTCTATGAGTGACTATAGTTGGGTCAGTGGAAGTGTCAGTGAAACACTATTCAGAAGAGGATTCGACTTCTTAGTTATATGGGGTTAGTATCATGGCTAATCAAAGTCAACTCAAAGTCAAAATCTCTAGCTAGGGTAGTTCAATCAATAATAATTATTATTATTAAACCAAGGAAATTTTATTTTGATTACAGAGTTGAATACGACTGATATTAGAATTTGACCGTTACCAAATTCCATAAGTTCAAAGTGATATAGATTTGACGAAGAGAATTAGTGTAAATAATTATCACTACTTGGTAACACTTAACAAAGTAAAATAGGATTTTACTAAAACAAATACATGATAAATTTGGCCAAAATGTCACACTATGTGCTATATGACGTGTGAATGTTAATATTCGAATAATTTGATAATAATCGCTGACTGAATTTACACCGTCACACAACCAAAACGTTGAATACTCCTTTGACCAAATAATTTAATTAATTTGTAATTGTTATAAATTAATGAAATATTAATTATAAAATTTTTATTTGATGTGTTAAACAATATTAATAAACATGTTTATAATAGTTATAAATATATTAATCGATATATGATATTAATACATCTCTAAATTAGATTTAAATGCGATAAATATTGATCAAGATAATAATGGATTTGAAGCCCCTATGGGTTAAAGGGGATTTTGGCCATGATAGATCAGGTATGGGGAGGCCGTATGATGGCTATAGGCATAGGTTTATATGGGATAAGAGGGGGAGAACGAGTAAGAAAAATAAAGGGATCTTGATCCCACTTAATCTTTCTAACCTCCTCAATATAAAAGGATCATTACCCTCATCTTTAAACTAGCTTTTGCTACCTCCATCTACCATAGTGCTATTCAAATCCTTTCTCCTCCTTACATCTATTTCCAAGCTCAAATCGGATAACTCTAAAGCTATTCGATAGTCGATGGTCAACAATTCGAAGCTAACATCTTCTGGATTGGAATAGGATTCAAAAGAGCCCATGTATTCATTTATATGCATATTTTATAGCCTTTGGTTAAGGTATGTTTTTTGATCTATAATTATTAGTTAGTGTTATTTATATATCATATGATGTTTAGAATTAGAGGTGACAAATCTAGTATATCGATATATCGTCAAATTTGTGATGGTCGTATATTTATGTGCTATGTAATTTAAAAAAAAATTATTTTGCAAAATATATATATATATATATATATATATATCTTAATATTCTCGGATACACACACACATACATACATATATATATTACAAAATTAATTCAATAGATTATTTAATTCATATATGTTCATAAACTTAATAATTAAATATTTTATCATACAAAATATGTTTTAAAATTTTACATAAATAGTTTTGGTCTAGAAAATCTTTCGACAAAAGAAAATTATATATATATATATTAAATATTATTTAAATTAAATATATTACATAAATCAATAAAGCAACTAAATATATTATATAAAATATAAAATAAATTTTATAAGATTAATCTTGCTCCTAATATGCTTTCGACGGGTGAAAAAATAAAAAAATATAAATCATAAATTTATAAGAATGCAAAAATTAATAATTTGCATTTAAAATTGATTATAAATTACAAAAAATATTTTGAAATATTAAATGCTAAAATTTCACTCGTTTTTTATAAAAGTTTAAAACACAAAATTATATTTTTGAAAAGTATTTTACTTAATTTTATTAATTTTTGATTAAGAATTTAATCTAATAAATGTTTAATAATAAAATTAATAAAACAATTTTAGCCATGAGCATTATTAGATTTGTATACATATATATTTTATATTATATATATGTTTCGTTTATGTATAAATATATATATATATATATATAATATTAAATTATTTATAAGTATTTATATATATTATACATTTATTTAAAATAAAAAATTAAATTTTGTTTTTGGATTTTATAAGAAAATAAATAAATAAATTTTATTATATTTTTTAGATGATTTTACATATAAATAAACTTAATTATATATATATATATATCATTCAAAATATATATATATATATATATATATATATATATATATTTGTAGCATTTTGTGTATATAAATTAAAGCACATAGCATACATTTGGATGATATATTTGCGTACTAGAGGAACTAACATGTTCAATTGCGGTGTAAATCTCAACACTTATACCTGGACATCTCAAATCTTGCACGGTTGTTATGTTACATATATGTGCATGCACGTGCACGCATGTGCACACGCGCATGTGCGCACACACACACACGCATGAGTATCACACACACATATACATATATTTGTGTGTGTATGTATGTGTATGTGAATACTCGTATATATACTATAATATTAATCACGCAATTGCTCAGGATACCCTCTTTTAGCTCCTAGGCCTATTTCTTAGTTCAAGATCCCTCTTACTAACTGGAATAAAAGAATTAGTAGATCTGTTCCACCCAAAATGGGCTGGGGTTATGAACTTATAATCATGGAATCTTGTAAACGAGGTGCTCTACCAACTGAGCTATAGCACTTCCTATTTGATCCCTTTGAATTCCATATTCGAAGTTGCGATTGGATCTATTCATTAAAAAGAATCGATTTGATACATTTCTTATGTACCCATAGATGCTATATTGGATTTGAATCAGATTTCGGATCAATCTATATTGATTGACTGCCTCCATGATGTTGTTGCTAGCAAATACCGTAGTTTTTAGTTTTGGATCTTCCAAATCATTACTTATAAAACTATATTATGATTTATTTAAAAGAAATTTAGAGATATTCTAGATAAATTTGACTTCTTAGGCCTGATAAAGATCCAAAATAGTTTTAAAAATTGAAATTCACCTATTTCTTCTACTGCGCGCTAGCCTAATTGTAACAAAAAATTCCTTTATTAACTCCAAATCAAATCAAAAATAATATTTAGACTAATTTTCACCTCCTATGGCCAGCCATACCATGCCTTTCAGTGGATGAAAAGGCCCAAAAGCCCTTGAGTTGTTAAATATATTTAAAGCTTTTTAAATTTATATTAATATCGTATATCAATATGTACATATATAACTTTTATGTACACATTCAAATAAAGGCTGATGGTACCCAAAACATTTCTAGGAGCCACCATTTAATAATACTACAAACATCAAATATTATAATAATAAATATTTGTCAAATATTAATTAGTTTAATTAACTTATAACACTTTTTAAACTGATTAAATCGTGTGGCTTTTTAGAGAATTCATGAATACGGTTATGAGACTTAGAGGTGAGAATTTTGGCTGTGATTAATATTGAACATTTCAAATACTAATATTTATATGTCAACTTAATTGATGCTATAATAGTTTGGTTGAATTCATCGCTTATAGCTCTTTTTGATAAAATCATATTTTATATTACTTAGGTGGTACCAATAGTGATACTAATTTACATACATTTTCTCAGATAACACTATATTAAATTAAGATGTATGAAAATTTGGTATTGGTTGAAATTCCAATATTACCCAAATTCAGTTATTCTGTAAACAAAGTCTTTGGTTCAATAATAACATTCAGTATTAACTATTATACCTTAGCTAGAGATTTTGACTTTAAGTTGACTAAAATTGACTATGATACCAACCTCATACAACTAAGAAGATGAATTCTCTATTGAATAGTTGTTCACTTTCGATGCTTCAACTCGTACACAACTATAATCGCTCGATGGATCACCATGCCAAGATTTAACAATAACCAAAGTGGAGTATCCACATTGAAGTTCCATAGTATTCTCAAACTTAGGGAATGATGTAACGTCATCACATTGAGATTTCCCATTTAACTTAGTTGTCATCAACAGAAAATCCTTTCAGATGAGTCATTCCATGTTATCCAATAACTACAAATATGTAACTTCTTAGTACCCCCAGCAGCTATGAGTAATACGCTGCTTAACATTTGGAGAGCGCTACGTACTCTAGTCTTAATGGATGTATCAATATCATTTCTCGAAACATCTTGACCAGGAATAGTTAAAAAAAATGTTATTTTATTTTAGGATTAACTACCCACAATTACAATTATTTGTAATTACAGTCACATGACATTTTATTCAAGGATTTTCTTATTAATATACTTTTACTAGATTAGTTAATTAATTATATCATAATATAACAAAGTATATAATAGGAATCAAATAACTTTATTACGAACAAGATTGACTATGGAGTTATATATATATATATATATAACAAATTACGTAATTGCTTCTAGGACATTCCGCTAACCCTCATATGCAACGCTCTCCACATGAAGTATGATCATTCATGACCTTTGGAGGGACCGAGGGTTACATTCTTGTGGTTGTTTAGAACAATCGTAAAATGGCTCAACGAGAGACTTGAAATGGAACATTCACATACGCATATAAACTATAATTTGATTATGGGAAATCACGTAGTATAACAACCATGTTATAGCCATAGTTGGGTACATGTACTTGAAGTGGAACACTACTCAAGAGATAATTCATCTCCTTCGTTATAGAAGGTCGTTAATGCCATAATCAGTACATCAAATTAAAGCCAATGCTTAGGCCAAGGCAAATTTGTTGATCAATAAATGTTATTAGATTGAATTAGGGACTTTAAAATTCACCTATGCAGTTATTAAGGATAGACCTAGAGTTTTTGACTGTAGACCAAATTCAAGATATCTAAGTGATACGGTGATAACAAAAAATAGGTGTATAAACTATCGTTACTAATGAGCTTATATTAGATAAGAAATATGATTTATCTTAAATGAATGCAAGCATTGAACTTGACACTACACTTCTACAAAGTCTACGTAAACTTTGATAGTTAAATTGTTTATATATTTATTACGGATCGAGTTCAAGCTTGAGAGTCAATACAACCTACTTGTTAGTTATTTTCGAAGTTGATCGAGGATAAAATTGATTTATAAATGTTATAAATTAATAAAAATGTTGTATTAATATTTATGCCTAATTTTAATTATTTATTTCAGACTTGAAATCAGACAAAATGATGTGCAATATTTATATGATTGTTTGATCGATTTTGAAGTAAGAAAATAATTAATTAAATGTTGATTCAAGCTGAAGTCAACTAGAGCACTAACCATACCAAGTCAAGGTCGACCATATTGGAGGCTAATGGGAAAACCAAACCTGGCCTTCAAATACGGTGGAAACCAAGAAGAAAATTGTGTTGGTTGATGGTTTTAAGTAGCCTAGCACCCACATTGATTTGAAGAAACTTTTCACTCTCTCTTCCTCTATATCTAGTCGGTCATATCCCTTCTTGCTATTACCTACTATTTGACGTTGCAAATTAAAGAAAATGAGAAAACCGCGGCGGTTCAAGAGGAAGAACTGCTCAAACAATATATCGATTCTCGGCAAAGTCGCTTTGAAGAGAGGTATATACATGCCCTTATAAGACATATTGTATATCAAATTCAACTATTTTTAAGAAAATTGATTTCTTGTTCATTTGTTTTTGTGTGTTGTTTTTTTAAATTTTCTACAATGGTTTCATAGATATTTTAAAAGGCATATAAATATACATATATGTTAAATAAACATACACATCAAAATATATTTTGAGATAAAAATAATTATGTAAAATTTATTTTAATTTATTTAGGAATTTTTTTAAAAAAAAATCTTATTTTCGGCTTAATAAAAAAATTAGATTATTGTATGCATACTGATTTCGAATTTTTTATTTATAATATACAAACACACATATATACATATACATATATGCATATATATCAGTTTTAAATATATCCATATGAATATTATTAAATAATAAAAATAATCTTACTAAAATTTTATTTTCAGCCTACCATTAAAAAAATTAAATTTTAAATCTTTTTGAATTATTCAACCAAATAATTTCATTTGGAATTACTTTATAAAAAATATTTTTATATATTGGCGGCTACAACATTTTTTTACTTTTTGAGTAAAATAAGAGATCATCTTAATAAAAAGAGCACTCATATAATTTTATTCTACACTTTAAAAAGATGTTACCGATAAGCTTGGCAAGTAGTAAAAAAATCCATGTACAAAGAAGAGAAAATAATAAGGCCTCCTAAATACCTATATACTATGATTTAAAGTAAGATACTAAGATTGTGAAGTAGAACCTAAATAAATACTAGTAAAATAGAAATAAGAAGAAAGCCTCAAGAAAAACAATAGTGGTTGCAGACAAATAATCTATATTATCCTTTAAATTGCAAAAGCACAACTAATATACTAAGCTAATCGATGGATGAATAATAATAGAAGCATGTCCATAAACAATATCAAAATGAATAATTCATATGGAGCTATCAAAAGGTAGCCAATCACGACAATTCAACATTATGCTTGGTCCACAAAAGTGCAATGGCATAATTAGTCCAATCCCTATTAAATGTGAATAAACTCAACAATAAATATGTGTCTAGCAAATATATATATATAATGTATATGTATGCATGCATATAAATAGTGTTTATATACATTTATAGGTTGAAAAAGTAGAATGGGAGTGAAATGAACTTAGTTTTTACTCAAGAGAGAAACATTCGAGTATTTGTCTGCGTTAAATGGATCAAATAGGTCGGTGCATAAGGCTATACTGTGTCTCCCATTATTGCATAATTTTTTACCTTCAAGATGTTAGAGTGCTTTATACCTTCTAAGAAACTACTTAAAGTGGATATTTGGCAATTTCTATCTAGAATTTGCAATCTAGTTGTAGCTAAAATGCGCTGTAGCATGGATCAGGTTATCAGAAGAAGTGTTAACATTTTTGGACATCTTTGGTTCCTTTCAATCCATAAACACTGATAATAAATTTTCAAGTTAGTATCAAGTAAAATCCTGTAACATTCAACATAATAAAATCTAAGATAATTCTAGTAGTAGCCACAGTTAAAGTCGGTGTCGGTCATGCTAAGGAAAAAAAGTAATAGTGTTCATAATAATAGAGTTAGTTAAGGGACAACTATAATATAGATGTGTAATGTTTTCTAAGTTTAAATCATAAAATCACATTTTTTAGCTACAAGAAAATTATTTTTCATTAAAAATTTGATTGTTCATAGTTTCTTATGTAGGTTTGCCACATATGTAACTTTTTTTTAGTGGAATCGTTAGCTTTCAAATAAATTTGTATATGTTTTCTTTATCCCAAACGATGTATAGAAACCTATAAACTGAATTTGGTGAGTAAATTTTATTATTTTTCCAACACCAACTTTGTATCATTATCATTATCTTAGTTATAAAGTTCAAGCTTAGCACAAAGTGTTACAAATGAGGTCAAGTTAATACCCCTAAGGGCATGGTTGAAATTAAAGTTTTATGGAAATTCATTATAAGGTCTAAAAACCTAGAAATTAAAGCATTTTTGAAATTACAAATATCAGATAGTTCTTCGTTTTCAACTCTCGAGAGTATAATAGAAATTCAACTATCATGCCAATATGTATTATTGTCGGAATGAAATATATTATCGATACCAATGTTGTAAATATTAAAGATTTTAAAATAGGTCCCCAAAAGTGGGACATGCTGTTTGACTAAAAGGAAATATGGTGCGGGTTATAAGTTCTACCATAAAATTGATTCAAAATCATTTCTTTCCGAATCAATTTTTTGTCACTATTATTATATTTCCAAAGCCATTTTCCTACTAATGATACATCAAGATTACGAAGATTTATGATTCCTGACCCCTTTTTTCTTTGGACTTGCAGATCATTTCCTAATTGACGAGATAGTTTAAATACTATATGTATTATCCTCACTCCAATGATATTTCTTCTAATTTTATCAATTATTCATTTTGGAAAAAGATAATAAAGCATTCGATAGATTAGTAAGGCTGATAAAGTAGAGTTAATTAAGATGATTCTACATGTTCTAGATAAAAATCTATAGTTCTGATTCAATTATTTTCTATTAATTTATAAATTATCACTTGCCAATCATCATTTTATGCTTAGTTGGTCAAATCAAGAACCTTAAGTATGACATATGGAACTTCATGATTTTATAATTAAGATCATAGCAGTAGATTTTCAGCATTTTTGAAACCGTTCAGTGCTAAAACTAAGCTCTTATCAAAACTAATTTTAAGCACTAATAACATTTCAAACTGTATAAAATAAATTCGAGAGCTATTATGTGATGAGGTGAATATGAGGTACAAAAACATGGTATCATCAATTAATTGATGAACTTAAAGAGCATTAATAGTTATATCGTTACCTACGCTATCTAAAGCCCCACTTATAATAAATAATTTTATTAACCGTTAGAATACATCCACTGCTAAGATAAAAATTAAAGGCAACAAAGGGTTGCCATGTTTAATTCCACATTTAGATTGAATATTGTTTTCTGGAATATGGTTAACCATTATAATCGAGTTTCCAATTTTGAGCAAAGTCATAACCAACTTACCCATCTACTATTGAAACCCCTAACCAATAGCAAATGTTAAAGAAAAACCAGTCAATTGAATTAAAAGCTTTATCAAAATAAAAAACATTTAATCTTTTAAATAAGTTAGAATACCTGGTTTGGCTTTTTAATTTATACACACACACACACACATTAATAGGTAAAAATTATAATTGAATATAAATACACACACAAACCACACTTAGTCGTCTCATTAACCGTAGGATAAAGCAGTTTCCCCTTAAAACCCTAGTTTAGGTTATATATATTATTTTGATGTCCATATTATAAATATAGATATTACAATTAAATTATATATAAATTTACTTAAACATTATAAATAAATATTTTAATTAATATAATTAAATTAAAATTTTAAATCCTCTTTTGTCAATTAAAATACTAATCTTGATTTAGTACAAATAAATATATATTTACATAAAAATAAATTAAAGATCTTGTGCAAAGTAATAAACGAATATTTTTGAAATATACCATTTTAACCCCATTACCAATACACTTGATCCAACAAATGGTATTAGAGCTCGCATTATGTTGTGAAAATAAATTAATTAACACTAAAGGCAATGCCTTAAGAAAAAGTCAAAGTAGATGAGTGTCTAGAAAAGTGTGTCAATCCACATTTTAATGATTGGATATTTAAATAATTTAATTCAAATATTGAATCGTTATTTAGTTAAAGGTCCAGAATCTGTCTTTTCACATATGGCTGAATTAGAACTCAAGATCACTTTCATTAAGTCTGGATTGATATTCCAAATCAAAATAAAATATATACCGTTATATTTAGAGTCATTGTATTTTTACGATTTACGTATCGTTATATGTATTTATAAAAATACATACATGGTTCGGTCTAACAGGATCTCGACAAATAGTTTGTGATTCTAGGATAAGGACTTCATTATGAGACATTCAATTGAAGAATTTTTGAAAACAAGTGATCCTATTGTCAAAGCGACCGTAAAATGCATGAAATTATCATCTTCGGATGGCACCTCGGATGGCGATGAAATTTATACCATTTGGATCGAAAAAATGAGGTGGTGTCCCTCGACATGTTTCGTGAGGATCTGATGTGTTGTGTGATCATATGAGCTCGAAAAATATGGTAATTTATTTAAGGAATTAATAAAATATACATACACACACACACACAAATTCACAAGCCTAAGATAATTCATTCCTCACTTTTCCCTCTCTCTTTAGAAAATCGAACGGGTCCAAAGTAAATGGATTTCAAGTTTGCTTCGATTCTAAGTGCTCCGGGCCACGTTAAACGACGGGATTAGATCTGTTGGACTCATGAAGAGGAAGGCTTCACATCTATAGCAGTGAGGAAGAGTGCAACAGTGTTTGTTGCAGCCGATCATTTTTCATTGCTTCCATGATGAGGTGGTGAAGCTTGAGGTCGTGGTTGGAAATGGAGGGCGCGATTGTGAAATTAGCTCAAAATGGAGGAGATTGGCTTAGGTTGGTGGAGCTCCGATCGACCATAGGTCATTGAGACCTAAAGTGGATGAACTAGGGCTTGGAATGTTGCATTCTTCTTAGGGAGTTCGGGCATGAAGGCGAGGGGTGTATTACAAAGTGGGCTCATAGTAGAGCATATTGGAGCAGACCGTTCGTTGTTTCGTGGTGTGTAGGTGGAGAATTCGAGGGGAGAAGGTGCACGGTAATAGGTTTGTGCATGTACACATGGTCAAGATATGGATTTGGTAATTAGGGAAGAAGGGTTAAGGTAAATAGGTAATTAATTAAGTAAATTAGTAAATTAATA
Organism: Allium cepa; assembly: GCA_030765085.1. Taxonomy (NCBI): domain Eukaryota; kingdom Viridiplantae; phylum Streptophyta; class Magnoliopsida; order Asparagales; family Amaryllidaceae; genus Allium; species Allium cepa. Next base: position 344,491,433 of record CM060939.1, on the reverse strand, counting down.
TATTTATATAATCCACATTCTTATATAATTCATGTCGTTTGCATACGAGGTCCAATCGAGACACGATCCTAGCCATTACTTGCAGGAAAATCATCTACAATGTGGTATAGGGTTGGATTAGATTTGGGTACTTAAGAAATTATGGTTTAGATGAGTGGAATTACAACTCTAAGTTTATATTTCAAGGTATATCCCTTTGATTATATATATTTAGAAATATACCTAGAAGAGGTAGAATAATATATATGTGTGTGTGTGCATGTATGTTTGTATGTGATTATTTTCCTATGTTTGATTGCATTATATATATATATACACATATTACAGATATTTTTGATAATTGATTTACATCCTATATATATAAATATTATGTTTTATTTATTAAATAGAGTTAGCTATAGTTGATATTAATTTATAACATGATTATAAATTAAGTAAACTCTAATCTGTATTTATGTTAGTTAAAGAAATATTATTATGTATTTTATTACTAATTGGAAGTTAAAAGGTATGATTTTTAAAAATAAACTAGAAGACTTAAAATGATTTATAAGCTAGTTATGTATTTCACAATATAGAAGCGAGATTTTATAAAATAGTAGAAGAGGATATTTGGAATTTTATTATAGAAAAGATTTAGTAAATAAAAGTAAGGTTTGATTGTTAAATAATTGAATTTTTTATTTAAGTATATGTCTATAAGCACATCACGAGCATCTCTTGTAGACACAATGACTATCATGTGCGCTAAGTTGCATGAGGCGATACCAAATCGAGTAAGTTTTCCAGTGAAGCTTGAAATATGAATTGTGAAGTATAAGTGTAAATGTGTGTGAACTGGTTTGTATTGTGTACGTTAGCACATAAATATACACCTATAATAAAGGAAGATGATTTTGTAAAGTGTAATTAGGTTGCTAAGATGCACATCTCATTTTCATAGCAAAATAGTTGGGAAAAGGATTCGTGACAACATAAACATCCCTCCTGAATGATCGAAGGAATCGACACATAGACTCAATCATAAGGCACCAAACTTCAACCACGTGATGATGACAACATGATGGGATAGTTGGGTGACTCGATGGAGAAGGCAAGACGATGGAGAAGGCGAGATGATGAAACAAGCAAAAATCAAGCTTCAAATCATGCTCCAAGCTTGGCATTATTGCCTAGCTCAAAGCATGGATCGGTGGACCAGTGGCACCAGTTGGGCCAAGCAATAGTAACCACATTTGGATCATTTCGATTTTGAACTGACTCGATTTCCACCATATGACGTCGGGAAGACTTTTAGGCTGCTCGAGGAATTGATATGCAAGTCTATTCCTCCTGGTATTGACCTTGAGTAGATGTTTTGATGAATGGTATTGACCTTATATTAGTGATTATACACCGTATTGGCTTTAAATTAGTGGCCATGTATATTATTGGTCTTTTAATAGTAACCATGTGTATGACAAGCGATGACGTGATATTGGTCTTCACTTATGATATGTGTATTTGATTATGTGATGTTATATTATATTATATATATACATATACAGCACCAGTGTTCCTTTTTTTTTCCCAATGGCATATTATACATGATTCGCACGTCATTCTCTTTTGTTGAGTCATTATGCGAATTTGTTTAGAAATCAATGATGGATATGAGGGAGATGATGACGATCATCTACGAGTGGGCCACGTATCACTTATACTCGTTATAGAGGTATGATGAGGTCCACACAGGTTCCACATATCTAGAGTAGATCATATACCATTTTACTCATTATAGGGGTATGGTGAGATCTGCACGAGTTCCATCAATGCTGCATGCGAGTCGAGATCTATGGTACATTTAGGTACTGATTCTATTTATTTTGGTCCCTCGACGTAAATCATTGAACCACGATAATTTGAATTATAAATGGATGTCCAACGCAGACTCAGGTTTTGGATATCTATAATAGATCATATATCACTTATGCTCGTTATAGGGTATGTGAGATCTAAATGAGTTCAATCTCACTCGATGTAAATCAGGGACTATGGTACATTTAGGTACTGATTCTATTTGTCTTGTGCACAAGTCTACCGCGGACTCCACTTATCAACAACAATGATTATAAATTTATATCCCTTGTCCATCGCCTAGTATAAATTTATAAACAATGAGTATAAATTTATATCCCCTATCCACTAATTGGTTGATAATATTATTATGTATTCTAGTATATGTTTTTATCATTATATTTACATTGTCTTTGCATTTGTGTATTGGGTTACTTTATCATAGTATATTGTTACATTCCAGTCATATTGTATTAGTTATGATGATTCGTCGATTATAGGAGAAGAGTAGGTTATGGTATGATTTCCTACTTTTGTGATGGGTTTACTTTACTTGTCTTTGGGTAGTCAGGATTAACCCTAAGCCACATTTGTGGAGAGGACCGACTGTACATTAGTAGTTCCTACTCTATTTGTATACAGTTTCAACATACAGTATTTTAAGGTATTTTCCCTCGGCCCAAGCTTTATGTCAGACCGCGTTTTGTTTTTATCTTTTTATGTCATGACTACTCTCGTGTACTCGATTGAGTGGTTTGGGAGTTAGGTGCTATTGTGAATACGCTTTTAGGACAGTTGGAGCACTCTATGGAGGTGATGTCAATACTTAACATATATACTTGATATCGTAGTAGTACGTGACATATATGTATCTATATGAGACTTGATGTATTTTGACTTTCTGTATTGATATTCTCTTATCAGTTATTTCCACTAGTTCAGTCTCCAGTATACATTGATTATCCTGTTCTGTTCATGTATATTAAGTATAGTATGTGTTATCATTCCACTGTGAGATTTTGTTAATATGCCTTAGTATTATGTTTGTTTTTTATTTTTCTTTCCTGATAATCTACCGTTTGTGATATTTGGAATTAGATGTTGTCATTCGGTGCTTATTTTAGGATACTATGAAGGGAAGATTGTTACAGAAACGGTGTATAACTAAGGAGAAGGTTACTCTAATTAAGGATTACTCTATTTGGAAAACCTCTTGATCTGCTGCCTCTTACTTATCTCATAGAAAGTTATTTAATATTAGGGTATGCCCTTCTAAAAGACTTAAATGTTTTAGAAGTATTATGTTAATTAAAATAGAATATTCGAATATTATAAAATTAATTCAAATTGTTTAGTAAGTAAATAATTAGATGCATAGTTTTAATAAAGTCGTAAATGGTAATTCTAAATTTTTTAAAGTAAACATGTAATTAATTAATTTCATAAAGGATAATAAATATAAATTCAAAATGGTTTTAAAATTAATGAATAAGTATAAATTTTATATTTATGAATTAATCAACTTGTTTAATTAATAAATGAAATACATATTTAAGTGCCTGGCCTACCATTACACGATCTAGTTATAGCCATTTCATAACTTGCATGCCTTACTTCATGCTTAGCCTGCAAAATCACTTGAAAGCGGCATCACATTGCAAGTCTCCAGCAATAATGGCTATAAAAAATATGTAGCATGCACGTTAGTGCCCAACCTATAACCATGATCCTCGAGTTGTAGTATCTGCTAACCAGGCCTTAATGTACATAGTTGTGTAATCTCATACTCTATAGTTTTACCATTCAGCCTCTATACTCAGCACCATCAGTTGGTAGTCGGTCTTTGGCACCATTGTAGTTTTGCGCTCTATAATTTTCAATCGCTCGGCAATGCATATTCCTGATGCGTTGCTACATTTGTTAGGCAGCCAAATCCGAACACATCTTTAATGCTTTAACAACATTCCAGTGTTACATTGTTTCAGTCAATGCTTCAACAATGCATATTATTACTCTTATTTAGTGACAGTATCACCCACTTCAAGTCATGCTTTCCATTGCTCATCATAGCTTTCTTTGGTCATTTCGACGTAATTCAGTCTTTTGCTGGTCGAAAGTCAGTTATGGATAATCCTAAATACATCCGTTTGTTTTAGCTACATCTCTCCATTTAAGCTGCATCTTTTATCTCTAGCCTAATCCATTTGTTTCAGCTATAAAGCAATAAAAGGAAAAAAACACTTTATTTGCTGAAATATAGATGTGATTCCAATTTCAATGTGATGCAATCTTCGTGTATGAGTGAAGTTAACAATTACTCTTCATTTTGCTTATTTCAATATATTGTACCGACTAATTCATCACTGTGATGGTTGTTTTGTTGCTTTTTTATTTTGAGCATGTTGGTTAGTTAGTATATAGTTGTATGTGTGTCATCAACTACTAGACCTGTTGGTAGTTAATTGCTTTTTACAATAATAAATATGTGAGTGCTTTGGATCACTCTCTCATCAAAAAAAGAAATACATATCCCCCCCCCCACACACATATATATACAAAACTAATAAATTACAAATGTTATAAATGGAAAGTATATATATTATATGTATAAATAAAACATAAGGGCAACATAAATAAAACCATGAGACTTAAGCGAGCATACATTGGACGTATATAAAGATATTTGATATCATGAGTTATGATTATTATACACTCATCACCGGTAAAAAGTTGATGATACTCTACAAAATTATTTTCAAATTATGAAATTTTCAATTATAACAACAACACAACATTTATAATATAAATAGAGCACCTTCAAAGCATAAAATATCCAAGTTGATGTTTATATTATCTATAGATATACAAGAATGGTATGTATCTTCATTGAACACCCTTAAGGATTACTTAAATCATCTTTGGAGATCACAAAACGATTAGGTCTATAGATATAATGACCCTAATTTTGACTCATATTATTTAGGACATTTAATTAGATAAATTAAATGAAATAATGTAAATGATTAAGGAATTGAGATTAGTATATCATAAGGTAGTCATGCTTTAATTAATCTATATGCGAAAGAGAATTAAAACAGAGTAAGTAGGAATATGCTAAGGGCAAAATAGAAATAGATTAAGTTATTATACTCGTTCATTCCCCATTCATTTTAAACATTTGCAAATGAAACTAAAACATTTAAAAGTTTGACCTGCCACCATTAAGGGAAATCAAAAGAAAGATACGCAAGGGTTCAAGTATGAAGCTTAACCAAATCAACCAAAGAGCAAATCTCAACCTTCTTAACCCCAAGCTAAGTTAAATAACAGGTTTACATCTCATTTCACTACACCAGAAACAGCGTTTCACAGTGTTCAAAAAATGCTATAATATTATACGACAGCGTTGTTACGAACGTTGTATGACGACATGGTGTCGTAGATACCCAGTTGTTAATAGTTTTCTACGGCATTTACATTTTGCTATTATTTTTGTGTTTTGCATTTTCATCTGCGTTTGATAAATGCTGTTATAATATTTTTTTCCGCAATTACAGTTTATTGTCAAAAGTAGTTACAGTTGTATTTTTCATTTTCAATAGCAATCGATAAGTGCTGCTATTAAATCTTAAAAGTAATGATAGAAAAAATTAAACGCTATCTTTCGATGATATGATTTTCACAGCATCCATATTTTGTTGTATCACATTATTTATATAAACATATTATTAAACTGGATTTTATTTCAAGTAGCTAATACTTATAACATCATCTACTCAAACCCAAAAACTATCATAGAAATACATAACTATTAATCAATTCCATAAACCGAGTTTAAGACAATATTCATACAACATCCATTCTCCAATTTACATAATATCCATAAAACAAGTTCACGGTATCCTTAAACATAACTAAACATGCACAATGTTCGTTTACTAAAACACAGTAAATGTTCATAGTAATTCATAGACAACATTTCAAGAGTGCAAACCAAAAGAAGTTACCACATCAAAAAGAACTTCATGCCTCTAATTTGTTACACCGTATTGTTAATGTTTGCACCAAAGGTGTCCAATTACCTATCAAGGACAATATGTTCAACTAAGAAAAAAGCCTCCCTACTTAAATTGCAACAACCCGATATTTTCAACCATTCCGCATCCGCACATGTCGGACTTGAATTACTCAAAATACCGCGTTGTAAATAAAATTTGGCAAATCTCAGAATATACAGTAAATAAATAGTCACATATCACAGACACAGAGTGAATAATAATGCAGCGGAAGTAAAAGGGATAGTAGTTCATGAAGTACTATATAATAATAAGATACATAAGAGTTAAACAAAATACAACAGAAGAGTAACAAGATACATCAGGTACAAATCAGAATAGATCACTGAAATCACTGAATACTGAAAGCAGAATATATGGCTGGATCTTTAAGAAAAGCTCCAACTCTGAAAGTGAGTCTTGAATGCTGAATCACTCAATCTGACTCGAGCGTAAAGCAAAACACAAAATACTCGAGTCGGGACATAAATACTTATGAACTATAAATCAACTCAAGTGAACAGTAACAAAATAAATCAGTAACTTAAAGGATTCTTGGGATCTCCCATCCTCTAAGGATCCGTCGAACTATTTACTATGTAGTAATATTGCGCTATTATAATAATGTCTACAGTAAAATAAACTTATTTTAAAATAGCGTTCCGGGCTTACCCATATCACCCTTCACACATAATAGTCCCAGTAGTCCATCAAATATCATGATATCTCCAGATCGGGAAACTATCAGAGGATACCACACGGGCTACAGGAGAAAAACAAACTCGTAGTAAAGGCTCGGTATGGTAGGTGACACGGCACACAAGGCAATGCTAGGGTAGATATACCAATTACGCACACGGGCTGGTGGTAACGCAGCAGCCACATACGCCCACCTCGAAACACACTTCCATATCAAAATCAAAGGATGGCTATCTAATCAATCACAAGTAAGAGTATAGTATCGAAGGAATGTGTCCGACCAGAGCAGCTACCCCTTTTGGCCCGAGATCGCTCTTATTTTAGCCACCTTATGCCAACTCACGAGAGTTGGGTCCATGTAATATACCTCGAGAGCGACGCCACCGTCCTACTTCATTCTGAAATCTCCATCGCGTACACGGTTGTTAAAGTGGTTTTCGGAGTTGGCAGAGAGTATGACAACTTCCGATCTCGGTCTCTTTGACAACCAAACGTTATTATCACACCGTGGTCATTTCAAAATAGTCTATACTTCAAAAAGATCAAATCATTTCATTTTAAAACTATATTCCTTTCAAAATAGTTTACACTTCGAAACCAAAACCATTTTTATTTCAAAACTATATTCAAATCAAAATAGTTTATCATTTCCATTTCAAACATATATTCACCTTTCAAAAATTATAATACTTTCAAAGTTATAACTTTTTCGAAACCAAAATACTTGAAATCATTACACTTTGAAAATCATAACATTTCGAAATCATACATTTGAAATCATGGAACATTCCTTAATTCATTTCATTTTACAATTTATTAGAATCAACTCAAATTTTCAAATTTCCAATTTAATTCAATTCAAACCATCAGTTTCAATTCAATTTCCACAAACCATTTCAAGTCTTACAGGTTTCAAATATAGAATTTATCCACAAAATAAACCGTTCAATTTTTAATATAAAATTCAAAGCTTTAATATCGCACATTTCAAAACTAATACATCTCAAATTTAACTTCATTATTACTTAGTTTTGAAATATTCATTTCATAAATCCAATATTATTTAAATAAACTTAAATTACAATTGAACCAAATATCTTTTCATACAAATATAAACTTCAAATATTCATTTATCAAAATCAAATATCATTCCAAATTCACATTCTTTATCAAAATAAAGATTATATCATTGAAAACCATTTCGAAATCATTAAAATATCATATCTTTCAAAACCTCATTATCAAATCATTATTTGAATTCAATTTCAAATATTCAAATTTAAATATCATTTTACAATCAAATATGTCATTCATTTTTTATTTCAAATATCCTTACAAAAATATATTTCAAAATTCCATTCAAACCTTCATTTATCTCATTACATTTCATTCCATTTAACACATAACCAAGTAAAACTTATTTATTTAAATTCCTTAAAAATTCAAATTTAAATATTAAAATATATTCGAAACTCCTAAAATTTCACAAATACTCAATTTCAAAAGTTAAATCATTTAATACTTTAAAATATAACCCAAATAGTGTTAAAATCTATAATATTTCAAATATTGTAAAAATATAGCAACGACAGCATTTATAAAATGCTATCGTAGCTTAAAATTTTCAAAATAGTTTAGTTCAAGAATAACGGCATATATAAAATGTCGTAATAGATATTTAGTTATTTCTAACATAGTTACATTCAAAAACAACAGTTTTTAGAACGTTGTCATAAGGCTACAGCATTTTTAGGAATGTTGTTAATAAAATTTCAGATTTTATTTTAACCTTTCAAAAACAATAAAACTTCAATCTTGTTATTTAAATTTATGAATCATATTTCTAGACTTCAAAGTTTCATATTTAAATCATTTTAACAATATGATTTATCACAATAAAATTTAAAAATCAAATATTCAATTTTTAAAACTCAATTCATTTATTAAGTCAAAATTTCGCTGTTTATTAACTTATAAATTAAATAAAACTTATAATTTTACTTTAAATATCATTTCAAACTTTAAATTTAATTTCCATTATTTACTTACGTTTTTAAAATAAAATTTAAAGTTGAAAATCACATTTATTTCAAATTTGCATACTTAAATTCACAAATTCTAAACTTAGTATTTGACTTTCTTAAAAGCATAAAATATATATTTTTAAATCAAATTTCATACTTCTAAAAATACATATTTTGGTAAAAAATCATTTAAAAATATACCACGGGGTCTGTATATAATTTCTAACCTAGGTCAAGTGATACGGATATATATCATTTCAACCCGCAATTTACAAAGAAAACCAGGTTCTATCATTTCAAACCCGCAATTCCAAGTCAAATAAAATACAATAAAAATCGCTCAGGCCTATCATTTCAGCCCATAACGATTTTTCCTTATTCTAAAGTCCATTTGGGTATGTATCATTTCAACCCATAGTGATTCTATCCTAACAGGTAACTTGCAGTGTGATCATAAATAAACAGTATAAACAATGTCAATGCCACAATATAATGTCATATATCAGATGTCAGGTGATAATTAACAGTTTTAACATGGTAATAACATGACATAGCATATCATATGATCATCATTAACTTGCATAAATATTTTCAATTACTATACACTTGCCATCAAATTACTATTTCATAAGTAAATATATCAGAGTGAGAATAACTCACCTTTTCAAGCTGAAGACCACTACGACACATAAAATGATCCAAAGGCATGACAAGCACGATACAGCACGACTAGTGATGCAAATGAGTGAAGAGAGCCAAGATGACCATCTTGTAACAATCCAATAAACACAAACAATTTAACATATGAATTATTTAACACAAAACAGCATTGAAATAAATGGAAATACAAAGCAACAAAGACAAGAATGATTAGACCTTGCTTTAATCATTCAAGAGCTCGACCAAGGGGCTCTTTTGCTCGGCCATAGCTGATGACATAGGCTATGGTTTGGATCAGGTATGGCATCAAAAATGCATGTTAACATGGAGATGAAAGAGACGATGATGGGTAGGAGTTGCAACATGGGAAAGATAAAGGGACAAGGCAAAGAGGAGAGGAGTTTTGGGGTCAACAAGGCTCGGCCTTGGATCAAGTGGGGCTCGGCCCTACATACTTCAGGTCTGGTCATTGCTGGAGCGATGTTCAGTGGTCAGGTCAGGGCTGGCTCTAGACATTGGGTTCCCCCAGGCGAGGTAGAAAAATGAGGAAAAATGTTGCCTCGGGCGAGAATAAAAAATGGGAAAAAAAAGAAGAAGTTGCTTATAGGAATTGAACACTGAATCTGCCTGGGCGGGAAAAATGAAAAAAAAAAGTTAATTATAGGAATTGAACACTGTACCTCAAAGAGAGCAACTAGATGCACAACCAACTGAGCTGCTAAATCCTTATAAATTAAATTACATCAGCATATATTTATTTAAAATATATTATTCATAACTAGCATGTTTTTGATGATTGTTGCCCCGTCGAGGGGGGTTGCCCCAGGCGGCCGCCTGCTCAGCCTGGACCCTGAGCCAGCCCTGGGTCAGGTCAGTAGGTGGTGGTGGAGCTAGGGGTGGCCAAGGCAACTATGAAGGTGATAATGGAGTTATGCTCGTCTAGGCAAGGTTTCAAGGGGTTTGGTGCAAAGTATTGTGGTGCTAACCTCCATGGATGGGCACGGCTTGGATAAAGTCAGAGGAGGGGGAAGAGGAGATGCTGTAGATGGTGGAGATGATGGTGGAGCTGATGGTGGAGAGTAGTGGCCGAGTAAGCTAGGTGGAAGAGGAAGGCAAAAATCAAGGCACAATCATGTGAAAAGAGGAGAAAAAGGTAAAAGAAGAAGCCATTTTTTTCTTTTCTTTCCTAGTCGTGAGTTTTGTGATGTGAGAAGAATATTTCACGTGAATGAGGAAGAAAATTCACGGCTACAGAAGAAAATGACGGCCAATCAAAATGAAGGGGCCATCGGAAAGTGAAAAGGTAAAAGGATATGAAAAGGTTATGGCATATAAAAAGGTTATGGACTCTTCATATTTTTTTTTCTTTTAAACTAAAACAAACCACATATATTTTAGTAAATAAAATATAAAAACTGAACAAAATAAAGTGAAAAAAAGAAATAAATAGATATTTTTAGAAAAATATAAAAGTAAATAAAGAAATAGTAATTAAATTGAAACTAGCATTTTAAAATACAAACAATGTACACTTAACAATGGAAAATTACAACTACACTAAATAAATGTTTTAAAAAATAAAATTAATATATAACATATCATATAATACATATATACACAATTTATAACAAATAAACATATTATTTATATAAATTAAAATAAAAAAATTTGTTAAATAAAACAATTTACATTCAATATTGTAAAAAGCATAACTTTCACAATATAAATCGGATTTCAACGAAACGAAAAGCAATATTTTTAAAATTTAATTTATTTTCATAATAAAAGATAAAATTCAAAAATTAAAATATTTAAATTTTAAATTCAAAAGTCAAAGTTTGACCAGATTGACCAAAATTCACATTTTTGGAAAATATTCAATATGTTCATGTTTGGAATTCTAATTTACATAAAAATCAAAATATATATTTAAAATAACAAAATTTATTCATTTTAATAAAAAAAATAAAGTTTTTAAATCAGGAGTTTAATTTAGAATAATTTAAATATACAATTAAAAAAATCACAAAATACAGGGTTGTTACATAAATCATGTGTCACCTACCACATATACATTTGGAAAGGAAAAAAATAAATAGAAAGTGGTAATAGTCTACTTCTAACCATAGAAATTAAAGCACTAGCATTGCATGAAATTGAAATCTCAAAATAAAGGGAAGAACTTATTGAGATTGAATGGCAAAGAATAGAATTCTTCATTTCTAGTATCGATCTTAAATGACCTGAACTTGTCCCATCAATGATAGCCCCTACCTTCTCTTGTTGCATTGTCCTTTTTATTTAACATGTTATCCAGAAAGAATGCTTCGAAGCCCACCATGAATGGATTTGATTAGAATATCACATTTACCATATCATTAAACTGCAAGAAAAACAGAAAGATTTGGAAACCATTAGTAAAGTGCCAATTTCTCTATACAACAGTATAATGAACATAGTATATATATTTTTTTACAGATTAATGCAATTGTTTAACTGAATTTGTATCATATTGTAACTAAAAAGAAAGGTAGATAGTGTTTGGTTTACTTACCCAACGAGCACGAGTGTGAACAAGGTCGTATCCAGCGACAGAAGCATGCCCATTGAGGTATTGTGGTACTAATAGTCCCATGAAAAGTGAAAATCTTAATATGAATTTCATTCTACAACTGTTCGGATTGCAAAATTGTAGGAAATTGAGACCCACAGAGCCTGTTTAAAAATGTTAATAATTATATATCATTTTTCTATGAATGTCATGATTAAATTTATAATCAACGCACTGAAAATAAACATACCAACATGTGTAAAAAAGAGGCAATGCAGAGCTGCAGTTATAGAAGCGGGAATAGATTCAAAAATTGCTCCAAATTTGCCTGAAATGATATGTAATATTACTCAATCCATTTCAAAATACTAGAAGGTAAGGCAAAGATAAACCATCATCGGGCAATATATTTCTTTAATAAGTTAATGATAAACAATGAATTGTTGCATAATAATGGATAACAAAGAAATACGATTAAAGAAATTTGATTATAGATGGCACCCCAAGAATGGAAAAGAAATCATAAATCATGCGGATATTTGCACCACTCTTCTGCTTCTTATAGGAGTTAGAGCCAACAAACCAGTTTTTAACTGTATATCAAATAAAATTGTAATTAATTTCCTTCTTCTGTCAAATAATTGGATATTGAATAGGATATGCGCATAATAGCATTCCATGGATACAGTAAAACCAGTGGCTGTTCCAAATAAAACCATCTATCAGTACACCAATCGCCTGGCATCAACAATTTTGAATTAGAAGTTACCAGCAGTTTAATAATACTAAGAAAATACAATAAATATATATATATATAAGCTTAAAATAAGTACCTACCACCTAATGTCGTGGCTCGGAATGGATGAAGCATAGGGTTTTGCACTTGCATATCTTGAAACTGCAATGAAAGTGCCCGTGGACTAGAAAATAAAAATAAATAGTTCAGTTTTTGAAGGATGTTAAGAATATTCTTGCATTGAGGAATTGATAAGCATGGACTCCTACACGTATGAATATACAAGAGTTTGCATTATCAATAGTTTTGTAATATATGAGAGGTTATCTTATCTCTTTTTGTGTTAGAGCTAAGTTCTTATGCAAGATACGCTAATACAGACATCCAATGGAATATCCACATATTAGGCTCAAGATATATTACACATCAAGGATATCTTTGGAATAATCCCAAATCGAGAAATAAATAACATAAATAATCCATATAAAATAAAAGGGTCACTATTCATACAATCAACCGGTTTTGTAGCAAATACATGGTTCTTTAATGAAAAGCAAATGGAAGATTCACCGAATTTTATAATTTTTTGGTAAATAGATTTTGTTTTTAGGAGCTTAAAATGTAACTAAACCTCCACAAGGCCGACAAATGCATCTGCCATCGCTGCAAAAGCTTCACCGGCATCAAATGTAGGGGCACCCCATTAAAAAGGATATGGAACTCTAATCCTGAATAGTAAATTTCAAAAAAAAAAATCAATCTCATTACCTATAAAAGGAAAAAAATGAATAATTTCCATAGCAAAGTTTGAAAACAAACAAGGAGAAGAGCCTACAAGCCCATACATATCAATGCGACAATGCATTTGTTTTTTCGGAAACTCTGAGTACACGAAATCCTCTTCCTTTTAAATAATTATTTTTCTTAGTTGAATATGTTGCTTCATATTGTATGTAAGAACATGGTTATTTAAAAAAAGAAACCAATGTAAATCAACTATCATTGCACACAATTTGTACTAATGTACTATGTGTTGTTACCCAAAATTGAATATTTTGAGTCCTATGAATAATGATTGTAACATTACATTATTTATGTGTAATATTATAAGTTGCATGGGGTAAGATCAGTTATATTATATAAAATCTTTCATATGTGTCACCATCATTTTGTAGCCCATTATAGATAGAAAAACCATCATTCTCGTAGACTTTGTAACAAATAGATATATATTTTTTAAATACTCAATATAGATTATTAATGAAAATTTTCTACTATAGTGAAAATGCTACTACATATTGGAAAAGTACTACAGAAATATTTTGAAGAATTGGTTTAAAACTTCTATAGTACCAAGGTATGTTATAGATTCTATGTCATCACATTAACCTTACTATCCATATACCTTCTAAAGTAGTACGGCTTATAAAAAGTGGAAATCAAACAACAATTTTCGTTACTGTTCAATATTGTGCATTAAATAGTAAACTAATTCAACAACAGAATGTAAATTAAAAATAAATTATAATCAGTATTTGTAAACTAAAAATTGTGTATTTATTTTTGTAATTTAAAAAAGAGGTACCGTTCTACTTAATATGCCATATGAACCCTGAAGATAAATTAACTTTAATTTTAGTTTGATTTTTCTTTTTAAAAACATTTTGATTTTTTCTTGATACTGTGTTTTTTACTACAATCTGATTTATTTATTAGTACTTCCATTTTTATACTTTTAGGGGAAACTTTAACCTCTCTTTCTACTCTTTTTAATTGTGATATTTGTTTTTCTAATGTTTTACTTTGTTACGAACTTTGATTTTTTTTAACCTTTTCTTTTTCAAAAGTCCTTGAAATATGTTGAGAATTATTTTACCGAAGTATCGAATTTCTAATAGAATATTAAACTTTTTAAAAATTTATTTTATTAACTTCTAAATTTCTTGAACTTATTATTGAATAAATAAAATTGTTATTACAATTCTTCAGATTCAAAATAATAATTTTTCTAGAGAAATATGTAATTAATGCACGCGTTGTGTGTGCTGCTACACTAGTTTTTGTAATATGCACTTTAAAAGAAAGCAGTAAAGGAAAACATTGGCATAATTACAATAATAATAGTTAATTCAGTTTTAATATACCAAATTATCTTCAAGTGATGCAAAATATTGGCAACACAGAGATATATTTCACATCAGCTGAATATTTGTCGTTATAGATTTTAGTTATAACAGTGGATGCATAATTGAGTGATCCTTTTGATCATTTATAACCTCTTCAGGAGGTTCCTTAATTGATGTTTTTTCACTAGACTTTCTTTTTCTAGGCGTCAAGTCTTTTGAACCAATTGGCATTCCACGTTTTTGTCTTGCTTTAGATTCGTTTGCTGCTATATTTACTTTTGATCCTTCAGGGACATCAATTTTTGCTGGTGCATTTGCTGCTGGAATGTGAGATTTAGTTATTTTTGCAGTGTCACTAAATGCATCTGGCGGTTGATTTGCAATATTTTGAATATGCAAAATTCTTTATATCTCATATTGGCAATGTTTGGTACGTGGATCCAAATAAGACATAGATGGATTATTCCATGATATTTCACGCCTTTCTATTGGAATGGTCTTTCCTCCCCCTAACGGCGGGAAGATTGTCTCATCAAATTTACAGTCTGAAAATCTTGCAGTGAAGACATCACCTATAAGAGGTTCACGGTAACGAATTATCGATGGGAAATCAAATCCCATATAAATTCCCAACTGTCATTGAGGACCCATTTTAGTACGAAGTACGGGATTAATAGGTATATTCACAGCACAACCAAATTTTCGTAAATGTGAAATATTTGGTTGAGATCCAGTTAAGAGCTGTGATGGTGAAAGCTATTGTTGGTCTAATTTTAACCAAGTTCGATGCATGAAAAATTGCATGCCCCCAAGCTGAAACAGGTAGTTTTGATTGCATAAGTAATGGTCTTGCAATAAGTTGCAAGCGCTTAATTATTGCTTCTGCTAGACCATTTTGAGTATGAACATGAGCTACTGGATGTTCAATTTCAATTTCCAATGATAGACAATAATCATCAAATACTTGAGAAGTAAATTCTTCAGCATTATCCAGTCGAATTGATTTAATTTGATGATCAGGGAAGTGTGCTCTCAATTTTATTATTTGAGCAAATAGCTTGGCGAATGCCAAATTTCTTGTAGAAAGTAAACAGACATGTGACCAACGAGTTGATGCATCAATCAATACCATATAATATTTGAATGGTCCACATTCAGGGTGGATTGGTCCACATATGTCACCTTGAATTCTTTGTAGAAATGTTGAAGATTCAGATGTGATTTTACTATATGAAGTTCGAGTGATCAATTTTCCTTGTGCACATGGGGCACATAAGTAATCACTTGGTAAATCGATTGGTTTGATAAATCATGTCCATTTGAGTTTTTGGCAATTTTATGCATCATAGTTGATCCAGGATGACCCAAGCGATCATGCCAAAGAATCAATGTCGTTATATTTGTGAGCTTCTAGCTCATGTTTATAGAATGAGATTCAACTATGCCAATTTTTGTAAAATATAAACCAGTTGAAATTGTACCAAATTTTTCTAGGATAAGCTTCTGGATTTCACTTCTAGAAATAACACAAAGATATTCTTTGTTGTTTTCATTTATAGTTTCAATATGGTATCCATTCATTCTTATATCTTTGAAACTCAGCAAATTTCTTTTAGATTTGCTTGAGTATAATGCATTCTGAATAAAGATATGTGTACCATTTGGTAATACTATATGGGCTCTTCCAGACCCGTCAATTATATTAGCAGATGCAGCTATGGTGGAGACTTTAGCTGAGAAATTTTCAGATAGTTCGGAGAAAAACTTCTGCTTTTTCAAAATTGTATGAGTAGTTGCACTATCTAGTAAGCATATATCATCACCCAAATGGCGTTTCATACCTTAAGAATTAAAGACAATAATTAGTCAATCATCAAAAATTTGTATGCATAAATAAATGTAATGTAAACAAACAAAGTAATATGATTAAAATAGACTACTGATTAAAAACAACATCCACATTACACATTATTTTTAACTAGTACTGCAAAGGGAAATACAAGTAAACGAACACAAACTTCAAACTGATTTATTGATGCAAGATAATGAAATAAAACGAAAGCCACATAACAAACTTCAAGATATTTTGAATTGATCAACTCGGTCATATCATTGATCATTGCACTTAGATTTTCATCATTAATGAAATTTCCATTGTCATCTTCGAAGAAATCATCTAACTTCAGGTTAGTATTTTCAGGTAACTTTTCAGCATTATTTGCCTCAATATTATTCGAGCAATGATATTCTTCAACTGTTTTCTTTGATGATCTACTGCACGTGACTAGTGACCAGATCGTTCATATCTATAACAAACTTCCTCATAATGCCTTTTATTTTCTGAAACTGAACCATTGTTTTTTACAGGCTCAATTTTCTTTTGTTTCTTTTTAAAGTTGGTGGTTTTGTTACCTTTAAAACCACCATAACCGCCTCTGCTAGAGTTATATCCACGTCCATGACCATGTCCTCAACCTCGATCTCGACCCCTACCTCTTCCAGAGTGGGAAAAATTAGCATTAACTTCAGGTAATGCAGTTGAACCAGTTGGTCTTGAAGAGTGATTTTTTATAAGCAATTCATTATTTTGTTCAGCAATAAGTAAGCATTCTATGAGTTCAGAATATTTTATAAAATGACGCTCTCGATATTGCTGCTGCAGGAGTATATTCGAGGCATGAAATGTTGAGAAAATCTTTTCAAGCATTTGTGCGCCATCCACCTTTTCTCCATATAATTTCAGTTTAGAAGTGATTCTAAACATTGCAGAATTATATTCTCTTACAGACTTAAAGTCCTGAAACCTCAGGTTCAACCACTCTTGCCTAGTGTTTGGAAGTATGACCATCTTCTGGTGGTCATAACGCTCCTTCAGGGAGTTCCATAAGTGGAGAGGGTCTTTTTCAGTCAAATATTCTGTTTTTAAATCGTCGTGGATATGGCATCTTAAAAATATTAGAGCCTTTGCCTTGTCCTACTGGGACATAGTATTGCCATTTTTAATGGCATTTTCTAAGCATTGAGATTGCAAATGAATCTCAGTATCCAGTATCCATGATAAGTAGTTGTCTCCAGATATATCCAAAGCTTTAAATTCAAGCTTGGCGATGTTTGCCATTTTGTGAACTGCTCATATAATAAATTGCGTAAGGTGAAAATATTCGCCACAACAACATTCACTATTTATTTGTTTCCAGCTAAAAAGTAAAAAAAAATGAAAAGTCTTCATTTATGGTATCAAACAACTATAACCCAAAAAAAGGTATCAACAAAACCAAACATTTGGATTTTGCAACTTTCATGTATTTATCATATAAGAAAGGAAAGTCAGCTTTTGCGTATATTCCATTCCAAACTTTTGATTTTTATTTGGCAACAGATCCGCAAAGAAAAAAAAATTGAATTTAGAAGCCAAAGAATTAAAATATGATTGATACAAGAAAAGACATGAAAAATATAGAAGCGAACCCCAAACTAGCATGTGCTGACTTGAGCTTTATCAAATAAAAAAATATGATATTGACAATTACCTTTTTGCATAGAGGAAAAGTAACGAGTTTATAAATAAATATAAGAACAATTTCTTTACCTGCTTGCTGTTTTAAAGGAAATAAGAAATAGAATGTACATAGATATATTATAAAAGACTCGTTTGCACTAATATATAGTAGAATTTTGAATATGAATAGCCTTAGAATTGGAATGGTCAGAAGTGAAACAGTCAGAGTAATTAATATATAATTACTTGTTGAGAAGTTGGAAAGTTTGAAGGTGAATAGGTTGAGAACAATAGTTAATTCGCATTCCTGTGCAGAATATTGAGAATGCAGTATACAGAAAGTTTGTGCTACTCAAAAAAATCCTAGTTGAGCAGCAAGAAAATAAAATAAAAGAACACATTTTGCTGATAACGTGTTACAAAATAAAGAGAATGGAGACCATTAGAGACGGAACAATTTTATTGAATTGAGATCGATCTTACAATACAATCAAACTCCATATTTATAGACTCCTTATGCAATGCAGATTACAACAATACCCTTTCTTATTTAGCATATTCATCCCTATTATTAATATATATTACAACAAGAACATAAATCTTATTTACATTTTCATGTTTTTATGTCCATGATAAATCATATCCAATTTACTTGATCCAAAATAAATTGTTTAATTAAGAGCTTTTTAGTTTAAGAATGTTTAAAAGTTGAGAACATTACATGACACTGAATCATTTTATTAGACATCAGATGCTTAAATTAATATCAAATTTACAGAAAATTCAAATAAGGAATTAGAATTTCACTAATCATACTTTTATACATTTAAAAATAGAGAAATTGAATTTCAAAAACTAGATCTCAACTGTGTTTGACCTTCATATTTGAACCTGGAACCCAATGTCTAATGGGTTATAAAGTTCTACATCTTCTATTATAGTGTCAACCATAGATGTGTTGTGTTATACGTCTAGTATATCAAAACAGAGACTAATCAATAATAAACTTGTCTCACAAGTTTATGACTCAGATTTCCACTACTTTGGAATCTGTATTAGTTATTCAACAATAAGTATGTTGTAATTAATTACAACAACAAACTAACAACTATAGTAATAATAACCAAAGCGATAGATCAAATGTTATACTATTTAAAGAAATAGTACAACCTAGAAACGAAAATGATATATATACATACATACATACACACACACACACACACACAGATATATATATATAAATCAATTATAAACCTAACCGGTTGAAGAAGGAAATTCCGTCTGAGGCTTGTCGTAACAAGTTCTTTATGACTTTATTTAAAGTCTCCCAAGATACAACAGACGTAATCTGCACGAGATTGTAATGGGTATGTCAACTCTGTGATTTATTGTACAGAGCAGTAGTGAAGAAGAAGCAGAAGAAATTAGAATTGGAATAGAATTGAAAATGTGATCAGTATTCTCTTCTATTTGTAATTTCGTCTGCATCCATTCGAACAGTCACGTCCGCCTGACGGGTTGCACCCATTGCCTTTCATTGCTGCTGTTCGTTAATGGGCCGCAGTCGTTCGCTACTTGTTCTGTGTTCGCACCCGCTGCTGCCATAAGTCGCACCCGCTAGCGTCTAACGGGTTGCATCCGCTTCCGTCTGCTAATGGATGCATCTGTTCGCCAAAAACTCGCGTCCGCTTCAGAAGTCGAACCTCCTCAATCAATCCACGTCCGCTTCGGAACAGATTTGCACCTGTTCGTATAGCCTGCGACCGTCAGAAAACCCGGCTCAGTTTTGCAGTAAAAATAGGATCATTTAGACCCAAAACTTCTTAGTTGAGCAGCAAGAAAATAAAATAAAAGAAGAACACCTTCGTGCTGATAACGTGTTACAAAATAAAGAGAATGGTGACCATTAGAGAGGGAACAATTTTATTGAATTGGGATCGATCTTACAATACAATCAAACTCCATATTTATAGACTCCTTATGCAGTGTAGATTACAACAATGCCCTTTCTTATTTAGCATATTCATCTCTATTATTAATATATATTACAACAAGAACATAAATCTTATTTACATTTTCATGTTTTTATGTCCATGATAAATCATATCCAATTTACTTGATCCAAAATAAATTGTTTAATTAAGAGCTTTTTAGTTTAAGAATGTTTAAAAGTTGAGAACATTACATGACACTGAATCATTTTATTAGACATCAGATGCTTAAATTAATATCAAATTTACAAAAAATTCAAATAAGGAATTAGAATTTCACTAATCACACTTTTATACATTTAAAAATAGAGAAATAGAATTTTAAAAACTAGATCTCAACTGTGTTTAACCTTTATATTTGAACCTGTAACCCAATGTCTAATGGGTTATAAAGCTCTATGTCTTCTATTATAGTGTCAACAATAGATGTGTTGTGTTATACGTCTAGTATACCAAAACAGAGACTAATCAATAATAAACTTGTCTCACAAGTTTATAACTCAGATTTCCACTACTTTGGAATCTGTATTAGTTATTTTAACAATAAATATGTTGTAATTAATTACAACAACAAACTAACAACTATAGTAATAATAACCAAAGCAATAGATCAAATGTTATATTATTTAGAAAAATAGTACAACGTAGAAACGAAAATGATATATATATATATATATATATATATATATATATATAAATCAATTATAAATCTAACCGGTTAAAGAGGGAAATTCCGTCTGAGGCTTGTCGTAACAATTTCCTTAGGTCTTTATTTAAAGTCTCTCAAGATACAACAGACGTAATCTGCACGAGATTGTAATGGGTATGTCAACTCTGTGATTTATTGTATAGAGCAGTGGTGAAGAAGAAGCAGAAGAAATTAGAATTGGAATAGAATTAAAAATGTGATCAGTTTTCTCTTCTATTTATAATTTCGTCCACATCCATCCGAACAGTCGCGTCCGCCTGACGGGTTGCACCCGTTGACTTTCATTGCTGCTGTTCGTTAACGGGTCGCAGTCGTTCGCTACTTGTTCTACGTTCGCACCCGCTGCTGCCATAAGTCGCACCCGCTCGCGTCTAACGGGTTGCACCAGCTTCCGTCTGCTAATGGATGCATCTGTTCGCCAAAAACCCAAGCCCGCTTCAGAAGTCGCACCTCCTCAGTCAATCCGCGTCCGCTTCTGAACAGATTCGCACATGTTCGTATAGCCTGCAACTGTCAGAAAACTCGGTCCAGTTTTGCAGTAAAAATAGAATCATTTAGACCCAAAACCGGCTCGGTCAGTCGGCGGCGAGCGTGTGGTGGTGACGCATGATCTCACTCCTCACAGCGAAGCAAACATTTGCAGTTTTGACGATGTAGGACTATGTTGTTTTCATTCATTTTAGTATTAGGAATTCCAACGTGTTGTCATTTAGAAGTTCAAAAACTTCAGCATTAAGCTCCACCAATAACAACACAATTTTTCAAAGAATATATTAAAGCTTGTAAATGTTGCATTACAGTCGGTTAAGAAGTAGCTAATAGTTTGATTTAAAAGAACACACAATGAAAATAACAAATGAATAGGCTGACTGATCATAGACAACTAGCTGGACTACTACCATTTTCATGCTCGTCTTAGCTTTATCTTAGGTTAGCTTCTCGTCGAAGTGCTCCAACACGCTTTGACTTCGGTTCTATTGTTGCGAGCTCTTGTTGTTCAATCAAGCTGGTACGCATTTCTCTTTGATGATACTGGCTTTCAGCACTATTCCACACTCAAATCTATTTAATAGTATATAATAAAATAATAGAAGACAGTCAATGAGATCTTAATAATAGGTCTCACAAAGCTGATAAGCATTTATAATTTAAAAACAAAAAGCCCATCTGACCTTAATTTAATTTTTGGCATCTAAATAGTGTAAAAAGCTTGGCTGGCAGTAAAAGATTTATAAGTACTTTATGACATGATACTTATTAGACAGCCAGCTAAAAGATTAACAACAAATGCCACTTTTCTCAAACCTAGGAAAACACTTTGGGTGCACATACTTGCGAAGGTAGAGGTACCAGTCTCTACAAACTCATTGCCATCCAATATCCTATATTTCTTTGGTGAATCAGGAACAGTTTTTCCTTTAATTGAATTTTTTTTTTTTTTTTAAATTGATGGCTCTGTATATTTTTTGTAACACTTCCAAGTTAGCAACTGATAATGTGTTGTTGTCTTCAACATTCATTGCATTGGAGAAGCTTGAAGTGAATGCAGAGAGCCCGGAAAATACATGGAGTGTGAGTTTAATCCATTCCTCTTTGATAGCATCGGTGAATTAAATGTTGTAGCAAAGAATATTTGCGATTTGCCTCATCATAAATGTAGAAAGATGAGACATAAAATTTGATGAATACTCATTCTATTTCTATTTCTACAGTCATCATGCTCTGAAATTGCCGTGTTACAACATTAAAGAGTACTTTAGCAGCATATACTTGTATATGCATTCAACAACAAATGTCACCTGATTTTATTTTATCAAGTCTCTACGATTTTGAAAATTGACAAAAAAAAATTCAAAGATTAATATACAGTGAGCAGATTTAATTTATTCGCTGAAACAGTTCAAGAAGCAATTGTGATTCAATCATATTTATTTTTCAACAACACAGTCTGTAAAGATGTCATTTAAATTTCTTGTATTAGTTGTTCCACCATTTCATGACATACAATAATTTCAATAATTTATACTCAGCTCAGCCTGCATGTGGATTTTCATATTTTTTGAATCTTAATTTCATGTTTTGGAAATCTTCTATTCTAATTCAGCAGCATATTATTAAATAAACTGATATCAAACGAAAACACTACAATGGTTAAAAATATATTTAGATATTCTACTTACTTTGTTTTTACTTGTTCGATGAATATCAAACGAAAACACTACAAGTGAGATCAGCAAAAGCTAATATAGTGAATTTTATTTCAGTTTCTGTGTATAGATAATTGCTTATCTATGATCATTAAGTGGTACTGGAAAAAAGAAAAAGGGAAGGAAGAAAGAAAGAAACGAACATAAATAAATAAGCAAAATAAAAAATCTTAGAATGAGTGGTGAGCAAAATTCCATTAAAAATCTGACTTAATTATTATTTTATGATTTCACCCCATTAATCCGTGTGGCTGCATGCATGTATTTATGTTAGATTAGCAGCATATGAATTTTTTTAAAACTTCCGTCACCAAAAATGAAAATTAGAGATAATAATAATACATGTGGGAAAAAAGTGAAACAAATTAATTGTACAACATTTTGCTTGTAATGCGCATAGAAAAACAAAAACATGATGTAAGCTGGTAGCCAGGGATATAACTCCTAAACTGGCAGTTAGCTTAGGGCCTGTTTGGTTACCCATTTTCAAAGTATTTTTAGTTTTTAATTTTGCAAAATATTGAAAACTTGTTTGCTTTGTCATTTTGTAAAATTCGTTTTTGAAAACGCCAATTTTTCAACATGCACTTAACACAAAAAATTGAAAACTGATTTTTTCTATTTTTCCAGTTTTCGGCCCAAAATTAAAAGCCCGAAAATTCAAAACTCAAAACGCAAAAAAAACACGTTCAAAACCCTATTCCTATTCGACGGCCGCAAATTCTGAAATTCCATCATGAGGAAAATCGCCATCTTCTTCAGATATCATCCCAAATTCAGGTAAATTCGATTTTTATTTCTCAGTTATCTCGTTTACTTCAAGCTAGTAATATGCAGGGTTAAACGCGAATTATTTGACGATCCCTTCGATTTATTTTTTGTGAATTAGGGTTAAACGCGAATGATCTTCGATTTTGTTAAGATGTTATAGGTTTTATTAAAACAGTGCTCTAATAGCTTCGTTGAAGTTGAAATTAAAACGTAGTACAGTGAAATAAAATTGTGATTTTACGATTGCGTATCGAAAAACAGTAGATGTTGGATTGTGAGAGGTATATTTGTTTGTATTATATCACGACTGTCATCAACCTACACCAGTCAAGCTGTAAACCACCATGTTTCAATGGAAAAAAAAACACATTAGCCATATCAAATTACCTGTTATATTATTCTTGTCTGGGAAAAAAAAATTAAAATATAGATGTTCGTAAGAGAACAGGTACTAAATAATATATATCTTCTGTTAACATAGCATGTCTTTTGAAGCAACGATACTGCATCTGAAGGGACATCATTAAATAATCAAGGACCATATTTTTTTTATTTAATTGCAACTTCAGTTGGATTGGCAATATGAGATTTACAGGCTCTATCTCCCAATATTTCACATGGTGCTTCTCTTCTACAGTCAAGCTGCCTTAAAGATTTAGTGCACACAACATGAAAAAAGATAATGGAGACATGAAGATTTCAGTGATCCAAGCATTGAAGGAATAACTGTTTCATAGTCGGTGTTAATAATTATTACAATCCTCTTTGGTATGTACTGATTTGATTGTTCTTTGGTAATGGTTGTACTGATGCTTTTTTTCTACAAACATGGTTCTGTATTTATTTTGTAAGGTATTATAAGTGAGTGAATATATGGTTTAAGGTAATTTGGGTAATGTCAATGAAGGCAGATCTTTCATTTGATATTATGGAGTATAAAAGAGTTTATATTAGTGCTGAAATGTTTATAAATATAAACATGTATTGTGAATTAGTTGAATATTAATTCAAATAGCAGCATAAGCAGAAAAGATTTGCATCTTAAGATGTCTTCTGCCTAATTTTCAAATATAGTTGAAGTGGACTAATTCAACAGTCCTAGCAAAGCCAAGATTGTATACTTATACATGTATACTGATTATATTTTTATACCGATATGCTTTGCAGGTTAGAGAAAAATTCAGAGCTAGTGGATTTGGTACATAGTTCAGAGCTAGTGGAAAGTTTTCCCCTCTGTCGCATCTAAGGTAAACTTTAGCATGTCTATTGGCACACAACAAATGATTTAAGTCACTCCTTCCTTGTTGTAGCAAGTGTTATATAATAAAACTCTATATATAGCTATTTAACCTTCTTAATGTGCATTATTACATTACTACCTTTTTAATTGGTCAAGTTTCTCTTGCTTGCTTCTATGTGCGCTTAGGTAATTGTTGATTCCAATAATGATTTTGATTAGATTTGTGTAATGTTTGTATAATTTATTACTAATTTGTGGGTCAATATTGAAAACTTTATCATGTTTGCATGTTTATCACTTCCCAAGAAAATGATTTATTTCAATATTTGCTTTGATAACACTATTTCCATCAATCTATTACCCTTTATACTGAAATGATAGATGGAATCGAGTATTCAAAAGTTTATGGTGCAGATATATATATTGATATAGTTGTATATTTGTATTTGTCGGAAAAAGAGATGGTTTAGCATGAGGAAGAAGGGCCACTTAAACAAAGCAAAGACTACTTGCCTGATACATCATAACCTTTTTTTCCTCTTTATGTAGTGATACAATTGATATATTTTATCTATCTTGTAATGATTTTCTTGTCATGATTTTGATTTGAGATATGGTTAATTTATAGCACAATATGAGTTAGTCTCATTTTGATATAGTTCACGTTTCAGTAGTCATTATCATTTTCTGATATTTGTCAATTTATGAATTTTTTCCAATTTAATGACATTTTTTATTAGTCTCATTCATTATCTCCTCTCACTTCTATATTTAATGGTCAAATTCCAACCAAATTTGAAATTGTCATTTTTGTTTTGGTATAACATTTTTGATTTTTAGATTAAAAACTATTTTTCAAAATTACAAAACCAAATACATTTTTGAAAATATTAAAAACACTCAAAATGAAAAATGGAAAATGGACTTCAAAAACTAAAAACCAAAAACCAAAAATGAAAACAAACAGGGCCTAGTGTTTCATTTTTTTTATTTCTGAACCAACAATAAGCCATCATTTTATATTGATAACAAAAGTTTGTTTATCGTTGATGATGGTAATCTTAGAATAATTTACCATTATATTGAATGTTGTCGCATGAATGAATGAGCCTTTATGATCAAATCAAATAACAAACCATTTGTGTAGTCGATCACTTATCATCTAGAAACAACTGAAAAGAAAAGATGAAAAAGAAATGTTTGCTTTCAGTTATCTATATAGTTGTAACTTGAACACAGTAAGTAAATATATAACAAATAAAATTAATACAAATTGTTTCAAAAAGGAATATGGTGAATTGTTTCAGTTATCTATATGTAAATTTTAATTAACCTTTCGTTATGGTTAATAGTTTCAAGTATTAATATGGTGAATTGTAGAAAAGTAAGTAAACATTTAACAAATAAAAAAAATTCTTCAAATATCATTACAGATTTTAAGATTGTGATAATAATCCGAAGTGATCATATTTGAAAGTAAATGAAAACATGTACACATTTTTAAGCACTAGTTGAACAGAAGTAATTCACAATAATAAATAATTCAAGAAAATGATAAAGGGCGACCCTTTTTTTTTTAAATAATTATTGTTGCACAAATTGATTACACCTTGAAAATTGTTACAACATACATTTAAGCATGTTAAATCTTTCGAGAAACTATAATATAAGTATTAGAGTAGTGTCACTTGATACCAAAAATCTTGTATCCTGAGATTCATGATACAACGTAAACGTACAGACCTTTTGAAATCAACTTTCTGCAGCCTGCACTTAAATTAAAATCATGCAAACATTTTTTTTAAATGGGTAACATCGCCGCATTTTTACTTCCAATTTTTAAGAATAAAGGAGATATCCAAAATTGCACAAACTACAGAGGAATTAAACTTATGAGTCATACGATGAAGCTCTGAGAGTGAGTCATCGAACATCGATTAAGAAGAATGACAAACGTTTCAAAAAGCCAATTTGGTTTCATGTCTGGAATGTCGACCACGGAGGTTATTTTTTGATAAGACAACTTATGGAGAGGTTTAAAAAGCAAAAGAAGGATTTACACATGATTTTTATCGATTTGGAGAAAGCTTATGATAAAGTACCGCGAAAGGTGATGTGGTGGGCTCTGGAAAAGAAGAGAGTCCCAACAAAGTATATTACCCTTATCAAGGATATATATGATGGTGTTGTGACTAGTGTCAAAGCATGCGATGGTGTAACCAGTGACTTTCCCATTAACATAGCATTACATCAAGGGTCAGCTTTGAGCCCCTACATTTTTACCCTAGTGATGGATGAAGTTACGAAGGGTATACAAGGAGAGATTCCTTGGTGTATGTTATTTGCTGATGATGTTGTGCTAATTGATGATAGTAAGATTGGGGTTGATAGACAACTTGAGTTGTGGAGACAGATTTTAGAATCTAAGGGTTTTAGGCTTGGTAGAACTAAAACAGAGTATATAAAGTGCGAGTTCAGCGGTGTCAGATCAGAGAATGAAGATGTCATTCTGGCCGGACAAATAGTTCCTAAGAAGGAATCCTTTCGATATTTGGGATCAATATTCCAGTATAACGGTGAGCTTGATGAAGATGTTAGTTTTAGAATTCGAGCGGGATGGATGAAGCGGCGACAGACATCTGGCATTCTCTGTGACAAGAACAGAAGCTTAAAGGAAAGTTCTATAGAACGGCAATCAGGCATGCGATGTTGTATGGTGCAGAATGTTGGCCTACTAAAAACCAACACGTCCAGAAGATAAATGAAGCAAAAATGCGTATGCTACGATGGAGTTGCGGTCATACAAGAAGAGACCGAATTAAAAATAATGATATACGTGGAAAACTTGGAGTAGCACCAATTGAGGAGAAGCTAATTCAACATCGCTTAAGATGGTTTGGACATCTCCAACGAAGACCGCCCGAGGCACCTGTGCGCGTTGGAATTATAGGCCGCGTCGTTTACTCAAAGAGAGGTAGAGGTCGACCAAGGCTGACATGGGAGGAAATAGTTAAAAGGGACATGAAGGGTTGGAATATATCCAAAGAGCTAATAACGGATAGGAGCGCGTGGAAGTTAGCGATCCGCGTACCAGAACCATGAGCTATGAGTTTTATGAGTTCTAGATTATAGGATTAAGGAAAAAGAAGCTAAGACGTAGTGTTTGGTCTTTGAAATTATATTTTTTACATTTGTATTTCTATCTTTATTTTTATTTTTACTTAGTCACTATTAGTCCTAATTTACTTATTTGACTTTATTTTATTATTTCTATTGTTATTGTTATTATTATAACCTTTAAATTACTTTTGTTACTTAGTTTCGGGTTCTATTTCTAGCCGACCACAACTTGTTTGGAAAAAATGGATTTGTTACTGTTGTTGTTGGTAACATCGCCGCATTACAAAACCTAGACATCTGCTAGTGTGGAAATTGAAATGTTATAAGGAAAAGAGTATGGTAAAAAAACTAATAACTAATTGTCAGGGGAATATATTGAAACCAGCTAGTACACACTACATATACAGGAACAATTATTTAGTATTATCGCAATCCTCCACCCTCGGTTAACCATCAGAACTCATCATACTTCTATATTGTAACTATAACAACGATATTCTGTTTCTGTTAACCAATCTACCTCATTATTTAGGTTCAAGAATTACATGTTGCTTGTTACTTAACAAATAGCTTCAAACTTATAATAAGTAAGAATCAACTTTAACTTTATATCAAATGGTACAACTTATTTAGCAAATATTTCTAAACAAGTTACAAAAATATAGAAAATATACCTCATTCAATAATCAAATCATCCAGCAGATATAGAGGTATCTGCAAGTTGCAGTCGCAGGACGAAGGAGCAGAGGTTAACAAGCCTGTAAGATCGAAGTCTAGAAAAGCACACCAGGAGCTGTCACGGTGTCACCGTCGATCACGTTGTGTGATTTGGACGAACAGTCAAGCTGGCAGAGGTGAAGTTCAAGGCTGAGGTGGAGGTGCAGATAAAGGTCGAGTGGAGCACGTGAATAGAGAAGATGAGAATTCAAGCTAGGGTTATGGAAGAGGGAAAACAAAAATTTGGGAAAGAAAAAGTAATGAAACCAAAGTACCTTATATAAACTAACCTAGACATAATGAATTATAAAACTTCTAGTGAAATCAAAATCAAACCTATATAGTAAAAACCGAAATCAGCATAGGTTACGTAAAAATCGACTAACCCAGAAATAATGAAAATAAAATTTAGTGAAATTCGGAGTACCACATATAAAAAGAGGAGTTAAGTGACCAACGAACTATAAGATCGAAGGAACAAAATTACAATAGAGCTTTGAGACAAATCGCGGAGATAAGCTGGTTTAAATTCTTTTTTCTTTCTTAGAGCTACGATGAAGGAGATGAAGCGAGGAAGAGATGACCGAAGGTAAATGAACTATTTTGGGAAGGGGTATATAATGATAGGTGGCAATGAATTAAAACTAATAACATTGTCAGCGTTTGCCCCAAATCTATTTTTATGAATACTTTCTACCACACTTAGATTTAAGCAGTGATAACAAATGTAGTTAAAACTAAAATCTGTTGTAGTGTTTTTATTGATTTCGGTTTCTAGATAAGATCCGAGTTGATTTTGCAAACAATATGTCATGACATGATTGTTTAAACGGATGTATATGCTTGTTGATGGTTTATATTACTTCATGCAGATTTTATGACAAGCTTGATATGAAAAACCTATTGAATGATATTCAATTAACTTGGGTTTTTGCTATATGGTCAAAACATTAATTATGAAGTGGGTTTCAAATTTCATAATTTTCTAACTTATTGTGGATTTATTACAAATTTTCTATGAAAGAAAATAGTTAAAATCGGGTTTAAATTAACAATTATGTATTGATTTTAGGTCTAAAATTTAAATATTGTAGAAAATATATCAGAAATAAATTATGGTAGTTTTTGGGGAATTTTCCTAAGTATTTTACTATAGATATTAAATTATTTAAGGAATGAGACTTAAATGTTTTAATTGTGATTTTCTAAATTCTGTAGCACTTTTAGAAAAATAAAATTTTGAAAAGAAACGGACAACCAACTGTATTTTTACAAATAAGGCATATTAGTTGAAAAGCAATTGCTTTAAAAGGCTATAAAACAGTTCTATTTAAATTTACTACTTCGCCACTTCCATTTGCAAGCTTTCGATGTCATACCTTCGCCGATGACCAAGTCGAAACCAATGCATATGGTATCAAACAATTGATACGTAGTGAATTGAAGAAGGGTGGAAGGTACAACGCCGAAACCAAGCTTTCAAAGGTGTTTGAGTTAGCTTTTGACTTAACCAACTTGCTTTCGTTATATATAAAGGGCTTTCGAATGAGTTGCCGCCTTTATGTTATAAAAGAAGTTTCCGAAAGGACACAACTCATTCTGCCGCATTCTACCTTTCGACCTAGTTAAGACCACCTTTCTTTATTACCTTTGAATAATGGTTTGGAAAGGGTGCTTTCGCCTTCTTGCTTTGAAGTCGCTTCTCAATGCTTTCGAAAGGATTGGTTTCAAAACTCTTTCTTTTACTTAGGACCGTTGCTTTCAAAGGTAATGCTTTTGCCCCAGTTCTTTACGATTCCAAGCTATGTTAAAATTTAAATCCAAAAGTTTCGAAAAGAATGGTTTTAAATGGTTTTGAAGCAATGTTTCCACAAATTTTTACTTCAACCCAATACTTTCGAAAGGTATGTTTTGAGTGAAGAATTGCAAAGTTTTCGAAAGGCATATAATATGGGTTTTGAAGGGGAGGTCCCCCAATGTTTTCGAAACGGTTATTTTAAGTATTTGAATGGAGGGTTTAGAATGCTTTCAAAAGACAGTTTAATGATTTCGAAAGAGGATGTCTAAGGTTTAAATAATGATTTCAAAAGGTTTATATTCAAAGGTTTGGAAAGGTATGTTTTGGCCTTTCGACCAATTGTTTCAAGGTTAAAGTAGTTAGCCTATTTTGAAAATGGTACTTTCAATGATTTCGAAAGGATTGCTTAAGGTTTTAAAGAAAGGTTTTGAGGATATTTTTTTGCCTTGTAGCCTAAAAATTTTCTATGTTAAAACGGTGGTTTTAACTTATTATAAAGGGATAGGTAATCCCAATGATTAGATTTCATCAACCTTGTTTTGTGTAAGGTGTGTATGTGTGTGTGTGTGTGTATCTCATGGCATAAGTGTTTTGAGTAAAGTAAGTATATGGTTTCCTTATTTTATAAAAGTACGATTTTAGGGGTAAATCATTTGTAAAAATTATTTACAAAGAAAGGAAGTTTTAACAGGGTAGTTAGCCCTAAGACAGGAAATGAAATATGAATAGGGTATTTAAATCTAAGTTTATAACTCATATATTAGAAGACCATATAGGACTGGTGTAAAGTTGAGCCATATACTTTGGTTATTTGCCCCTAGCTAAAATAAGTCCAAAATTCTAGTATGTAAGGCTTGTCATAGATGGGACTAAATTAAGGTTACACATAGAAGGGAATATAGAGAATAAAGATAGATTATTGGTGAGCCCATAAAGGTTCATTTGACCCTAGAAAAGAAGGTTAAGGGTAGTCAGCCCAGTAGTATGTCTAATAGAAGTTAGATTATTGAGCATGTCTGGTAGGTCCGGGTCGGTCAATGGTTAATGGTTAGCTAAGTAAAACTATAGCGTGCACAAATAGTCCATTGATTTTCCGATTTTTATATGTACTTGCTATTATTGATATAACCGGTTTGATTGCAAAATATCGATTTGCAAAAGACATGCTTTTTAAAGCAATATTAATGAGGGGAAACTCGTTTCGCTAAGCGACGTGGTCTAACTTAATATTAGTAAACTAAGATGTAATAGTTTTATTCACATCGATCTTTATATCTAACTCAAAGTTTATGTTTTTGCCTTAAACTCTCGGGTGCTCAAAATTTAATTTGAGTAGGTTGAGAATTAAGGTTTTTCAGGTTTAATGGGTCGGATGAATAAGCTTCCGAAGACGTGCAGGAAGCAATGTTAGCAATGTAGGAGCTACTTAGTTTTATTTCCACTGTGATGTATTTGTGACGGATATGTCTAATTAGTACTTTAATCATCCAAGGGGGCATCTTCATATGTCGCTCTTAGCGTAATTTGTAATAACAATATTAGATTGAAACCTAGGATTTGTTTTGGAATTATGAATTTGAATATGAAATATTGATTTAAAATGCAATCAGAAAGGCTGTTTCGAAATTTGTGTCAATTTTATTTCATACTCATGTACTTCTGATATTATGAATACCATTAAAATTACCGTAATTTGTCACTGGAAAGTAATACTATGGTTGAATGTAGTATCTGCACCGCTTAGCTTCGGACCAAAAGATAGAGGATGTTACAACTTGGTACCAAAGCATAGGTTTATGAAAATTTAAAAGAAACTTTAAACTTAGAATGATTTTGAAAACATAATCCAAAAGAATTAGATAAAAGACTGGGGTATAGGATAACACTATAGTAACGTACTTGTTTTTGCTATATATAATTATACGCCTTATCTCTATTATCCCATCTTTCTTAGGCTATTCTTTTGTATCTTACAAAGACTCGAACGTAGATTTTAAGGACGTAGATACGGATGCTGGGAGTGTACGAGTTAACATTGGTGGAGGAAGCACCACAACCAATGAAAATGCTCGACCCAGCAGGAGAAACCCGGGTCGATTGGCAAATGCTAGTCCAAATGCAAATGCCAATGTAGGTGCCAGAGTGCCACAGGCTGATATGGGAGCTATGTATCAGTTTTTCATTAATATGATGCAGGCTAGAGTTCCTCCAGGATTAGTCGAAGGAAATGTTGAAGGAGGAAATCAGGGAGCTTTAGTGGTTAATAACTATGCAATCTTGAGCAGAGATTATGCCAGCTTGGAGGAAAGCCGTTTGGGACTGAAGACGCAGTTGAAGTGGAGAATTAGTTGCTTTATGGGTAGAGGGTTTGCTGATTTATGGCTAATGATGAGAAGAGGAGGAGGAGGCTTGCTTCTAGACAGTTGCAAGGAGCAGCACTGGATTGGTGGAATGGTGTTACTATGGGAGTTAATGAAGAGACCATGAATTGGGCCAAATTTAAAAGGAGGTTTAAGGAAAAATTCATCTTAGAGATTGCTAAGTAAACTTTTCTCATGAAGTTTATAGAGTTGGAGCAAGGGGACATGACGGTGCTTTAATATGCAACCAGATTCGAGGAGCTATCGAGATACGGATATGTTACAGTAGATATGGTTATCAAAAGGAATGAGAAGTTCATTCGCAGGCTGAAACCTGAACTAGCTAAAGCAACTTTGCCACATATCAGGGATATGTGTGGTGTAGTTGTTGAGATGGTGCTAAAATAGGAGGAGATGCTTGATTTTCATGATGGTAACAAAGCATAGGAAGCTCAAAATGGGCGGAACCAAAAGAGAAAGTTTTTCCAAAAGAAGGTGCTAAGAAAAGTGGAGCTGCTAAGAAAAGTGGAGCTGCCAAGAAAGGGAAGGCTTGTATAGTTTGTAATAAGTGTGATAAGAAGGGACGTTATGCTCACGAGTGCCGGACAGACAAAGGGAAGAAGACAACTGATAAGAAAGAGGTGAGATGCTTTAATTGTGATTAGATTGGACATTATAAGAACCAGTGCAAGGAACCAGCCAAGGATGGAAAAGGAAAGATTTTTGCACTGAAACAAACTACCTCTAGACTAATAACTGAGGAGAAGGCAAAAGCTGAGTTGGGAAGTACACTTTTGATTCATGGTGTATCAGTTAGAGTTCTATTTGATATGTGAAACACCCACATCCCTTAGTATTCCCAAAAAAGGCACACCAAAGGATGTGGTGCGTTATAGGTATAGTTAAAGCATCACAAAGACTAAGATTCACAAGACAATTAAGTAAAACCAGCGGAAAACATTTAAGTAGTGACTCATTATTCAGAATTAAACTTCATAAAATAAGTCATAAAAGAAGAATATGTCTCAAAAATCAAATACTCATGTCTTATGAAAAATACATCTCAGTCTCAGAATCAGAGTACAAAAATAATAACAATCATCCCACTCATAAGGGCCAGTACGTCAAAAGCCAAATGAAAAGAAAAATGAAAAGAAGAAGAATACATGAAAAGCTCCGGGAATATATCCCCAAGAAAGCTGAATCTATTGTCCTTGACTCTGCAGCCTATGGGGGGGAAAGGAAAATAGAGGAGTGGGTCGGACAATAAATCTGGTGAGTGAAAGTAATTACTAGCATTTCTAGGCAAGATAAACATAATAGACTAAGCAATAGTTTGGTATAAAAGGAAATAAAGGAAAGACAAAACGCGCATAAAGTACTGTTTGACTGTTTGCTTTGATTGTTTCCATTATTTGCACTTGTCTTAAACTACTTTGATTAGATTGAAATCCTAATTTTACCCATTGATTGGCCTTCCTATCTCTGTTGTGCCATTGCGAGCCAATCCTGTTGGTCACAGCAAAAGACACATCTTTAGCGCTTAAGATACAGTAGCAAATTATTTACCTTAATCGATACCACATGCTCGGTAATCGCCGGTACACACTAACTGTCGCCCCCTATTTTGACCTCTTATTTACTCTACTCGACATAAGTGTGCCCAGCCTCACCTAACTGTTGTGAGATCATCGGTCCTAGTCTTGAAAGAGAATGCTTCCCAGCCTCACCTAACTGTTGTGAGACCATCAGTCCTATACCTAAAAGGGAATGCTACCGGTACCGGTCCTAACAAATAATCTTCTAGTTTTGCGCCACTTGCCCAAATCCCCAAATTTGAGCCTCTATCTACTGACCACTTATTTACCCTAATCATCATAAGCGTGTCCTAGCCTCACCTACTATTGTGAAACCATCAGTCCTAGACCTGAAAGGGAATGCTGTCGGTACGGGCCCTACTTCAATGTTTGCTTATTAACTTAATCTAAGTTTTAAAATAAGCTTCTTCTGTTATTTCTGCTATATTTGCTTATTAACTTAATCCAACATCTAAGTTTTAGAATAAGTCTCTTTTGTTATTTCTTTCTTTTCAATTATAACATGTGTTATAATTGTTCTTACAACTGTTATTATTCTATTTTCTATTTTAGTTATAACCACTTGTCATAATTATTCTTGCAAATATCTTAAATTTTCCTATTTCATTCCATCTCTATTTTTATTTCAGTTTTCACATTTTACATCTGATTTCTGTAAATTTAGTGTTATTCTATTTTAATCCATACTAGTGAATTCTTCTCTTTTTAATTTATTCATGTAAAAAAAGGATTAAATCTCTATAAAAAGAAACTAACATTTACAAGCAAAATTCCAACTTAAAATAGATGTAAATAAATGTAAATAACTAAATAAAATAGACTGAAAAGAACTTCTGAAATTTACTTAAAAACTGACTGTAAATAAACTTACATAAATACTGTCTCAAAATTGTAGAAAAACTATAGCTATTGACAACCCTATTATTGTAAATTGCTTACAAATCCAAAATAATTACAGAACACTCAACTGTGGTCCTTAGCTCAAATCCAGGACCATTCTGGATAAGCTACTGGGGTATAGAATATTTTAATTAAAAAGATCTTCTCCCCAAAAAAAAATTCTATTCATGGTACAACCTTAGGCAATGAACCCAATTGGGAGAAAATTTGAATGAAAAAAATAGCTAGGTCTAGGGTCTTATTTATAGTGTGACTTGGGGATCTCAAGCCATCGAATTTGAAGATTAAATCTCCTGCTACCATGTCATAGGCTCGCTAAGAACCGTTGGATGCGGCTAAGAACATACGAGATTTGACGAAAATTGCAAAATACGGTTATTGGCTCGTACCTAGACGTTTTTACATCCAAGAAAAATGGTGGGTCGACCTATAGGTCGACCCAACCCAAGCAGGGTTCGAACCCTAAGTGTCATTTTATTATTATTGTTTTTTTATAAAATTCTGATTCTTGTCTCTCTCGTTGCTTCTTCGTATTATCTCGAGTTTCGACAAGTTATATATGGAAATTAATCAAAAAATCATCGTAGACCCAATGGTGCAACTCACATAGCTCGGTTCTGTCAATTTGACAAACTTATTTTATTATTTAATTAATTTTTTAATTAATTATTATAAATCAAATTTTGGGTTGTTACATTCTCCTCTCCTTAAAGGATTTCATCCCTGAAATCTCCAAGAACAGAAGAATGAAATAAATATTTTCATCTAAATTTTACAACCACGTATTCAACCATTATCCATTACATCAATTGTTCTTAAGCTTTTTAATGCAGCTTATGTTATATGCAATAGTGTAGTGTCAATGCCCCTAGCTAATGCAAAAGATTGAGTGGTCTACTGATTCAGTCGACCTCCTTTTTATGCAATCATGTCTGCACCATATATCCAAATGAATGCAAATTTCCTAATGATAACTGATAGTTCTATATGCGTGCTACAATCATCATCCAAATGCAAATAATCTTATGCTAATCACTCATTATAGGAACCATGGAAATAAATAAAAATACAAGTGCACACACATCCATATGTATATGTTTTAGTGACTTAGTTAGGCCGATCCCTAAGAGATAATAGTGCCTAGTGTGTGTATATGGGTCTATTAGCATCCACTAGCAAACAATTGCAACCACTAGGGTCCATCATACATAACATGTTCTAGTAACATGTTTACATTCAATCCTACCATCCATAGGTTCAATCCTAAGATCTACTCTCCCAAAGGATACTAAAGGAAAGAACATATTCCAAATTAAAGATGGAAATAGGAAATTCAAGACGTATCATTAAAAAGATGTGGTAAGAGATACGTATTTTCTCCTCAGCCTTCCACATAACGTCCTCAATACTACCTCCCCACTGCACCTTAACCAAAGGGACTCACTTATTCCTAAGCTTCTTGACATCATGTCCAACAATCTTCATAGGAATGCGACGAACTGATGCTTCCCTCTCCACTTCAACTTCCTCAAGTTAGCTTAGCTAGGTTCCACTACCTCTGTTGAATCATGTAAGCACTTTCTGAAGTGTGAAACGTGAAAAACATTACGAACTCCTATGAGCCTCTTCAGTAGATTTATCTGATACGCCATCTTGCCTGCACTTTCCACAATGGGGAACGGTCATACGAATCTGGGAGTAAGCTTCCCACTTGATCCAAACCTCACAACCTTTCTTAGCAGAGACACCTTAACGAAAACCAAATCTCCTACCTCGAACTTGGTATCCCTTCTCCGCTTATGTGCATAGGATTTATATTTATCTTGGGTCATCTTTATTCTCCTTCTAATCAAATCAATCTTTTCCTACGTCTCTCTAACCATGTAGGGACCAAGTAGCAATCTTTCCGTTGACTCCAACCAACACAAAGACGACATGCAAGGTCTTCCATAAAGAGCTTCAAAAGGTGTCATTCCAATGCTAGCCTGAAAACTATTATTATATGGGAATTCCAATAAAGGAAGGTGTCCTCCCAAGTTCCTCCAATATTAAGAATATTCATCCTTAAAAAATCCTCAAGAACTGTATTAACTCTCTCTATTTGGCCATCTGTTTGAGGATGATAGGTCGTGCTCAATCTAAGTTGTGTACCTAAAGCCTCTTGCAAGCTCCTCCAAAAGTCACTAGTAAAGATAGGGTCTTTATCGCTCACTATGCTAGAGGAAACTCCATGAAGTCAGACTATCTCACGAATGTATAAGGATTCAAAATAAGGATTTGTCCTCTTACTCTTAACCGGAATGAAGTGGGAGCTCTTAGTCAAACGATGCACAATCACCCAAATACCGGTACACCCCTTCCTAGATCGAGGTAAACCATATATGAAGTCCATCGAAACACTATCTCACTTCCATTTAGGTACATCCCATGGTTGAAGCAATCCGCTGAGCCTCTCCTGCTCTGCCTTAAGCCTTTGGTCCAAAAGACACTTAGCTACAAATTATACCACATCCTTCTTCATGCCACTCTAATAAAACAACTTCTTCATGTCCTTATACATATTATCACCACCCGAATAAATAGTCATTCAAGAATGGTGTGCTTCAGATAGAACTGCTCTCGTCTAATCACCAGTGCGGGGGACATAAAGCCTTCCATCTCTTCTTAGTCACCCTTTACTATCAATGGAATATCATTGGAGATGTCTAGAGACCTCTCCTCTGCTAATCCTCTTTATAATATCCATAAGATCCAAATATTTTCACTACCTCAAGCCAATCTGATCTATAAGGGTAGGCTTAACCTCAAGCACTACCAATAATCCAGGGGTAATGTCCATAGAGGGCTTAAAATCAAAGGTGGAAATAAAATCTAGGCTCTTCCACTCCACGAACATTAGACTAAGGGCTGCTCTCTTCCTACTTAATGCATCTGCAACCATGTTCCATTTGCCAAGGATGTAAGCTATCTTAAAGTTGTATGATGCCAAAAACTACATCCCACGTTGTTGCCTCAAGTTTAAATCCTTTTGTGAGAAAAGGTACTTCAATGATTTACAGTCAGTGAAAAGCTCGAATCCCTTTCCTAGTAGGTAATGTCTCCCAGACTTAAGCACAAAAATAATAGCAACCAATTCCAACTCATGGGTGGGGTAGTTCTCATGAGTTCTTAACTGTCTACTCCCATAGCATACCATCCTCTCATCCTGCATCAATACTACCCCAAGGCCAATCTCACATGTATTAGTGTATACTGTAAAAGGCTTAGATCCGTCGCTTAAAACTAACATTGTGCACTAGTAAGGGCTCTCTTTAGCATTGTGAAGTAATCCTCACAATC
Organism: Allium cepa; assembly: GCA_030765085.1. Taxonomy (NCBI): domain Eukaryota; kingdom Viridiplantae; phylum Streptophyta; class Magnoliopsida; order Asparagales; family Amaryllidaceae; genus Allium; species Allium cepa. Next base: position 344,452,497 of record CM060939.1, on the reverse strand, counting down.
CACGTCCCACATGAATGTCGCATTCTTCTTAGTGAGGCGATTAAGCGGTGCTAAAATCTCTGATAAACTTTCTATAATAACCAGCTAAACCTCGGAAGCTTCTAATTTGGTAGCGTTCTTGGGGGCCTTTCAATCTTGTACTGCCACTATCTTAGTGGGATCCACAGCTAAACCCTCTCTTGAGACTACATGCCCTAAGAAACGTACCTTCTCATGCCAAAAATGATACTTCGAGAACTTTGCCTTCAACTAATGAACAAGAAGTGTACGAAGAACCTCCTCAAGATGAAAAACATGCTCTTCCATACTCTTGGAATACACCAGAATGTCGTTCACAAACACTACAACGAACTTATTTAGGACATCTCGAAAAACACGACTCATTAGATCCACAAAATAGGCTGGCGCATTGGTCAGTCCAAACGACGTAACCAACCACTCAAAGAATTCATCGGATGTCCTAAATGCGGTCTTATCGATGTTATCATCAGCGACCCTAAGCTAATGAAATCCAGTGGCTAATTCAAGCTGAGAAAATACTGAAGAGCCAACCAATTGATCGAAAAGATCATCTATCCTAGGAAGAAGGTAACGATTATTCTTCGTTTGCTTATTCAACTCTCTATAGTCTATGCAAAGTCGAATGGAACTATCTGCCTTTGTAGCAAAGACGAATGGCGCTTCCAACTCAGATATGCTTCGTTTGATGAAGTCTTTCTCCAATAGCTCACCAATATGCTTACTTAACTCCTTCCTCTCCATGGGATCCATATGTCTCGTGGGCAATGCCACTAGCCAAGCATTGTCATTCAGATAGATCCTAAAGTCGATTTCTCTCTTAGGAGGTAGTCATCTAATCTCCTCAAAAATGTCTAGAAAATCTCTGTTGACTAGAACAGAATCTAACTCTCCTAGTGATGAATAAAGGAAATAAAGGAAGCTCGTCATGACTAACCCCTGCGAGTCGCAAGAAACCTCAAGAGTTTGCCCACTACATGTCTCTAGTCTAACGAGTCTCCTCTTGCAGTCCAATATCGCACCAGAAGTGGATATCCAGTCCATCCCCAGAATCATCCCATATCCCAAAAAACCTAATACATAGGTGTCACGGTCAAACTCTACGCCTAATATCAAAATTTTCAAACCCCTACAAATCATGGATAAATATGTCGCTCCTCCTATAGGTTTTGAAACAACTATAGGGTCTACAGCTACAGAAATATCTAGGTGCAAACAATCAACCAAGGAATTAGGAATGAAAGAATGCGATGCTCCAGAGTCAAAAAGAGTCCGAATAGGAAAACTTAAAATAGAGATCAAACCTTCTACAAATAAATTCCAACATTGATCGGTCCACTGCTAGAAGGTGCTGCATCCAAAGCCTGTACTTACACTGTAGGTGTACCTGCTCTCTGCCCCATCCTCTGAGGACAAGCTCTACTAAGGTGTCCAGGCTGTCCATAATTGTAACACCTCCCCTTCATCGTGTCCTTCTTACAGTCCTTTGTGAAATGCCCAACCAATCCATAATTATGACATTTCTCGCCTTTCTTGATCTGACCCTTTTGAGGTCCTCCTCCTTTCTTCTTGTCCTTATCCTTTTTTCTCTTCCACCACTTCTTCTTAGATTTTTTTGATTTAGGAACCTCCTTAACCTCTTCTTCCTTAGCAACATCTGATATGAGAGCCAATTCCATAAGTGACTCATACGTCGCTCCCATAGGCATATGTGTCAAGGCCAACCCTTGGAGGGGCTACTTCAAACCCTTAGCAAACTTGATGACCTTCTTATGTGGTGTATTAAAAAGCTCCATTTCGAACCACGATTACTCATTAAACTGATTTATATACTCTTTCACCGAAAGTTCCCTTGCTTCAAGATTGAATTTCTCCAACTACGTGCTTTCCTCGGCTTGCGACAAGAACTTGCACTTAAACCTTTCTCGAAATCCAAACCAACCAATGTCTTTACCCTCCATTTCTACAATCTCTAACCAGCAAGAAGCTTCTCCCTTCAGTTGCCGAGATGTAAAGTGAACTCCCTGTCGGTACTTCAATCCTAAAAGCCCAAATATCCACTCTGTATTCCTCAACCAAGCTCGTGCCTCTATGAAATCCTCAGTTTCGGAAAACATCTTGCCTCAAAGATTAGCGAAGTCCTTACAAGCTTAGAAAAATTTGCTGTTACAGGTGGATTAACGGGACCTCCACCCGCCGGTGCCACTTTGGGTGCCTACCCTTGCACCTCTGGTGCCATAGCTTGGAGGTATCTATGGAACCGCGAGGTACTTTATTTTCATGGGATTTTTATAAAAACTCTCTTATACTTGAAAAATATTTCTAAAATAAGAGTTTCTTTCTGAAAAATAGTTTGAAAATACTATACTTTAAAGACAAGTTTTAGGAATCCTGTAACCTTAGGCTCTAACACTAAGTGAAACACCCCACACTCCTTAGTATTCCCAAAAAGGGCATAACAAAGGATGTGGTGCGTTATAGTTATAGCTAAAACATCATAGAGACTAAGATTCATAAGACAATTAAGTAAAAGCAATGGAAAAATTTTAAGTAGCAACTCATTATTTAGAATTAAACTTCATAAAATAAGTCAAAAGGGCAAAATATGTCTCAAAAACCAAATACTCATGTCTTATGAAAATACATCTTATTCTTAGAATCAGAATACAAAAAAAAATAATAATCATCCCTCTCATAAGTGCCAGTACATCAAAAGCGAAATGAAAAGAAAAATGAAAAGAAGACGAATACATGAAAAGCTACGGGGATATATCTCCAAGAAAGCTGAATCTACTGTCCTCGACTCTGCTGGCCTATGGGGGGAAGGGGAAATAGAGGAGTGGGTCAGACAATAAGTCTGGTGAGTGAAAGTAATTACTGGCATTTCTAAGAAAGATAAAGATAATAGGCTAGGAAACAATTCTAGTATAAAAGGAAATAAAGGAAAGATAAAACAAGCATAAAGTATAGTTTGATTGTTTGCTTTGATTGTTCGATTATTTGCACTTGTCTTAAACTGCTTTGATAAGGTTGAAATCCTAATTCTACCTGTTGATCGGCCTTACTATATCTGTTGTGCCACTGTGAGCTAATCCTTTTGGTCATAGCAAAAGACACCTCTTTAGCGTTTAGGACGTAGTAGTGAATTATTTACCCTAATTGATGCCCCCATACTCGGTAATCGCCGGTACACACTAACTGTCGCCCACTGTTTTGACCTCTTATTTACCCTAATCGGCATAAGCATGCCCAACCTCGCCTAACTGTTGTGAGACCATCAGTCCTATCCCTGAAAGGGAATGCTATCAAACATCACCTTACTGTTGTGAGACTATCAGTCCTAGACCTAAAAGGGAATGCTCCCAGTAATGGTCCTAATAAACAATATTCTAGTTTTGTGTCCCTTGCCCAAATACCCATATTTGAGCCTCTATCTATTGGCCACTTATTTATGCTAATCAGCATAAGCGTGTCCCAACCTCACCTACTATTATGAGACCATCAGTCCTAGACCTGAAAGGGAATGCTGTCGGTATGGGCCCTACTTCCATGTTTGCTTACTAAGTTAATCTAAGTTTTAAAATAAGCCTCTTTTTTTATTTCTGCTATATTTTCTTATCAACTTAATCCAAGATCTATTTTTTAAAATAAGCCTCTTATGTTATTTCTTTCTTTATAATTATAACACGTATTATAATTGTTCTGGCAGCTGTTATTCTTCTATTTTCTCTTTTTAGTTATAACCACTTGTTATAATTATGCTTGCAAATATCTTAAATTTGCCTTTTCAGTGCATCTCTATTTTTATTTTAGTTTTTCTCATTTTACATTTGATATCTATAAATTTAGTGTTAATCTATTTTAATCCACTTAACAAATTCTTTTCTTTTTAATTTATTCGCGTAAAAAAAGGGATTAAATCTTTATAAAAAGAAACTAACATTTGCAGGCTAAATTCCAACTTAAAACAGATGTAAATAACTGAATAAAATAGACTGAAAATAATTTCTGAAATTTACTTAAAAACTGACTGTAAATAAACTTATTTCAAAATTGTGGAAAAACTACAAATATTGAGAACCCTGTTATTTTAAATTGCTTACAAATCAAAAATAATTACAAAACACTCCCCTATGGTCCTTCGCTCTAATCTTAGGCCTTCCTGGATTTGTTACTAGGGTGTAGAATATTTTTATTAAAAAGATCTTCTCCTAAAAAATTCTATTTAGGGTTCAGCCTCAAGCAATGAACCCAATTGGGAGAAAATCTAAATGAAAAAAATAGCTAGGTCTAGGGTCTCATTTATAGTGTGACTTAGGGATCTCAGGCCGTTAGATTTGAAGATTAAATCTGGTGCAACCGTGTTATAGACTTGCTAGGAACCATCAGATGCAGCTAAGAACGCACGAGATTTGACGAAAATTGCAAAATATGGTTATCTGCTCGTACCTGGACATTTTTACATCCATGCAAAATGGTGGGTCAACCTATGTAATAGGCGGGTCGACCTATAGGTTGATCCTACCGATGCAGAGGTCGACCCCTAAGGGTCAATTTTTATTATAAAATTTTGATGCTTGTTTCTCTCGTAGCTTCTTCATACTACCTTGGATTTCGACAGGTTATATACGAAAATTAATCAAAAAATCCCCACGGACCCAATGGTGCAACTCTCGTAGCTTTTAGACAATTACACAAAATTTTATATTATTTAATTAATTCGTTAATTAATTATTATAGCTCAAATTTTTGGTTGTTACAATACTGGTGCATCGCAATCTTTTATATTTTATTGTTTTGTTGATAAGTTTAACCTAAAACCCTCGTACTTACTTACTTCCTTAAGGGTTGCGAATCCGATAGGAAGTTATGCAAATCTTGAGATGAGATGTGACCACATAGATTTTGAATTGTTAAGTCATATATTTGCTTGCAATTTGCATGTATTTGATTTCGTAGGGCTTAGAATTATTCTAGGTATGGATTGGTTATGTAAGTATGATGCTATGATATTTTTCCATGATAGGAAATTATCACTTTAACACCCTAGTTGTAGTGATCGAATTATATACTCCGTAGAAGACTTTAGTATTGAGATAAATGATTTATAGGATCTTTTGAATTGTTTGAGTTGGACATGTGTGGTTTATTGTCGACTTAAACTGTCTAAAAAGGCAGGTTGTTGAAGTTGGTATCAGAGCGTTGGTCTAGAGATACCTTGGCCAATAGGGGTTTACTCATTAGAGATAGGGTTAGTAATACCCTAGAATGAGTTTGAGTGTATATATACGAGTGCGCGTATTTGTTAGTGCTATAAAATGTTATCTATAGTTTTGAAATGAAATAAAAAAATTCCTAACATTATATGTTATATATAAGGGAACGAATATTTTTTTAACTAATATAGTTATTTGTAATGTGTTTGTTCCAGGAAATGATAATATTTAATTAATATCATTTATCATTGATCAGTTGTATTTATTCACTTTACAAGTCTTGGCTATTATTGTTAATTTGAATTCATGAAATAAACACTAGTTTAATAATGGTATATTAAAGAAAATAAAGTGAACGACTATATGAACATGATTTCTAAGTTTAGACTTAATAAAGAGGATTTAAACTGAAAATCTAAGCACTAAAAATTCCAATATTTTAGAAATTGGTTTCCTAATATTTTGTAAATAATAGTAATTTATTCAAAAGTGAATAATTAGGATATTTGTTTATTAAATTGAAATCTTTTTTTGTGAATCTTTTTGTTTTGTTGATTGGCAGTTTCAATTATTGGAATAAAATGGAATGTTAAGAAATTCTGGATAGTCCAAAATTTTGAAATTAATTTCAGTGCTAAAACTTAGTAATTTTGTAAAACTATAAAAGTTGAATTTTATAACCTTAATTGGAAAAGGAAAAATAAGTAAAAAAAAGATTTGAATTGTTAAAATTTATGTTAAGAAAATGAATCTGAAAGTTTGTATGTACTTTTAAGACGAAATATGGTACTAATAGTGTGAATTTAGTAACGGAGAAAAATGTGTTATAAATAGAGTTAAATGGTTGTAAAAATGTTAACAAACTTAGTTAAAATTTATGAAATGTGTCGTAAATAATTTGAAAAATAGAACTGAAAACTTATTGGATAAACAAATATGAACTAAAACAAAATGATTATAAATAAAGTCATGACTTGTAAATTGTTTATGAAATAAATGGATGTTGCAAGAAATGGTTATAATTAAAGTTGTGATAACTTTAAACTCGAATAATGTCTTATAAAAGAAGTTAAGCCTTTATAAATTGGTTATGAACTTAAGAAAATTTCTTATAAAATGATTCGCAAATAAATGTAGTATTAAATGAGAAATACTATATGTGAAAATGAATGTGATTTAAAATGAAGTAATATGTGGTAATGTTATTTACTAATGATTTTGTCATTAAATAAAGAATTTTTTCGATTGATAAGAGATAAAATGTGTATAAATGAACGAGATTTATAATTGAATTGAAAATGTAATCGTGATGAAACAAATTGGAATAAATACGTAAGTTGTACGTATATTGTTTTATTCACATAATTAATTTGATCCGGATTTTAGTACATAAGTTCGGGGTGAATTACACCATTTCGTGTTAGGATTTTTCATTCGGTTCTTGATGACGAATATTAGATATGGATTTTTGGTCTGATTTTAAAATTCTCTATCATAGTATATGGCTATGCAAGGAGAATGATGGTTTCTAGCCAAGAAATCTTATCAAAGTCCGCACTAGGGAAGTCAAATGAACAATACTAGTTCGAAAGTGAAATTGTGTGATCGAGCGAGCGATCGAGTGTGATATTGCATGATGATGACATATGTACATCTTATGTTCTAATATAATTGATATGCTTTGACACTGAAAATGAAAGTTGTTGGGATAGATATCCTTTGTAATTTAAATTGGAAATTTTTTTATGCAAACTTACTATAAATTCAAAACCATTTACAAAACTATTTTTATTTTATGTACAAATTTTTTTTTATCTTATATACAAAAACTATTTTATATACAAAACTATTTTTTATTTTATCTTATATATAAAAACTATTTTACAAACTATTTTGTATACAAAACTATTTTTTATTTTATCTTATATACAAAAACTATTTTACAAACTATTTTATATAAAAACTATTTTTGATTCAAAACTATTCTAAATTCAAAACCTTTTATAAAGCAAAGATGCTCAATCCCATATGGATTTTATATAGCGTAAATGATTTTGGAAAAAAATTGATTCTCATAGAAGATGGACTTCATATAAGTATATGGTGATTTTGTTGGAAAAAATTTGATTCTCATATAAGATGGACTTCATATAAGTATAAGGTGATTTTAAAGACGATTGATTTTGGAAGATATTTGATCTGAAGAGATAAATCTTATATACAACGGAATTTATATAAGGATGATTTGATATATTCGATACTATCGATTTTGGAAAGTATTCGATCTGAAATTAATGGAATTTATTTAAGTATGATATTTGAAGTTATGATTTTGAAAGGGGTGCTATATATGGTATAATATATTTTGAAGTAAAAGTTATGGCGAAGTACCCTCCACAAAGAAGTATAGTATGATATGCTTCGACCCAAATGACTTGGGGAATCCAGGAATGGATTCGACCGAAAAATCCTGATATACTTAGGTGAATTCAGAAATGGATTCGAACCGATATGGTGTCCGCACTTAAACTCATGAGTTCCTTGATTTTTTTCAAGGTAGATTGCTCTTTAGTTTACCCAATGGGGGCGCTTTCAATCCTGAGATTTGTTGTTTATGGATCGTCTGAGAAGGAAGTGCATCCGTTGCAGTAGAGGTTGATGGTCCTTTGTTTACGAAATGGCTACGATATTTTTCTGGAATCTGCAAGGTGGAAGGATCTTCTGGAAAGTTTTATGTCCGTGGCGTAAACAATGGATCAGCAGTGGGCCACTGCTATCGTAACATCATCATTTGACATCAGATTTTGAGCAATACTTTTCAAATTTGTTTTAAGTATTTTCACTGGGTGTTGAAACAGGTCTACTAAGTACTTGGAGATTTCTAGTCTTACGCCTGATCAACGTACAACCAAAGTCTGTAAGAATGAGGATAAACTTGTTAAAACATCGAGTTATAAAAGTATTTTGATAAAAGTGTTATATAAAGGATATTTTTATTATTTTCCCTTTCTTTTCTAAATGCTCTATAATGTTTAAAATATTGTTTATTTATGTACAACATGGTTTAATAGTAAATTATTAGTGTTGTAAATATTGTGAGAAGTTATTAATTAAATAAAACATATTTAAAGTTAATGATTATTGATTTATCAATGATGTTTGAAAAGAATTTTAAGATTTAAAACTAATAAAATTTATAAATGATGGATTTAAGGTTTTCAATAACTCTTTTTAAATACAAGTAATGATGTAAATAATTATTTTCAAATAGTTTACATATATCTATAAAGATGTTACTTAAATTTTGTTTTAAAATGGTATTTATAAATGAAGCAAGAAATTTTACAGATGAATTTGTTTGTAAAGTATTAAAGTATTAAAGATGATTGACTTGAAAATGAAGTTTTCAACTGAATATGTCAAGTAAAATTTATATAAGTTTCTTTGAATGTATAATTTAAAGATATTATATAAATGAACTATATATAAAAAATGTGTTTTATAATTTTATAAAACAAACAAATGATTTAGGAAATTTATTTATTGTAATGTGCATGAAAAATAAATTGGAATCGCTATTTTGAAAATATGGTTTGAAATATTTCCTTGATTTTGAAGTACTAATAGTAAATTTAAAGTTTTATTTACTACTTAAATCTTGTGTTAAACCAGAATAAATGTTTTTACATGATTTGAATATTCATTTTAAAACAAGTGTGTAAGATTAATTATGAAGATACGAAATTTTATATTTTAATTTGGAAATTTAATGTAAGATTTGAGTATACTATTAGTTTCAGTTTAATAAGTTTATACTTATTTTAAAATAACGAGTCTAATAAATTACCGTATTTAAGGAACTTTATTTTCAAAGCTTATTATAATGTTTTGATATAAATTTCTAATATTTTTTTAAACTTTTGAAAAATCCTTGCATAATGCTATGAGGATGTTTTAAATATATCGTATAATTTTACTAACTGAATGAGGTGAAATGTTTTAAATGAATTTTTTTAGATATATTGGAACATTTCTCGTCTCTTCAAGGGTGAATACCTCAAATTTAAATTTTTATTCTATAACTGAATTACGTTATAAACTTAAATAAGGCAGTAGAAGCTTAAGTAATATTTTATGAAATGATTTAATGACTTAAATTTTGATGGAAAACAAATTATGTAACTGATTGATCTTTATATAAATAAATGAATGAAAAGTAAATGATGAAGAAGAAAAACCAATCGAATAAACTTAAATAATTTTTTTAATCCTATGTGTTTGGCTTATGGGATGTTACGGGAATGATACTTTAAATTGTTTAAGGTTGTATGAATAATCTATTAAGTAATTACCAAGGGTTGTTGAGCGTAGGGTACACTTGGTAGTTTATTTAGCACTCTTGGACGATGAAAAGTGCCTGAACATGAACAAACCATGAGTTTGGTTGCTATGGATGTTTGATAGTTTCCTTTGTTGCATATAATGGTAGAAATTTTTTGTTTGCATATGATTATTATATATATTGTATATTTCTTGAACTATTAATTGAAACAACTAACATATAATCTTTTACATAATTTTAACTCTTTTGGATTATATAAGTGAAATGCAGGTTTATGTAAGCAATAGCTACTGCTTTCGGTTTCATAAATTAAGTTGTTTGCCCGAGAAATAAGTACATTTTCGGATTATGATTTTGCAATGATATTTTAATTATTTTTCCTATGGTTTGGATGTTTTATTTTTGAAACATGATGTATATATATTGAAATTATTGATATTATTATTTTTTCGGACCTATTCGTATAGAGGAGACTCTGCCGAAATTTTCCATAAATTTAGGACTTAGAATATTTGTGAAAGTGAAAATATTTTCAAACTTTCATTAAACTTGAATATGAAAGATTTAATTGTTTATAAGTTGATATATTTTATCTAAGATACATAATTATGTAAGTTTAAAGTGTTTATAAATTGATTATTTTGAATATATAAAATTAGTTTCTTTATCCCTTCTTGTTCTTTTTCAAGGACGAAAAGTTTTGAGTGGGGGAGAGTGTAACGACCCATAAATTTTGTTAACTAAAACTATTAAATTAAATAATATTTTGAAATCTAATATTGCGAGAAATTAAAATTTATTATTATTATTGAGGAAATATATAGAATATGGTCTAACAATGTTGTTTGAATGTTATTGATAACTACATAAGGTAATCTCAATCAATTGAAATAAATTTTAGGTTAATTTGGTTATAATTGTAAATAATGAAATAAATTAAATGATGTATGTAATGGTGAGATTGTATGTAATTGATTGAAATTGGTTAATATAGAATATGAAATCAGTGATGTGGTAAGTAGCCATAATCTTTGTTTGTAAACAATAAATTTATAACTGTGATAAAATTACTTAAAAGTAACAATTGTTCATTTATCATTTCATTATTTAATATGTTTGGAATTACTTTGGAAATCAACGAAAATTTATGTAATTAAATATTGCGGTTAATATGATAAAAGATGTTAACGGTAAAATAATGAATGTAATAAAATGTAAACTTATGTTAATATAATTCGTAGGGTATTGTTGATTGAATAATAAGGATAATAACATAGGTTTGAATGTAATTGGATGAGAATAGGATGCATAGTTAATGGCATGAATTGGATAATAAAGGAAATTGTAAGCGATAATAAAATGCAATTTATATAAGGAAAATAAAATGCTTGATTTAAATGGTAATATACCAAGTTGATTTCAAACAACGGAATGAGGTAAAACAATTAGTTGGTAAGTGATGGATGTCTTTTGTTAATGCAATGAGCATACAACTGTTTAATAACGACAATAGAAGTTACAAATATATTAGTAACAATAAATTGGATAACGACCATTTAATTTGAAATATGTATTTGAATTGATTGGCATTTAACCTTTTAAATATGATAAGAGGAAACAAATTAATATTGCATTAATTGATATTACATCTTTTAATTAAGATAAAGTGTAACGATCCATAACTTTTAACAACTTTAAAATTGCAGTATTTTGATTTTAAGTAAAAAAATAAATTTGAAAGAAAATTTTGAATTTGTGACATTGAGTGTTTTATTTAATCAAATTTAACAGAATAAAATTTCTTTGTGAAATTTCAAATTTTGGTCAAACTTAGCTACAGTTTGACTTTTGGTTGGAAAATTTAAGTTTAAATTTTAAAATTTTATTCCTTTTATGATACTAGATTGAATTCTAATCTCCTCCCCGTTTTTCTTTTTTTCGAGATCGAATTCTTACTGCTCTAAAATATAAATTTCTATGAAAAATTGACATAAATTTGCAGTGTATATTTATATTTTTGGCTAAGTCTTATTGGGTTTGTTTAGTCTAATTGGCTCCTTAGTAAACCAAGAGACCCTAGGAACCCTAAGAGACTTTGGACCCTTTCTTTTCCCGTCCATTGACCTTTTGTTTCCTATCTGATTAAACAAGTACGTACATATTTTTTTTCTTATTGAGAAACTTTCTACGTACTCTTCTTCTTCCTAAAATCTACAGAACTCCAAAATCACAAATCCCCAAACTCCATCCCTCCTCTCTTAAAAACCCTTTCATCCTATCTCCCCTTGCCACCGCCCTCCACCACCAATTCCGACCATCTCATCTCTCCTCCTCTATTTTTAAAAAAAACACAATTTGTTCGATTTTCATTATCGTGTTTTGATTTGCTTTTGGATTATTGCTTTGGATAGGAGTGATTAGTTTATCGTTTTGGATTTCAACTTGGATCTATCTATTTGTGTTGTCGAAAACTCTCTAACCTCGAAAGGTGAGCAATCACTCACGATTGACATTTTTATTGTTAGGTAAATAAACACCAATTGAAATGTTATGAGAAACGTTTGCTTTAGATAGGAATATGTGATATATATTGTCATGTTCCCTTGAATTTGTGTTATAATATTCATTTACACAAGTACTTTATGTTGATTTGATTAATTGTCACATATGTACTTTAAATAAATGTGTTATGTTAGAAATTTTTTTATATGTCATGTTGAAATATGTCACATATGTTATGTTGAAAGAAAAAAAGGTGTTAGGTTAATAAAATCATATGTTGCACATGCTACGTTAATAATATGTCACATATGCTATGTGGAAATAATGTGTTATGTTTGGGAAAAATGATATGTCATGTTATTTTATTGTAAATCACCTTGCAAGTTCCTTGTATATATGTCATATTATATATTTATATGTTATGTTACTTTATGGCATGTTACAATTTGAAATATTCACTTATGTTGTTTATGATATGTGAGACATATGATATGTTAGTTGTTATCCTGCCTTTTGGTCAAGGTCGGGATATCAATAGATTGGCTGGAAAGAATGGATATCAGAGTTGGAGATCGGTTGGAAACAAGGCTATGAAAGATGTCGTCAAAATTTGACTGAGCACCAATCAAGACAGAATCGATTGGGAATGATGGAGAAGGTTAGAAGAGGCTATGTATCAAGTTTCAAGTCAAACGGAGTTCATCTGCTCAAGAAAATGATGGATACATATACATGGATGTCTCATTCGAATCAATCCGGCAAAGATGCAAACGCATTGTTCATATCCATCGCCATGGGTGCGAACGCATTGTTCGTATCGGTTAATGAGAGGGTTACGATGTGTCTCGACTTGATGAATACGAACTTGGGTTGGGTAGACGGGCGCATGATTGTTTGTTTGACTCGATTATTTTGCATCGATCAGGATGGACTCAGGCAGTGGACTTCGTATCGATACGTATGTATCGATTGGATGATGAAGTATGCCAGTGATTTCGAATCGATCAAGGCTAGGATCGATACGGAAGATGAAACAGTGGTCGAGAGGACTTGGATAAGCATTTCGTATCGATCGATTATTGATCGATATGAAGGACCCACTCATGCATCGACTCTAAGAAGACCGAAGGGGATGCGCAGGATAGTTGTGTTGGGTGGATACGAAGGGTTCAGGAGCCATGTTCGTATCAATCGTATTCGTATCGATCGATACGAAGGAAGCAATCAAAGCGGCGCGAAAGGTGGATCTCCCCTGGATCTACGAGACACGTCATCGATGCTAGCTTGATCGATTCGAAGAGAGGAGCGTATGGAGGCGAAGTGAGGGATATAAACACGACAGCCAACCGATGAATATGAACCTGCGTCGATCATATCTCATAAACTACAAGTCCAAATGCTATGAAATTTTCACAGGAGCTTATGTACAGCCTAAAGAATGGTCACTCCAAATTTCAACTCCATTGGATAAAGTCTTGATCGATACGAATTACGTTTGTATCAATCATGGATCGATCCGAAATCACCTGGGACCGTTCGCATGGGGCCACTCACATGCCATAAGTAGTCTCCTGAAGTTTGAGTGAGATATTTTGTAACGATTCGTAAATTTAGATAATTAAATGGATTAATTTAATAAGATTTTTGTAATTAAATTTACAAAGAAATAAAAACTTTAAGATTTATAGTGAAGTGAATGTTAAAAATGGAATGTAGCAATGGTAATTAAAACCAATTATTGACAATTGAAGTGAAATCCCAATAATGAAAGAGTGAAAATGGTTGCACTTGCTTGTACAATTGAATATAAGTAAATAAGGCTAAGTCTTGTATAAATAAATGAATTAGTATAATTAATGGTAATTGAATGAATTCATATTATGTAAGTAATTGTAATAATTAGTTGAAATTAATAAACTTAAGTGGAAAGGTAAGGTCATGGTAACAATCATCATAAATTTCCTCTATATTTAGTCGATGAAATTAATTGGAAATCAATTACATTTAAATGTAAGTAAATGTTCATTAATGTGGGTTAGGATAATAAATTGTAAAGTATGAATGTAATAAATAAATGGAAATGTATATTTCATTCATAGGTAAATTAAAGGAATGTAACCAAGTTGAATGAAATAATTGACGTTTTAATTATAATAAATGTATATGTTTGACAAAGTCAAGATAATTGAAAACAACTGTTAATACAAAGGAAAGATAGAAATTTGAACATATTAATGTAATGAAAGGAAAAAACAAAGGTTGACTTTGTTTATTGAATAATAAATTGATTTAGATAAAAAGGATTGAAATTTTAATCAAGTTAATTTACTGGAATAAATTATAATTAACTGAATTGATTGAAATTGTGATTTAACATTTTAGTTGGTGGAAAATTCAATATTAAATTGATATAGAAATTTATTATAAAGGATTATAAAACACTAAAGTAATCCAAGATGATAAAAATTATAAATTTTAGAATTTGAATGGAGAAGTGGTTTTATTTATTTAATATTAATATATTTAATTAGCTGGAAAGTAGCCATTTTGGCCATGACTCGGATTTCGATGAAACTGGTTTCATTGGATCCATAACAGTGAGTTATTATCGGGTTTTGGGTTTCGTAGCAATCGGACTTGTCGTTTGATTGTACGGACTCGAAACGCCTAGAAATCAAATCAATTGAAATCAATTTGAAATAACTTGATTTTAGCATAACTTCTTCATACGATGGAATTTAGACTTGGAATCTATTCCATTGATTTTGAAATATTTTAAAACATCTATTTTGATATATGGATTGACACATTTTAGTTCAGTCGAAGCGGGCTTTCTGGGTCGTTATCGTTCAATTTTCCAAACAAATCAAGCCCATATGTTTCTATTGTGTTCTGCCTATATATATGTCGTTATAAACCCTAGCAGCCTTTCTATTTCTCATTTCTGTACGTACAGAAATTTCTGTTGCTCCTTTTTCTCAATGGTAGACAAACCCTAAAATTCACAACCCAGTTTCAATTCAAAATTCAACTTCAAAAATTCAAACTCCTTAATATATATCGAATAATATATTGATTTGAAGCTCTCGACGAGCGCATCTCAGTCTATAATTCGTTTTCGAATTTGATTCACTATTTGACCAGAAATAGAAGAATAATTACCGACCGTTCATCACGTTCCAGTGAACGTCGTTGGATCGTCAAATCAATTATACCATTGTGTAGAGGGGACAGAAGGGATGGCATCTGTGTGTTTCGTTTGATGATTGGACGGCTCGATTTCATGCTTTAATTGGATTGGGGTTAAAGCCCTATGGCGGCGGTGGTGGGTTTTTCTGCTTGATCGACGTCGAGGTCGGCAGTAAGGGGTCGTGGAGGGTAGAAGTGTTTGGCGACATGACAGGGAAGGGCCATGACATGTTCGACGATGGCAAAGGTTGAGCGAACGGTGGCGATCTCAGTGCTTCGTTGTTCAATGTTGCCTGGGTTAGGCTCGCCTGCGTGTAACTGAAGGTAGGGTTATCTGTGGTGACGTGTTTATTATTTATTTTATTTTAATTTAAATCGTTTAGTGTTCTAACATTAATAACTTTCACATATGAGGTCAAATTCACGCGCGGTTTGATCCGCTGGGATCGTATCGAAATTCCAGACATTTTGACGCTAGTTTGGACGAATTCTGAGACTGTTTGAATTTTGGGTTTAAATTGGATTTGAATTTAATTTAAATTCAAAAGGTGAGTGTTTTAACCGACTCGCGACTTCTAAAATTTCTTATGTTTGTTAAATTGATTTATGATGTGATTAGAAATTTATTTATGACTGTTTGGCATAATTTGAATCATCATCTTAGTTAATTTGAATTTATTAGGATTAAATAGTTATTTAATTTATTTTTGAATATAAACTGTCAGAAAATACCGGTTGTTTATTATCTGTTTTATATTGATGTTATTGATTGAATTGGATGATGACTGTGATAAATGTTTGATTATTTATATTGGATGAATGAATGTTGTATTTTACATTATTATAAACTGCAACTTTCTTATGGATTTTTATTTCTTTCGAGATTGCGGTTTGAAATGATATACAGCCGTAAAATATTAAATTGCGGATTGAAATGATAAATATCCGTATCACTTGACCATAAGATAGAAAATTATATACAGACACCGTGGTCTATACATAAAAATATTTTGATAGGATTTTTATGGTTTTGGAAAGGAATATATGGTTTTATATAAATATTGATTTTAGATATTATATAAATGTTAATTTATTCTCGATTCTATGATATGTATAATTTGTTTTAATATAGAATAAGCTTAATAGTAAGTTTGATTTTATTGAAAATAATATGGTTAAGTATTTAAATTATATTTTAATATAAAGGTGATGATGATTTAAATAAATTAAGGTTGGAAGATAAATTTGAGATTTATTTAAAATTGAATTTGTTTAAGAATTAGATTCAAATAAGTTTGATATGAAATTTATTAAATTTGAAATTTTAGAAGGTATGATTTTTATAACTTGATTTTTGTTTAAGATGAATTAAATGAATATTTGAAGTATAAATAAATTAAAGGAAATATTTAGTTACTTGAAATTTGGGTTTCATTTAAATGATAAAGGCTTTATTAAGTAAGATACTTTGAAACTAAATAATAGAAAATTGGATGTGACATATACATATATATATATATATGAAATTACCAAACTTATTTTTGAAATCGTTGAATACTTAAAGTTTGAAATATATTGAATTTGAAATGGTTTATTCTGTGGATTAAATATGTTTTGAAATCGATATAATTTGGAATAGTTTATTTGGAAACTAGATTGAATTAAAATTTATGATTTGGGATTTGGTTAAATTTAAAATTTTGAAATTCGAGTTATTTTGGAATTGATTTGTGAAATTAAAGAATCTATTTTATTATATAAAGTATTTTAATATGTAAACCATTTAAGTATTGGAAGTTATGTTTCAAAGTTATGAGTTTCAAGGTATTATGATTTGAAAGTACTATACTTCTGGAAAAGGATATATTTGAAATAAAAATGATATCGTATTGATTTGGTTTGAAAAGGCAATGATATTTTGGTTTTAAAGTATAAACTACTTTGAAAATGACTGCGGTGTTATAATAACGTTTGGTTGTTAAAGAGACCGGGATCGGAAGTTGTCATACTCTCTGCCAATTTCGAAAACCACTTTAACAACCGTGTATGCGGTGGAGATTTCAGAATGAAGTAGGATGGTGGAGGTGTTCCTTTGAGGTATATACGTGGACCTAACTCCCGTGAGTTGGCATAAGATGGCTAAAACAGGAGCGCTAACGGGTCAGTGAGGTAGCCCCTCTTATCGGACACACTCCTTTGATACCATTCTATAAATTTATGATTGATTTGGGGTCTTTGATTTTTTTGGGGTGTGGCTCGAGGTGGGCAGTAGCTGTGCGCTATGCGTCACCACCAGTCTGGATGCGTAATTGGTATTTCTACCCTGGTATTACCTCGTTGTGCCGTGTCACCTACCATAGCGCCCCTTTTGCGAGTTTGGTTTTCTCCCGTAGCCCATGGAGTATCCTCTGGTGGCTTCCGATCAGAAGGGATCATGATACTGGATGGACTACTGGGACTATTACGTGTTAAGGTGGAAAATATAAAGCCTTAACGCTATTTAAAAGTAAGTTTATTTTACTATAGCCATTATTATAATAGTGTATATTACTACATAGTAAATAGTTTAACGGATCCTTAGGAGGTGTAAATCCCGAACATCTCTTAAGTTACTGCACACACGTTAAACACTGGATAGGAGATGTCAAAACCCATAAACATCTTTGATGTCATACCACTCATATTTATTTCTGTTGATTTAACTCACATAAGATCTTTTAGTTCTGAGTCCAGTGTTTTGTCTTTTCGATTCGCTCGAGTCAGCCTGTGACGACCCAGAATTTTAAAACATTTGAAAATGAAGTATTTAATTGATTTTAAATATTGGAAGATATTTTAAGCTTGAATTTCACATATAACTATGGATTTGGCAATTAAATTATTGAAATTAATATATTGAAATTGGGTAAAAATTTGAATCTTCGGTTTTAAGCCTGTTAAAAATAATTTGATGGCTTAGAAAATTTATATTGATAGTACTGAAGATGATGGAAGCTTTAGAATTGGATTTGAAAGTGATTTGTTCAGTTTTGAAACTTTATCGTTTAAATCGATATTCAAAAATAACCTTCCGAGGCACAGTCTCGGAATTCGATGAAACCAGTTCCATCGGATCCGTAATATTGTATTTTTATTGGATTTCGATTTTCGTAGCATTAGGAGTTGTCGTGTGGCCGCACGATGAGCAAACGCGCTGAAATTTTTATCGAAATTTAATTTAATATTTGGATTCAAAAAGCTATCTTCTCCATACGATTGAATTTGGACTCGGAACCTTTTCCATTGCATTTGGAATAGGGTTATAACATTATAAACGCCTGGCGGCATGCCTCGATAGGAGTTTGAAATTTTAAGCTACGATTTCAAGACAATTTAAAAATTCGAATTTAGATTTAAATATTAATAATATAAATTCACTGGGTATACACACGTCTTCTCCTTTATTTTTATCGTAGCTGTATGTTTAAAAGAAAAAGAATTCGAGCTTTCTTCAACAAAAAATCAAATTGATCATTCAAATAAAAAAAAATATTAATGCCGATCGTTTTCGTTCCTCTCCAAATCGAAATCTCGAGCCTCTCATAAAAAAAGGAGAGATACCACTATCGAGTCATTGCTCGATTTCTTCGGCATCACGATCGAGTTAATTCGATTTCCAAGCTCGAGAAGATCTGAAGGCGAGTTAGTCGAAGTGAGGCATTCTAGGGTTCGTCATGATTTTTTCAATAATTCAGGTTGTGTGTCACGAGGCCTCGGAAGGGAGGGGCGAAGCCTGTAGCGGCAGCAATCGCGCACTCGCGTGCGTATGTGTGGGGCCGAGACTCGAGCAGTAGGCGACGCGGTTTCATCTTCGGTGGTAATAAGCGGTGGTCGGCGCAACGATCTCGAGCTTGTAACGTGGAGAGGTAATTCCTATTTTTAAATATTAAATGGAATAAATAAGTATTTATTTCTATGCAGAGAATTTATTTTACAGTATGTATATACAATTTCTTATATATATATATATATATATATGTAGATATATATATATATAGATATATGCAGAAACACATGCATGAATATATTTTGTTCTGAAATGAAGAGTAAAACAGTAAAGTGTGTTGTGTTTAGTTTAAAATATGTGTATAAGGTTTAAAAAGCAAGAATTGTAAAAATTTGAAAAGTTCATTTGAAAATTTGGTTTTTTAAATCAATATAGATATGTTTCAAAAAAATTATAAATGTTGTTTCAAGATGAGAAATAAATAAATATACGTATAAAATTTCAAATTTAGTTTTAGATATTTAAAATAATGAATTATGGTGAATAATTAGTTTAATTTAGTTATTTAAATATTTTAGTTACTAAAGATTTTTTTTTTAAATTTAAATTTTTAGTTAAATAAATTTATTAGAAAGAAATTAGGTTAAAATAAAATCATTGGATAATTAAAATTACCAAACGAAAATTGGTTATTCGATTTATTTCAAGTATTAATAAAATTATATAATTGTTTATATAAGGTCAAAATTGTAAAGAAGACAAGTTGGAATTAGAAATGGATTGCAAAGTAAAATAAAAGGTGAGATCTTCTCACTCAATCAGATTTTTTTGATTTAATTTTAAAAAGTTAGATCTAAAATTGTTGATTGTGTGCTGTTGTATTGGATGAGACCCTATGCGCCGCATAATAGCGGATGATATTATATTAAACCCATATACCACGATATTCCACCTCGAAGTGGAATTGGTATTATATATATGTATTTGGAGTGATTGATTTCCCGCATTATATAGCGGATGAGGCCCTATGCGCCGCATAATAGCGGATGATATTATATAAATCCTATATACCACGATATTCCATCTCGAAGTGGGATTGGTATTTAATTGTTGTGCTAACATCTGTGGATGCAGGAAAACAGGATGGAGGGATCCAACTGGATTCCTCAAACATTTGAATTTGTTTCATATGTTGTGTGTTGATTTATTTATAATATGTGTGTGATTATACTTGTGATTGAAATTGTGGAAGGCTATGATTTAGCCGAATATACTTTTGGTATCGTAGGATACAAGAAATATATAAAGTTTGATTTTTGAAACTCAAGTAGAAAGTTATGGTAAAAAATTATTTTTGATAATTGGATAAATTTAAAAGAAGGAATTTTAAAAGGATAAAGTTTTATTTTTGAATCCTATTGAATAAAATTCCAATATATGGGAAAAAGGCTCAATAAATGGATTTCGGGTAATATCATTCAAAGGTTGAAGAATTTATTTTAAAATATGGATTTTAAATAGTTTGGAGGAAATAAAGGAATTTATTTTAAAAAGAAATAAACTTGGAAATCAATTTGAAATTAGATTCGGTGTTTGAAGTCAAATCTTTGGGAAGTCTATTCTGAAATTGATTTGGTGTTTGAAATAAATGTTTGGAAAATAAATTTGGAATTTGATTTGGTATTTGAAATAAATTTGAAAATCAATTTGAAAATTGATTTGGTGTTGAAAGTGAATATTTGGTAATCGATTTGAAAATCGTATATCTGTGGATATTTGAAAATTTAAATTCATAATGAGAATTTTATAAAAGAAAGGGATTTGTTTTAAAAATTAATATTGTTTTATTTTTAAAAGTGTGGAAAGGAATTTACGGATTTGGAACGTAAATTTAAAATAAATCCAGAAAGATTTATAAATTGATTTGAATGAACCATTTTAGAATGGAAGGTGTACTTTACCTAGAAAGCCGTATATGTTTTCAATATAGTTTATAAATATAAATTGAAGTTGTAAAGAAGGTTTAAGGAAAGAATATTTTGGAGAAATTATTTACTTAGGTAATTTTGAAAATCTTTAACGTAAAGAATTATTTTAATTTATTATTGAAGTGATTATTTAAAGCTTAATTGATATTTGTTTTAGAAATTAGATATTTAAATAGTTATATCCTATTTACTAGTTTTATTTTAAAATTAGTTTGGACTTGAATTTTTATATGAGATATTAGTATAATATTTTCATAACTAATATTTTAAAATGATTTTATTTTAAATGTTTCCAAGTATATTTTGGATAAGTATTTTAAATTATTTTTAAAGTATTTGAACTCGGCAAATTTTCAGTGGAATTAAATAAATATTTGAAAATTTATTCCATGTGAGGAAGGTGATCTGAAATTTGTTTTCAAAGGATTGAAGTGTGAAAAGCGATTTGAAATTTGTTTTCGAAAGTAGAAAGGTGAAAAGTGATTAGAACTTTGTTTTCAAATGGTTGAAGTGTTAAAATTAAATCTTGCGAAGATATTTTGAAAATAATAATTGGGGGAAAATTATTTGAAATCCTGTCATTGTTGTGAATGTTGATTGATAGTTAAATAACCGACTATCAATATTGACCATTAAACGACGTTTGAATTTCGATGCGACCGGGGGTAGGATTCCAAATAGAATTCAAAAACCATATCGAATCTTTGTGATGGATCTTTTGTTTAAAAGATCAAAGTGGAAAATTGTTGTGATTTGTTTAAAATCTGAATGTAACACTTATTTTTAAAATAAGCGCTCGTCATTCGGATTAGCCGGGCGAGGACTTTGTGTCATAAAACCCATTCCGACTAATGATACGACGAAATGGTATTCCAATTGAAGATGGTGTTGAAGACTGGGTATTTTCGAAAGCGAAAGGATTACCTATCGAATGTCTCTGCACCGGGTTGCTCCAGTATAGATATTTTATCACCCTTTGTAATGGGGATTCCGGACGTGATTAGTGAATATCCGGATTTGCAAGGGATTCTTTGAAGTGCCTTCGGTTCCGTTTGATCCCAAAATGGATTTGTATGGATGTGTGTCTGACATTACACTTTGAGATGTAAAACTAGTTTCTATCAAATACATTTCTGTTAGCTTAACACCCTTCTCTGAGACGTACAAGTTCAGAGGTTATGTAGTTGATGGTTACTAGTGATACATTTCTAATTTGGTAATGTGGCATATGAAGTGTTGCTGATCATTTGTTGATCGAAGCATGGCTTTGTGAAATGTGTGGCTTTGTGGACGAAACCTCGTCGGACCTCACACCCTGGAAATGGTCGAAACAGGAAGGATGCGGCAAGGTTATTTAGGAGTAGCGCCCCCTGAGGGTATGTCATTTCCTTCTGGAAAAGGGTTGTATCATGGTATGGAGCCCGGATATTTAACCTATGTGGTTGCTGCAAATTTATTTTACTTTGTGGTTGTTGCTTTGTGGTTGAGGATCCTCAGATAAAGGTCGCAAACGACCGAGGGATGGCATACTCGTGTAGTAGTTACCTAGTTACAGAGGTAAATCGGGCTTGTGTTGGCAGAGAGCTGGTTAAATTCTCGGAGCATCCCTCTAGAGGCATACCCATGTGGCAGTAGGAAGTTCCTTAGCCTGACCATTTGTTGGAAATCCAATTTGCAATACGCGTCTTGTACGGTTTTAGTTGTATAACCTGCCATTTACTTATGGTGGTCACCACTGTTTAGATGGTAGCTATAGTCGGCATAGTTCAGAATGTCTATGCTAGCTAAGATTAATATTATACTTTCAAAATGTTTTCCACACTATGCACTAATGATAATATTAAAAGAATTTTTCGTATCAAGCATGTTTGACTATCATAAGGAGAAATCTCCTCCAATTCTACGTTTGCATTGTGTGTGTGGCGGGAGGCCTTATGGTAGTTTCATTTTCCAAAAGCATTGCTTCCTTTCTTTGTAAAAATAACTGTTTTTAAGATCTCACACCAGTCCCATGACTGACCTTGCTTAATACAATGTGATAGGGGGTTCTCGCTTCGCATTTGGTGGCAAACGGGAGACTCTTACCTCTACATGTCCCCGGGGATGGGTTGGTTAACCGTTAGGTGAAGAAGTTGAAAGGCTAGTCGTAAAAGCAAGGGCAGGGTACCATTGTATGCCACGACGGGGATGGGATGGTTGAAAAGCCTACCAGTCGAGAGTGGCCGCTATCGATGGTTGAAAAACCTAGATCGTTACAAAATGGTATCAGAGCAATTGGTTAAGCAACAACCTTGGCTCTGGTGGGGAATACTCATTAGAGATAAAGTCAGCAGTGCTCTAGAATGAGTTTGAGTGTAATAATAGATATGAGCGCATATTTGTTAGTGAATATAAAATTGTTTTTTATTGTGTTGACTTATCGGTTGATTGTTTATAGACTCTGGTCGGTGCAGTTTGGCCAACTGTATCGATGGGGGTTTCTAAACTATTAGACAAGATAAACCGACATAATATCATTTTAAAATAGGGTAAATGAAATAATTTTACCCAAATTATTTTTGTACAGAAAAGAAATCATTTTCCATAAATCATTATAGTATATGGTTGTTTGGTTGTTAGGAAGTGATAATATGAAATTATTATCATTGTTATTGAATAAAAAATTGAAATATAGCTAAAGGTTATTTATATATAAATGCGATTTGTAAATATAAATTGTAAATGTGATTTATAATTTAAAATAGAATTTTAGAGAAATATTTGAAAAGAAATTGAAAGGATTTGAAAATGGAAATTTTGATGAAAAGTTTAAAACCTTTTTAGTTTGAAAAAGATTATCCAAACATTTTGGAAAAATGTTTTGAAGGGATAAAAGCACTAAACTCTTTTCGGTCACTGGAAAATAACTTCGGTGATGACTGCAGTATCATCGATGTTCATTTTCGAGCTTCCAGGAGAGGAATTGCTGCCAAATTGTTTTAAATGGAAGTTGTTTGCAAACTGGGTTTGGTTTTGGAAATTCAAACGGATAATTTGAAGTTATTTCAAAAAATGGTTTTGAAAAGTTGGAAAGACTCTAGAATTTAATAAAAATAATTATGGAATAAAATTTATTATGGTGGAAAAATAAATTGTGAAAGAATAAATAAATTTACAATTGTAGGTAAATAAAAGTGAAATTGAATGTTGAAATTCATTTTGAATTTGTAAACAAATAGAACAGGAATTGGAATTGAATTTGATTTGTGATAAATAAAGATAAGTATTGAAATAAAATTAGTAAGTGAAACTAATTGAAGGAATGACCCAATAAATAAGGTTTGAAATGAATTGAATTCGTATGGAATTTGAAATCCAGTTTAAATATAAATAGTTATAAACCAAAGTAGTGAATTGAAAATAAGAATAAGAAGTGTATAGAATATTGCATTGAACTTAAGAAAAAATGGCAAAATTCTTAAGTAAATTTGGAGTTAAGAAAATATTCCAAATTGATAAGTGAATAAAGGATAAACTGGAAATTGGGAAATGATGATTGTGAACAAGTGAATAAAAATCAAAATCAATGTGATAAAAGGAATGAAAATTGATATAGTTAATAATCAATTTGAAATTTGTACGTGGGATGTATGTATATTACTTTATCCACATAACGATTTGATCTAGAATTCGAGCATAGAATTTCGAGACAGTTAGATCGATCCAAGTTGTGATTTTTCACTCGATTTTCGACGACGAACCTGGATATGGATTTTTGATTGATTCTGGAAATTCTTTATCATAGTTTAGAACCATGCAAGGAAAATGACGGTTTCCGATCAAGAAACCAGATCTGAGTCCGCACTAGGAAGTCGGGTGGACGATACCAGTTCGGAAGTGAAATTGTGTGATCGAGTGAGCGATCAAATTTGATAATCGTGTACGAATGTTATAACTATATCGTACGGATTTGAATGAAATATATATTGAAACTTTTGTAAAGAAATGAGAAAATGATTTTTGATTGTTGAAATTGGACACTATTGATAAGTAGGATATACAGGTGTGTTAAAAGGTAAAAGGTAAATTGGGATTTGATTTCGAAGATAATTTAAATTGCTCGAAAAATGTATGTATTTGAATTTCTATATGAAATTTGATGACTTTCTTGTCTAACCACTTGGCTTTCGTTTTCTTTTTTGAAATCTGGGGGCCAGTTGTGGCATTTTGTAGTCGTATCGAGCTAGCCGCGCAAAGGAGACGCTGGCGAAATTTTTTGAAAATTTAGGGAGTTAGAAAAAATTTGAGAAAATTTTGAAAACTTAAATTTGAATTTGAATTTGAATTGTTGACCAAACTATTAAAATGTTTGGTACTTATGGTTAAGATTTGGAAAGTTAGTTGAGATGATGGTCTTTAATAAAAATATTTGTTTTAGCAAGTTGATAAAATTGTTTTGTTTTGGGAAAATGATAAACGGGTTAAAGATCATTCTACTTAACTCGTAATTTCGGGACGAAATTCTTGTAAGGAGGGAAGAATGTGACGACCCAGAATTTTGAAACATTTGAAAATGAAATATTTAATTGATTTGAAATATTGGAAGATATTTTAAGCCTGAATTTCAGATATTACTATGGATTTGGCAATTAAATTATTGAAATTAATTTATTGAAATTGGGTAAAATTTGAATCTTCAGTTTTAAGGCCGTTAAAAATAATTTGATTGCTTAGAAAATTTATATTGACAGTATTAAAGATGATGGAAGCTTTAGAATTGGATTTGAAAGTGATTTGTTCAATTTCGAAACTTTATCGTTTAAATCGATATTTAAAAATAGCCTTCCGAGGTACAGCCTCGGAATTCGACGAAACCCATTCCATTGAATCCGTAATATTTTATTATTATCGAATTTCAATTTTCATAGCATTTGGAGTTGTCATGTTGCCGTACGATGAGCAAACGCGCTGAAATTTTTATCGAAATTTAATTTAATAGTTGGATTCAAAAAGCTATCTTCTCCATACAATCGAATTTGGACTCGGAACCTTTTCCATTGCGTTCGGAATAGGGTTATAACATTATAAACGCCTGATGGCATGCCTTGATAGGAGTTCGAAATTTTAAGCTACAATTTCAAGACAATTTAAAATTTTGAATTTAAATTCAAATATTAATAATATAAATTCACTGTGTACGGTAGCATCAGACATGTTGAAGAAATTTTCAACCACATGTTCGTTGGGTATACATGCATCTTCTCCTTTATTTTTATCGTAGCCGTAGTTTAAAAGAAAATGAATTCGAGCTTTCTTCAACAAAAAATCAAACTGATCGTTCAAATAAAAAAAATTATTAATGCCGATCGTTTTCCTTCCTCTCCAAATCAAAATCTCGAGCCTCTGATAAAAATAGGGGAGGTACCACTATCGAGTCGTTGCTTGATTTCTTCGGCATCACGATCGAGTTAATTCAATCTGTAAGCTCGAGAAGATCTGAGGGCGAGTTAGTCGAGGTGAGGCGTTCTAGGGTTCGTCGTGATTTTGTCAACAATTAGGGATGGGTGTCACGAGGCCGTGGAAGGGAGGGGCGAAGCGTGTAGCTGCAGCAGTCGCACGCTCGCGCGCGTATGTATGGAGGCCGAGACTCGAGCAATAGGCGACGCGGTTTCATCTTCGGTGGTAATAGGCGGTGGTCGGCGCAACAATCTCGAGCCTGTAACGTGGAGAGGTAATTCCTATTTTTAAATATTAAATGGAATAAATAAGTATTTATTTCTATGCAGAGAATTTATTTTACAGTATGTATATACAATTTCTGATATATATATATATATAAGCAGAAACACATGCATGAATATATTTTGTTCTGCAATGAAGAGTAAAATAGTAAAGTGCGTTTTGTTTAGTTTAAAATATGTGTATAAGGTTTGAAAAACAGGAATTTTAAAAGTTTGTAAAGTTCATTTGAAAATTTGGTTTTTGAAATCAATATAGATATTTTTTTTAAAATTATAAATGCTATTTCAAGATCAGAAATAAATAAATATACATGTACAAATTACAAATTTAGTTTTAGATATTTAAGATAATGAATTATGGTGAATAATTAGTTTAATTTACTTATTTAATTATTTTAGTTACTAAAGATTTTTAGTTTTAAATTTAAATTTTTAGTTAAATAAATTTATTAAAAAGAAATTGGTTAAAATAAAATCATTGGATAATTAAAATTACCAAACGAAAATTGGCTTTTCGATTTATTTCTAATATTAATAAAATTATATAATTGTTTATACGAGGTCAAAATTGCAAAGAAGACAAGTCGGAATTGGAAATGGATTGCAAAATAAAAGCAAAGGTGAGATCTTCTCACTCAATCAGATTTTTCTAATTTAATTTTAAATAGTTAAATTTAAAATTGTTGATTGTGTGCTTGGATGATAAATCATTATCAGTTGTATTGGATGAGGCCTTATGCACCGCATAATAGCGGATGATATTATATTAAACTCATATACCGCGACATTCCATCTCGAAGTGGAATTGGTATTATATATATGTATTTGGAGCGATTGATTTCCCGCATTATATAGCGGATGAGACCCTATCCCCCGCATAATAGCGGATGATATGATATATATCCCATATATCGCGATATTCCACCTCGAAGTGGAATTAGTATTTAGTTATTGTGCTAACATCTGTGGATGTAGGAAAACAGGTTGGAGGGATCCAATTGGATTCCTCAAACATTTGAATTTGTTTCATATGTTGTGTGTTGATTTATTTATAATCTGTGTGTGATTATACCTGTGATTGAAATTATGGAAGGCTATGATTTAGCCGAAAATATTTTTGGTATCATAGGATACCAGAAATAAATAAAGTTAGATTTTTGAAATTCAAGTAGAAATTTATGGTAAAAATTTATTTTTGATAATTGGATAAATTTAAAAGAAGGAATTTTAAAAGGATAAAGTTTTATTTTTGAATCATATTGAATAAAACTCCAAAATATGGGGGAAAAGGCTCAATAAATGGATTTCAGGTAATATTATTCAAAGGTCGAAGAATTTATTTAAAATACGGATTTAAATAGTTTGAAAGAAATAAAGGAATTTATTTTAAAAAGAAAATAAATTGGAAATCAACTTGGAATTTGATTCGGTGTTTGAAATTAAATCTTTGGGAAGTCAATTCTGAAATCGATTTGGTGTTTGAAATAAATGTTTGGAGAATAAATTTAGGATTTGATTTGGTATTTGAATTAAATTTGGAAATCAATTTGAAAATTGATTTGGTGTTGAAAGTGAATATTTGGGAATCGATTTGAAAATCGTATATCTGTGGATATTTGAAAATTTAAATTCACAATGGGAATTTTATAAAAGAAAGGGAAATTTGTTTTAAAAATAAATATTGTTTTATTTTTAAAAGCGTGGAAAGGAATTTACGAATTTGGAACGTAAATTTAAAATAAATCTAGAAAGATTTATAAATTGATTTGAATGAACCATTTTAGAATGGAATGTGTCTTTCCCTGAAAAGCCGAGTATGTTTTCAATATAGTTTATAAATATAAATTGAAGTTGTAAAGATGGTTTTAAGGAAAGAATATTTTGGAGAAATTATTTACTTAGGTTATTTTGAAAATCTTTAAAGTAAATATTTATTTTAATTTATTATAGAAGTGATTATTTAAAGTTTTAATTGGTATTTTTTTAGAAATTGGATATTTAAATAGTTAATATGAGATATTAGTATAATATTTTCATAACTAATATTTAAGCAAGCGTTTTAAAATGATTTTATTTTAAATGTTTCCAAGTATATTTTGGATGTATTTTAAATTATTTTTACAGAATTTGAACTCGGCAAATTTTCAATGGAATTAAATAAATATTTGGAAATTTATTCCACGTGAGGAAGGTGATTTGAAATTTATTTTCAAAGGATTAAAGTATGAAAAGCGATTTGAAATTTGTTTTCAAAAGATTGAAAGGTGAAAGGTGATTTGAACTTTGTTTTCAAATGGTTAAAGTGTTAAAATTATATCTTGCGAAGATATTTTGAAAATAATAATTGGGGGAAAATTATTTGAAATCCAGTGATTGTTGTGAATGTTAATTGATAGTTAAATAACCAACTATCAATATTGACCCTTAAACGACGTTTGAATTTCGATGCGACCGGGGGTCTGATTCCAAATGGATATTCGAAAACCACATCGAATCTTTGTGATGGATCTTTTGTTTAAAAGATCAAAGTGGAAAATTGTTGTGATTTGTTTGAAATCTGAGTGTAACACTTATTTTTAAAATACGCGCGCGTTATTCGGATTAACTGGGATAGGACTTTGTGTCATAAAACCCATTCCGAATAGTGATACGACGAAATGAAATTGCAATTGAAGATGGTGTTGAAGATCGGATATTTTCGAAAGCGAAAGGATTACCTATCGAATGTCTCTGCACCGGGTTGCTCCGGTATAGATATTTTATCACCCTTTGTGATGGGGATTCCGGAAGTGATTAGTGAATATCTGGATTTGCAAGGGCTTCTTTGACGTGCCTTCGGTTCCGTTCGATCCCGGAACGGACTTGTATGGATGTGTGCCAAACGTTACACTTTGAAATGTAAAACTGGTTTCTATAAAATACATTTCTGTTAGTGGCGGAGAATTTATTCTCTTATCTTAACACCCTTCTCTGAGACGTACGAGCTCAGAGGTTACGTAATTGGTGGTTACTAGTGATACATTCCCAATTTGATAATGTGGCATACGAAATGCTGCTGATCATTTGTTGATCGAAACATGGCTTTGTGAAAAGTGTAGCTTTGTGGACGAGACCTCGTCGGACCTCACACCCCGAAAATGGTCGAAACAGGAAGAATGCGGCAAGGTTATACAGGAGTAGT
The DNA here is from genome assembly GCA_030765085.1 of Allium cepa. Lineage (NCBI taxonomy): Eukaryota > Viridiplantae > Streptophyta > Magnoliopsida > Asparagales > Amaryllidaceae > Allium > Allium cepa. Next base: position 344,422,575 of record CM060939.1, on the reverse strand, counting down.
GCCCCTGAGGGTATGTCATTTCCTTCTGGAAAAGGGTTGTATCATGGTATGGAGCCCAGATATTTAACCTATGTGGTTGCTGCAAATTTATTATACTTTGTGGTTGTTGCTTTGTGGTTGAGGATCCTCGGATAAAGGTCGCAAATGACCGGGGGATGGCATACTCGTGTAGTAGTTACCTAGTTACCGAGGTAACCCAGCCTTGTGTTGGCAGAGAGCTGGTTAAGTTCTCGGGGCGTCCCTCCAGAGGCATACCCATGTGGCGGTAGGATGTTCCTTAACATGACCATTTGTTGGAAACCCAATCTCCAATACGCGCCTTGTATGGTTTTAGTTGTATAACCTGCCATTTACTTACGGTGTTCACCACTGTTTAGATGGTAGCTATAGTAGGCATAGTTCGAAATGTCTATGCTGGATAAGATTAATATTATACTTTCGAAATGTTTTCTACTCTATGCACTAATGATAACATTAAAAGGATTTTTCGTATCAAGCATGTTTGGCTATCATAAGGAGAAATCTCCTCCAATTCTGCATTTGCATTGTGTGTGTGGCGGGAGGCCTTATGGTAGTTTCATTTTCCAAAAGCATTGCGGATTTATTTTCCTTTCTTTGCAAAAATAATTGTTTTTAAGATCTCACACCAGTCTTATGACTGACCTGGAGTTTATTGTGCCCTTTCTAAACTTTGGGTGCCCATAATTTTCCCCATGGGAAGCCTAGAGTCAGGTTATCAGTTATTCGGAAGCGAAGTCAAGAGATGCTATGGAGATCAGGAGCAAGCTGGATGGAGAAGCGTATCACTTATACTATGTAGTGTCCGCTGCGTATGGTTGGTGCTAAGTAAATTTTTCCATGTGAGTCAAGTTACCAACTGTTAGTATTGTATTATGTTGTTGTAAGCTCTGATGATGAAATTTGGTGTATAAACCGATATACTTCTTTGTTTTAAAGATTATTCATTTATCTATTATGTTTGTTCCGCTGTGAAATGTGAGGTTCTGTTATTGTTTCTGTTTCTTCTTCTGTCTTCTTCTTCTTTAACCCTAATGTTTTGGTTTTTAGGCATTCGATTGTGTGGCATTTGATACAGTGGACGTATTGATGTCAACTTTCGGGCGTCAAAAACTTGGGTCGTTACACAGCCTGAGCATTTCAGGATTTGAAGGCTTTATTTCTGGAGGACGAAGACGAAGATTATATTTCTATTATCTATTATATTATTCCACTACATTCATACTGTTCGGCTGTATTGTTATTTATTATTCTTTGGTTTGTGTAACTCTGATTCTATATTGTATTAGTAAAATCAAATGTTTTGTAAATAGCTTCATTAACTATTATTTGATTATTACATTTTGTCATTCCACGGCAAGATTCTGTTTTGTTTTATTTCTCCCTTCCTTTTTCTTATTCACCCCAATAACAATTCGCCTTTTTGTTTGAGTCTGACGTGTGTGGTTTAACGTTGATTTAAAACATACAAAAAGGCGGGATGTTACATTTGGTATCAAAGCTTTGGTTTAGCGAAAAACCTTAGCTTTGTGGGGTCTGACTCTTTATTAATAGGGTAGTAATACCCTATGATGAGTCGCTGAGTGTGTATATATATGAGAGAGCATATTTGTTACTGTTATAAAAAGTTTTTATATTGTGTTAATTTGTTCCGTTTTGTATTTATAAATTCTGGTTGGTGCATAGAACGCTATGACATCAATAGGGATTTCTAAACACTTAATAGGACAGACCGACACAATATATGTTTAGAATATAGGTGGATGAAATAATTTTTCCTATTATATTTTCTATATATAAAATATTTTTTTATAAATGATATATATTTGGTTGTAATATGATTGTTGTTAGGCAGTGAAATTTAAGAATATAGGTTGGAAATAGATTTGAAAAGTAAAATAAATGAGAATAAACTTGAAATTTAGAATTTAAGTTCTGGGGTTTTGAAAATTTCTTTTGAATAATTTTGGGATATAATAATAATAATATTTATAGTATTTTCTGATATAAATGTTTCAATATGATTTGAAAGAATTGTTTTAGGGAAATTTTGGGAAAGAAATAAGTTCTGTACTCCCCTCTATATCGCTGGGAAATAATTTCCGTAATGAGTGCACGCATCATCGACATTCATTTTCGAGTTTCAAAGTGGGAAGGCCACTGTAGTAGTTTACTACAAATTTATTTTGAAAAACAAATATAAATTTTAAATTGTTTTTAATATAATTGAGTATATAAATTGTAAGTATATACATCTATCTATTATTTTTAAAATGATTTGAGATGTAACCCGGTATTTAGTCCTTAAGTTTCTGTTAATTTATAGTTCTAATTAGTGTAGTGAAATGGAATTTAACTAATAATTGAAACCTCTAAATGAAATTACAAGCATTGAACATTGAATTAATTTATAGAAATGAGATAAACTTGCATAAATTTCAGTTGCATTCTTAAAAAGCATATATTTAATTTCCCAAAAGATTTAAACGTTGAAATGTCTAATAAGAAAATGTAATAGGATATTATACAAGTAAAACTTGAAATAATGAAAGTGTTCAATGAAACTCCTTAATAAATAAGTATTGATGTTATAGAGCTATAAACTTAAGTTACAATTGAAATGTTACTATAATAAAATATGATAGAAGGAAAGTGTTGTATGTAGATGATTTTAAACTTAAGTAAATGAAATTGATATGCCAAGTAACTGAGTTGAACATGAATACTATGGATATATGAATGAAAATAAATGAAAATTTGCAAGAAATAAATGTAAATTTAAAAGATAAACCATTATATGAATGAAAAGGAAATCAAACAACAAATGTTACAAAATGAAACTAATAATAATGAACTTGATCTATTGTTTGAAATTGTTGTTTGTTTGATTTATGGTTGTTTGGGATAGGATACTTCTAATTGATAAGATGTATGAATAATCTATTGAGTTGTACCTAAGGTTGTTGAGTAAATGGTGCACTTAGTAGTTTGTTCGTCATTTTATGCGATTAAAAGTTTCTGGACCAAAACAAACCATTTGTTTCGCTTATTATGGATGAATGGTTGATTACTTTGATTCCTTGTAATGAATGTATGCTTGTTTGCAAATAATGGTTGCTATGTTGCATTGGTTGGTTTGTTATTGATTGAAACAACTTTAAATATTCCATTTTATATAATTATAACCTCCTTTTGGATTATATAAGTGAAATACAGGTTATGGAAACAATTGCTACTGCTTTTGGTTTCATAATTAAACGTGATTGCCCGACAAATAGGTACGTTCTCGGATTACGGTTTCTAGCGTTATTATGTTATTTTTCCCGTTGTTGGGATATATTATTTTGAGATATTGTGATATATATTGTTATATTTGATATTATATTTTCTCTCGAGCCTCCCCATACAAAGGAGACTCTGCCGAAATTTTCCGTAAATTTTTGACTTAGAAATTTTGAAAGATGTTTTCCAAACTTTATTAATTTGATTATAAAAAGATTTAATGGTTATAGATCGGTATATTTTATTTAAATTAATTAATTTTGTAAATTTATTTTTTCATAAAGTTAATATTTTTGAATTACATGTATTGTTTACTCGATTCTTTCTTTTCCCTCCTTTTACCTTTTCAGGGACGAAAAGTTTCTAGTGAGGGAAAGTGTAATGACCCGTAAATTTCGATAATTAAATGGGTTAATTTAATAATATTTTTGTAATTAAATTTAGAAAGAAATAAAAACTTTAAGATTTATAGTGAAGTGAATGTTAAAAATAGAATGTAGCAATGGTAATTAAAATTAATTATTGACGATTGAAGTGAAATCCCAGTAATGAAATGGTGAAAATTGTTGCACTTGGTTGTAAAATTGAATATAAGTAAATAATGGTAAGTGTTGTATAAATAAATGAGTTAGTATAATTAACGGTAATTGAATGAATTCAAATTACGTAAGTAATTATAATAATTAGTTGAAATTAATAAACTTAAGTGGAAATGTAAGGTCATGGTAACAATCATCATAAATTTCCTATATATTTAGTCAATGAAATTAATTGGAAATCAATTACATTTAAATGTAAGTAAATGTTCATTAATGTAGCTTAGGATAGTAAATTGTAAAGTGTGAATGTAATAAATAAATGAAAATGTATATTTCATTCATAGGTAAATTAAAGGAATGTAACCAAGTTAAATAAAATAATTGGCGTTTTAAGTATAATAAATGTATACGTTTGACAAAGTCAAGATAATTGAAAACAACTGTTAATACAAAGGAAAGATAAAAATTTGAACATATTAATGTAATGAAAGGAAAAAAACAAAGGTTAACTTTGTTTATTGAATAATAAATTGATTTAGATAAAAAGGATTGAAATTTAATCAAGTTAATTTATTGGAATAAATTATAATTAACTGAATTGATTGAAATTGTGATTTAACATTTTAATTGGTGGAAAATTCAATATTAAATTGATATAGAAATTTACTATATAGGATTATAGAACACTAAAGTAATCCAAGATGATAAAAATTATAAATTTTAGAATTTAAATGGAAAAGTGGTTTTATTTATTTAATATTAATATATTTAATTAACTGGAAAATAGTATTTTGGCCACGACTAGGATTTTGATGAAACTAGTTTCATTGGATCCGTAAGGTGAGTTATTATTGGATTTTGAGTTTCGCAACAATCGGACTTGTCATTTGATCGTACGGACTCGAAACGCCTAGAAATCAAATCAATTGAAATCAATTTGAAATCAATTTGATTTTACAATAACTTCTTCATACGATGAATTTGGACGTGGAACCTATTCCATTGATTTTAAAATATTTTAAAACATCTATTTTGATATATGGATTGACATATTTTCATTCCGAAGTCGAAACGGGCTTTTCAGGTCGTTATCGTTCAATTTTCCAAACCAATCAAGCCCATTTGTTTTTATTGTGTTCTGCTTATATATATGTCATTATAAACCCTAGCAGCCTTTCTATTTCTCATTTCTGTACGTATAGAAATTTCTGTTGCTCCTCGTTCTCAATGGCAGACAAATCCTAAAGGTCACAACCCAGATTCAATTTAAAATTCAACTTCAAAAATTCAAACTCCTCAATATATATCGAATTATATGTCGATTTGAAGTTCTCAACGAGCGCATCTCAGATTTATAATTCGTTTTCCAATTTGGGTCACTGTTTGTCCAAAAATCGAAGAACAATTATCGGCCATTCATCACGTTTCGGTGAACGTCATTGGATTGTCAAATCAATTATACTGTTGTGTTGAGGGGATTGAAGGGATGGCATCGGCGTGTTTCGTTCGATGATTGGACAGCTCGATTTCGTGCTTTAATTGGATTTGGGTTAAAACCCTATGGTGGAGGCGGTGGGTTTTTCTTCTTGATCGACGACGAGGTCGGCAGTAAGGGGTCGTGGAGGGTAGGAGTGTTCAGCGGCATGACAGAGATGGGCCGCGGCACGGCGATGTCAATGCTTCATTGTTCGATGTTGCCTGGATTAAGCTCGCGTGTGTGTAACTGAAGGTAGGATTATCTGTGGTGTCGTGTTTATTATTTATTTTATTTTAATTTAAATCATTTAATGTTCTAACATTAATAACTTTCACGTAGGAGGTCAAATTCACGCGCTATTTGATCCGCTGGGATCGTATCGAAATTCCGGACACTATGATGCTGGTTTGGATGAATTCTGAGACTGTTTGAATTTTGGGTTTAAATTGGATTTGAATTTAATTTAAATTCAAAAGGTGAGTGTTTTGATTCACTCACAACTTCGAAAATTTCCTATGTTTGTTAAATTGATTTATGATTTTATTAGAAATTTATTTATGACTATTTGGCATAATTTGAATCATCATCTTAGTTAATTTGAATTTATTATGATTAAATAGTTATTTAATTTTTTTTTGAATATAAACTGCCAGTAAATACATGTTGTTATTATCTGTTCTATATTGATGTTATTGATTGAATTGGATGATGATTGTGATAAATATTTGATTATTGATATTGGATGAATGAATGTTGTAGTTTATTGTTATAAACTGCAAGTTTGTTATGGATTTGTATTTCATTCGGGATTGCGGTTTGAAATGATATACAACCTAAAATATTAAATTGCAAATTGAAATGATAAATATCCATATCACTTGACCATATTGATATTTAAACCATTTAAGTATTGGAAGTTATGTTTCATAGTTATGAGTTTCAAGGTTGATTTAGAAGTACTATAATTCTGGAAAAGGATATATTTGAAATGAAAATGATATCATATTGATTTGGTTGAAAAGGCAATGATATTTTGGTTTTAAAGTATAAACTATTTTGAAAATGAGCGCGGTGTTATAATAACGCTTGGTTGGTAAAGAGCCAGGGATCGGAAATTGTCATATTCTCTGCCAACTCCGAAAACCACTTTAACAACCAGGTAGGCGGTGGAGATTTCAGAATGAAGTAGGATGGTGGCGGCGTTTCATTAAGGTATATACGTGAATCCGACTCTCGTGAGTTGGCATAAGGTGGCTAAAACAGGAGCGCTAACGGGCCAGTGAGGTAGCCACTCTTATCGGACACACTCCTTCGATACCATTCTATTTCTTTGTGATTGTTAGGGCCCTTTGATTTTTTTTTTGGGGTGTGGCTCGAGGTGGGTGGTAGCTGCGCGCTATGCGTCACCACCAGTCTGGATGCGTAATTGGTATATCTACCCTAACATTGCCTCGTTGTGTCGTGTTGCCTACCTTAGCGTGCCTTGTAGGAGTTTGGTTTTCTCCTGTATCCCATGGAGTATCCTCTGGTGGCTTCTCGATCAGGAGGGACCATGATACTGGATGGACTACTGGGACTATTACGTGTTAAGGTGGAATGTAAAGCCTTAACGCTATTTAAAAGTAAGTTTATTTTACTATAGACATTATTCTAATTGCGTATATTACTACATAGTAAATAGTTTAACGGATCCTTAGGAGATGTGAATCTCGAACATCTCATGTTAGACACTAGATAGGAGATGTCAAAACCCGTAAACATCTCTGATGCCGTTCCACTCATATTTATTTCTATTGATTTAACTCACATAAGATCGTTTAGTTCTGACTCGAGTGTTTTGTCTTTTCAATTTGCTCGAGTCATCCTGAGCATTTTAGGATTTGAAGACTTTATTTCTGAAGGACGAAGACGAAGATTTTATTTCTATTATCTATTATATTATTCCACCACATTCATACTGTTCCTCCATATTGTTATTTATTATTCTCTGGTATGTGTAACTCTGATTCTATATAATATTAGCAAAATCAAATTTTTGTAAATAGCTTCATGAACTATTATTTGATTATTATACTTTCTCATTCCGCTGCAAGATTCTATTTTGTTTTATTTCTTCCTTCCTTTTTCTTATTCATCCCAATAACAATTCGCCCTTTTGTATGGTTTGAGTCTGACGTGCATGGTTTATCGTCGATTTAAAACGTACAAAAAGGCGGGATGTTACATATTTGCATGGAGCGCCTATAAATAGTACCCTAGAGCTTACACAAAAGGGACTTTTGGATCCTTCGACTTCCAAACTCTGCCAAAATCACGATTGCACTCAAACTCCATTGTTGTACTAAAAAATTGCAGTTGTAATTCATTGTAACCAGCAAGCACATCAATAAAAGATTATTCTTCGGAGTGGACGTACGACGGAGATAGTAGAACCATAATAAATCTTGTGTTTCTATTTGTTATTTTTCGATTGTTGTTCTTTACTTTGTCTGAATCTGATATTTGTCTTAGAATATTGCTGATCTGTGTTCATACATTGGTGCTTTCACAATATTTGGGGTTTGTGACCAGTTTTAGCGCAAACACTTTGGTGCTTTCATCGAGAATTGAACTCAGGGATTCTACCACTTGGATATTTAATTTGGAGGCTTGAGGATTCAGATCTGAAAAGCTATGATAGGCAATCAAGTAGAAGACAAAGAGCAGAGAGAAGTTGGCATGAAGGGAGTAAGGAGGCTTCCTCAAGAGCCAACCAAGATTCAGTCTTCATCACTAGGTATGAGATGGAGATGATGATGGGAGCTATACATGAAGAGTTTCTGAAAAGGCAGGAGGAAATGATGCAGAACCTCCTCGGACAGTTTGGAAAAGCAGGAACAACTTCAACTTCAGGAGTTCAGATCCATGGAGCTAGAGCAGAAATACCCAATAGGCAATCAAATGGGGCAGCTCAACAGGGCGCAGCCCCTAATTAGCATACAACAGCAGATCAGAATGGATCCAGGCTTGAGGGCACACCACCTGGCAATGATGAATCGATCCCTGGAGGAACACTAGGTGATACCACACAACAAGATGCTGGAAGGAATGTAGGAGTGCGTGATGAAGAGTATGTGTCGGAATTCCCTTGGGGACTCGAGGGTCAACCCCAGATGGACAATGCTAGATTGGCTGAGATTATCAGGCGAACTATGCGTGGAGGATTGATAAACAGAGATCTGGAAGGAGTAAACAAGAATCTGTTTACTAATGACATCAAAATGGCTTGGAATCCACTAGAATTCAAGCTACCTACGCTGGAGGTATGTAGTTGCAAGGCCGATCCAAATAATCACTTGATGAGATACACAAGACATATAGAAGTGCTGGGGGCATCGGAGGAAGTGATGGCCTGATGTTTCCTCTATACTTGATGGATATAGCTACTATGTGGTTCAGACAGAGGGAGAGGGATCTATCAGGACATGGATAGAATTGGTGGATGGGTTCCTGAAACAGTTTTGGGCTCATATCAAGAGGCCAAAGAACGTAATGTCGCTAATGTTGGTAAAGAAAAGGGAAGAGAAATCGCTCAGAGCTTTCTTGACTCAATTTAATGCAGCGGTTGCTTCGGTGGATTGGCCTAATCCATCGATGGTTTTAATGGCAGCAGTGTCGGGAGTCAGAGAGAATTCGGATTTCAAAGTGTCTATAATAAGGTACCCACCATTGGATCTAGGGGAATTCTTTCACGAAGATGAGAGATTCCTTCGGCAGGAAGATGCATGTTCAGATATGAAATTAAAGGACGCGGCTGAGGATGGAGGGCCGCCCAGCGGAAGCTCGGAGAAAAATAAGGATCAAGGAAAAAGGAAGATGGATAATGAAATAGGAAAAGCTAGGAAGCGGTGGAGAGAGCCAAAATTTTCCACTTAAACCAAATTGAACGAGACGTTGAACGGATATTCATGGAGACTCGAAATCGCCATCCCTATCAAAGGCCAGCAAGGAGAGAACCATCGGAACATGAAAGGGCATCAAGAAGGCACTACCTCTTTCACAATTTGGATGGACATGATACCAACAGCTGCAGGCATCTAAAGGATATAATCGTGAAGCATGTAAGGAATGGCCAGTTGCGACCATATGTCGGAGCTTGGAATGCCGCGGTGGAACAGGAGCAACCACCGTCTACCTCAAACAACGATGGCACGAGGCCTAGGAATGATGGCCGATTGGTTATCAATTGACGGGGATGATATAAAATAAGTAGCAGACTGCTGGTAAGCGGCCAAGTCAATTACTCATGTATGGGGACGGAGATAGCCCCTAGGCATGCTCTGAATGATGATAAACTATGACGCTATGGTTTGTGAAATTGGTTGTTTCTTTTGGTTTGGACATTTACTTTTTCTGGTTTGGCTCAGGAGTTTGGTTTGAACTCCAAGTTTTGTTCATCTTTCGGTTTGGACTTTTATTTGGATGATTGTTTTCTGGCTTGGATATTGGTTTGGATTTTTGGTATAGATTTTTGGTTTTCTGATTTGATCTGGATTTCGGATTAGCTTTTGATTGGTTTTTTATCTGGTTTTTGGTAAATAGTCATCGGGTATAGGTTATGCCTGGCAAGGGGTAAGTCTCTTCATCCGGACGCGGCGAATTGGCTTATTCAAGTCGTTGAGTATGGACTATACTCAACAAGGGTCCGAAAAGACCAGGATTCAGCGTAGGACTTTGGCCCAATATTATCTGTTACTATTTCAGGTCGTTGAGTATGGACTATGCTCAACAAAGGTCCAAAGAGACCAGGATTCGGCTTAGGACTTAGGCCCTATATTATCGGTTACTGTTTCAAGTCTTCGAGTATGGACTATGCTCGGCAAGGGTCCAAAGCGACCAGGATTCGGCTTAGACTTAAGCCATGGCATTTCTCAGCATTTAGAAACACTGAACCACGAATACCAAGGCATTACTTAGAACAGGTCTTTGAGTATGGATTATGCTTGGCAAGAACCCAGAGAGGTTACGGATATGAGTATCGGCTATGAACGGCAAAGGATTTGGATATCGACCCGGTGAGGTCCTGGATTCGATTATTGGTTATTGGATGAGGATGGATTAGGACTCGGTAATCGGGTTCGGATGGATATGGAATTGGCTGAGACTTTGGTTACTGGATTTGGAATCAGACATCGACTCAGAGCAGTCAAGAATGATGCACTCGGATGGGATGGCTTGGTAATGGATCGGATTATGAATCGGATGTATGGCTATAGACGGAATATGGACTTCGGATGTTGGAATTGGAGCTTTTCAAAACACACATTATTACCACAAGGCATGTTTGGGAGGGAAAATGTTATCCTGCCTTTTGGTCAAGGCCAGGATATCAATAGATTGGCTGGAAAGGATGGATATCAGGGTTGGAGATCGGTTGGAAACAAGGCTATGATCGATGTCGTCAAAATTTGGCCGAGCATCAATCAAGACGGAATCGATTAGGAATGATGGAGAAGGTTAGAAGAGGCTATATATCGAGTTTCAATTCAAACGGAGTTCATCTGCTCATGAAAATGATGGATACATATACAGACACGTCTCATTCGAATCGATACGAATTTGTATCGATCTGGCATGGATGCGAATGCATTGTTCGTATCCATCGGCATGGATGAGAACGCATTGTTTGTATTGGTCAAGGATAGGGTTGCGATGTGTCTCGACTTGATGAATACAAACTTGGGTTGGATAGATGGGCGCATGATGGTTTGTTCGACTCGATTATTTTGCATCAATCAGGATGGACACATGCTGCGGACTTCATATCGGTACGTAGGTATCAATTGGATGATGAAGTATGTCAGTGCATTTCATATCGATCAGAGTTAGGATCGATACGAAAGGTGAAATAGTGGTTGAAGGGACTTGGATAATCATTTCGTATTGATCGATACGAAGGACTCGCTCATGCATCGACTCGAAGAAGACCGAAGGGCATGCGTAGGATAGCTATGTTGGGTGGATATGAAGGGTTCAAAAGCCATGTTCGTGTCGATCGTATTGGTATCGATCGATACGAAGGAAGCAATTAAAGCGGCGTGAAAGGTGGATCTCCCCTGGATCTACGAGACACGTCATCGATGTCAGCTTGATCGATTCGAAGAGAGGAGAGTATGGAGGCGAAGTGATGGATACGATTGCGACAGCCAACCAATGAACACAAACTTGCATCGATCATATCTCACAACCTATAAGACCAAATGCTATGAAGTTATCACAGAAGCTTACGTACAGCCTAAAGAATTGTCACACCAAATTTCAACTCCATTGGATAAAATCTTGATCGATACAAATTACATTTGTATCGATCACGGATCGAGCCGAAATCACCTGGGATCGATCGCGTGAGCCCACTCACGTGCCATAAGAAGTCTCCCGAAGTTTGAGCGAGATATTTGCATGGAGCGCCTATAAATAGCACCCTAGAGATTACAGAAAAGGGACTTTTGGATCCTATGACGTCCATACTCTGCCAAAATCATGATTGCACTCAAACTTCGTCGTTGTACTCAAAAATTACTTCTGTAATTCATTGTAACCAACAAGGACATCAATAAAAGATTATTCTTCAGAGTGGACGTAAGCCGAAGATAGCCGAACCACTATAAATCTTGTGTTTCTGTTTGTTGTTTTTCGATTGTTGTTCTCTGCTTTGTCTGGATCTGAGATTTGTGTTAGAATATTGTTGATCTGTGTTCATACATTGGTGCTTTCATGATATTTGGGGTTTGTGACCAGTTTTGGCGCAAACACTAGTTAAGCATGTGTGTGTTTTAAATTGTTAACTATGCACGCATGTTGGTCATTAACATGTTATGTTATTTGTGTTATTATTGTTCTCACACTCCTAGTTCCCTGATAATTAGCAAAATCACTTTGGGTTGAAATGATATATACCCGATATAAAACCACTTTGGGTTTAAATAAATTGATTTAGAAATAAAATTGGAATATTTTAAGTTTAATTTTATTTTATTTTATTTTATTGAAAGGTACTTAGATATAAAATGTCACTAGGATAATATAACACAAATCACATGTCAATATATGTTCGAATCACGCTATGCAAGTTTCAAACTTGTGACCTCTTGCTTCAAAGTCGATGCACTTAACCACTGAGACAATGGTGCTTGCCAAGTTTAAATTTATGTTTGAACTTGAAATTATGAAATTAAAATTTAATTGATTTAATGAAAGTTTAATTTAGATTTTTAGATTTAAACTTGTTTGATTTTAACTTAATAGCTTTGAGTGGAAAATTGTAATCTTAATTTGAATTTAATAATGAATCGATCGGAAATGAACACGAAAGTTAGAATTTGAACTAAATCGATTTATAATGTGAAAGATGATGTCTATTTAAACCTAAGCATTTCACTTATTGAGTTATCTGTACATTTCACTTGAGTTAACTTGCTCACATAAGAATGTTAGTTCAGACTCGAGTGTTTTTGTTTTACTTTATGCACGGGTCAGACCGAGTATCTCAGTTTAGCGAAGATGAAGAAGGGATTGAGAACCGTATCTACTGCTATTATAGCAATTGTCTAATCTGGTTGAAAAAATGTAAATTTTGATTTTTTTTTTTAAAAAATGCTTCATAAACTGTTTTATGTATTTATTTTTTGTATTATACTTTATCCTTCCGCTGCGAGATTCTGTATTTTGTTCTTTTGAATCTTGTTTCATTTGAACATTCCCATTAATAATCTTTCTTTTGAATAGTTTAAGTTAGACATGTGCGGTTTATTGTCGTCTTAAACTATCCAAAAAGGAAGGTTATTACAAAATGTATCTTGGAGAAGTTGACTTTCACTAAGATAAAATATTTACTTTGTAAATAGTGTATAAATTTTGTTGTATATAAAATTTTATAAAACATGTTCAAATCAGTAAATGAAAAGAAAATGGTGTTTTATAGTTAGAATTCGTTAGAAATTAGTAATGAAACTAATTGAAATTAGATTAATTGAAATGTTTCAATTAAAACGAAACGGAAATGAAATTGTGATGAATGAGTCAATATAGGAACTTGCATTTTTGTGTTAAAATGGAATGAACATTTTAATTAAGATAAATGCATTTTTTTGAGACATATAAAATAAAATTTTCATTTTGAATAAGTATAATTTTATAAAAAGAAAATTTGAGTTTTGGAATAATATATATAAGCACATATATTAGTATTCAAATTTTAAAATATATCAGAGGGTTTATATTTGTGTAAATGTGGTGGAATCAGTTAGAAATTACCTTGTATTAACAATTATACATTGTTACACATGTTCACATATATTTATTTTTCCATTTTATATATGTTAAAACTTGTAAATTGGTTGCATTAGTGTGACCGTTACAGTAATTAAAAAGTTAAGTAAATCATTTCGTAATGCATAAATAGATATATATATATATATATATATATTTAGGAATTAAGAAAATTGGCTTGAGTAACATAAATAATTATATAGATTGATAGGTTGATTAATGGAATGTGCATATATTAACATAAAACGAATATTTTAATAAAGAATTAGATGGTATAAATATGTGTATAATTGGATTTTATTGAAATTAATAAACTGGAGTAGGTTTTGGAATTTGAACCCCAAAAGTTTGTTTATAATATATACATGGCCCTTTCATTTGCTTTATATTTTAATATCACATCTGTATCCTCTTTCTTTTCATTTTTGAAGTTCTCCATGTAGGTTCCACTTGAGCATCCATTTAATTATTAGACTACTCATTCATTTCATATTAATTAATAGTAGCCTCATTTGAATTATTTCTAATTAATAATTGCCTTTTTTCATTTATTTTTCATTTGTTTCGTTTGCTCCTTTCAGACTACTTTACCTGAAGTTTTTTTTTTCAATTTTAATGAGAACATCCAAATTAATATTCATGTCACCTCATTCGTATTTACTATCCCACGTTTCTAAAGTTTATTTTGTTTATGCATTGTTAGTTCTTGTAGATTCCTTTCGTTGGCAATTTATTCTCCTAAAGCATTATATTTAAAAACGGAAGATTTATTTTTATCTTCATTCATATTTGTATTCCTTTACTTCACCACTTTTAATACCTATCGTTTTTAAGGCTGTTCAAATTTTTACTTTATTTTAATTACTAGTTAGTTTATATTTAGTCTATTAGTTGTTCATTTGTTTCCATCTTCATTCCTGTAGCCTCATTTCACTTTTCAAATCTCATCTTCTATAACTTCATTTTTTTTCTCTCTTCACCTTCCTACTTCCTTCTTTTTCATGTTTCTTCTTCAAATCTCCTTCTTATCCTTTTTTGTCAAATCTTTCTTTTTTTATTCTTATTCTTCAAATCTTCTTCTTCTTTTTCAAAGCTTCCTCTTCTTTTTCAAATTTTCTTCTACTTTTTCAAACCTTCTTCTTCTTTCCAAATCTTTTTCTTCAAATCTAGATCTATACAAACTTTTTTGTCTCTTCCAAAAATTTCTTAAAAAAAGATTAAGATGCAAAGTAACAAAATAAAGAAGAAAGTAGTTGCGGATCCAAATCTGACTAGAAAAGGAAAAGCCAAAAGGTGAGTGTTTAAACTCGCTCACGAAATACTGAAATTTGTTTGCAAGTTAAACCATGTCAGATGGTGATAAAAATTATTTATTGTTGGTTGGGAGTTTTAATTTGACATTTAATTTGATGGCTAAACAATAATATGTGATGACTAATAATTATTGTGACATGTTGTTGAATTGGTTGATTAGTTGAATAGCTTGATTTGAATGTTGATTGTATGTTATGATGGATGTTATTATGATTGAATGTGCGTTTATTCATTTATTTTGATATATCCCTATTATCACCCTAGTTTATTATAATGATGTAAATTTTCATATCAATTATTTGAACACTGAATAAGGATACAAAACCCTTGGATTTCTTGTATCGACATGTGAAACAAATTTAGTATGCTTAGATTTACTTCTAAACCATAAAAATGATTTTTAAGAAATAAACTGCCTCTACCTTATTTGAAAGTTTTCAAATTTAAATTTTGACACCATAGGAAGTTTTCATAAATATAATTTCAAAACTTTGGAAAATTTTCGTAAATCAAATCTCTCGAACTATGAAATTTGATTTGGAATTTTTCTGTAATTTTGTAAGTTTTTAGAATTGATCTATTATGAAAATTTTGAATCTCAAAATAATAACATTTCTAGAAAGTTTGAAACTTTAAAAATGTAGTTATCTGCATTCCATGTTTCGTTTGATTTTGATTTAGTTTGCGTAAGAATTTTAGTTCTTACCTGAGTGTATTATTTTCCTTTACGCTCGGGTCAGCCTGAGTATTTCAGTGTTTTGAAGATATTATTTCTTGAAGGTGGAGATGAAGTTGAAGACCGTATTTATTAATATTATTCTGCCGCATTACTTTGTTATATCTGTTAAATGTATAACTCTGGTGATATTGTAAAGTGAAATTATTGTATATTGTTCGACAGCTTCATGAACTGTTTATGTAATTATTATATTTTGTCATTCCACTGTGAGATTCTGTGATTTTATTCTTCTGTATCTTATTTCTTTAGAATAAAACTCCATTTATATTTTTTTATTTCGATCTATTTGAGTTAGACATGTGTAGTTTATTGTTGACTTAAATCATCCAAAATGGTGGGTCATCACGTACTGGTGGAAGTATTTATGCGATGCAATTACCATGGTTAAACATGTCGATTAAGGAAAGTTAAAAAAGAATAGGTGAGTCCCTTATTCGCCATGTCGTTACCCATTTTTTTAGGCATGGGGCAAATCGACTTCGTGATGAAGTAATTAAAGTTTAGAGTCTGGTAGGGAGATGATCGTGTTGAGAGTACATAGGAGCCTAAGAAGAATGTCCGACCTACCCATTCATAACTCTTTTCTAGTATGTTTCCATATTAGTTAGAAAGGTATGAATTACTTTTATATTTAGGTTCTAACTTATGTAGACACCATTGGATGGTAATAATGGTTGCGAATGTATCATTGGGACATATTATGGATGATGGATGCAAATGGATGTATTCTTTAGATTGTTTCTTTTTCACATTTAGGTTAATATATCTTCTAGATAGAACACACACTCACATTATCTCTTGTTTGTTGAGAATTATGCATATGGATGTTATATATGGATTGAATGGTTTCGCATATATTTAGAATTTCACGTATATTTACTTAGCATTTTGCATACATCTTGGATCCATGGCATGAGCATTTGCATGACAAAAGGTCGAGTAGATCAGAAGACCTCCTCCTCTTTACATCAGCATAAGTTCACGTCCACTTCATGATTGCATATATGTACATATTACAATAAAAAGTTAATAAGGAAAATGATCATCCGTGGATAATAGATGAATAGAGGTTGTAGCTATTGTTTATTGTGTGTACAAGTTAGATTTTTCCGTCCTTGGAGATTTTGTGGATAAAATCCTTCTAAATGGGGGAATGTAATGTCCCGAGAATTTAGCAGAAAATTTAGTAAGAAAATCAAATTTAAATTAAAGTAGGGCTAAAACAAAATTTTCACAAACATTTGAATTTGGTTACAAAACTTGTACCATTGCATCTATAGCATTTTTCTTGACAATTTTCATATATAACACTTTGAAATCGAAGTTAGTATGGAGAATTTACAGATGTTTGAAAATTTGAAAATAGAATAAAATTAAAAACTTACCAAATTTACACTGTATTGGTTCGAATCCTATGGTTTGATGGTCGACCGATAGCGGTCGACCATTCACATTAACTGAAGCATGATCAAGCGACTATAACCACCAAAATATTTCCCTTCATGCCCAAGGTTTGATATGCATATGAGATGAAAATGAAGATTCTTTAAGGCAAATCCAATGCTCTGGATCAGTCCATAACCTCTATAAATTAACACCTAAACTAACCCTAATTTCCTCAGAAAACCTACAGCTTACCAAAACTCTACCGAAATTCTTCCTCTCTGCTTCTAAACTTTTGTTAAAAAAATAAAAATCAAAGCAAGAGATCATGAGCAAATCGGATCTAGGAGGAAAGCTAGTCGGTGTTGATTCTCTAACCAAAAATTAGAGCTTGGAATTAAGGTGAGTAGGAACAGGTTGAGAAAGTTGATATGTTACAATTGAATTTAACCTATTCTATCTGATCTAGGGTGTTAGAATTTAAATGCAAACTATAAACCCTTAACTGTTAAACCTGGAATTTAAATTGGAAATTTGAGGTGGCGTAAATTGATAAACCTAATTTTAACCCAAGTTAAACCACTTTGATATTAAATTTAAAGCTTAAAGTTTGTTATCTCTAGATTTCACAAGTGTAATGAATTTTTTGTAAAATCCATGAATTTGAAACCAAGATAAAAGAGTAGAATCTCATAGACGGGTCATTGTAATTGCTTAGGGTTCACTGTGTATGCCAAATTAATATAATTAACAATAATTAAAAATCAAATCAGGAAACTAAGAAAACCCTAATTTTTGTAATGCGATCGGTCGACTGATAGGACGTAGCGGTCGATCAGTTAAAGACTGAAATGCATCATCTTAACCCCAGTCTGTGGCCCAGGTTAAATTATAAGCTATTAATTGTATGTATAAGTATATTATATACATATATTTGAATGTTAGGGACAGTAGGGAAGCTAGTTCCCTATGAGATGATGCTAGGATTTATGGAATAGGTTAAATATACTTTACCTAATGAGGGTCAACTATTCGATGGGGGGAAATTTTGTCACAAATGGCACTCACATAAGGTTCTATGGAAGGACACGTAACATTAGCTGGCGGCTGATGAAGTGTGTGGCCCCGGCACAATGAGACTCCTTGTTATGCATGATTCTGACGTGTCATGATATTGTATGGTAGATGGAGTCTAATGCATGCAATAAGAGACGTATACTGCAGTTGAGAGGTGGACACGGATGCAGATGATAAGACACACTGGCGAGTTGGCATTGCAATCTCCCCCTCGATGCATGCTTAGGTTATATGTAGTCGTAGTTATGGGAAATTTGTTCCCATATAGCCTAGTGGCGGTGTTTCCATGTCTAGTAGCCTAGTGATGGCGTTCCATATTGAGTAGCTCTGGTAGCGGTGCTTACATATCGAACAGCTCCAGTAGTGGTGTTTCCATATTGAGTAGCTCTAGGAGTGGAGGCCGATCGTTGGTTATTGAGGTTCGATCCTTGTAGTAACTTGCACATTTTAGTAGTATAGTTGTGTGATGGATAAAAACCTTTGGGTAAAAGACCCTAGGAATACACGGACACCTGTCGGACATATTAAGACACTTAGAGCAGAAATAAGTCGACTGCACATGATCATCATATGTTAAACCTACACACATTCGGCACACTTTTTTCTGACCTACTCCTTCTCGTTCTTTCCTTCCACAACAGGATGACAGGTTAGCAGTTGATTGGCATAGTGCAAGGAGAAAGGATCTAAACACCGGAGTCTGATATTCTTCATTGTTCCTCATGTAGCCCCTTATTGTATTAAACATCTATTAAAACTTATATTGTACTTTGCAAACAGTGCATATGAAAACTAATATTATGAAGACTGTTTTTCTAGAATGTTTATTTTCAGTGGTTGTATTTTAATTCATTTTGATGAGAGATCGTATAGAATGTCCTATAATTTACCTTTATAATTATGCTCCATAATCTTTTAAAACCCCAACAGATCGTATTTCTTTGCATGACGCGAGTTTGAAAGTTACCCTAAGCCTTAGATCGGTGTCGGGAAGTGCGAGTTGTTACAATAACAATGAAATTTGGAAAATGTAGTTAAAATGACTTTTGTAAATGGTGATTTATTAGAGATGGTTTATATGTCATAGCTAGAGGGTTTCGATGTCAGTGGGAGTGACGGTCTTAAGCAAGTATCTCGATGCTGGAACAAATGTTTTTATAAGGTAATCAAATAGATTGGTTTCTATCAAAACATAAAGGAAATGTGTGCATGCAAGAAAGAGAAAAATGATACTACAACATTCCTAGTTCTATACATCGATGATTTACTATTGATTGATAGCGATGTATCATTGTTACATTAGGGAAAGTGTGACTATCTAATAACTTTCAATGAAAGATTTAGGTGAAGGTCCTACATATTAGGTGTAAGATCTACGAGATGGATCGAAAATGAAACTATGATTTTCCCAATCTATGTATATAGATATCATACTGAGACGATTTAATATGGAGAATTCCAAATACATAAATGTTCCCATGTGGCATGGAATTGTCCTTTTTAAGAAGGAATCCTCATTAATGGATGAGGGCCTTATGCTTTGGTAATAAGATTGACGATGTATGTCATGCAATGGACTAGGGCAGTTATTGCCTATGCATTAGGTGCAATAAATCGATATCAATCTAATTCGGGAGAAAACATTTGACGGCTATAAAAGTCATTCTTAAGCATTAGAGAATTACTAAGGATTATTTTTCTAATTTATGGTAGCGATGAACTCCTTATGAAGGCGTATTGAATATTAATGATAGCAAGTCAGTCTCATAGTTTGTTTGTACTCTTGATAGAGGGTTCATTCGTTAGAAGAGTTCTAAACACGAAATTATGGAAGATTCTACCATAGAGGTTGAGTACATTGCCTTGGATGATTATGCAAAAGAAGCGATGTGGATATGCAAATATATCAAGGAGCTAGGGTGTGGTCCCAAGCATAGAAAGTCCAATGCTCATTTATTGTGATAATATTGTGGCAATTCAAATTGCACGGGAACCACGAGCCCACAAGAGCTCAATACACGTCCTCCATAAGTTCTAAATAATAAGGCAGTTTATCGATGATAGAGAGATCATGATTAAGAGAGTAGATACAAAAGATAACATTGTATATCATTCACTAAGGCGCCCTCTCATTCTATTTTTGAAAGAGTGATTGAAGGCATGAGGATAAAGATTTATAATTGGCCTCAAGTCCAAGTGAGAGATTGAGAGAATTAGGGGTATGCCTAAGGGGAAAATATGTAATTTGTTATGTAACCCATTATAAACAATATTGTTTGGAATAAAATATGTTTTTGGTTTTTTTTCTGCTATACACATTTGTTATATTATGGTATAAGTAATGAATAACTTACATTTAACATACATAAGTAGAAAATTCTTACAAGTAGCGTTTATCGATTGCGGTTAGGAATGAGTTCACAACCATGAGTATTAAAGGGATATTAACAAAAAGACCAACTCCTTAAAATGTTTCTAGTTGAGAAGTATAGAGAAAAGGATATTGATACACCTATTGAGACTAGTGTATGTAACAGTCTACATACGATAGACACTGATTTACTCATGACCACTGGAGCCACCAAGGGATTATGTACTTGTGATTATTTAGAACAATCATAAAATGAATAAAGAAGAGTCTTTCATAGGTTATATAACTCAATAAAATAGAAGACCTCAGGGAACTAGCATATAGTAGTCTTCTGACTTGAGAGTACCACCAAACTTGAGTATGTAGACTATACTTTCATTATAGGAACCACATGGCATAGAGACCATGTCATGGCTATAGTCGGGTACTTGAGTGAAATACTACTCAAGAGAGACAATATCATTTGAAATAATATGTTTTTGATTTTCTTATCTATTATGTGCTTTTTTATTATGATATAAATAATGAATAATTAACATTGAACATATATAAGTAGAAAATCTTTAGGAGTAGTGCTTATCGATTACAGTTACAAATAAGTTCATAACCATGAGTTTTGGGTACATATTTACAAAATACCAACTCCCTAATGTCCTTAGTCGAGAAGTATCGAAAAAAGTGTAACGATAAATCTATTGAGACTGATGTATGTAACGGTCTCCATACGATGGACAGTGATTGTAACGACCCAGAATTTTGGTCGTTAGATTTTGAACACTTAATTCATTTTAAATGTTAAATGTGAACTATAACTAGATTTGAAATAAGAATATTTTGGTTGAATCAATATAATTAGTTAAAATTTCAAATATGGCAATTTAATTGGATTTGAATAATAATAATTTAATATTTGGAATTGGAATAATTTGTAAATCTGGATGTAAATAGATATGAAAATGGTTTCTGAGATTAATTTAAGTCTAGTTTTATTTGAATTTTAGTATTGGACTTTTGGATGGAATCCAAAGTCGATAAGTCAAATTTGGAATTTTATATTATTTTAATAATGAAATTTTATATTTTAATAATGTAAATAATCAGATTTTGATTTAAAATGAATCAGATTAATTTCTAATGTGATTATAAATTCTATATGATTTATTATTGAGGTAGCAAAATTTTAAAGGTGAAATTTTAAGTGATTTCGACGATTTTGAAAATCGCTTGAATTAATCGACGAGTTAGAATAGCCTTCCGGGGCATAGCCTCGGAATTCGACAAAACCATTTCCATTGGATCCGTAATAGTTAGTTATTATCGGATTTCAAATTTCGTAGTGTTTGGAGTTACCGTTTGTTCGTATGGGTGAGAAACGCGTTGAAATTTAAATCGATAGATTAATAATTTAAATTGATTCATAAAGCTATCTTCCATATATGATTGAATTGGGTTCCGAAACACGTTTCATTGTGTTCGGAATGCGGGTAAAACCTTGTAAATGCCTGGCGGCACGTGTGATTTGGAGTTCGTTGGGAAAGGCTTGTTATTTGCAAATTTTATTAATAAAATATTATATTAAAACGTTTATATATACGTTCTTTTTAAGGCTGAAACCCTAGGGCTTTCACAGCCGGCGCCTCTATGCTGTTTAATGGCCGAAACACACCGATGTTCATCTCAAATTTTCGAGCAATCCATCAAATTTTAGCTAATTCTTCCAACTAGAAGATTGTAGAGGGCAGGGAGATGCTCAGATCCAACGATAGATTCTGGGTATCGTCGTCAATGGGAGCCTGAAAACGGCCGTGTAGTTTGTGCGTTCGAGCGTGCATTTCGAGTTGAGAAGGAGGCCGAGTTCGACGAAACTCTGGGTGAAGGTAGAGTTGGTATTGGGCTTCGTAGTGGTGGCCTCCGATCGAGGTGATTGGCTCCAGGGTGGTCGCGATAATCCACGACTAGAGGCGGCTATGGGTTCAATTGCGTGGTATCAGCCTAGAACGTGCGTGTAGAAGTCGAAGGCAACATTTTTGGTTCATCTCTGATCTAACGGCCGATGTTTGATGTAATATAAAAAAGAGAAAATTTGTTTTGAAATTTTAGACAAACTTTATCAATCCATAACTTTTGCTTACGTTATCAGATTTCGACGAAATTGGCAGCGCTGGAACCATAGCGAGGAGATCTATGCTGCAGTTCAGATCCGATTGGAGTTTGTGAAGATTTAGGTTAAATCGAAGATGCTCGATTTAATTAAAAATTGGAACGACTCAACGTTTAAACTCAAGGTGAGTTAATCTCACTCACATCTGGAATGCTAGTTAGTTTTAAATAGCTAATATTTAAATGATTGATTGATTGGTTGAATATGAAAATTATTATCAGATTTGATCGATATTTATTTATTGTGTTAACATCTGTAGATACAGGGAGACAGGTTGGAGGGATCCAACTGGATTCCTCAAAATTATTTAGATTTTTCTAATAATTCTGTTATATGATAATTTAATATCCTGTGATAAATTATATTGATAATTGAATATTGGTTGCTATTGTTTGCTTTAAATTATTTTGATATACTGAGTTATCAAAATCTATAGAATTGGATTTTTGAAAGGGAAATAAAAGAGTGAATTTTTAAGTAAAATAATTATAGAGAATTTGAATAAATTTAAGAATGAATTGGAAAAGAATATAAGTGATTTTAAAATCCTAATAAATAAATTCCAAGTATGGAAGGGGATTTTAAATAAACAGAGAAAAAAATGAATTTTTAAACTTAAGTGATTTAAAAGAATAAAAGATTCATTTTAAAATTTCAGAATTTAAATGGTTTAGGAAGCAATAAAAGGAATTTTTTATGAAATTGGTATTTCCGGTTTAAAATCATAATAAAGAGGTTAAATCCGGAATTTATGAAATTAATGGATTTTGAAATAAAATTTAGTAAGTAAGGAAGTTTATTTTAAAATGGAGTAAATTTTGGAAATCAATTTGAAAATTGATCAAGGGTTTGAAACCGAGTTTTAAAAGGAAGTTGATACTTTGAAACTTATAAACTGGGTTATAAAGAGAAGTAATATATCAATGGATATTTGGAAGAATAAATTCACGGTGGGAATTTATTAAAGCAATGAGTAAATTTGTTTAAAAATAAATAGTGATTTATTTTTAAAAGATGTGGAAGAGAAGTGTATTTCCCTGGATAGCCAAGTATGTTTTCAAAGCAAATTTTTAAGTATAAGTTAAAAGTTTTAAAGTTGTTTAAAAGTATGTTTAGAAAATTTATTATTTTTAAATGTTTAAAGTTTAAAGTAAGTATTTTTAAATTTATTTTAGTAGTAATTATTTAAAGGTGACTTGGTATTATGTTTTAAAAAGGATAAAAATTAATTTTTATGTTTTATAAAGTAATTTATTTTAAATATTCTTAAAGTATATATTTTTAGTAAAGTACTAAAGTGGTTTTTAAATTTAAATGTTAAAGTATATTTTATAGTATAGTGTTTTAAAATTGTTTTAAAATCTAGAATGTTTGGACTTGGTTGTTTTCAATGGAAATAGAAAATATTTGAGGAATTTATTCCGTGTCAAAATGGTGATTTGAAACTGTTTTCAAAAAGGGTTGAAAATGGAAATATATCCTACGAAGATATTTTGAGGATAATAAATAATTTAGGAAATTATTTATGTTTGATGGATGTTTGTGAATGTTAATTGATAGTTAAATAACCAACTATCAATATTGGCCAATGCGCTGATCGTTTCGAAGAGACCGGGATCGGGATTAATTTCTCGAAAACCACTTTGATCCGATTTGAACGTTTTCGTGTGAAAAACAAGAGTTTGGATTCGAAGGTGGAGCAATGAAGTGCAAGGGCTAGTCGCTACTAATCCTTGAGGTGATTCCAAAATGGATGTAGTAGAAGTAGTGCCTTTGGTTCCATTCGAACCCGGGACGGACTTGTATGGATGAATGCTTTCAGAACATCGTCATGAGGATGATGAGCATTCTAAGAGATATGTTCTAAAAAGGTAACGCTTAGCCTCGAGCCTCATCAACCGGGAATGACTGAAAATCAGGGGTTATGTAGCAAGGCTAAGTGGGTGGCACCCATTAGGGTGAGGTCAACCCTGTCTAGATGTCCCTTTTATGCAACTTAGTGGTGCGGTTGCTGATTCCAAATGCGGGGTGATCTTACTCAGGATTATCCAGTAAGGGGTAGTCCCGGTCTTGTGTTGCAGAGGATTTAGGGTGGATCCTCGGTATGCTGATCTAGACAAGGTACTGTGACAGATGGTACCCCAATGCCTAGTCATTAGTTGGAAATCCATTCTCCCTACGTGCATGTATGGTTTTGATTGTGCCCAACTATTGCTGAAACGTGAGATGCAAGCATTTCAGCTAGATTCTATTTTACTTTCTATAAACACTACTATAATATCAGATGGATTTGATAAGAAGTGTTTTAGCTATCGTAAGGTAAAAACTCGACATGTTTATTTGTGGCGTGGTCTTACGAGATACTTTTGATTTCAAATGATTTTGAAACTTTAATAATCAATTAGGGTGTATTTTTCTCACGCTGGTATTCCAGACTGACTCGGGTGTTATTTCATTATAATGCTCGGGTCAGACCGAGTATTATAAAATACAGGATATGATGCTTGGGAGCTCAGGAGAGGAGCTGGAGTTCGAGACGTATTACCCGTACTTGTTTATGTCCACTACTGTGATTGTTGAGTTTCTAACAAGTTGTGAGGCAGGTTGTTATAACTGCCAGGCTGGTAATTGCTGTTTTGTCTGTGTGTTACTCTGATGATGTATATAAAACAGATATGTTTTCATTTTGTGTAAAGATCTGATGTTAACTATTATATTTTGTTCAGCTGCGATTGTGAGATTCTGTTATTATTTAGTTCCTTCTTTCTTCTTTCTTTTCCCTCAACTATCTGTCTTTTCCGGCACTCGATCATCAGCATATTATACTGTGGCGTATTTTTTGTCGATTTTCGAGAGTCGAGAAGGGCGGGTCGTCACATGTGGTATCAGAGCTTAGGTTAGAGACCAAATGTAACAACCCGGAAATTTTGATCCCGAAAATTCCAGATAGTTAGTGAAAAGAAGAAAACGAAAGAAGAAGAAACAGAAAACTCAAACTCAGAATCTCACATTCGCAGCGGATAAAATATAATATCAAATAAAATAGCAGTTATACAAAGAAAACTATATCTGTTAGTTTACATTTAAATACATCAGAGTTACACAAATACATAAACACTGGACAAAACAATCATGTCCAGATACTACAATATCACAGTGGAAACTCTCCATATGTCCCTGCCATCCTGCTCGCCTCCTGAGCTCCAGAACGTCCTTACCTAAAAATTTGTAATACTCGGTCTGACCCGAGCATTACATCAAAGTAACACCCAGGTCAGGTTGGAAACCAGCGTGAGTAAACCCATCTAACAAGAATACAAAAGCATTCAATTTATATAAACACGGGGTAACTTATATCAATTTACACCTCACAAGTTGTTTTAGACATCAACCATTTCACACATCAATTTCTAAATGCCAAAAACTTAGATTTAAATGGTCCAATTTACTTAAGTCATTCCACTTCAGCCTATTAGTTTCACATATCAAATTATAAGAATTGAAGTGGTTTTGGGTATTTTCTAATACCCGACTCCGGTCTCTTCGAACCCCATGCCATCCTAACCCAAATTATTCAATTAAATAATTCATCTCTAATTACCAGATAACGTTTTTACACATCAATTCATAATTGATAGATAATCACATTATCACCATCCATCCAACATTTCATATCACCAAGCAATTCATATCAGAGATATCAACCAGACCAAAACACTCATCATCATTCAATCATTAGTAAGCAAGATTGATCACTTCATTAATTACATTAATTAATGATCCTCAAATTACTTTCATTAGTTAATTATTATTAAATTTCATTTAATAATTAACCTTTAATTTAATTATATTCATTAATCAATCTTGATTAATCAAAATCATAAATTAACTTTCCTTAGTTACTCCATGGATTAAACTAACTCCTTGATTAATTATATTAGTTAATCCTTTAATTACACTGAGTAATTATCACTAATTTTCTTCCACAAAGTGATTATCTTTTAATTATTTCCCATCAAGTAATTACCTTTTTACTAAATACATCAGTAATTATCCATTAATTACTTCACTAAGTAATTACACCTCATTAATTACCTTAAGTAATTATACTTAACCCAACATCAAACGATTATCTTAAAACTTAATTAATTAATTAAATTTAACCATATTAACTTAATTAATTACACTGAGAAATTAATTTCCTTTAATCTTCATTGAGTACTTACTCTAATCATCTTCTTAACATTAAATAATTATCTTTTAAGTAATTAATCTCTAATTAC
Organism: Allium cepa; assembly: GCA_030765085.1. Classification (NCBI taxonomy): domain Eukaryota; kingdom Viridiplantae; phylum Streptophyta; class Magnoliopsida; order Asparagales; family Amaryllidaceae; genus Allium; species Allium cepa. The sequence goes on along the minus strand of CM060939.1, from coordinate 344,395,624 downwards.
TTAATAAATTTATCCATATTTAGGGATTAATTAATCTCTAATTAATTAACTCATAATAATTAAATTAATTAACTATTCTTTAATCATTAATTAATTTCTCTTAATCACTTATTAAATAATTAAATCTATAATTATCCAAGACTTTTAGTTATTATAAGATAAACTCTTCAATCCTTATTACCTTCTAAATCATTAATAAGATCTTATTAATAAATCTTAAATCACTTATAATTAACATACTTTAAATTAAGTTTAAATAAATTTAAGAATCAACTAAATTAATATCATATTTATTCAACTTCGAAATCCCATAGTTAAACAAAAACATTGATTAATTATAAAAGTAATTTATTTAAGATCATTAGACCTGATAAAAAAACTTGATTTTATTTGGATTTTAAAACTGTATAAATTTTCCCTCGAAATCAATTCGAAAGCACTCGACCCAGATCCCAAAACAAACCCATCATTTCATATTAAACTTTGTTTTAAATATGAAACTGATAAATACCGGTGAACCCTCGAAGGCAACTCGCTACTAACTCGAGTAGAACACCGAGTAACTCCTTCTTCCCAGGTTCCAGAATTCTACTTCACCTTCCTCATCTCCTAAATGTTGCTCTGACATACATGAGCACAACCGCGTGCACCTGCACACAGTCCCTCTTCGCTGGAGCACGTCGTCGTCCATCTCCACAAACCGCCTCTGACCTGCTGAACCACCAGATCACCACTACATCGGTCGATAACACCCACATCAAAATTCGAACCTTTAAAACTCCTCCATAGGGAAAGGCCTCCATATTCCCACCTCGTTCTTCATGCTCAGGCCACCGGAACCTCCAAAAATTTGCCAACGACATGTTATTCTTTTCCCCCCATACCGCAGGCTTAACCAATCTTCTCGACGCCGAAATTCTCGAATAACTGATCCCGTTCCCAAACCCCTTAAAAACCCTAACTTCATCTAAATCGTCCACCTCTGACATAAAAAAAAGAATCTCCATTTTTCCTGATATCAAGGACTTCCAAACTTGCTTCAACCAAAACATCAACCCCTAATCCTTCGCCGTTCGCCAGGAATCGTGTACTTTCTCGATTTCGTTTAACTGGAAATTTCTCTCGAAATAAAAGACTAAAAATATTGATTTTATTTTAAAAAAAACATCATTTCTGATAACAAAACAGAATATGTAATTGAATCATTCAATTATAAAAATCGAAATTTTGATATAGCTTGCATCTTACTGTTCTTATTTATTTTTCAAACAACATCTCTATTTATTTTTCTTAAAAATATTATTAAACCTTAGTTCAGTTTAAAACAATCATGTTTTGTTTAAATTCCTAAGCCATAAGAGAATTAGAGTGAGAAGAATTGGGATTTTAATCTAAGTTTTACCTATGAAAACTAAAACAGAGGTGAACTCATGAATACCCAGACATTCACACAGCATTCATTCTTATAGTCATGATTCAGGAACTAAAACAAACATGCATTTCCAATTTTAAACAGGCATCACAATCTCACTACAAACATTTATCACTTATACCAAAAAATTTAAAAAAAATTGATGAAGCTTTAGTTTACTCATTGTTAAATTTTTGAACAGAGAAGATAAGACAACACCTTGATCAAGCAACAACATTTCAGATCTAGGCATAAGTACTTTTTTTTATTTACTTCCAGGGAATACTAAAAAAGAATAATGGTTACTTTTAGAAACTTTTACTTATCTAGAGATTTGCTAAAGATTTTCGGACTTAAAAGATTTAGCTACTCACCTCTAGTGAAATCAGAGAAGGCCTGAGATGGGAAAAACTGCAATTCTTTTTCTTTGATCTTGTTACTTGATTAGCTAACTGATCTGGGTTGTTGAACTCTTAATGAATTTGCTTGTTGTTTATATTTTGCATGCAGGCGTGATCTTGCTCCAGATTCCACTTTCTTTAAAACTCAGGTTGGAAAAAAATTACAGGTTTGATTAAGAATGAAGTATTGTTGATGATTGACTTAGCTGCAGGTTGTAAAAATGCTTTAGAGGCTTTGCTTTCTATTTGGAAAATTTGTTTACAGGATTTTTAGATGAAGAAAATTTTCTTTTGAACAGAAGTGTAGAGAAAAAAAATAAGCAGCCCATATATTTTCTAAATTTCTTTAAATGTAATCATCTTGCCACTTGTCTTTTCATGTAATCTTTAGCTTACAAATGTTCAAATGCCTATTTTAAATGTTTACACTTGTAAATTTTGTAAAAATTTATAATTTTTTTTTCATATTATACTTATGTCCTTATTATATTTTTTTCTAATATCTTTATACGTATACAACTTCTATATTTATTTAAAGAAATTATTAGTCTTTGTTAAATCCCTTTTAAACTTAAACTATGAACTTAATTTTATCATTAGTGTTTTATATTTTTTTCATATATATATATATATATATATATATATATTATAAATTTATATTTATACTTTTCCTAAATTTGCACTTATATAACCTTTAAGAAAATAATTTTGATACTAATTTATACATTAATAAATTATCACATTCTCAAGATATTATTCTGAATTTCTAAAATCCAATTTCACTTATAAACCATAAATATATGTATGAAAATAGAATAGCTATCATATGATAAGTTTTCCATATATCTATTAATAAAAGATGAATTCTGTTAAAATGAATGATTATAAAAGAAAATCATTAAACAAATATCATCAAATTCCAATAATTATATTAGGAGTTTATCAATGAATATTTATTCCGATATTTATAATTTATCGTTTATTATAGTTCTAATTCATCTATATACATATCCTATAAATTTATTATCAGATTTATTTGTTCAATTTATAAATCAGTGTTTTAATAAATCAAATCCTATTAATTACAAATTAACAGCTGTCCAAAAATCCGGGTTATCACAAATAACCAAGGCTTTGGTGGGAATTACTCGTTAGAAATAGAGTCCATAGTACTCTAAAATGAGTTGAGTGTAATAATAGATATGAGAGCGTACTTGTTAGTGAATATAAAACTGTTTTTGTACAATATTGACTTATCGGTTGAGTGTTTATGAATTCTGGTCGGTACGGGAAGTACAACTGTATCGATAGGGGTTTCTAAACTCTTAAACAAGATAAACCGACATAGTATTGTTTTTAAAGTGGGAAAATTAAATAATTTTACCCAAAATTATATTTTGATATAAAAGAAATAATTTTCCAAAATTATTATATATTCGAATGTTTGGTTCTTAATATTATAATCAAATATAAGAGTCTAAAATTTGAAATGGTTTATAACCACATAGAATTATCTAAGCATGGTTCAAATAAAAAGGTATATAGCTAAAATTTGATTTAAACCAGAATTTGTATCCCAGAAATTTTGTAAAGTGTTTTAAATGTGTTTAAAACAAAAGTTTGGCAATTTAAAATCTTGGAAATGTTTGAAATGTTTTCCAAAGTATTGGAGGGAAATAATGGAGTATTATTTTGGGAAATATTTTTGAATGGAAATTGTTTGAAAGGAATTTGTGGAAGTAAGGAAGCACTGAACTCACTTCAGTCGCTGGGAAACAATCCTGATGATGATGGCCACATCATCAGAATTCATTTTCGAGTTTCTAAAGTGATGGATTACTTCCGTGATGATTGGTTATGATATCTGTTTAGACTTGTTTGACATACAAGGTGTTTTAGAAATTTCAAAAGGGAAATTGTTTTGGCAAAAACAGGTTGTTTTGGAAATCCGAAAGTTTGACTTGATATCCTAGGTGTGTATGAGTTATTTATGATTTCAAATTGGTTTTGAAATAAAACCGGGTAATAGAATTCTGGGAACTCTAATTAAATAATGTGAAAAGTTAAGATAAAGCAACTACTGAACTTATTAAGTGAAGTGATTTGCATAAGAAAGGGAGAAATGAAAATTTTAATCCTGGAATTAAAATTTAATTGGAGTAAATGGAAGTGAATAAAATATATTTGCATTTAACTCAGGATAAGTTAAATATAAAATAAAATTGAAATTGAAATTGAATTTAATTGAATATAAAATTGAAATGTACAATGATTATAACTATGTAATGAAATTTTATACCCTTAAGCTATTAAGATGTGTGTGTGTGTGTGTGTGTGTGTGTGTGTAATTTGAAATTATGATTATAAGGTGAAAATGACTCAAATGAGCAATATAAGCTTTTAAATAAATAAGTTGGTGAACTTAAGAATAGGAAATGAAAGTTGTGAAACCAAAATAAAATGATTGGTATTTTATGGGAACTTCAAAAATTGATCCTAAATGACATATAAATTGGAATAAGGTAAAGAAAAATAAAATATGAATGGGCTTAAGTTAGTAAATAAGTTTGAACTTATATATAGAGAAATAGAATTTAGTTGAATTTGAATTGAATTAAAATCAAAACTCAGTTGTGTCATAAATAATCTTAAATAGAATTAAATTCTTATTTAAAATAGTAAAGGAAATGGTATGAATTTAAGTTGGCTAAATAAAATTTGGTTGAACTTGAATTAGAATCGGAAAAGAATTGAATTGAAAGAAAAATAAATTTAGTTGAAATGATATTGAATGAAGTAAATGCTCAATCAACTAAATCCAAAGGAATTATTCGAGGATGAATTTATGTAAGCTAAATTAAATGGAAATTGTATTGGAATGAATAAAATTTTGGTAATTTGTTAAAAATTTAAAAAGCAAAATAAAACCCAGTTCTGGTTTAGAATTATTGGAATGGTTATGTTATTAATAAATTCAGAAATTAATTGAGAAGGTGAATAAATTTAAAATGGATTGAGTAAGTAAACAAATTGAATTAAAATTTGCAATGGATTGGAATTTGATTGAATAAGAATCAAATTAAAATGGAAATAAGATTAAGGTGAGAAGAAATGGAGTTATTTTGTTATTGAAATAACTTAACCAAATTGGAAAATGATTGTGGTCGAGCTTTATAAGGGGTCTTGAATGAAATTTGTTTAAATCATAAAATTTTAATGCAAGTGAAAGAATTTTAATTTCTTATCATGATGAAATAAGAATGTATGAGTTGTAAATAATCCAGAATGGAATGATATTAATATAAACTTAAGTTGGATGATGAACTTGAAATGAGAATAGGGATTTGATTTAATAATTGTGATGAAGTAAAAATTGTTTGGGTTATGAATAATTCCGAATGAAATAAAACTGATATAGATTGAGATGGAATTAATTTTAAATGGTTATAAGCTTAAGTGATGGTTACTAGCATGGGTAACTTTAAAATTTGCAATGAAATTGGTTGTTTGTTGTAAACGGAATTGAATTGATTTAAAGAAGCAAATTAAGCTGGTTTTTGAATCAATTGGATTAAGTGAAATCTAATTATGTGGTTTTGTATATAAATGCAAGTGAATCATAAAAGAAATGCAAGTATATCAAATTTAAAATAAAAATTTGATTGTGAATCAATTTGGAATTGAATTGAAGTAAATTGATGTAAGTAAAGCATAGGTCAATCATATCAAGAGAAAATGAACTGGTTGTAGTAAATATGGATTATAAAAAGTAAACTTGATTGTAAATCATTCGAGTGGAATAAAATGAAGTTTAGATTTGTTAGGAAAATTAAATGGTGCCGAAAACTTGTGATTGCTATAAAGATGGTACTTGTAGGATTATGAAATTTGTTGTTGGGCTATGTAATTATTGTGTTTAGCTAAGATAAATGTATGGAAGGTTGTTAAAAATCTTATATTGTTGAAAACTGATATGTATGTTTGAGTAAGTACAGGTACGGAAGGCAATCGATAGAGTTGGAGGGCGTAAATGCATAATATAGTAGCTGTTTTCTTAAAAAAATGCTAATCAAAGGTACGCCTACGCAATAAAATTTGAAAAATGATATATATATTGTGGTATATTTTGTTTTCCGACCGTGTGGGTCGACGTATATATATTTATTTTTGTTGTGACATAGTGAAATGCTCTCCGTACAAAGGAGACGCTGTAAAAAAAATTCTAAAATTTTGGGAGTTAGAAATTTTTTGAAAATTTTGAGTTAACAAGAAAAGGTCGATTTTTGAAATGATGTTGAAACATAATCTCTTGAGTTAGAAATAATCGCAATGGTTTTGGAATTGAGCTAAACGTTTTGGTGAAGTGAATGTAAGTTTTTAACTAAGTAAGTTTGGGTAAGTGAACGAGTTTAGTAGCATTTTCCTACCTTAGCAAATTTCAGGGACGAAATTTTTATAAGGGGGAGGAATGTAGCGACCCAGAATTTTGGTCGTTAGATTTTGAACATTTAATTCATTTTAAATGTTAAATGTGAATTATAACTAGATTTGAAATAAGAAGATTTTGGTTGAATCAATATAATTAGTTAAAACTTCAAATATGGCAATTTAATTGGATTTGAATAATAATAATTTAATATTTGGAATTGGATTAATTTGTAAATCTGGATGGAAATAGATATGAAAATGGTTTCTAAGATTTTTTTAAGTCTAGTTTGATTTGAATTTTAATATTGGACTTTTGGATGGAATCCAAAGTCGATAAGTCAAATTTGGAATTTTATATTATTTTAATAATGAAATTTAATATTTTAATAATGTAAATAATCAGACTTTGATTTAAAATGAATCAGAATGATTTCTAATTTGACTATAAATTCTATATGATTTATTATTGAGTTGGTAAAATTTTAAAGGTGAAATTTTAAGTGATTTCGACGATTTTGAAAATCGCTCGAATTAATCGACGAGTTATAATAGCCTTCCGGGGTACAGTCTCGGAATTCGACGAAACCAGTTCCATTGCTTCCGTAATAGTTACTTATTTTCGGATTTCAAATTTCCTAGCGTTTGGAGTTACCGTTTGTTCGTACGGGTGAGAAACGCGTTGAAATTTAAATCGATAATTTAATATTTTAAATCGATTCATAAAGCTATCTTCCATATATGATTTAATTGGGTTTCGAAACACGTTTCATTGTGTTCGGAATGCGGATAAAACCTTATAAACGCCTGGCGGCACGTGTGATTTGGAGTTCGTTGGGAAAGGCTTGTTATTTGCAAATTTTATTAATAAAATATTATATTAAAACGTTTATATATACGTTCTTTTTAAGGCTGAAACCCTAGGGCTTTCACAGCCACCACCTCTATGTTGTTTAATGGCCAAAACACACCGATGTTCATCTCAAATTTTCGAGCAATCCATCAAGTTTTAGCTAATTCTTCCAACTAGAAGATTGTAGAGGGCAGAGAGATGCTCAGATCCAACGGTAGATTTTGAGTATCGTCGTCGATGGGAGCCTGAAAACGGCCGTGTAGTTCGTGCGTTCGAGCGTGCATTTCAAGTTGAGAAGGAAGTCGAGTTCGAAGAAACTCTAGGTGGAGGTGGAGTTGGCATAGGGCTTTGTAGTGGTGGCCTCCGATCGAGGTGATTGGCTCCAGGGTGGTCGCGATAATCCACGACTAGAGGCGGCTATGGGTTCAATAGCATGGTATCAGCCTGGAACGTGCGTGTAGAAGACGAAGGCAACAGTTTTGGTTCATCTCTGATCTAATGGACGATGTTTGATGTAATAAAAAAATTATTTTAAAATTTTATACAAACTTTATCAATTCATAGCTTTTGCATACGTTATCAGATTTCGACGAAATTAGCGGCGCTGGAACCGCAGCGAGGAGATCTATGTTGCAGTTCAGATCTAAGATCGATTGGCGTTCGTGAAGATTTTTGGTTAAATCGAAGATGCTCGATTTAATTTAAAATTGGAACGACTCAACGTTTAAACTCAAGGTGAGTTAATCTCGCTCACATCTGGAATGCTAGTTAGTTTTAAATAGATAATATTTAAATGATTGATTGATTGGTTGAATATGAAAATTATTATCAGATTTGATCGATATTTATTTGTTGTGTTAACATCTATGGAAGCAGGGAGACAGGTTGGAGGGATCCTACTGGATTCCTCAAAATCAGTTAGATTTTTCTAATAATTCTGTGATATGGTTATTTCATATCCTGTGATGAATTATATTGATAATTGGAATATTTAAATTATTTTGGTATACTGAGTTATCAAAATCTATAGAATTGGATTTTTGAAAGGGAAATAAAAGAGTGAATTTTTAAGTAAAATAATTATAGAGAATTTGAATAAATTTAAAAATGAATTAGAAAAGAATAAAAGTGATTTTAAAATCCTAATAAATAAATTCCAAGTATGGAAGGGGATTTTAAAAAAACAGAGGAAAAAATGAATTTTTAAACTTAAGTGATATTAAAGGAATAAAAGATTTATTTTAAAATTTCATAATTTAAATGGTTTAGGATGCAATAAAAGGAATTTTTTATGAAATTGGTATTTCCAGTTTAAAATCATAATAAAGAAGTTAAATCCGGAATTTATGAAGTTAATGGATTTTGAAATAAAATTTAGTAAGTAAGGGAGATTATTTTTAAATGGAGTAAATTTTGGAAATCAATTTGAAAATTGATTAAGGGTTTGAAACGGGGATTTAAAAGGAAGTTGAGACTTTGAAACTTATAAACTGGGTTATAAAGAGAAGTAATATATCAGTGGATATTTGGAAGAATAAATTCACGGTGGGAATTTATTAAAGCAATGAGTAAATTTGTTTTAAAATAAATAGTGATTTATTTTTAAAAGATGTGGAAGAAAGTGTATTTCCCTGGATAGCCAAGTACGTTTTCAAAGTAAATTTTTAAGTATAAGTTAAAAGTTTTAAAGTTGTTTAAAAGTATGTTTAGAAAAATTATTATTTTTATATGTTCAAATTTTAAAGTAAGTATTTTCAAATTTATTTTAGGAGTAATTATTTAAAAGTGACTTGGTATTATGTTTTAAAAAGGATAAAAATTAATTTTTATGTTTTACAAAGCAATTTATTTTAAAAATTCTTAAAGTATATATTTTTAATAAAGTATTAAAGTGGTTTTTAAATTTAAATGTTAAAGTATATTTTATAGTATAGTGTTTTAAAATTGTTTTAAAATCTAGAATGTTTGGACTTGGTTGTTTTCAGTGGGAATAGAAAATATTTGAGGAATTTATTCCATGTCAAAAGGGTGGTTTGAAACTGTTTTCAAAAAGGGTTGAAAATGGAAATATATCTTGCAAAGATATTTTGAGGATAATAAATAATTTGGGAAATTATTTATGTTTGATGGATGTTTGTGAATGTTAATTGATAGTTAATAACCGACTATCAATGTTGGCCAATGCGCTGATCATTTCGAAGAGACCGGGATCGGGATTAATTTCTCGAAAACCACTTCGATCTGGTTTGAACGTTTTCGTGTGGAAAACAAGAGTTTGGATTCAAAGGTGAAGCAGTGAAGTGCAAGGGCTAGTCACTACTAATCCTGCGGTGATTCCAAAATGGATGTAGTAGGAGTAGTACCTTCGGTTCCGTTCGAACCCGGGACGGACTTGTATGGATGAATGCTTTTAGAACATCATCAGGACGACGATGAGCGTTCTAAGAGATGTGTTCTAAAAAGGTAATGCTTAGCCTCGAGCCTCATCAACTGGGAATGACTGAAAATCAGGGGTTATGCAGCAAGGCTAAGTAGGTAGCGCCCATTAGGGTGAGGTCATCCCTGTCTAGATGTCCCTTTTATTCGGCTTAGTGGTGCGGTTGTTGATCCCAACCGGGGGGTGATCTTACTCGGGATTATCCAGTAAGGGGTAGTCCTGGTCTTGTGTTGCAGGGGATTTAGGGTGGATCCTCGGTACGCTGATCTAGACCAGGTACTGTGACAGGTGGTACCCCAGAGCCTAGTCATTAGTTGGAAATCCATTCTCCCTACGCGCCTGTACGGTTTTGATTATGCCCAACTATTGCTGAAACGTGAGATGCAAGCATTTAAGCTAGATTCTATTTTACTTTCTATAAACACTATTATAATATCAGACGGATTTGATAAGAAGTGTTTTAGCTATCGTAAGGTAAAAACCCGACATGCTTATTTGTGGCGTGGTCTTACGAGGTGCTTTTGATTTCAAAGGATTTTGAACCTTTAATAATCAATTTGGGTGTATTTTTCGCACGCTGGTATTCCAGACTGACTCGGTGTTATTTCGTTATAATGCTAGGGTCAGCCGAGTATTATAAAATACAGGATAGGATGCTTGGAATCTTAGGAGAGGAGCTGGAGTCCGAGACGTATTACCCGTACTTGTTTATGCCCGCTGCTATGATTATTGAGTTGCCAGCAAGTTGTGAGGCAGGTTGTTATAACTGCCAGGCTGGTAATTGCTGTTTTGTCTGTGTGCTACTCTGATGATGTATATAAAACAGGTATGTTTTCATTTTGTGTAAAGATCTGATATTAACTATTATATTTTGTTCTGCTACGATTGTGAGATTCTATTATTGTTTAGTTCCTTCTATCTTCTTTCTTTTCCCTCAACTATCTTTCTTTTCCGGCACTCGATCATCGGCATATTATACTGTGGCGTATTTTGTGTTGATTTTCGAGGGTCGAGAAGGGCGGGTTGTCACAGTGATTTATTCATAACCATTGGGGGCACCAAGGGAGTGCATACCACTGATTTAAAAGAATAATCATCGAATGACTCAGGGAGAGTCTGTTATATGTTATATAACTTAATCAAATAAATGATCTTAGGGTAATGACTTATAGTAGTCTTCTGACTTAAAAGAACTATCAAACTTGAGTATGTAGACTTTATTTTGATTATGGGGAATCACATGACATAGAGACTATGTTACTACCATGGTTAAGTACATGTTGAAATAATTAAAGTGAAACAATACCCAAGAAAGAATTTATCTCCTTCGTTATAGGAGGTTAGCATCCCGTAATTGGTAAACCAAATTACAATTAAAGCCAATGGCTAAAGAAAATAGAATAGTTGATAAATGTTACCAGATTGAACCATGGTGTTTAAAATTGACCTGTGTTATTAATAAGTATATTAAAAGAGCTTTTGACCATAGACCAAACTCTGGATATCTAAGTGATACAACAATGATGACAAGAATATATATATATAAACTATCATTACTAGGTGACTTATAATAGATTAGAAATATGATTTATCCTAAATGATCTATAAGCGTTGAACTTGAATCTATACTGCATTTCAATAAATTCCATACAGATTATGATATTTAAATCGTTTAAATATCAAATGTATATCGACTTCACACCAAAGAGTTAATGCAAATGTGCTACTACTTATTTTCAAATCCGACTAAGGCTATAATTAATTTATAAATGTTATAAATTAATACAAATGATGTATTGATATTTCTGGCTAATTTAAGGCTTAAAACCAGAGAAAAACAATGTATGAAAGTGTAACGCCACTAATTTTATTAACATTATCCGGGAGATTTAATTAGAGAAGTTAAATAGAATAATGTGATGTTAGTGTTCTAAGGGGATTGAGATTTGATAACTAACAAGGTCGGGCCCTAACTAATTAACTATTAAGATTTGTTTTAAAACTTAACATAGAAAAGAATTATGAGAGGGGAAAAGTAGGTATAGGTTTATCTTTTATGCCTTAAACCCTTTCCCTCCCGCATCATTCTCATTTTCACAACATCAAAACAATTAAAAGATAGGAAAAGGGAGGTTGTCCAGAAGAGTAAAGGAAAGTTTAGGAAATCAATAGGAAAAGCTAAGAAAACCGAATCAACCTTTAAATCTCAAGTCTCATTATCAAATCAAGGAGAATAACAATGAAGTCGTCTCACTTACGCCTACGTTATTTTGAAACTTTTAGATTTCTAGGTTGCTTGATGATTTTATGATATGCCATGCATGATTATGCCATCGTTTGATTAGTGAATTATTGGAATTTTTATGAAATTATTAGGATGGGTAAATGAGCAAAATCTTAGTAATTGATCTCCAAATGACTTGATTTTGGATACATTGTGAAAAAAAGAATTTGGGGTTGGGTTTTTAATTTCATAATTTTCAAATTAATAGGAATATTTTATGAATTTCCTAAGGAAGAAAAGGCATTTATTTCGGGTTTTAATTATTAAAAATAATTAAATAATGATTTTGGTCCCAAAATTTATATGTAATAAAGAATACGTTATTTCTATTTTTTGGTGAATTTTGGGGATTTTTCCTAAATATTTATGATTTATTATACTAGAAAAGCTTGATAATTATATTAAAATATAATAATAAACAATGAAGGGTGTGTAAATAATTAGGAATGATAAAATCTAAGCTATTGCAATTTTAATTTTTCTAAAAAGAAACTGGTAAAGAAAGTTATTACCCAAAAGAAATTTGATAAAGAATAAGAGTTGGTGGAAAGTGTTATCTTTAGAAAGAAATAATTTAGTTTTTAAACTACTTATTGTAATGCCACCAGGCGGCATCATCGTTGGAGACACCAGGCAGTATCATTGTTAAAGCAACTATGCGACATCATTGTTGTAACCACTATGCGGCATCATCATCGATGCAACCTCTTTGAACATATGACGTCAACATTGATGCCACCTATTTAGACATATGTCATCAACGTTGATGCCACGCGTTTGGACATACGCCATCAACGTTGATTCCTTCTTATTGGACATACACCATCAACGTTGATGACATCTATTTAGACATACATCATCAACGTTAATGCCACCTCTTTGACCATATATCATCATTGTTGGTGCCACCTGTTTGCACATACATCGTCAACATTGATGCCACCTTTTTGGACATATGTTATCAACGTTAATGCCACCTGTTTGAACATACGTCGTCAATTTGATGCCACCTTTTTGGACCTACGACATCAATGGATGATGTTTTCCTTTTTTTAAAATGATTTTAAGTGGTTTATCAATGTTAAAGATAATTATTTTAAAGGAAATAAATGGTTATTTAGCTCAATTTTGTGTGAAGTTTGCCATCGGAAAACCTTACTTAAATATAAGCAATTTTGTCATGTATGTGGCTATTGATTGAACATGTTTTACTGAATAATGCTATATGTTCACATTATCAATTAAATATGCATATTTTATCATTGTCATGCTCACATTTATGACCCAACACTATATCTTTTAGGATTTTAGTGGCAGAATTACCAGTTAGATTGTCCATATAGTGGATATGGTCAAATTAAACTCCAGAGTGAGTAGAATTACATCCAGACGATTAGATAGATCATATGTGTTAGGATGCCCCGAACTGGTTTAAAGGTAGGACTCATGAATTTAAAACCAGATAATATTTTAGGTGGGGTTAGTGTAGGGTCGCGCCCTATGCTTCAACCGTTAGCCCCGATTGGTGAAGGTCCATGATTCCAATGTGAAAGGATTTGTTGGTAGTGAGACTAAAACGACATTTACACACAGAAAGAAACTCATAGTTCCGTATGCTCGCCAGATTATAAGTTGCCTTATTCCTAACCACATTTAAGGATTTTTGGACATCTAGATATGTTTTGGCCTAAGTCATTCGATGGGTTATTAATTGGCCTACAAAACCAATAGGTTCATAGTGACCCTAGAAAAACTATGATTTGAGACAGACGACCTATTGCGGGGAAGAGTAAACCTTGGGCATGCATTACCTTGGATGGAAGACTAGTCATACTTACCCAGGTTGTGACCAAAGCACATGGTCATGTTATGTTTTGTTCTAATCATTATTGTTGTAGGTGCCTGATTTATGACTGGCATATTTACATAAGACTAGTGAGGGGAAAACCTATTTTCCAGCGGTGTTGTCTCACTAGATATCTAGTTGGTTCGAGATGGAATATTACTATTCACACCATATTTTTTGTCTAACCCGAAGTTTTTTCCCCCTAAACTCTCAAGTATCATTTGAGTAGGATGAGAGTAGGGATTTTCAGGTTAAATGAATACGCTTCCACAGGCGTGCAGGAGGTAAGCTAGCTAATGTTAGGAGTTTTTATTTTCGATGTTCTCTTTAAAGCCTATGCTATATTTAAATGGATGATGACAAAATTTATAATTGTCAAGTATTAGACTCTGATTAACCAAGGAAGTATCTTCATATGTTGCTTTTGGAGTACTTTATACTAATTATATTTTCTCTGAATGTGGGTAAAGAATGAGAACATGTAATGAATGTGAAAATATCACTTCTAAAATGTAATGAAAGTCTGATTAATGATAAATGTTTGAAAAAAAAAGTTATATTCATATGCTTTTGATGTTATTGATATGATTAACATAATCGTATTTTATCACTGGAGAATAGTACTATTGATGACTGCAGCATCGGTAGCGCTTGTTTTCAGAACTCAGAATAGTGGGTGTTACAACTTGGTATCAAAGCATAGGTTTACGTAAAACTTAAAAAGATTTTGAAAACATAATCCAAATAAATCAGAGAATAGGATTAAGGTATGAGATAATGCTAAAGTAATGTACTTGTATTTGCTATATATAAGTATATGTTCTATCTTTATTTTCCCCCTCGTAGACCATTCTTCTATATCTTGCAAAAATCTTTATGTAGATTCAATGGAAGTAAGATATAAAGTAGGAAATGAAAGATTGAATCTTGGTATAAGAAGCACCACAACTAACCGAAATGCTCGGCCTAATATTTTAGGGAATCCAAATCGACAAGAAAATGCTAATCCAAATGCAAATGCTAACCGGAGTGTTGAAACCCCACCAGTAGATATTGGGACTATGTAAAGACCCCATATTTAATCACTTTAGCTATGGATATTTAATATATTTTTAATTATTAATTTATGGATTTTATAACTCAAATAAAACTCATTTTATTTATAACTAGTGAGATGGTGAAACAGTTTTCAAAATCTGTTTACAAAAATATTTAATTCGAATAAAAATTATAAAATGTGACCAGAAATGGGTTTTCGAATTTTTGACTTTTCAGTGTCTAAAAGTTGTCGGGAAAATATTGTGGACGTTTGAGTTAATGTACTTGCACATTTATATATAAGTTAGAATGCATTCTGATATATATATATATATATAAGTTTATAAAAATGTGATGTGACTTTGTATGAAAAAGTTTAAATAAGTTTAAAAAATAAAAATAAAAGAAGTCATAGCATGTCATTTCTCTCAAAATATAAGTACAATAAGTATAAATGAATGGTGGAACAAAATAAAAGGGGGAGGACAAGGGTAACCATGTGAGCAAAGGGGGAGACAAAGGTATTAAGGTGGCTAGTTTAGAGCAGAGATCGTGTTTTAAGGATACTTTAATAATTTTGTTATATCGTGTTACATAAAAACCAATTTTTCATCTTTTTTCTCATTGGATTATTTTATTCTCATTTTCTTAAAAAACCTCTCCATGCTCTTGAGAAAACATTCATGGCTTCCATAGAAAATTCTAAAGTTAAAAATCTAAAAATTGTCACTTTTAAACTCTAAAACCTTATTTAACACCTCCTCCTTCCACTTCTACAACTTCGCCTTTCCAAACACAAGTCAAAACATCCTCATCCACCCAGGCCATGCATTGTCATCCCTTGGATTCAAAAGGTCCCTCCAAGGTCCAAATTCTAGTCGTTTACAAAGTAAAGTCGAGATCTAGGTCCTATTTCAAGTTCTGGGAGAAGTTACTTTGATTTAGTCAATTTTTGGTGAGTAAAGTTCGTGCCCTTAACTATGTTTTCTAAATATATATTATAGCTTGACTTGGTTGTAAATATGATATTTGTTTAGGTGTATATTTGTTGACTTGGATGTATGAGGTGACATATAGTTTGAATATGGAAGTTAAAAGTTAAGTCAATTTACAAGTTAAAATTTTTGCTTGTATGTGTTTAAATCATGGCATGTATATATATGTTTGAGATCATGCTTTTGTTGTGGTAAGCCAGAAGAAAGTTAGCACTAGAATTGTGTTATAGTGCGACAAAGAATTCCTTGTGTAAATCTATTGTCTTTGGTTTTAAATTTCAAAATGTTCAAGTTTAAAACTTGCTTATTTCCGAGAACATACCTTTATTGTTTACAAGCAGTAAAGTTTTCCAAGAGTTAAATTTTAAAGAAAAGACTCGGAAAATAAATTTTCAAGTTACGGGCCATACGGTGATAGTCGTTATAAGTGCAATTCGTGAAAACGAACTCTTTTCGAAATGTAAAAGTTTTTTCACTTACGAATCTTTTTGGAAATTATTTTAAAACATATTTTATGTAATAAAAAGTATTTATTTACTTTATTATTTATTTAGTTATTAATTAATTAATTAATTAACTAAGGTAATTAGTACTTAACATAAATTAACAAAGGTAAGTAGTACTTAAGTGTTAATCAAGTGAGTAAGTATGATTAGTTCATTAATTAAAAGTTAATTACTGTTCAATTATTACAGATTAATTATTATTTAATTATTTATTAAAGATCAGTTATTAATTAATTAATTATTAAAAAAAGGTTTAATTATTAATTAGTTAACAATTGAGTTAAATTTCATTAAGATTTAATTAGAACTCAATTAAGATTTAATTATTATTAAATAAATGTTTAGTTTACTTTTAAATTAAATAACAAAGGTTTAATTAATTTTAAATTAATTAGTAAAGATTTTGAATTTTGAGGTCACTTTATTTCTAAGGATTGGTTTTTTTAAAAGAGGTTTTCTTTTGCAAAAATATTGCAAACCAACGGATTTCTTTGTCGATTACTCATAAGTAACCTCAAATGATTATGCAACCAAATGACATCTGTTTAGTAGAGCAAACACCATTCTATTATTATAATAATTTGGACATGTTTACCAAAATAAACCCTCGTTTGCTATTATAATGATGTGGACATTACATGTCTATTAGTTGATTGTTGTATATTGATCTCTTTACGTATCTGCTTGTTATGTAAATACCCTTGGTATAACTTGGAAAGTTTAATTGAAAATTGAATAAAATATTGTGATCATTAAGCCTCTTTTGAATTTTAGATATCATTCTTTTAATTTTATTTCTTTTTAAATAAGGGTTTAAAGACAATTATTATGGTTTAAAGTAAAGTTATTATTTAATTGAAATGCTTAAGGTTTACCGCCATCTCAATATGATATTTTAAAGATAGTTCATTAAATATTTTTTAAGTGTTGAAGTTAGTTTCATTACTAGTAACTTGTTATTTAAAAGTTGTTTTAAATAAATAATTATTTATTATAAAGGAACTTGATCGAATAAGATTTATTAAAGAAGATTTGTTTTAAACAAGGAAAGTTTATAAAAAAGGAAATTTTATAAATTGAAAAGGATCTTGAAATTTGAAAAGAAGTTTTATAAACGATTCTGGAGATTTATAAAGAGTTTTATAAATGGATTTGGAATTTTAGTAAAGGATCTTTTCATAAATAAAAGTGATTACCAAAAGGATTTATGAAGAAATTTATAAAAGAATATGAGATTGGATTTTCTTTAACCAACCTTCTTAATTTTGGTGGTATGGACATTCGTTCCACACTTAACAACGAAAGAATAGTGTTTGAGGTTGTCCTTATCTCCAATTTAAATAACTTATGTTGCGATCCTTTTAATATGATTTTAAAGTAAGAAATCTTTCACAATGATTTGTGAATATACTTATGCCAGTAAGATAAGTATATGAATATTATGATAGATACTTTAGAAAGAGATTTAAATAAATTAAATATTATTGTGAGTCTTTGTGGTTATTATGGGTAATTAAATCTCTGAATTGTTTTTGTTTGTGTATTTGATAGTTAAATAACCAACTGTCAAATCTTAGCCAGTTTTGACTTAGGAAATAAATTAGAGCTTCACGTGTTCATAAGATTTGAGTTTCCTCAGAAGAACTCATTTGGTGAAAAGTCTCTAACTTTAAGGTATATATTAGAGATCCCTTTGGGACTCTAGTATAGTCTAATTACTTCCAAAAGAATCAGGAATGAGTCAACTGAAAATTATTAATTGTTGGTTCAAAGAGATCAAGATCGGATATATTATATGAAAACCACTGCGAACCAACGTATGCATTCGAGTGGAAGACATCTTGAGGATGATCTATGATGGAACTCTTTGAAGTGCAAGGGCTAATTGCTACTAATCTAGAGGGTGATTCCAAAATGGATGTAGTAGAGTTAGTGCCTTCGATTTTGTTTAAGACCCAAAGCGAACTTGTATGGATGAATGCTAGAATTGCATTTCTACCTCGAGGACAGTGTTAGTATTCCAATTGGGAATTGCTAAAAGAAGGTAAATTGTTGCCTCAAGCCTCACACTCGATTAATGGATAAAACAGGGTAGATACAATATGGCTATATGGGTTGCTCTATTAGGGTATGATCATCGCCTTATCTAAATTTGATATCTATACGCATGCTTCAGGGCCCATTTTTGATTGTTGGTCACAAACTAGGGGTGATCATATTCGGTACTATCCAAGCAAGGATAGGTTAGTTATGTGTTGGTGGAGGTCGAAAGGTTTTTGTCCTTAGGCACATTTTATCTTGAGTCGTACCATTTTTGAAAGGTAGTCCCTTACCTTGCCATTTGTTGGTATCTATTTTCCATATACATGCCTTAGCGGTATTAGATTGTATACTTGTTATTGTTATGATGCACACACATCATAACTGCTTGATTATTGGTATTTTAAACTTTAGACATTATTATAATATCACTAAATTTTATAATAAAAATCGTTTAGTTATTGTAAGGTAAAATCCCATCCGTGTTTACGTGCGGCGTGGTCTTACGAGATACATTTTATTTTGTAAAGGGTTTTCAAATGTAGAAATCCATATGTTTTGATTTGAGTTTTACACATGTAGTTTACCAAACTGACATTGACGCTATTTTCTTATAATGCTCGGATCAGCCCGAGTATATGTTCCAAATTTAGCTGAATCCTTTAGAACTTTTAAGAGACGAGCTGAATTCTCCTAGACATATTCACATATCTTATATTCTTTAATTCTTTTTGTTGCTTTGATTTTTGTCTGTATTTGCTAGTAATTGTAAGGACGGACTGTTATAATTGTCCAAATTGACGATAGGTTAGTGAACTTTGATATTGTGTATAATAAAGATGATTTCTTTTTGTAAAGATCCTTTGTGTATAATATATTCCTCGTTACGATGTGAGATTCTATTTTGTCTTTTTCTTCCTTTACCCCAATGACCTGCCTTTCAAACACTTAAATAATCAACACATGAATATCAAGGATATATTAAGTGTCATCTTTAGGTGTAAGAAAGGCAGAGCGTTACAGACCATGCATCGGTTTTTCATGAATATGATGCAAGCTGAAGCTGCTACTGGTTTGGATGGAGGAAATGCTAATAATGCAGGAGGTGCCAATCCTGAGGTACCCACTCATAACAATTTTGCCAAGTTGAGTCGTGATTATGCCAGCCTTGGAGGAAAGCCTTTTCTAGGAATGGAGTATGCTGTTGAAGTTGAGAATTGGTCATTGCACTGTGAGAGAATATTTGTTGACTTAAGTTTGAACGATGAACAAAAAAGGTTGACTTCTTGGCAGTTGTAGGAGATGCTTTGTACTGGTGGAACGGTGTGGCCGTAGATGTGCTCGAGGAAGAATTGACGTGGGTTGAGTTAGAAGAAGGTTTTAGGAGAGGTTCTTGTTTGGGGTAGCCAAGTTAACCTTGCTTAGGAAGTTTGTCGATTTGGAGCAAGGAGAAATGTCAGTGCTAGAGTATGCAACTAATTTTGATAAGCTAACCAGGTATTAATATGCTACCATAGATATTGTGATTAAGAGGAATGAGAAGTTCATGCAACATTTAAAGCCGGAGATTGCTAGAGCAACAATACCGCATTTCAAAGATCCGTGTAATGTTGTAACGACCCAGCTTCCAAACTCCAGGAAGTCGCATCGTTAAGAAGAAAGAAAGGGATAGAAATGAGAAAAGAAAGGAAAGAAAGAACAGACAACATCAGAATCTCACAGCGGAATCGAATAAATTATAATATATCACATAATACTTTACATAGTATCATATACATCAGAGTAATACAGCTAATACAACACAAACTAGACAGTTATAAACATCTGTCTAGCAATTACAATTCAAGTATCTCAGAGAAAACAGATACAACTCAAACACAGCGAAACCACTAAATATATCTACACGCTGAAGCCTCCTGCTCCATTATCTCCTTCAGAACTCGTCAAAGCAATCCTGAAACACTTGACTACTCATACGTAATATGAGTACCCAAGAGTTTAATAAAACAAAAAATAAACACTCAGGTCAGACAGGGGTCTAGTGTGAGTAAACGGGGATAAAAGTTGTTTAACTTTAGAAAATCCTTTGAAAACAAAAGGTATCACGTAAGACTTCCCACACATAAACATGGAAAAGTTTTTACCTTACGCTAACCAAAACATTTGATAGGAAATCCAGTGATATTATAATAGTGTCTAGGGTTTTCAAAATAAAATACAGAAATAGCTGGAATGCTTACATCTCACGTTCCAACATAGTTGGGCACAATCAAAACCGTACAGGCACTTATTGGATTTTGGATTCCATACAATGGCAGGGCTACTGAGGTACCGCCCGTCATAGTACGTGGCCTAGATCACCGTACCGAGGAGCCACCCTAGCTCCCCTGCAACACAAAGCCGGAACCACTCCTTACTGAACAGCTCCGAACAAGACCACCCCGCAGATTGGTCGTCGCCAACTGCCACACAACCGAATATAAAGGGACCTCTAGACAGGGATAAATCTTGCTCTCCAGTGGGTGCTACCCACAAAGCTTTGCTGCACCTCCCATGTTTTAGCCATTCCCGGTTGATGAGGCTTGAGGTTACGATTACCTTTATAGGACATATCAATCTTAGAATGCTCATCGTCCACCTGACGATGTTCTGAAAGCATTCAATCCATACAAGTTCGTTCCGGGTTCGAACGAAACCGAAGGCATTATCTCGTTACACTCGTATTGGAATCACCCTCAGAGTTAACGACGATAACCCTTGCACTCTAAATCACCATCTCGAACCTATAAGTACTATTCCGTCAACTCATTACGGAATCACCCACAGAGTTATACTGACGTATAGCCCTTACACCTCGAGTCTTCACTTGCTCCACTTGGATTAACGACCTAACGTTTAATTGGAATCGATGTGGTTTTCGGAGTTTCAAATATAGAAACCCGATCCCGGTCTCACCGAAACCAAACGCCATCTTAATGTCCAAGTTTTACTTAAGGGTTTTAAACAATTAACTCATTTCATTATTATCTAATTCACATAGATAAATAAGCTACATATCACAATAGATAATCACATTCATATCATAAACAGATAATTTGTATCATTATCACAAACAGATAATCATCCAACCAGATAATCCATCACAAACCATCATACTTAAACCAAACATTCATATCATACAGATACAACTAATCTCATTACTGAGATCACAACCATTCAACCAATAACATCCATAAGCAATGATTCATTAACCATCAATTATAATTAATTTAAAATGAATTAAATTAATTACAACCATCTCCAATTAATTTAAAATAAATTAAATTAATTAACACTTCTATAAATCCTGCTTAATATCCATAAATTAATTAACCTGGATAATTGATTACTTCCTAAGTATTCAACTTGATTAAACATCTTTGGTTAATCATTCACTAATTACAATAAGTAATTAGTCTTAAATTAATTTCATAAATTAATTAACCTTAATCATAAGTAATTAATATTTAATTACTCATTTATTAATTAATTACAATTAATTATATTTATCCTTAATTAATTACAATTAATTAATCACTTAATTAATTAATTATTACTAAATTAAACAATTCTTAATTACATCATTAATTATAATAATTAATGATCTCTAATATTTAAATAAATTACTTAATTAAAATTAATTACATTTAGTAATTAAATCTAATTATTAATCACCTTGATTAATATTAAATTTAGTAATTAACTATCTTTAATTACTCATTTATAAATTAATAAACCAATAATTAATCATTAATTAATTTCTTAATTAATTACAAAAGTAATTATCCAAATTACTAATTACATTCCAGTAATTATCAGTATTGCTTCTCTAAGTAATCCTGCTCCATTAATTACATTAAGTAATTACTCTCATAAAATCATCAAATGATTTATTTAAATTAATTAAACTAAATTAATTTACTTAAATAAATCACATATCCAAATTAATTACAATAAGTAATTAATTCATTAATTACTTTAACAATTAATAATACTTAACAAATTACAATTAATTATATTCAATTAATTAATCTAGTTAATTATCAAAATTAATTACATTAATTAATAAATTATCCCTAGATAATTATCACCAATTATTAGTTAACAACATTTCAACAATTAGAGACTTAAGGAAATTTGAATTAGATTAATTATTAATGAATCATTTCTAATTAAAATTAATCTAAACCATTATTTAAAAATCAAATAATTAAGTAAATCCTTAATTATCTTAAATATTTTTTTAAAATAATTTAATTACTTATCAAATAACTCGTTTACATTCAAAATGTATTAAAACAATACATTTCTAAAATTTAATTCAAATTCCAATTAAAAATTTAATATTTAAAATGTTTAACAATTTAAACATTTATCCAAATTTTAAATAAATTTATTCCTTAAAATAATAATAAAGAATCATTCATTATTTATAAAAGATCCTTTTATAAAAATAGTTTAAAACTAAATTACTTAATTTATTAAAGAGATCAAGCTTTAGAAAATGAATTGATTATTTAACTTTTCAAATCTAAAATTAACACTACATATTTTTATTCAAATATTAAAGGAACTAAATTATTTCAAGTTTTAAAACTTATTTGAAATCAGATTTCATTTTCAACTCTATTTTAAAACATTTAAATAAGTTCATTCATTTCTTTTTATTTTTATTTTTTTACAAACTGGTTTTGAATCCTAAACTGTTTTCTAAAGAAAATCTGAAAACAGTTTTTAACTTGATTTCAAAACAATTTAAACCTTGCTTAAACTTTTAAATCTGGTCAAAAAAAATTTAAAACTAACAAAACTGTTTTTAACTTAATGTCTGGTTTTGAAAGCAAACCTGAAACTATTCTTAAACTTGATTAAAACTAAATTTGAATCTTGTTTAAATTTAAGATTTCATTTTTTTAAAAACTTTGAATTTCAAACTTTTATTTGAATTCTGTTTTCAACTTCCACTTGAATCAAAATCCAGCTTTAAAAATATGAATTCATTCAAAAATTAAAACTGCAAAATTCTCTGGATTAAAACCTGAACTGTTTTTAAATCTTGATTTAAAACAGAATTTAAAACTTGTTTAAACTTAAAAGTTTCATTTTTAAAAACTTTGAATTTCAAACTACACTTAAATTCAGATTTAAGTTACACTTGAATCTAGTTTTCAACTTAAAAATATGAATTTTATTCAAATAAATTTAAAAACTGCAAAATCTCAGGTTTTTAACCCTGTAATCAAGTTTACCCGAGAAACCACTATTTTACTCCGAGTTCCAACCCATCCTACTTCGAGTCAAAATCAAAATTACCCGAGTAATGCCTCGAGTCAAAAACCCTGCACACCCCAGAAGTTCACCAGACCTTGAGAAACCACTGCAAACCTGTCAACAGTCCATTAGCTCGCCTCCGACCATCCTCATCGCTGCAACTCCGGATAACGATCCATCTACGACCCCTCTTTCCATCTCTTAAGTATTGAATCACTCGATGCAACAGATGAATCAAAATCTCCAAAAACCCAACCTTCAGATACTAGGCTTCAAACCTGGAAATTTCAAACCCTATCTCCTCTCTCTCTGATCATCCATTGCCAAGAATTTTCTTCATTCTTACATCAAGACTCCACTACAGAAAGCATCTTAACCCCCAAATTCACTAGCCTACAGATACTTTCAAAATTCCTATTTCTGTTAAAACAGAAATGCCTTTCTCCCCCCAACAGTTCAATTAAAACTGTAATATTTGTTTCCAAAATCCATGAATTCAATCATGCATTCTGTTACAAACTGTTTTAATGTTTTAAAAAGTTTGATGTACTTGCTTCTAGAAAAATATTTACTGTTGTAAATGTTTTCCAAAGACTACAGAATTTTAATATAGTTAAATTTTGATTTATAACTATCATTTCATTCTAAACAACAAAGTTTGTTTATATTACAAATTCTAGTTGATATCAAATCAGGTGATAATGGATTCTAAATAAATCTTAGTTTTGAAAAAAACAAAACAGGTTTGCAGATACCTGCAGCAGCAACACATATATATACATATTTATGTATATGTACATAGAACATTTATCAATATAAATCACACAAACATACATATTTCTACCCATTACACATGCACAGAAATTAAGCTTATAAATTGTGAAATTATTCACCAAATAAAGGCACTGCAGTTTTGATTCTTTTAAAAACAGTATGCATTAGTCTCTAGTTCTTATTTTTGCTTAAGCATTTATTTTAAAGGAGAAACTGTTTTTAAAAAAAAATAAAGGTTTACTCACCTTTTATGAAGATGCAGAGACAATTCCAAAGATGCAGATTTCAATTTCCAGGAACTGCATATTGAATCTGGATGCAATTTGCTAGTTGTAGATGATTACTGAAGTTGCTTTGCAGATTTGATTGAAGTTTGTAGAAGTTGATTTGCAGAATTTAGATTGCAGATTGGAGTTGTATGCAGATTTGAAGAAATTGATTGCAGGTTTGAAGATGAATGCAGATTTTTAACATGCATTTGTTTTAAGTTTTTGATTTTTCTCAAATCTGATTTCAGGTTTTCAATTGAGAAAAAGGTTTGAACAAACAATAAAAACATTTGTTATATTTCTTATTTGAAAGAATAAAATCCAAGAATAAATTAGTTTGCCACTTGTTATCTTTAGGTGTAGATAAATTTACAAGTGTCCATTTTATTAGTTAAATGACTAACACATGCATATCAATATTTAAAAGCAATTTCTAAATTTATAAATGTATTTGAATTTATCTTAAACCATTTCTAATTTATTCTTAGCATGTTTTCAAATGTTTATTAACATTAGCCTTGAAATAATTACATGTTTATTTATAACTTCTTATAACATATATTTTAATGTTTGTTTGATTATTTTTTAAAATAATATTCTTTATGAAACTAAATTTCAAAAGAAAAGATTTTTAAAAGAAAAGAAAAGTTGAATTCAATTTTATTTCAAAAGGTTTCAAACTAAATGTTATACTTTAATAAGAATGATTTAAATCTTATTTCAAAAAAAAGCAATTTTTAAAATAAAATAAAACAAACTTTTATTATAAAATAAAATTTAAACTATATTTATTCTTATAAACAAATAAATACTTACTTGCATTTCTATAAAAATATAAGAAAGATTTTTAAAACAAACCTTTGAAAAGTTTACAATACTAATTTTAATCAATTTACAAATTATACATTTATATAATAATTAGAAAATATCCTTTATTTAATATAAATTAAAATTAAAACCAAATGCTCTATTTACAATGTATAAACATTTATACATTATAAATAAAATATTTTAAATCAGCATAGAAAGATAATTTATTACTTAAATATTTTTAACTTTTGAAAAGAATACCATTAACAAACTAAATAATTATTAATTTTCAAAAGAGAAATTCTATTTGAATTAGATTATTAAATCAATATTTCACATTTTAAAATAATTATCAATGAAATTATTAAATAATTATTGCCTAAATTTCCGGGACATCACAAATGTAGTGATAGGAATGGCAATAAGGACTGCGGAGACGCTTTCAACTTTTGGGAAGGAGAAATCAGTGGAGGCCCAAAGTTCTTAGGGTAATATAAGGAAATTCTTCAAAAAGAAGGGAGCTCAAAAGAGTGGAGGTGCTAATAAAAGAAGGCGGATGTTGTTTGCTACAACTGCAATAAGAAAGAACACTTTGTAAATGAGTGTCGCTCTCGTAGTGGAAAGAAGACAGTAAGAAAGAAGAACTTGAAGTGAAATAACTAAAATTAGATGGGTCATTATAAGAATGAATGTCCATTACCGGCTAAGGCTGAAAAATGGAAAGTTTTTTCTTTGGAACAGTCAGCTTCTAGACCGACTAAGGAAGGGAAAGGAAAGTCTATAATGGAAGGTACGCTTTTGATTCATGACATTCTTTTTGAAGTATTATTTAATAATGGTCTATCATATTCTTTTGTCTCACAATGTTTGGTAGATAAGTTAAAGCTAGAACCATCATACCTTATTACTTCGTCAAGGGTTGCGAATCTGATAGAAGATTATGAGACTGCCCATTTAGAATTTGAGCTTTTAGGTCATGCATTTACCTGCAATTTATATGCGTTTGACTTTATAGTTTTGGGATTATTTTGGGAATGGACTGGTTAAGCAAATACGATGCCAGGATAGGAAGATATCACTAAGACACCTTAATAGCCATGAATGAATTATATACTTGGTAGAAAATTCAAATTTGGATATTTGTACTTTATTGGGTGCAATGGAAGTGGAGGATGAAGTAAATCACATTTTTACTGAAAGTCATTATACAGAAATTTTTGAGCCAGTTACAGTACTATTGCTGAAACAAGCTATTGAGTTTCAAATAGATCTTGTACCTGGAGCTGAACTCGTGAGTAGACTCCAAGCAGAATTACACCCATTGAGATGAAAGAGTTAAAGGTGCAGTTGGTGGACTTAGAAGGAAAGAATTTTATTAGACCAAGTAGTTCACCTTGGGGATGTTAAGAAGGGAAGTTCCTTGCTTATGTGGTTTTAGAAAATGGGTTATCTATAGATCCAACAAAGATTGAAGCTGTTAATAACTGGTAAAGGCCGGAGACTATAACCAAGATAAGAAGTTTTCTGGGGTTAGCCAGCTATTATACTAGATTCATTACAGATTTCTCTCGTATAGCGACACCTACGACTAAACTGACATGGAAGGGTGTAAAGTATGTTTGTACTGATAAACGTGAAGAAGCATTCTTAAAGCTAAAACATTATTGACCAATATGCCCGTGTTAGTTGTTCTAGATGGGAATCAAAATTTAATGGTGTATACTGATGCATGCGGAGCAAGGTTAGGAGCTTTGTTAATGCAAAGAGGTAACGTGATTGCCTACGCTTCTCAACAACATCGACCACATGAAATTAGATATCTAACTTATGATTTAGAGCTGGCAGCGATGATCTTTTCTTTGAAAGTATAGATACACTATCTTTTGGGAGAATGATTCGATTTTTTTATAGATCATAAGTTTTTGAAATATTAATTCTCTCAGAAGGAGTCGAATATGAGACAGCAAAGTGGTTAGAGTTTTCGATAGCTTATGATTTTGATATTGAGTATACACTATGAAAAGGAAATAAAATTACAGATGCACTTAGCAGAAAACATCGGAGTGCAGTGTTAGCTTTGTTAGAAGAATGGAAAGATGTGGAGGCATTTAATACTTGTGGTGTAAGGTTAAGGTCGACAATTAGTTCTAGTCAGAATACTACAATGTTATCATGTTTGGAAGTTCAACTGGTAATGATTGAAAGGATTGCTTCTAAGTAGAAAGATGATCCATTACTAGCTGGATGGAATGGAAGGCTTAAAGAAGGAACTCAGACCGACGATTTAAAATATTTTAGTCTTGACTAGAAGAGATGGTTAAGGAGGAACGATCGGTTGTGTGTTCCAGATGTTTGCAACATAAGGAAGGAAGTTCTTGTTGAGTGTCATTGATCGAAGTATACTATTCATCCTGGAGGAAATACAATGTTTTAGGATATGACAAGGAGTT
This sequence comes from Allium cepa, assembly GCA_030765085.1. Lineage (NCBI taxonomy): Eukaryota > Viridiplantae > Streptophyta > Magnoliopsida > Asparagales > Amaryllidaceae > Allium > Allium cepa. The sequence goes on along the minus strand of CM060939.1, from coordinate 344,367,775 downwards.
TCATCTAGGAAGGAATGAAGAGATATGTAGGCTCATGGGTAAAACAATGTTTGAATTGCTAGCAGTAAAAGCCCAACATCATAAACCAAGTGGATTGTTTCAACCTTTAAAAGTGCCACTTTGGAAATGGGATTCCATGTCCATGGATTTTATTGATGAGTTTCTAAGGTCGAATAGGGGAAATGAAAGCATATGGGTCATGGTAGATAAACTGACCAAGGGTGTACTCTTTATTCTCGTTAAGTCGATAAGGATAACACCTACCTTAGCTAAGTGTTTATGAAGAATATTGTATGACTACATGAGATTCCTAGTAGTATAGTTAGCGATTGAGATATTTTATTCACTAGTGAATTCCGGAAGAGTCTGCAAGAAGTGTTAGCTACTAAGCTGAAAATGAGTATCGCTTACTATCCATAAACGGAAAAAGTTAACAAAATTATTGAACATTTGTTAAGCGCTTATGTACTAGACTTTAGAGGCTCATGGGAAGACTATTTGTACTTAGTCGAGTTTTCCTATTATAATAGTTATCAAACTACTATAGGAATGACACCTTTCGAAGCTCTTTACGAAAGGCCATGCAAATCACTAGTGTTTTGGTTGGAGACCGGAGATAGGTTGGTTTTTGGTTCAGATATAGGGTGAGAAGCTACAAAAAAGATTGAATTGGTCTGAACAAGGATGATGGAAGCTCGGTCTAGGTAGAAAAGTTACGCAGATAAAAGGCATAAGGATTCAGAGTTCTCTGTTGGAGACCATGATTTTGTTAAAATATCACTGATGAAAGGTGTGATGCGGTTTGGAAAGACGGGAAAATCGGCACTGGGATGTGTAGGTCTATTTCCTATTATAGAACGGATCGAAAAACTTCCTTATCGGGTAGAGTTACCGAGTAGTTCGGTAGGAATTCATATTGTATTTCATGTTTCTCATCTTAGAAAGTGTGTTCATGATCCAGAGACCACTATTGCACTAATAGTATTGGAAGATTTTTTAGTGGAACCGGATATGACTTTTGTTAGGAAACCGGTTCGTGTTGTTGCAAGGGATGAGAAGAAGTTAAGAAACAAGCCACGCAAGTTAATGAAAGTCCAATGAAGTGACAATGAGAAGGACTGTCCTTGGAAGACAAAGGATATGATTAGAGAAACTTATCCTGAGTTATTATGTTGGTATGTTATATACTTATTATATAGACTTTGTTGCTGGTAGGATATACGAGCATTGGTTATTATAAATATTTGCATGCTTGACATGATTATTACATAGTCCTTGCTGAATTTCGAGAATGAAATTCTTTATGGAGGGGAGCATGTAATACCCTTAATTTTGATTAACATTATTTAGGAGATTTAGTTATATAAATTAAATAGAATAATGTGATGTGTAGTGTGATAAGCGTATTAAGATTTGATAACTAACAAAGTCGGGCCTTAACTAATTAATTATTAAGGTTTATTTTAAAACTAAACGTAGAAAAGAATGTATATATGGGGAAAAGTAGTTACATGCCTATCTTCTATGTCGTAAACCCTCCCTCTCCCATATCATTCTCATTTTCACAGCATTAACACAATTAAAAAAAGAAATAGGAGGTTGTCCATTAAACAAGAAGAGTAGAGGAAAAAAGCTTAGGAAATCAAGAGGAAAAGACAAGGAAACCAAATCAACCTTCAAATCTCAAGTATCATCATCAAATCAAGGTGAAAAATAATAAATCATCTCATATATGCTTGTGCCATTTCAGATTTTATGGATTTTCATGTTGCTTGATGATTTTATGATATGCCATGTATGATTATGCCATTGTTTGATTAGTTAACGAATTATTGGAATTTTTATGAAATTGTTATGATAGGTTTATGAGCAAAAAATTAGTGATGGATCTTTAAACGAGTTGATTTTTGGTAATGTTATGAAAAACAGAGATGGATTTTCGATTTCATAATGTTTCAAATTAATAGGAATATTTTATGAATTTCGTAAAGAATAAAGGGCATTTATTTTGGGTTTTAATTATTAAAAATAATTAAATAATGATCTTGGTCCTGAAATTTTTATATGTTAGAGAATAAGTTAGTTCTCATTTTTAATGAATTTTAGGGATTTTTCCCAAGTGTTTATGATTTATTACGAATTTATTAAATTAGAAAAGCTTAATAATTATATTAAAATAATCATAAATAATGAAGGGTTTACAAATAATTTGAGAATGATAAAATCTAATCTATTGCTGTTTTTCTAAATATAAATTAATAACGAAAGTTATTAGCCGATAAAAATTTGATAAAGAATAAGAGTTGGTGGAAAGTGTTGTCGTTAAAAAGAAATAATTCATTTTTTAAACTATTTACAGTATTGCCACTAGGCAACATCATTGTTGATGTCGCCATGCAGTATCATCATTTATTCCACCCTTTTAGATATACATTGTCAACGATGATGCCGCTTCTTTCAACATATACCATCAATGTTGATGCCACCCGTTTGGAATTACGTCATCAACGTCAATGCTACCTCTTTGAACATATATCGTCAATGTTGATGCCACATGTTTGGACATACATTGTCAATGTTGATGCCACCTCTTTGAACATACATTGTCAACGTTGATGCCACCTCTTTAGACCTATGTTGTCAATGTTGATGCCATCTCTTTGGACATATGTCATCAACGTTGATGCCACCTATTTAGGCATACATCATCAATGTTGATGCCACATTTTTGGACATACGTCGTCAACATTGATGCCACCTTTATGGACTTCCTACATCAGTGGATGACATTTTCCTTTCTTTAAAAAATGATTTTAAGTAGTTTATCAATGTTAAAGATAATTAATTTCAAGGAAATAAATGGTGATTTAGCCCAATTTTGTGTGAAGTTTGCCAATGGAAAATCTTACTTAATTATAAGTAATTTTGCCATGTATGTGACTATTGATTAAACATATTTTACTAAATAATGCTATATGTTCTTATTATCAATTAATCGAATAAATTTACCTATTTTATCATTGTTATGCTCACATTTCATGACCCAACAATGAATCTTCGGATTTTAGAAGGTAGAATTACCAACTAGGTTGTCTCCATAGTGAGTATGGTCAGATTAAACTCTAGAGTGAATAGAATTACTTCCAGGATATCAGATAGATCAATTGTATTAGGATCCCCCGAGTTGGTTCAGAGGTATCACTCATGAATTTAAAACAAAGATAAGGTTTAGATGGGACTGGTGTAGGGTCGCGTCCTATGCTTCAACCGTTGGCCCTCGGTTTGTAAATGTCTACGATTCCAGTGTCTAGGGCTTTGTCAGTTGTGAGACTAAAAGGATGTTTACCAAAAAAAGAAATTCCTAGCTCTATATGCTCATCGGATATTTAAGTTTCTTTAATCTTAACTATGTCTGAGGATTTATAGACATCTGGATATGTTTTGGCCCGGGTTAGCCCGATAGGTTATTGGTTGTTCTGCAAAACCATTAGGTTCGTGGTGACCCTAGAAAAATTATGATTTGAAATAGACAGCCTATTATTGGGAAGGGTAAACTTTGGATGTGCATAACCCTTGGATGAAAAATTAGTCAGACTTACCTAGGTTGCAAGCAAGCAATGATCATGTTATGTTTTGTTCTAATCATTGTGGTTGTAGGTACATGATTTATGACTGACATATTTGGATAAGATACTAGTGAGGAAAAATCAGTTTCGCTCAGCAGCATGGTCTCACTAGATATCTATTTGGTTCGAGATGGAATTATTATTCACACTAGACTTTTTGTTCGATCCAAAGTTTATTTTCTCCCCCTAAACTCTTGGGTACTCATTTGGGTAGGTCTAGAATAGGGATTTTCAGATTAGATGAATAAGCTTCCAGAGACGTGCAGGAGGCAAGCTAACTAATATTAGGAGTTTTTATCTTGTTGTGTTCTTTAAAGCTTATGCTATGTTTGAATGGATGTAATTACAAAATTTATGACTGCAAGTATTAGACTCTAATCAACCAAATGGGCATCTTTTATTTATCGCTCTTGGAGTACTTTGTACTTATAATATTTTCTCTGAACGTGGAAAATGAATGGGATTATGTAATGAATGTGAAAATATTATATCTGAAGTGTAATGAAAGTTTGATTAATGGTAAATGATTGAAAATATTTCGTATTCATATGCTTCTAATGTTAATAATATGATTAACATAACTACATTTTGTCACTGGAAATAATGCTATTGATGACTACAACATTAGTAGCGTTTATTTTGAGACCTTAAAATGGTTGAGGTTAAAGAAAGTTATATGATGGTTCGGTTGACTCTGAATTTAAAGATAATTACTTAAACGTTGATTCAAATTGAAGTCAAATGGAGTATCGATCAAACCGAGTCACGGTCGACCATATTAGGGATTAGTAGGAAAATATAACTCGGTTTTCGAATCTGGTGGAAATCAGGGTGAAAAATGCATTGGCCGACGGCTATAAATAGCCTAGCATCCACATTGTTTTGAAGAAACTTTTAGTCGCCCATGTCCCTATTTTTGTTGCCTACCTTTTTACACTACAAATCAAAGAGAATGAGGAGACCGCAGTGCTCTAAAAGGTAGAATTACACAAAAAAGTATTGGTTCTTGACAAGGTCACTTCAAAGAGAGGTATAAACTTTACTCTATGTAACGACCCGGATTTTCTGTCGTTAATTTTGAATATCTAAATGGTTTAGATATGGGATTTGGGATTTATAATCGAGTTAGTAAGTTTTTAAAACTGAAATTTTAATCGATTTCAAAATTTTAAATTTGTCTATTTAATCGACGCGTTAAATAGCGGTTTGGGGCATAGCCTCAGAATTCGATGAAACCAGTTCCATTAGATCCGTAATAGTGTATTATTGTCGGATTTCAAATCTCGTATTGTTTGGAGTTATCGTTTGATAGTACGGATATAAATGTGCTGAAATTTATATCAAAATTTAATATAATAATTAGGTCCAAAATGATATCTTCTCTATACGACTGAATTTGGACTCAAAACATTTTCCATTGTGATATGAATAGGGGTATAGCATTATAAACGCCCAGCGGCACGTCTCGTTAGGGGATCACTATTTTGAGTTGCGTAAATCAAAATATTTTGAAGATTTATTTAATTATATATTGACCAGTCAACCATTGTTCCTTCTTAAATATGCTGCCTTCTCTATTCAAACACGCAACATTCCTTTCTCCTTCAAATCATGTCTTCCCTCTTCTTTATTCTTGTAGGTCAGATCGCCTCTTATCAAACATAAAAATATATTCACCTCGTTCAAATTTACATATCTTCTCCTTGTCTCCTTCTATATGAAGATTTGCGCTTCTCCTTTAAAAAAAAGAAACAAACAAAAAAAATGGCGACGCGTTATCATGCCGTTGGCAACCTTAGAGCTCATGCGCGTATGGACGGGGACATCTAAAAGGCGACACTAGGCATTCGATCATTTCTGTTTTGGGCTGTTGGAAGCTGTTGTGGGCCACGGTAAGGTCTAGTTGATGGCGGCGTGGCTCGAGTGAAATCGAGGCAAGGCTAGGTGGGGCCGCGATGGGAGGTAGCGCGTGAGCAGAGAGACGCGTTCGATCGCGAATTGGGAAGCATCGTGATTGAAAGGACATGGCATCGACTTGGAAGACCTCGATCGATCGATGCAGACAAGCTAGGTGGTGGTCGCGATGGTAGGAGGTAGAGAAACATGAGGCGCACGACGTCGCGCCTGGTCTCTGATGAAGTCGCGTGAAGACCTGAATGCCTGCAGTGGCTTCGAGAGGAAGTGGTATTGGAATGTGATTGAGTTAAATTTTATAATTGGTTAATTTAATTTAGAATTTGAATTTGGAACCGCCAATAAAATTTTAACTAAAATTCTATATGAGGTTTAAATCGGATGAGATCAGTAGTGTGGGTTCATGGCTGGGAAAATCTACACAATAGAAATGATTTGGAACTACTAGCAATTTCAAAAGGAAAAAAAAAAGAAAAAACAATCAAATTATCAAGGTGAGTTTTACTCACTCAACTCAGATTATTGTTTCTATTTAATATGTTGAAAATTAATTATTGATTGGTTGGATGGATTTATAAATTATTATTTATTGGATATGATACAAATATATAGTAGTATATATATTAGTAGTTGGAGTGATATTCCCGCATATTATAGCGGATGAGATCCTATGCGCCCGCATAATAGCGGATGACCCTATATACTGCGATATCCCCTCGAAGTGGGATTGGTATTTTTATTTTTGTCTAACCACTTAGATGCAGGGAAAACAGGTTGGAGGAATCCAACTGGATTCCTTAAATATACTAGTGCTTTTCGTATATAAAATATATGATGTGATTAAATAATCTGCTAGATTATTGTGTGTTTTTAAATATTATAATTGCATGGGAATTAACTTTGGTATATTAAATACCATGAATAAATTATTGAATTTTGACGAATTAAAAGAAGATTTTTGTATAAAAATATGTATACTGAAAATTGTATTATTTAAAAGAGATTGATTTGAATAAGCAAAAATTGGTTTTTGATCGTACTAAATAATGCGAGAAAAATGATTTGAAAAGGGGTCTTAAAATAAATTATATAGAGGAATTTTTAAGACTGGATTTCAAAATGATATTTGGGAAATAACATAGAAAGAAGTTGAAATCGAAATAAAAAAATAGATTGGCAAAAATAAATGAAATTTTATAAGAAATTGAATTATAAAAATGGAATTTCATAAATGAGATTTGTTTTAGTGAAACTCAAAGGAGTTATATAAATAACTTTATAAATAATGAAAAATTGATATCTGATGATAAATTGGAAATAGAAATTTACAGAGAGAATTATTGTTTGAATATGAAAATAGGGTTAGAGGAAGATAGTGGATACTATTTTTGTAGTGAAAATGGTTAAGGAGATCGAAATGGAAGTGATGTGAGGGAAATCGAGAGGGATTTATAAATTGAAACTTGGTTATTGAGATGTTAAAATATATTTTTATTAGTAAGGTTAGTTTTATTTCAAAAAAGGAAATTTTAATTAATTAAACTATGTAAATTTAAAGTTAGTCAGCACTGAAGTATTTTAAAGTAAAAAATTTCCAAATACTTAAAATTTATTTTAAATAAATCCTAAAATTTAAACCTGCTTTGAAAGTCATGTTATAAAAAGTATTACAATATTTTAAATAATTATTTGAACATGTCTTAAAATTAAATAACTATTATTTTCCTTTTAAATACTTATTTTTATTTATATATGTATATATAGAGAGTTTTTGAAAATGGTTTAAATTTATGTATAAATCTTCTCGAGAGTTGGAAAGCGTTATTTAATAGATGGGACACTTAAGAGAATTCTCGAAAACGAAATTTGGGAAGAAAAGTAAGGAAATTTCTGAAGTAGTTAAATAAAAGTGAACTTCGAAAAATGAAACAGAATTCATAAAAGAAGTAGAAAAGGGAAAAAGGGAAAAAGGAAAATTGAAAATTATAAGTAAGTATATTCGACTTTGGAAATATTCGAAGGAATTGATTAAATAATTCCAAAACTTATAAAAATTCGTTATAAACTAATTAAGAAATCTACAAATAAACTGTAAAGGAATTTTGAGAAAGAAATAGAAAATAAATGGTATACTTCCTAAGTGTTGAATATAAAATGAAGTGGAAAAGAATATTCTATGTATTGGAAATGGATGGGAATATCCCATGGAGAATGTAAGGTTTCGAAACTATTTTCAAATATTAAAGAACTAGAAGTAATATCTTATGAGGATATTTTGAATTTAATTTTGGAAAAGTTTGAAATAAGGCCTGATGTCTACTCTTAGATGTGTATTGATAGTTAAATAACGGACTATCAATTCTTGCCAATTTCATTAATCGTTTCAAAGAGACTGGGATCGGATTTAATTATCGAAAAACCACTTTGATCCGGCTTGAATGTAACGAATGAATACCATGAAGATGATGAAGACGGTGATTCGATTTATCCAGACCATGGACAACTTGTATGGATGAATGCCATCAGAACATCGTCATTGGAGGACGATGAGCATTCTAAGTAGAATTTTGTTGTTGAAAGGTAACGCTTAGCCTCGAGCTTCATCAATAGGGAATGACTAAAACAGGGAAGATGCGGCAAGGCTAGGTGGGTCGCACCTATTTAGGGTATGTTATCACTTTTCTACATGTCCTCGAAAACCTATATATTATGAATATGGTTGTGCATGAAAGGAACGCTCAATGGTAAGGGTAGGAACACCCGGGCTGATAACATATTCGGTCTATCCAGGCAAGGGATAAGCCGGTCTTGTGTAGCAGGGGATCTCGATGATGGTCCTCGGTACATTATTCTTGAGGTGTATTATGGTGGGCAGTACCCAAATGGCCTAGTCATTAGATGGAATCTATTCTCCAATAAGCGCCGTATGGTTTTGATTGTGCCCAACTATGTTGGAACATGAGATACAAGCATTTCATCTATTTTCTATTTACTTTCTACATACACTATTATAATATCAGATGGATTTGATAAAAATGTTTTGGTCATCATAAGGTAAAAACCCATCATGTTTATGCATGACGTGGTTTTACGAGATTCCTTTTTTTTCAAAGGATTCGATAAAAGTTGATAATTCAATTTTGAGTGTGTTTTGTCACACTAGTTTTCCAGACTGACTCGGGTGTTATTTTATTATAATGCTCGGTCAGACCGAGTATTACAGATTTAGGATAGGAAGTTAAGGAGTTCAGGAGGCGAGCTGGATGACAGAGACGTACTTCCGTACTTGATTAATATTTTCCATTATATAAGGACAAATTATCATAACTATCCAGTTTGATGTATCGATTGTTGTACTTTGATGATTGTAAGTATTTAATAGTTATAGATTCTTTTGTATAAAAATCTATTATGATATATTATAGTATGTCCCGTTGCGATTGTGAGATTCTGTGTTGTTCTGTTTCTTTTCTTCTATCTTTTTCTTCTTCATCCTTAATAAACTGGTATTTTCGGCACTCGATTGCTTAGCATTCTATACGATGGACGTATTGATGTCAATTTTCGGGAGTCGAAAATCTGGTCCATTATAGTTGGTCTCAGAGCTGAAGGTTAAGCGAAAACCTTGGCTCTGGTGGGGATAACTCATTTTAGATGGGTTCAGCAATACCCTAGAATGAGTCTGAGTGTATTAATAGATATGAGCGCGTATTAGTTAGTGAATATAAATTGTTTTATATTATGTTGGTTGATTTATTGAGTGGCTTATGAACTTTGATCGTCAAAGTCCGTACAACTGTATCGATAAGGGTTTTTAAACCCTTGAATAGGGTACTTCGACACGGTATTATTTTGGAATGGGGCAAATGAAATGATTTTACCCAAGGGTATATTTTGATATAAAAGAAATAATTTTCTGAACTTATTATATATGGTTGGAGTGTTTGAATGATAATATTATAATCAATAAGATTTTAAAATTTGAAATGGTTTATGTAACCAAATGGAAATTTGTATGAGTATAAATTATACAAATGGATTATAATTAAAATTGGATTTAAAGAAGAATATGGAAATTTAAATCCCGGGAAGTTTGAAAAAAATGTTTTTAAAGTTGTGTGGAAAATAATAATAAGAGTATTATTTTTGAGAATATTTTCGAAAGAAAATTGTTTTAAAATGGATTTTAGAAGAAATATAGCACTGAACTCATTTCAGTCGCTAGAAAATAATTCAGGTGATGACTGCAGCATCACCAGTAATCATTTTCGAGTTTCTAGGTGACGGATTGCTACCATAGTAATTTGATATGGAGATTTTTGTGAAAAACAAATGCTGTTTAAAAATTTCGAGGGAATCGTTTTGGGAAGAAAAAAAATCAAGTTGATTTTTGAAAGTTGAGGGAAATGGTTTGTTAAAACAGAGTTTTATATATATATATATATATATATATTATTTCAAATGATTTGAAATAAGTACCGGGTGTTTGAACACTGAAATTTCTGATAAAGAGAAGTGAAAAGAAGAGAATAAGTTTTTGGAATAAAACCTAGAAAACGTGAACTACCAGATTGAATTAAAATTTAACTTGGTAGGTTAAATAAATTGAATTCGTAAAAGAAAATTTGGAGGAACTGGAATTTAAGTTAAGCAAAAGTAAGGAAATTAAATTAAATGAACTGATTGTAATAAATAAGATGAAATATATGGAATGTGACAAATTAACTAAGTGTAAGTTGCATACGAATGTGTAAGTGAATGATATAAATAAATATAAGTAAGAGAGTGTGGGAAAAATTTGAAACTGGAATTAAATTCATACTTGATTGAATTGGTGAACTAAAAATAAATTTGTTTGGAATGAAATTAATTTAAATATGAATAAATTGGAATATGGTTTGGAAATATTGGTTAAATGGAACTGAAATTTAAATTAAATTAAATTAAATTGGAATTAGAAATGAAATGGAATGGAATTATAAATAGAACTTGAATGGTAAAGCGATATTATAACCATAAGTATACGAATTCTAAAGGAAATAAAAATTTAAGTGAAAAATTGAATTGTGAATAAATAAATTTGAATAGCTTATAAAATTTGAAATTTGTGGAATAAAGGTATACTTAAGCTATGAGTAATGTAAATCTTGAGTTTAAAATAAAATGTGAATATATTCGGGTATATAATTGATGGAATGAGAAACATAAGTTGAAAGATTTTTAAATTGGAAAAAATAGAATAGAACAACCAAATAAAAATGGTGTGGCATTTTAAGGTAAAGAGATAAAATCTGAACTTGAATTATAAAATAAATTTGAACTCTGGTAAACTAAAAAGGGAGGTGAACTAATTAGATAATTAATTAATGAATTGAATATGAAAATGGAGTTTAACTTAATTAAATAATATGGACTATGGGTTGAAACTAAAGTCGAATATGGAACTTGAGTAATAAATAAAATTTGACTTTTATATATAAGCTGATTAAATATGTGTTGAATGTGATAAAATGAAATTTGATTGAAATAAAAATGGCTTGAGTTATAAATAAATTCAATATGGCCTTGAATATTATTTTAAATGAATTCGAGAATGAATTCGAGTTTGATATTGAAATTTGAAGTGGATTAAATAAAGGAACTAATTAAGTTAATTAATGAATGGAACGAAATTTGATTGCATGGGAATCATTCTAAAATTTGAATTGCAAACTTGATGGCAAGGGAAATAAACTTAAGTTGTAGGGTTGAATTAATTGGAAATAAATGAATTAACTTAAATTTATATTATTGGATGAAAGCTTGTTTCAAATAAATTTTTGAAATGGCTATTTAATAAATTAGCATGGAATGATATATAATTGATTTAAAATGAATAATTGAATGTTAGAACCTTGTGCTTATATATTTGTGCTATGAAAATTATTTGTTTAATTAGTTAATTGAATGAAATGTTATTGAACTTTCATATTGCTGTACTTACATGATTTAAATTGAGTAAGTACAGGTAACCGTAGGTTGTCGGACTAGATTTGGTTGTGTATTTGCATATGAAGTAACTTGCTCGCTTAATAATGCTTAAAAATGCTAAAATAAGGTACGTTTTCGGACTAAATACAACAAATATATAAATATTGATATATTTTTATGTTTTTCGACCGTTTGGGTTGATGTATACATTTTGATCTCTCTTGTCATATTGCAAAAGGTCCTCCGCACAAGGAAGACTCCATCAAAAACTTTTGGGAATTTAGAGCGTTAGAAAAAGTTTTGAAAATTTTTGTTAACTAAAAAGTTGATTTTTGAATTGAAATTGAAATAGAGGGTTTTGAATTAGTAATGGAAAATAATTGTATAATTGAAGCTAAAAGATTAAAAGAGGGAAATAGCAAGTTAACTAAGTGGGTTTTGAAAAGAGTAATGGGTTTGGAGCATTTTCCCCTGACTTAGCAATTTCGAGGGCGAAATTCTTTTTAGGGAAAGGAATATAACGACCCGGATTTTCTATCGTTAATTTTTAATATTTAAATGGTTTAAATATTGGATTTGGGATTTATAATCGAGTTAGTAAGTTTTTTAAACTGAAATTTTAAGCGATTTCGAAATTTTAAATTTTATCGATTTAATCGACGCGTTAAATAGTGATCCAGGGCACAACCTTGGAATTCAACGAAGCCAATCCTCTTGGATCTGCAATAGTGTATTGTCACCGGATTTCAAATTTTGTAGTGTTTGGAGTTATCGTTTGATCGTACAGGATATAAACGCACTGAAATTTATATCGAAATTCAATATAATAATTAGGACTAAAGATATTTCTTCTCCATACGATCGAATTTGGACTCAAAACCTTTTTCATTGCATTCAAAATAGGGGTATAACATTGTAAATGCGTAGCGGCACGCCTCGTTAGGGGTTTGTAATTTTGAGTTGCGTAAATCGAAATATTTCGGAGATTTATTTAATTATATATTGACCATTCAACCAATGTTCTTTCTCAAATACACCACCTTTCTCCATTCAAACACGCAACGTTCCTTTCTCCCTTCAAATCACATCTTCACTCTCCTTTATTCCTAAAGCTCAAATCGCCTCTTATCAAACATAAAAATATATTCATCTCGTTCAAATTTAAAACAAAATCATATATCTTCTCCCTGTCTCCTTCTAAACAAAGAATCGTGCTTCTCCTTTAAAAAAAAGAAAGAAAAAAAGGCGACGTGTAATCAAGCCACTAGCAACCTTGGAGCCCGCGCGCATATGGAGAGGGACATCTAAAAGGCGATGCAAGGCATTCGCTTGTTTCCGTTATGGGTTATTGGAAGCTGTTGTGGATGGCGGCAAGGTCTGGTTGATGGCGGCGTGGCTCGAGTGTAATTGGGGCAAGGCTAGGTGGGGTCATGATGGGAGGTAGCACGTGGGGGGTGGGACGCGTTTGATCGCGAACTGGGAAGCACCGCGATCAATTATGGCAAGGCATCGACCTAGAAGAGCTCGATCGATCGATGCAGACATGTTAGGTAGTGGTCGCGATGGTAGGAGGTAAGGAAATGCTAGGTAGACGATGTCGCACCTGGTCTCTGATGAAGTCGCGTGAAGACCTGAATGCCTGCAGTGGCTTCGAGAGGAAGAGGTATTGGAACGTGATTGAGTTAAATTTTCTAATTGGTTTATTTAATTTAGAATTTGAATTTGGAACTGCTAATAAAATTTAATTAAAATTCTATACCAGGTTTAAATCGGATGAGATCGGTAGTGTGTGTTCATAGCTGGAAAAATTTACACAATAGAAATGATTTGGAACTATTGGCAATTTGAGAAGAAGAAAAAAAGAAAAAAAATCAAATTATCAAGGTGAATTTTACTCACTCAACTCGCATTACAGTTTCTATTTAAATTGTTGAAAATTAATTACTGAATGGTTGGATGGATTTATGAATTATTATCTGTTGGATGTTATATAAATATACAGTAGTATATATATATATTAGTAGTTGGAGTGATATTTCCGCACATTATAGCGGATGAGACCCTATGCGCTCGCATAATAACGGATAACCATATATACCTCGATATCCCCCTCGAAGAGGGATTGGTATTTTTATTTTTGTCTAACCTCTGTAGATGTAGGGAAAACAGGTTGGAGGAATCCAATTGGATTCCTCAAATATATTAGTGCTTTTCATATATAAAATATATGACGTGGTCAAAAAATCTGCTGGATTATGGTGTGTTTTTAAATATTATAATAGCATGGGAATTAGCTTGGTATATTAAATACCATGAATATATGATTGAATTTTAAGGAATTAAAATGAGATTTTTATATAAAAATATGTATATCGGAAATTGGATTATTTAAAAGAGATTGATTTGAATAAGCAAAAAATTGGTTTTTATCGTACTAAATAATGCAGGAAAAATGATTTGAAATGGGGTCATAAAATAAATTATATAGAGGAATTTTTAAGACTGTATTTTAAAATGATATTCGGGAACTAATATAGAAAGAACATGAAATTGATATAAAAAAAATAGATTGGCAGAAATAAATAAAATTTTATAAGAAATTGAATTTATAAAAATGGAATTTCATAAATGAGATTATTTTTAGTGAAACTCAAAGGAGCAATAATTTATTTTATAAATGTTGAAAAATTGATATCTAGTGATAAATTGGAAATATAAATTCACCGGGAGAATTTATATTTGAATATGGAAATAGGGTGAGAGAAGATAGTGGATACTATTTTTGAAGTGAAAATGGTTAAGGAGATCGAAATGGAAGTGATGCGATGGAAATTGAGAGGGATTTGTAAATTTAAACTTGGTTATTGAGATTTTAAAATATATTTTTATTAATAAGTTAGGTTTTATTTTGAAAAGGAAAATTTTCATTCATTAAACTATGTAAATTTAAATTTAGTCAGTATAAAGTATTTTAGAAGTAAAATTTTTCTAAATACGTAAGATTTATTTTAAGTTAATCCTAAATTTTAAACCTGCTTTGAAAGTGATGTTATAAAAAGTGTTTCAATATTTTAAATAATTATCTGAACATGTCCAAAAAATAAAAAATAATTAATTTTCTTTTAAATACTTATTTTCATTTACATATGTATACATATAAAGTTTTTGAAAATGGTTTAAATTTATGTATTAATCCTCTTGAGAGTTGGAAAGGGTTATTTAATAGATGAGACACTTAAGAGAATTCTCAAGAACAAAATTTGGGAAGAAATGTAAGGAAATTTCCGAAGTAGTTAAATAAAAGTGAACTTCGAAAAATAAAATTGAATTCGCAAAAGAAGTAGAAAAGGGAAAATTGAAATTATAAGTTAGTATATTTGACTCTGGAAATATTGGAGGAATTAATTAAAGAATTCCGAAACTTATAAAAATTCATTATAAACTAATTAAGAAATATACAAATAAATTATAAAGTATTTTGAAAAAAAGAAATAGGAAATAAATGGAATACTTCCTAAGTGTTGAATATAAAATGAAGTGGAAAAAATATTCTAAGTATTGGAAACGGGTGGGAATATCTCGTGGAGAATGTAAGGTTTTGAAACTGTTTTTAAATGTTGAAGAACTGGAAGTAATATCTGATAAAGATATTTTGAAATAAATTTGGAAAGTTTTAAATAAGGCTTGATGTCTGCTCTTAGATGTATATAGATAGTTAAATAACCGACTATCAATTTCGACCAATTTCTTTAATCGTTTCGAAGAGACCGGGATTGAGTTTAATTATCCAAAAACCACTTCGATCCGGTTTGAACGTAACGAATGAATACTGTAAAGATGACGAAGACGGTGATTCGGTTTGTCCAGACCCATGAAAACTTGTATGGACGAATGCTATCAGAACATCGTCATAGGAGGATGATAAGCATTCTAAGTAGAATTTTGTTCTTGAAAGGTAATGCTTAGCCTCGAGCCTCATCAACCGGGAATGACTAAAACAGAGGATATGCAGCAAGACTAAGTGGGTCGCATCCAATTATTATATGTTATCACTTTTCTAAATGTCCTCGGAAACCTATATATTATGAGTATGGTTGTGCATGAAAGAAGGAGGCTCGGTAACGGTGGGAACACCCGGGGTGATAACATATTCGGTCTATCCAAGTTTGGGATAGGTCGGTTTTTGTTTTTCAAAGGATTTGGTAAAAGTTAATAATTCAATTTGAGTGTGTTTTCTCATGCTGGTTTTCCAGACTGACTCGTGTGTTATTTTATTATAATGCTCGGGTCAGACTGAGTATTACAAATTCAGGATAAGAAGCGAAGGATTTCAGGAGGCGAGCTGGATGACAGAAACGTACTTCTGTACTTGATTAATATTTTCCGTTGTATGAGGACAAGTTGTTATAACTATCCATATTGATGTATCGGTTGTTGTACTCTGATGATTGTAAGTATTTAACAGTTACAGATTCTTTTGTATAAAAATCTGTTATCATATATTATAGTTTGTCCCTCTACGATTGTGAGATTCTATGTTGTACTGTTTCTTTTCTTCTATCTTTTTCTTCTTCACCCTTAATGAACTGGTATTTCCAGCACTTGATTGCTTGGTATTCTATACAGTGGACGTATTGATGTCGATTTTCGAAGGTCAAAAATCTGGTCCGTTACATCTTATATTTTATTCATATATACATGTACTTATATTACACTTTATGTTATATATTAAATTCAACCATATTTATTTTTAAAAATTCGAATTGTGATACACATATATTTTATAATTTTATAAATGGTTTTCTAAATAATTTAAAAGGCATATAATATGCATATGCATATGCATATATATATATATATATATATATATTAAATAAGTATATACCTCAAAATACATTTTGGTAAATATTTATCTAAAATCGAGTTAAAATTTTTGTTATATATTAAATAATATTGCTTTAAAAAAATCTTATCTTTTGTTTAATAAAAAAATTAAAATACTTTATGCTTACTAATTTCATTTTAAATAAAAAAATATTATCTTATTATAATTTTATTTTTAGCTTATCGTTGTAATTTTCTAATTACCTAGTACAAAATTTTAAATTTTAAATCGTTCTGAATTACTCAAATCAAATAAATTTGACCAAAATCATTTTATAAAATATGAACTAGTAATTCATATATATTTGTGGCAGCAACATTTTTTATTTTAGAATAAGTCAAAATATCTAAGTTGAATTTCAAATTTAATTTTATATATATATAGCAGAAAATTGTAGTTGAATACACACACACACATATATATGTATATATATTTACTACATACATACACATGTGTGTGTATTTATATGTATTGATATATTTAAATGTTTTATTACAGCAAATAAAATTTATTTTTAATGTATATATATGCATATATATGTATGTGTCTGTGTGATTATACATTTACTTTAAACACAAATCTTTTATAAAATTATTTTTTAATAGCTAAAAAAATTAATCATTACTTGTTTATTTTTTACTTATGATTAGTTCTGTTTCATATTATATACACATGCGCACCCACACATACACACACACGAATGTAGTATGTGTATTTTTGATGTCCATGTTGTGAATATGGATATTTTAACATATGTATATAAGTATGTATGTATTGTTTTGATGTCTTTATTATTAATACACACACATACACACGTACGTAACTGTGTATGTATATATGTAACTTTTTTATGTCCATATTGTGAATATGGATATTATAACATATTAAACAAATTAATAAATTAATTATAAAGTAAATTATAATAAATTTATTTAGACATTGATAACAAACAAATATTTTAATTAATAAAAGTACAAACCTCTTTTATTAATCAAAATGCTAAATATGATTTAGTATAAACAAATATTTATTTACATAAACAAAAATTAAAAATCTTTTGCAAATTAATAAAATGATTTTTTTTTAATTCACCGTTTTAACCCATTGCCAGTGCACCCGATCCAAGATTCTCATCATCAAACAATCCCTCGGCACTATAATTTATGGTCGTGATTCTCAACATCTGTTGTCGAAGTAACATCATTTCCTTTCAAAGGCCTGCCTCCGCTGGTTGCGAATAGTGCTAACCCATAGTAAGGGAATGGCTCTTTTGGTGTCTTGTTAGGGAAGGAGCTCGATGGTGCTAGTATGGCTATGGTGAACAATAATGACGAACAAGGGTGAATGACCTCTTATTTCTATTTACGGAAGGTGATCTAGAATATGGTCCCTACCTTTCATGAGATTTGAGCCTACGCACCACCCTTCGAAGCTAGGAGTGGATCGAGAGCTCCCTATGCTCATGGTTCTTGGCTCATCTATTGCCACAGGGCGATCGAAATGTAAGTCATGCACAATGTCAACTTCCCTAAGGCACTCTAAGGCGGAATGACTTTCTATGGAGTGTGAGTGACAAATATCCTAAGCCCCTTAGTATAGTGCAGGTTTGGATATAATAACACTCAGATGAAGTCTTGATTGTGTGGAGCATGCTTATCTCTATTGTGGAGTGGGATGATTCTAACATGGGTCTCCAGTACTATCCTTTACCAAGCGTCATGCATGATGTTGAAAGGACTAGGGATTGTGAGCAAGATAGGGGTCTGATACGTTTCTATTGGGGCCACCGAACCAGAATCAACTAGTTCTAGGGCATCTACCCCTAGATTTGATTTTGTTTCAAATCATGAGCAATCTGCCCATGCTAATGAGTCCATTGACTAGATATAGCCATGCATCGTTGCTCAAACCTTGAATGAGAAAGGTGATGTTGGCTCCAATAGCGTCATTAGGATTTTGGCCATTTGAGTTATCGGTCTCATTCTCACCATTATTTTTCATATTGTAATTTTTTGAGTAGAGTGGAGCTTTAAAAGAATAAAAGTGATAAAATTTAATAACTTTAGGAAGGCCCTCCTTTTAGCGTCAAACTTTGCCTATATTTTTAGCCAACCACAAAATTATAGGTTAGAATTGATGTTAAAATGGTAAACTAATAATATCGAGCATAATAAATAGAAAATAAAGAGATAATTGATGCTAATATAAATTAAGTGAAGAGACACAAGATTTAGAGTGGTTCAATCAAGTCTATCTATGTCTGTTATGGTAGTTAATTTTATTACTATTGATGTGGTTATAAGAGCTTGAATTACAAAAGGCAATAATGTATGCAAGAAATAAAAATTCAATCCTTGTCCAAGTGTATGCAAAGTTGTATTTATTTATAGCTTTTGAGATTTGGTTCGAATGATCCAAATTAATGTGCCAAGTCCTGGAAGTTCACATAACCTTTGATGGAGCTATACGGTCCAAATTAGGGCCATCTAGGATGACATATGAAGTGTATGGCTTAGATGATGGACCGTACCAAGGCATGCTTTTGTCAGAGAGGCAGCACAGGGACAAAATATTGTTGTTGAACAGTGACGCCATTCAGTGGGAAATCTAAGATACCTGAATACTTGTGCAGAATGGATATTTTAATTTCTTAATGCTTTAAGTTGTAATTTTCAAGCTTATCAATTCAAAATCACAATTGCATGGATATAATAATATAAATGTACAATAAAAATAGGTAAACTAAAAAAAGTGACGCCAAGAATTTTTATACTGGTTCGGATTCCTAATCCTACATCCAATCCTGTAACCCCACATAATTTCCACTATCACAAACTTGCAATTTTGTAGGTGCGAAATATACATATATGACATAGCTTTGAATCAGGTGGCAAGTACACCTATCCTGACTTTCCATGTTTGGTAGGACATGCCTGACCTTTTATGTGGTCAATAATACGTATACAATTTTGACTTTCAGTGAGTGGCATGATACACCTTTGTAATTCAAGTGGTAGTAGAGTAATTCTATAAGAAATCATATCTTTCAAATACAAAATCTCGTAGTCTTCAGTTTAACGATCCTATAGACCTCTAGTAGAAGTTTGTGATTGAAAACTTTGAGAAGAAGATGAAACCAGAGAAGGAGTGATAAAGAATTCAAGTAAGAACTCGCAAATATTTTGTGGTTTGTAAATTCATGAAGAATGAGAGTGAAAGAATATAATTCGATAAGTATATGCATAAAGTTAGTAAATGATCTTCATCACAAAGTGGTAGAAGTTTATATTTCAATTTCTCAATATAAATTTTACACAACAATGATAATAATTTAATATTATCATTTTCTAACAACCAAGCATCCATATATAACTATAATAATTTACGAAAAATTATTTCCTTTATATACAAAAATAATTTGGGTAAAAAAATTTCATTTACCCTATTTAAAACAATACTATGTCAGTTTATCTTGTTCAAGAGTTTAAAAATTCCTATCGATAAAACGGCGTCCCACATATCGACCAAAATCCATAAACAGTCAACCGATAAGTCAACATAATATAAAACAATTTTATATTCACTAACAAATATGCGCTCATATCTATTAATACACTCAAACTCATTATAGAGTACAACTGACTCTATCTCTAATGAGTAATCCCAAGCAGAGCCAAGGTTCTCGCTTAACCTTTCGGCTCTGATACCACTGTAACAACCCGCAAACCCATACCCCTTAAGTCGACACTATTCTCCAACATATAAACTCAAAATGAACGGGAATATGAACCATTAAGGTTAAAGAAGAAGGAGATAGAAGAAGAAAATAGAACAACATCAGAATCTTACCAACGCAACGGAATAAAATATAATAGATAAATACAGATCTTTACACAAAAGAAAATACATCTGTTTATACATTACATCATCAGAGTACAGTAAACACATAACACATAACTGGACAGTAATCATAACATGTCCTCACAATTTGAATACACAGCGGAATATTAATCATGTACAGGAATACGTCTCGCCGTCCAGCTCGTCTCCTGAACTCTACAGCATTCTTTCTTGTAATTTGTAATACTCGATCTAACCCAAGCATTAGAATGGAATAACACCCGAGTCAGTCTGGAATACCAGCGTGAGAAAATCACACTCAATTTGATTATTAAAGTTTCAAAGTCCTTTGAAAACAAAATCATCTCGTAAGACCACGCCACAAATAAACATGTCGGGTTTTTACCTTACGATAGCCAAAACACATTTTATCAAATCCGTCTGATATTATAATAGTGTCTATAGAAAGTAAAATAGAATCTAGCTGAAATGCTTGCATCTCACGTTTTAGCAATAGTTGGACACAATCGAAGCCGTAAAGGCACGTAGGGAGAATAGATTTCCAACTAATGACTAGGCATTGGGGCACCACCTGTCACGGTACGTGGCCTACATCACCGTACCGAGGATCCCTCCGGATCCCCTGCAACACAAGACCGGGACTACCCCTTACTAGATAATCCCGAGTAAGATCACCCCGCAGTTGGGATCAACAACCGTCCACTAAGCCGAATAAAAAGGGACATCTAGATAGGGATGACCTTACCCTAATGGGTGCTACCCAATTACCCACTTAGCCTTGCTGCATATCCCCTGATTTTCAGTCATTCCCGGTTGATGAGGCTCGAGGCTAAGCGTTACCTTTTAGAACATATCGCCTAGAATGCTCACCATCCTCCTGATGATGCTTTGAAAGCATTCATCCATACAAGTCCGTTCCGGGTTCGAACCGAACCGAAGGCACCGCTCCTACTACATCCATTTTGGAATTACCCTCAGGATTAGTAGCGACTAGCCCTTGCTCTTCACTGCTCCATCTTCGAATCCAAACTCGTCTTCCTCACGAAAACGTACAAACCGGATCGAAGTGGTTTTCCGAAAATAAATCCCGATCCCGGTCTCTTCGAAACGATCAGCGCATTGGCCAATATTGATAGTCGGTTATTTAACTATCAAATAACATTCACAAACAACTATCAAACATAAATAATTTCACCAAATTATTTATTAATCTCAAAATATCTTCACAAGATATATTTCCACTCTTCAACCCTTTGAAAACAGTTTTCAAACCACTCTCTTCTCATGGAATGAATTCTCAAATATTTATTTCCACTGGAAACACCAAGTACAATACTATAGATTTTTAAAATAATTTAAAACACTTTATTATAAAACACACTTAAACATTTAAATTTAAAAACTACTTTAATACTTTATTTAAAGATATATACTTTAAGAATATTTAAAATAAAGCCACTTAACAAAATATAAAACTAAATTTTTATCTTTTTAAAACATAATACCAAGTCACCTTTAAATAATTACTACTAAAATAAATTTGAAAAATACTTACTTTAAAATTTAAACATTTAAAAATAATAAATTTTCTAAAACATACATTTTTAAGAACAACTTTTAACTTTTAACTTATACGTAAAAAAATTCTTTGATACGTACTTGGCTATCCAGGGAAATACGCTTCCTTTCACATTTTTTAAAAATAAATCACTATTTATTTTTAAATTTTTTTACCTATTTCTTTATAAATTCCCACTGTGAAATTTATACTTCCAAATATCCACTGATACCAGTTTATAAATTTCATAGTCACATTCTCCCATAAATTTCTAATTTCAAACACTTAAATCAATTTCTAGATTGATTTCCAATTTACTCCATTTTGAAATAAATTCCTTTACTTACTCATTTATTTCAAAACCCATTAACTTCAACTTTTAGTTCTTACTTATGATTTAAAATCTTTTAACTGAAAATACCAATTTCATGTTTCCCAAATTCCTTCTTTATCCTTTTCACTAAATTTAAAACCTTGAATTGTTTAAAATAAATTCTTCATTCCTTTACATAATAACACTTGAGTATTTAAGAAAATCACTTATTCCCATTTTTCAAAAATCTCATTTCTCCATACTTGGAATTTTATTTATTAGAATTCAAAAATCAACTTTTATTCTTTCCTAATTCATTCTTTAATTTATCCAAATTTCTATAATTATTTACTTAAAATTCTCTCTTTTATTTCCTTTCAAAATCCAAATTTGTACATTTTTGATAACTCAGAATATCCGAAGATATTCATTCAAACTATAGCATCCAACATTTGAATTACCAATATAATTTATCACAGATTATCACATAAACCATATCATAGAATATTAAACAATCTAGATAAATTTGAGGAATCCAGTTGGATCCCTCCAACCTATTTCCTGCATCCACAGATGTTAGCACAATATAAAATACCAATTCCACTTCGAGGTGGAATATCACGGTAC
This sequence comes from Allium cepa, assembly GCA_030765085.1. Taxonomy (NCBI): domain Eukaryota; kingdom Viridiplantae; phylum Streptophyta; class Magnoliopsida; order Asparagales; family Amaryllidaceae; genus Allium; species Allium cepa. Next base: position 344,345,021 of record CM060939.1, on the reverse strand, counting down.
ATGGGTTTATATAATATCATCCGCTATTACGCGGCACATAGGGTCTCATCCGCTATATAATGCGGGAAATCAATCACTCCAATATATACTATATACTACTATATATAATATAGCACATCAAATCAATTCAATCATTCAACCAATTACTTAAATTTAACCATTTAAATTTAAATAGCAATCCAGAAGAGTGGTATTAACTCACCTTTGACCTTTAATTTGCAATCCGATCCAAACTGGCTTTTTTCTTCACGATTTTGGACCTTGAACAAACATTATATGATTTATTAACATTTGAAATAAATCGAACCGTCAATTACCATTTATTTATTTAATCTAAACTAATAATTTAATTAAACAAATTTCCCTTCAAATAATTTTGGTAACACTTAATTAAATAAGTTAATCACTAACATTATTCTAAAGTTAACTAGTAGGTTAAATATGTGTATATGTATCTTTTAAATTTCTGTTTGAACTGCATATACTAAAATAAACTGTATAAATCAAAATCTTTATATAAATTCCTACATATTTTTCAAAATCCAATATGTATATCTATATTTCTCTGACTCTTGCATATACATATATTCATCAAATCCTAAAATAAAATCTCTTTCATATGTATATATTAAAACAGAAATGGTTTTATCACTGTAATATTTTTTTTCTAACTGACCCTTCTATACAGCATAAAAGAAAATAGTGAAGTATTATACCTTCACCTAGTCGCGATCTGACCACAAAATCATCACGACCACCCCCTCACGACTGCGAACAACGCCACTACAACCACCATTGACTTCTACAACCCCCTACGCACACCATAAAAACCCACCCTGGCACGACCAAAGCTCGCCTAAGTCACCCACCTCGATTCGATGAAGACAAGCTCCAGATCGCCGCATTCCATCGCCTCGAACAAAACTCCTCGTGCTTGTCGTCTCCTCATCGAACCCGACGACGACTACCACCACCAACTCGTGAGCATGCACCCCCCTCTTCTGGCCTCTTAACATCATCAAACTCGAATCAAGCCCGCCCATGCTCGATCGACATCTCGCCTTCGTGTTTGATTAGCTTGATAGAGGAGAAAGGAAAGTCACGTTTTTAATTGGAACGTGAATTGGACAACGAGGTGGCTATTGTTTGAATTTCATTTTCTGTGTTCGGTTTGGGGGGAGAAAAAGGGATTTGGGATTCTTATAGAAGGAGGCTTGCGTTTGCATTTTATTTTTATATTTTCTCGATCTGATGCGTGAATTATATAGGAAGGAGAATGGGAGACACGATGGAATGGTTGTGTGTACGAGCAGAGGGACAGTGATTTGAGGGAAGCTGTAGTGATTTGAAGGCAAAAGCTATGATGTTGAAGGAAAGCAGGTTGGGGAAAGAATCCTTGTTGTTGACTTAGGTTATATAAATAAATATATATTTAATTAAATTCAAATTCAAATTATCTCGATTTATGTTGCCTAAAATCGCGAAATCCTATTGGGGCGTGCTTCTAAATGTTTATAACCCTATTTCGAACGCGATGAAAAAGGTTTCGAGCCCTAATTCGATCGTATGGAGAAGATAGCTTTTTGGACCCAGTTATTTAATATTAGATTTCGATATAAATTTCAGTGCGTTTACATGTCGTACGCTTACACAACAATTCCAAATACTACGAAAATTGAAACCCGATAATAATACAATATTACAGTTCCAATGAAACTTGTTTCGTCGAAATCCAAGACTGTGCCTCGGAAGGCTATTTTTGAACATCAATTTAAACGATGTATTTTTAAAATTGAACAAACTACTATTAAATTCAATTTTACCCCATCTACTACTTTCAGTATTGTAAATATAAATTTTATAAGCCTTTGAAATATTTTTGACAAGCTTATAACTCCAGATTTATATTTTACCCAATTACCAATTATATAATTCAAAAGTCGAACTTTCCAATAAATCATTATATCTTAGATCCTGAATTTACTTTATAATTGAAAACCATACTTTCCATATTCAAAATCAATTCATAATCCAAATCAAATATTTAAATCCATCTAAATATCTTAAATTAATCATTCAAAAAAAATCTGGGTCGTTACATTCCTCCCCCCTTAAAAGAATTTCGTCCCTGAAATTACCAAGGCAAAAGAATGTCCCAAACCCCCAACTTACTAAAACATACTTAGTGAAAATCCCATATTCACTTTTCTAATCCTTTAGTTCCAACTAAACAATTAGTTCCAATTTCCATTTCCAAAATTCCTTATTCAATTCCAATTTGAAATCGTTTTATCGCTAACAAAAATTTTCCCAAAAAATTTCAAAAGTTTTCTAACTCCCAAAATTTTCGAAAAATTTTGGCAGTCTTCTTTGTACGAAGGAGCTTTTGCAATTTGACAAGAGATATAAATATATATATATCGACCCACACGGTCAGAAAAACAAAAAAACAACCAGTAGTTCACATTTCCTAACTTTTATTGCGTAGGCGTACCTCTATTTAGCATTTTTAAGCAAGCGGCTTATTTATTTATCATTTTACGCGTCCAAATTCAGCCATACGGCCTCTCTGTACCTGTACTTACTTAATTCAAACATGTAAGTATAAAATATATGCAACTCACTAACATTTATTTACTTTCAATAGCCAGACACATGCACTTCATAAGCAATGTACACTAAACAATACCCATATGCAATTTATAAGATTCCGACATCAATTTCAATTTCTTACAACCAATTCTTAAATTATTATTTTAAATTTTAAGTGACTTACACTCACCTTTGTCCATTCAATTCATTCTAAGAAAAACAACTCATATTTATTCCAATTGATTCAAAATCAAATTTATTTACTTCCATTAATTCATAGAATTTTATTTACTTCCATTTTCGTCGAACGACCAATTTTCTTATGCACTTCGACGATATTCATGTGAATAAGTAAGTACTTAAGCTTTAACCATTTTAAATTGATCTCATCTCAATTTATATAAATTTCATTCCATTTTAAATTTATTCACAATCCATGCATTCTCATTTTCACTTCATTTTTAATTTTATCTATTTACTTACAATCCATTTCATCATTCAAACAGGTTCTATTCATTTCATAAAGCTCACTAACAACCATTTAACAATTTGCTTAAGTTAACAATTTAAGTTCATCTTCATTTCCAATTAAATTCCATTCTATTTAATTCAATTAGTATATTCATTCAATCCATTTTAAACTTTATTTCACATTTTCATTTAACTTCCGAACTTATTTTATTAATAACAAGACCATTTCAATTTTATTTCCACTCCTTTGAATATTATTTGCAATTCAAACTATTTCTGTCTTAATCCAACTTCATTTCATTTCACCATATTTCAATCATATTCAATTTACTTAGCACTTCTAAGTTGAATTTAATTTATAACTCAAGTTTAACTTCTCAAAATCCCTTTTTAACTCCTAATTCAATTTTTATCCAACCAACCAGAATTCCATTAACATACTCACTTAACTAATTTATTCAAATTAGTTAATTCCCCGCTTTTAATTCAATATTTGATTTTTCCCTTCAAAAATCACTTAACTAAATTTTCTTGAGTTCGATCTATTTTATAATTCAAGCTTTGGATTTTTATTCATTTCCCAAAATTCAAAACAATTTTATTTTGGCTTATTTATTCTACTTCTAAGTTTTATAAGTCACAACTTATTTATATCCATATTTTCCTCCATTTACAATCAATCTCGTTCACATTTTACCCTTTAACTCGGGATTATATATTTAATTTAGCCAAGTATATGTATTTTTATTCAATGGGTTTTGAATTCTTTTATAAGTCATCGAAATCTATTTATTCCCATTCAATCTTATTTAACTAAACTCCAGTTAAATCTAACCCCATACTATTCTTTTAACTTCACACAATCCATTTGCATTTTATTAAGTAAGAACTTAATTTCATTTAATGTACCCACCACGTGATACAATTCCATTTTAATTATATTTCGACTTTGATTCAAATCTAATCACAATATTATTGGACTTAGCTTGAGTTCATTTAATTCGACTTACTCTTCTAACTTATTAACTTTTTACAAGTTAATTCCATTCTAGGAAATTTTCAAACTTTATGAATTTCCAAACCTTTTTATAATCCATGAACATTTTTAGTTAAACCTCTAGAGTTTAAGGCACTACTTAGACACTCAAAACATTTAAACCAATTCCAGAGTCTTCAACAATCACTTAAGTATTTCAAAAATCATTTGAAATCAATTATATCCAATCCTCTTTAGTAAATTCAATTACCTCTTTGAATTTCAAAACCAAACCCAGTTTTTGCAAACAATTCCAATTTAAAACAATTTGGTAGCAATTTCTCTCTTGGAAACTCAAAAATGAACATCCATGATGCTGCAGTCATCACCGAAGTTATTTTCTAGCGACCGAAAGAGTTCAATGCTCTTATCTCTTTAAAATATTTTCAAATATTTTTAAATTCCAAATTTCACCAGATTTCATACCCAAATCAAAAATATTTTCCAAATAATACCACCATTATTTCTCCAAAACCCTTTGAAAACCATTTTCAAACCCAAAGGAATTTAAACTTTTCCCAAAATTCCAAATTCGAAATCCATCCAATCATTCAAACATTACTCTGGAATTTTCATCTCAATTTATTTTCAAATATTTCTTTGGAATTCTATTCAAATTATAAATCACATTTACAAATCCCATTGGTATATGAATTTATTTCTTAGCTGTTGGTTATGATTTCAATTACTCAATATAAATTTTACGCAACAACGATAATAATTTAATATTATCATTTTCTAACAACCAAGCATCCATATATAACTATAATAATTTACGAAAAATTATTTTCTTTATATACAAAAATAATTTGGTAAAAAAAATTCATTTACCCTGTTTAAAACAATACTGTGTCGGTTTATCTTGTTTAAGAGTTTAAAAATTCCTATCGATAACATGGCGTCCCACATATCGACCAGAATCCATAAACACTCAACCGACAAGTCAACACAATATAAAACAATTTTATATTCACTAACAAATATGCGCTCATATCTATTAATACACTCAAACTCATTATAGGGTACTACTGACTCTATCTCTAATAAGTAATCCCAAGCAGAGCCACGGTTCTTGCTTAACCTTTCAGCTCTGATACCACTGTAACAACCCGCAAACCCGTACCCCTTAAGTCGACACTATTCTCTAATATATCAACTCAAAGTGAACGGGAATATGAACCATTAGTGTTAAAGAAGAAGGAGATAGAAGAAGAAAATAGAACAACATCAGAATCTTACCAACGCAACGGAATAAAATATAATAGATAAATACAGATCTTTACACAAAAGAAAATACATCTGTTTATACATTACATCATCAGAGTACAGTAAACACATAACACACAACTGGACAGTAATCATAACATGTCCTCACAATTTGAATACACGACGAAATATTAATCATGTACGGGAGTACGTCTCGCCATCCAGCTCGTCTCCTGAACTCCACAGCATTCTTTCCTGTAATCTATAATACTCGGTCTGATCCGAGCATTATAGTGGAATAACACCCGAGTCAGTCTGGAATACAAGCGTGAGAAAATCACACTCAATTTGATTATTAAAGTTTCAAAATCCTTTGAAAACAAAAGCATCTCGTAAGACTGCGCCATAAATAAAATTGTCGGGTTTTTACCTTACGATAGCCAAAACACATTTATCAAATCCGTCTGATATTATAATAGTGTCTATAGAAAGTAAAATAGATCTAGCTGAAATGCTTGCATCTCACGTTTCAGCAATAGTTAGGCACAATCAAAACCGTAAAGGCACGTAGGGAGAATGGATTTCCAACTAATGACTAGGCACTGGAGTACCACCTGTCACAGTACGTGGCCTAGATCACCGTACCGAGGATCCCTCCCGATCCCCTGCAACACAAGACCGAGACTACCCCTTACTGGATAATCCCGAGTAAGATCACCCCGCGGTTGGGATCAACAACCGTCCACTAAGCCGAATAAAAAGGGACATTTAGATAGGGATGACCTTACCCTAATGGGTGCTACCCAATTACCCACCTAGCTTTGCTGCATATCCCCTGATTTTCAGTCATTCCCGGTTGATGAGGCTCGAGGCTAAGCGTTACCTTTTAGAACATATCATTTAGAATGCTCACCGTCCTCCTAATGATGCTTTGAAAGCATTCATCCATACAAGTCCGTTCCGGGTTCGAACGGAACCGAAGGCACTACTCCAACTACATCCATTTTGGAATTACCCACAGGATTAGTAGCGACTAGCCCTTGCACATCACTGCTCCGTCTTCGAATCCAAACTCGTCTTCCTCACGAAAACGTACAAACCGGATCGAAGTGGTTTTCAGGAAATAAATCTCGATTCCGGTCTCTTCGAAACGATCAGCGCATTGGCCACTATCAAATAACATTCACAAACAACCATCAAACATAAATAATTTCACCAAATTATTTATTAATCTCAAAATATCTTCACAAGATATATTTCCACTTTTCAACCCTTTGAAAACCGTTTTCAAACCACTCTCTTCTCATGGAATGAATTCTCAAATATTTATTTCCACTGGAAACACCAAGTACAATACTATAGATTTTTAAAATAATTTAAAACGCTTTATTATAAAACACACTTAAACATTTAAATTTAAAAACTACTTTAATACTTTATTCAAAGATATATACTTTAAGAATATTTAAAATAAAGCTACTTAATAAAATATAAAACTAAATTTTTATCTTTTTAAAACATAATACCAAGTCAACTTTAAATAATTACTACTAAAATAAATTTGAAAAATTCTTACTTTAAAATTTAAACATTTAAAAATAATAAATTTTCTAAAACATACTTTTTTAAAAACATCTTTTAACTTTTAACTTATACTTAAAAAAATTCTTTGAAACGTACTTGGCTATCCAGGAAAATACGCTTCTCTTTCACATCTTTTAAAAATAAATCACTATTTATTTTTAAACAAATTTACCTATTTCTTTTTAAATTCCCACCATGAAATTTATACTTCCAAATATCCACTGATATCCGTTTCACTTTATAAACCCAGTTTATAAATTTCATAGTCACATTCTCCCTTAAATTTCCAATTTCAAACACTTAAATCAATTTCCAGATTGATTTCCAATTTACTCCATTTTGAAATAAATTCCTTTACTTACTCATTTATTTCAAAACCCATTAACTTCAGATTTTTAGTTCTTACTTATGATTTAAAATCTTTTAACAGAAAATACCAATTTCATACTTCCCAAATTCCTTCTTTATCTTTTCATTAAATTTAAAACCTTGAATTGTTTAAAATAAATTCTTCATTCCTTTACATAATAACACTTGAGTTTTTAAGAAAATCACTTATTCCCATTTTTCAAAAATCTCATTTCTCCATACTTCTAATTTTATTTATTAGAATTCAAAATCAACTTTTATTCTTTCCCAATTCATTCTTTAATTTATCCAAATTTCTATAATTATTTACTTAAAATTCTCTCTTTTATTTCCTTTCAAAATCCAAATCTGTACATTTTTGATAACTCAGAATATCCCAATATATTCAATCAAACTATAGCATCCAACATTTGAATTACCAATATAATTTATCACAGATTATCATATAAACCATATCATAGAATATTAAACAATCTAGATAAATTTGAGGAATCCAGTTGGATCTCTCTAACCTATTTCCCTGCATCCATAGATGTTAGCACAATATAAAATACCAATTCCACTTCGAGGAGGAATATCGCGGTACATGGGTTTATATAATATCATCCGCTATTATGCGGCGCATATGGTCCCATCCGCTATATAATGCGGGAAATCAATCACTCCAATATATACTATATTACTATATATAATGTAGCACATCAAATCAATTCAATTATTCAACCAATTATTTAAATTTAACCATTTAAATTTAAATAGCAATCCAAAAGAGTGAGATTAACTCACCTTTGACCTTTAATTTGCAATCTGATCCAAACTGGCTTTTCTCTTCATGATTTTGGACCTTGAACAAACATTATATGATTTATTAACATTTGAAATAAATCGAACCATCAATTACCATTTATTTATTTAATCTAAACTAATAATTTAATTAAAAAAATCCCTTTAAATAATTTTGGTAACACTTAATTAAATAAGTTAATCGCTAATATTATTCTAAAGTTAACTAGTAGGTTAAATATGTGTATATGTATCTTTAAATTTCTATTTGAACTGTGTATACTAAAATAAACTGTATAAATCAAAATCTTTATATAAATTCCTACTTATTTTTCAAAATCCAATACGTATATCTATATTTCTCTGACTCTTTGGAAAGTATGTCACTATCTGCTTTGGAAAGTATCTATTGACATGTATACTTTGTTGTAAAAGCAAACTCATAAGCCTTGCTTTAGATCGAAGATTTTTTTCCTTTAGAACAAACTTCTAAATTATTTCTAATAATGATGTACAGCTTTACAATTTTCCTAGTCAATATTCAACCTTTTTAAGCTCATTTTCTTCACTTTTACAACCCAAAATTTCATCAAGTAAAAGAGCATCTAAATAAAAATAATGCCTTTAACCCTAATCCAAATTTGATCATCGTTGCCATTAAAAAAATTCCACTCAAATTTGGTTAAAACATTACAGCAAATTCTGGATAACAAAGAAAAAGATTTTTAAAAATATCCACTAATCCAAGAATATCATTTTCATAAGCAAAATTTTTAAATCATAAGAATTAAAGTTCGCAAAATGATCGGAATTTTTTTAGCCTTCTTCCAGTATTCTATGTATTCTTTCATGACTTTTCATCATTATGAAGCCAATTTGTAAGTCTTATAGAAAGCCTAGGAGCTTGAGAAGATGATACTTGAGGTAAAGACATAATTTTTCGAGAAAAGAGAGTGAATGAGGAGTCTTTTTATTTTGAATTTTGAAATAAAGTGTCATGAATAAATGAGAGAGGTATGGTGGTTAAATGACTATCAAATGGGCATGTAATAGTTAATAAAGTGACATTTAGATATTTAAATTGGTGAAAAGGAGAGGGAAATTCAAAATTATGAAATTTGAATGAATTGTCATTTCTAACCATCATATGTCGACATATCCTTTGGGTGTACGTTAACATACTATTCGAAAATTTCAAAATTTAACACTTTGAATTTATTCGTTCTTTGTTATATAAATTAATAATTTTTATGACATATATTTGTCTTTAATTCATTTTAAGTATTTTAAAACTATTATATTTTTATTATATTATATTTTTAATTTTTTAAATATATATTTAAAAATATAATTTAACAAAGATCATGATACATATTTAATTTTTCATTATACATATAATCTTTGAATATATATTTTATGTATTTGAACATACATACATATATAAACATATATATACATACATACATTTACATATATAAATATATCAGAGCACATATGTGTTAGGATATTTTTACATTTTAAATATTAATTATTGTTGCAAAATTTTAACCTAAAGTATCTTTCAAACATTTATGTTTATTAATTATTAATAGTAATTTTTATTATGTATATCTTATATATATAATTGTTTTTATAATAAATTTAATTAACATTCTTGAAAAATCATTTAATATTATATAATTCATAAACTTTATAATGTTTTTATACTTGTTGTAACGGTCTGCATTTCTTACGCCTAAAGGTCACACTTAATATGTCAACGGTATTTATGTGTCGATCGTTTAAGTGTTCGAAAGACGGATCATTTGGGGTGAAGAAAGAAAAGACGGAACATAATCTCACAGAACGTCACGAATAACATATAATATAAATAAGTCTTTACAAAAATAAACTATATTTATTATATACAACATCAGAGTACATTAAGCTATAATCAGCCTAGGCTGTTATAACAGCCTGTCCTTACAATTGTCGATAAATACAGATAAGAACAAAATAAAATAAAATAGTAGAAGAGTATAAGGTACGTGAATACATCTGGGAGAATCCAACTCGTCACTTGAAAGCTCCAAAGAATCTCGCTGAATCTAGAAAATGTGCTGGGGTTGACCTAAGCATTAAAAGAAAAATAACATCCGGATCAGTCTGGTAAAACCAACGCAAGAAACTCAAATCATAAGCAATTTTATTTATTTAACTTATAAAAACCTTTTAAAAGCAAAGGTACCTCATAAGACTATGCCATACAGAAACATGGACGGGTTTTTACCTTACGATAACCAAACCATTTTTATAGAAAATCCAGTGATATTATGATGATGTTTAAACTACAAATGCATATTAATCATAGTCAAAATTGTTATGTTATTAAATTCTAGCATAATAGGTATACAATCAAGTCTGAAGACACTTATTGGAGAATGGATTCCAACTACGAAAGGGTAAGGGTCTACCCACTGAATCCGTACAACTCTAGATAAAATATACGGGGGGCTACAATATGTTGGACCTCTGCGACTCAGGACTGGCCGTACCCCTTACTGGATAGCACCGATTATGATTACCCCTTGGTTGCGTCGAACAACCATAATGGGCCCCAAAGTATACATAGATATATCGACAATAGAACTTAAAGATGATCATACCCTAATAGGATCGACCCACATAGCCCTACTGCACGTCCCTGCTTTAGTCATTTTCCCGGTTGATAAGGCTTGAGGCTACGATTAATTTTTTATATAGCAAACCATCTTGGAATGCTAACACTGCCCTCCAAACAGAAATGTAATGTTGGAATGCATCCATACAAGTTCGTTCTAGGTCTGAATGAAACCGGCATTCATCCATACAAGTTCGTTCTAAGTCTGAATGAAACCGAAGGCACTACCTCTACTACATCCATTTTGGAGTCACCCTCAGGATTAGTAGCAAGTAGCCCTTACATTTCAAAAGCTCTGTCTTCAATCATCTTCAATATGTCTTCAGTTCGGAATGCTTGAGTTGGATCGAAGTGGTTTTCATATAATTTATACTTATATGATCTCGATCTCTTCGAAACAACATTCAATAGTTCTAGTAAACTCAACCCGGTTCTTCTAGAAATTATTAGACAATACATAAGAGCAAGGATCCCCCCTAACCATTTAGGGGGATGGATCTCCTTATCATTTTTCCTAGGATAACAAAATGAGATTTATACGCAAAGTACAACATCAACGAAGATGACTGTGCCATATAACTCACATGTTTCTTCTAGATATTTCTGAAGTTGTATTTTGGTCTAGATTTGACAATTGGTTATTTAACTATCAATGAAACAAACAAGCAACAAATGAAAGATTTAATTACCCATAGTAACCATTAAGTCTCAAAATAAATCTTTTATTTATTAGAACTCTTTTCAAAAATGTTTATTAAAAACATTCATATACTTATCCCGCTAACATATGCATATTCAGAAAACATTTGTGAAAGATTTCTCATTTCCATTTCATATCAAAGGATCAAAACAAAATTTTATTAAACTTATAACCTTAAAAAATATTCCATTGGTGTCAAGTGTGGAATGAATATCCATATCACAAGAGTTAATAAGTTCGGTTGAAGGAAAACCAATCTCAAATTGTTTTATAAATTTCCTTTATAAATCCTCTTAATAAATCTCTTTTAGTTATGAATATTCTTTATTTAAATTCCAAACCCATTTACAAAAATCTTTATAAATCATCAAATCAAATTTACAAAACTCTTTTATAAAAATTTAACCATTTATATATTTTTAATAAATCTCCAAAATTATTTACAAACTTCATTTATAAATATCCAAAATCATGTATAAAATTTTCTTATAAATATTCCTTATTTAAAACAAAACTCTTTTTATGAACTCATTTAATAAAGTCCTTTTGATTAAAAATGATTATTTAAAACGCCTTTACTAAAATCATTACTTAACTTGAAACTGTTACTAAAATTATGATGGCCTTAAAAATTGGAAAAAAGCTTAGTGACCACAATGGTTCACATTTAACTTAGTTTACTTTTCAAGTTACAACATGGGTATTTACATTACAAGAAAATATGTAAAAGGGATCAACAGCCAACCATTAATCAACATATAGTTAAATGCCCAAGTTATTATAATTACAAACGGGGATTTGTTTTTGCTAAACACATGTCCAAGTTAATATAATAGCAGAATGACTTTTTATTCTGCCTAATAGATATCAGCATAATTTACTTGGTGAACTATGGTAGTACGGTGGTTATTCTACCAAAATGATATTAATTACAAGTTAACTAGTAGAATGATGTTTTATTCTACTAAAAAGATGTCATTGGGTTCATATTCAATTGGATTTACTTTAGAATTGTCGACAAAGAAATCCCATGGATTTGAAATTTTCCTTTAAGAGAAGTTTGCTTCTTGAAAACAAACCCTAATTAACATTTGATTAATTATTAAATGATAATTTAAACCTTTAATTAATAATTAAATATTAATTAATCTCAAATAATTAATTAAATATTCCTTAATAATAAATTAAACTTTCATTTAAAATAATTAAATCATAATTAAGTTTTAATTAAATCTTAACTTAGATTAAACTTGATTAGTAATTAATTCAAAATTAAACCCTTTTATAAATATAGTTAGTTAATCATTATTTTTTAAATAATACTTAAATAATAATTAATTCCTAATTATTAATTAAATAATAATTAACTTAATTAATTACCTAATTATGATTAACTTAATTGATTGACGCTTAAGTATTAATTACCTTTATAAACTAATTATTAAGTACTAATTATCTTAATTAATTAATTAACCATTAGGTAAATAATTAATTAATTAATTAATTAATTAAAGTTTTGTAAACACTTTACAAAAAGAATGCTTAAGTAAAAACACTTTTTAGATTTTCCAATAGCTCATTTTATAAACTACACTTATAGCGACTATCGCTATATGTTCAATGGTTTTCAAAACTTGAACCTTTATTTTGATTAGCTTCAAAATTATTGTTTTCATACTTTAACTTACCTTATAAACTTATAAATTTTTTAAAAAATAGAGTAAAGTTTTTGAAACTAAATGAAAACATTTCTAAAAGTAAGGAAAACAAATTTTTGAACATCAGAGAATTTTGATGTCGCAACTACGATTCCAAATGCTAAAATTTCATTTTATATATAACCTTACACTCAAGTGGTAACTTTATACATATACAATACAAACACAACAAATATACATGTCATGGTTTGCATAACCAAGCAAAGACATAACTTTCCATGCATACACACGTTTCAACTTTGATCTCTAAGTCTAACCAAACATTACATCAAACATATCTGTCATTTTAATCAACATCAATATATAAAACATTAATAATGATTTCATTATCAAAGTAAACACCATATTTAAAGTTAGAAATTTAAATTAATTCTTGAGCTATACACATCCAAAAGCTACCAAACAATTCTGAACTTCACTAGAACTTTAGATCAACCTAGATCCTAGCTTGACTTTGGTAAGAACAAGATTTGGTGGCCTTGTGGTGGCTTTATGGTTCGACCAAGGTATGGTGCACATGGCCCAAAGGTGGTGGAGCTTGGCCTTGAAAGGCGGGGAGACTTCAGATTATCATCGAATTTACAAAAATCAAACCCGAAAATAGGTCGTCTTCCAACTAACTTTTGGATAAGTTACTCACTCAATTTGGATCTTTTTGGAGGAAGATATGGTCAAAAGAAGAAGAGGTATTTTCGGATTTGAAAATCTAGGTCCGAAAATGAGTCTGAAAAAATAGGATATGGACATGGCTAAGCTTAAAATTTAAAGAAGTGTTACGCATGAAATTTGTAGCCACAGGAATTTTATATGGTTTTAAAAAAAAGAAAATCTTCATTGGATAAGATATGGGAAAGATATGGTAGAAGGAAAAGAAGGCAAAACTGAAGAAATGAAAGGGGTATTTATAAGCAAGAAACAAAGAAAATTATCTTAATGCATTTGGTCCTTCACCCTCCTCCTCCTCTTGCCACATCACCATGCCACCCCACCTTCATATACCTCAGCCCACGAGCTTGTCCCCCCTAAAACCCCTGAGCCAACATGTTTAAAAGTGTACTTAACAAATGCATTATTATACATATATGTATATGATTTTACTTATTTGCAAATGAATGTGAATAAAAAATTATTTATAAATGTGTGTATCTATACAAAAATGTTGACAATGTTTCCTATAACAAATAGCGCGCAAAAAGTCGAAAATTCTAAAAACGAATTCCAGTCACATTTTCGATTTTTCTTCGAACTATATATTTTGTAAACAAATTTGAAAAACTATTTCACCGTTATTGTTCATTATTTAAAAGAGTATTATTTCCAATATAAAATCAATTTGTAAATCAAAGTAGTGAAATTCTAGGCCGTTGCACTTATATATGCAATTGTTGTTATCTACTCAAACAAAAATCCAAAAAATATTAAAAAGGGTAAAGTTTAGTGTTATCGATTGACGTGCACTTTTTTCTTTTATGCCATATAACATAAATCATCATTTTTATTATCTAAACTGGTGTTGCTTGATGTCATTTCAAAATCATCCATTGTTGCTATGAATGCTTGCTTTCTTTTATTGATTGAATCAATGTTATGTGAATTCTTTGGTTTCTTTAAAGTCAGGAAGTCTCACTTCATATGTCCAAATTTGTCGCATCCAAAACACTGGATAACACTCATGCTTCCCAAATTGTTTTTTATCCATCCTTTGAAATTTATTACTTTTCCTGTACCTTAAAAAATTCATAAAAGTTCTTGCCAAGAATGTGATTTCATCATCATTATCTTTGTCCAATCCTTGGTTCTCTTTTGTGGCATTAAACGCTAGAGATTTCTTTTCATTTGCTTGACTTTCTTTTCTTCCCTGCAATTGTTTTTCATATGACATTAAATTACTAATACTTTCACTATACTAATGTCATTGGCTTATTCGATTGTCAAAGCTTTCAATCCCACTCACGGAAAAGTGAGTTTAAGATTTTACGGACTTTGTCCTCTTCGGTTAATTCTTTTCTAATCACAATATTGTAGGTAAAATGTCTTGACATTTAGAAATATGTTAGAAATATATTCATTTAATTTCATCTTCAAAAGTTGGAACTAATTAGTTAACATAAAAATTATGTTTTCTTTTATTTTACTAGTGCCTTTATGTGTGATTTGCAGTGTCCTTCCATTTTATATGTACTTTTATAAAAAAAACTCAATAATGAACTCATTTGAATCTAGAACACAATAAAATATTCATAGCCATTGAAGTACCGAGTGCTTGTGCCTTTTTCTCATTAGCTCATTTTGCATAATCAGCCAATGACTTAGTGTACTCAGTTTGTGTGATGTTCCATATATCCAAACCATTATATTATAAATAAAATTTCATTTTAAATGACCAATATGCATAACTGTTACCATTAAAAAGTGATGGTCTAGCAGTGGATTGACTTTCTACAAATGTGTGAAAGAGAGCGTTATTAGTGTTACTAGTCATTTAAACTTTTCAAAATTTAGATAATAAGTTTTGGAAAACTGTGCACTATAATACTTAATGTAGGAGATTCAAGACACCCTATAATACTCATATTGAGTGGATCTTAAGGTTATTAAAACACTGGAGGGGTTGAATAGTTAAGTTGTATTTTTTGAACTTATCGATTTTGAATCAGTATCGCATGCATATAATAATATAAATGCAGAATAAAAGGTAGTAAAGTAAAAAGAGTTACATAAAAAAAATTCATACTATTTTAGATTCTCATATCCAATCCTATGTCTAGTATAGAATTTTCACCGTAATAAACTTGCAATTTTACGAGCGGCAAGTATAAAGGAACCAGGCTAGTCGAAAGTAGATGAAATAAGAAGATTTCAAAAAAAAAATCTATTTTGGATATATTGGGCCTATGAAATCTAAAGGAATTTAAGATCCAACATCATATAATATTTTAAATAAAATCTTATTTTATTCAAATCGTTAAAATGGATTTTTAATTTAATTTGAATTTATTTGTATTATAATGAACGTAATATGTTCATATATGGAAAGTGTAAGTGCAACATATAAGCAGTGTATATGTGTAATAGTAATGTACAAAAAATAATATAGAGAATGAGATCTTTGTTTTCTCTCCCTTAACTTACACAATTAATTGAGGAAAGATATGACCTTATATAATTGAGAGAGAAATATTTTCATTTATCTCTCTATAATTAGATTGATTTATTAAAAGACATTTACGACTAAATTTACACATATCTTTGTTATCCAACGTTTTAACTAATAAAATATACATATATGCACACATACATACATATAGAAGAATTAATTAAGGAAAGGCTTAAAATAAATTTTATAGTTTTATATAAAAATCTATTTAAAATGGAAGTCAAACTAGGATACATGTACATATGTTTATTTGTAAACCATATATGAAATATTAGTTACTAATTTTATTTTATTTGTTTGAATATCAATAGTATTTAATAAAGTGCATATATAAAAGTTATGAACATGTATACTGAGTACAATGTCGATAGAATATTTAAATTGGATTTAAATAGAATAAATACTAAGTAATTATTTAAATAAATTAAATTAATTAATATTTCTAAAATATTGGTTATTAAAATTTTATTTGTTTGAATACCATTAGTATTTAATAAAGTATGCATATGATAGTTATAAACACATGTATCGATAAACACTATCAATAAAATTTGTTTAAATATGATTTAAATAGATTAAATGATAAGTGATTTTGGAAAAAAAAATTAGGGTCATGTGGCACCTATTAAGGCCGGCTATAAGTAATACGGGGAAGGAGAGGATCTTATGAGATTTAATTGGGAATAAAATAGAGAAAGTTTAAAGGGAGGAATTGAAAGGTTTCAATGCTTCCTTTTAAAACACGTTCTCTTATTCAACTCATTGCTCTATATGGATAATTCTTATTCTAATATTTTTCTCCCTTCCAATAAGTTTGGAAGAAATTTTAATGGTTTTAATGTCTAAAACATTTCTCAAAACAAATGAAATTAAAATAAAAACACATCGTGGCTTTTATCTCTTGATTTCTACAAAAGCTATAGGTTGATTTAAGAATCTATAAGCTAGTAGTCATCATTCAAGGTGCGACATTCTAGCCACATCCTAAGGTGATTCTCAATTATATTTACTCATATATTAACCATGCTCATATGCTTTGAATCTCTTAAATTTTATACATCAAATATTTTCATATTCATATTATTACATAATTTTAGATCCCTTTTTTTACATATTAATTAATTGTTGTTAATATAATTTGGATCCCTTTTTGCTATTCCCCAATTGAATTATATGAGAAATATGTTAATATGGTTTAGATCCTTCATCTCATATGATTGTTAATTCATATTGTTCATATGATTTGGCATTGAATCATTTATAAGAATTTACATATGCCTAAGTTGTCTGATCTAATTTAGTTATTGTTTTGAAGTCGTTTTAATTGGATTCCCTTGGCTTAAATACATGCATGTTACATGGTTTTTTTAATTTATTGATTAAATAAAATTGATTGATTTGCATTTAATTTTTCAAGTGAAGAGGATTTTTGATTGAATCGGTTTTAGTTTCTTGAGTTTACTTTTAAAATGAAAATTTGTAGTACATAGTTCTTGTCTAAATAATCTATTCTATTATATTTATTTATTATATATAAAAGAGAATAATGGACTTTTGGTATCCTTGTCTCTTATTCACTCTCACTCAAAATACTCTTATCTCATCAATTCAAGGGTAAAAGTTCATTTACACCCATAAAATAACTATTCTTATGTAGAATTAAATTTATTTCTACTCTAAGATAATAATTTCTCCAAAACGTAACCCAGTCTCTTATCTACCTCAATCTGTATATCATTAGTTTTAAATATTCCAACTGATGTTCACTTCCTCTTCTCCACACTTTCAATGCTAAGAAAAAAAATATTATTTTCTTGACTATTTCACATCTTCACTTTCTTCTTCCTCCATGGTTATTTCATATCTTCACTTTCTTCTCCCTCCTCTCACAATTTTGTTTCTTCCACTTCTCCGGTTATTTATAAAAAAATCAACTCTTCCAAATTTGTTTCTTTTCGTTCTCCAATTCCATGTTAACAAAATTCAGTTCTAACTACAAAACATTAAGTTAGAGTTCCCCTTCTCCATTTTCATATTAACGAAATTCAATTCTCAATGTAAAACAAATTAGAGTTCCCTTCAAATCAATTTATATATTAACATCATAATTATCTTAACATAACTATAATTTGTATATTTATGATTATATATATAGTAAAAAAATTGACCGAGTCATGCAAAGAAGACGCTGGCGAAATTTTCCATAAATTAACGTGTTAGAAATTTTTTGAGAATTTTGAAAGGGAAATTTTAATAACTAAAAATTCGATTTTAGGTTATAACTTGGAATGGTATCGGTTAAATCTATGAATGAATTTAAAGACTTAGAAAAGGTGATAACCATGTTTCAAAAAATTTGTTTTGAAAGGTTAAAGGCTTAAAAGAAATTGGTAGTCTATTTTAACTAATTGGTTTTAAAAAGTTAATGGGTTTAGGGCACTTTTCTTACCTTGTAAATTTCGGGAATGACATTCTTCTAGGGGGGAAAGAATGTAACGACATAAAACTTCAGTCATTTGAAATTGCAATATTTAATTTATTTTTAAATATTATAAGGTTAATTTCATAAGTTAAATAACGCGTATTTCAAATATAGTAATTTATTTGATAATTAAATTGTTGAATTTAATAATTAGAATTGTTTAGATAATTGAATTTTGAGTTTTAATTTAGATAAAAATGATTTCAAATCTTATTTAAACTCTAATGAATAAGATTGGTAATAATAAAAAAATTAATTTAAATTTAAAAGTGATTAATTTGGTTTTTATAATAATGCGTTTTAATTAACGTATAAAAATAGCCTTTCATGGCACTATCTCAGATTTTGATGAAATTAGCATCACTAGATCCGTAATAGTGGGTTATTATATGCCATCGAATTTCATGGTGATCGGACATATCGTTTGGTCGTGCGAACTTGAAATGGTAGAATTTAAATTAAAGGAAACTAATTTAATAAAACTAGATTTTGATAATCTAACTTCTGTATATAATGAAATTATGTCCCGATATATATTCTATTATGCTCAAAATAGGGGTATAACATATAGAATGCTAGGTGGCACACCTCGTTTGGAGTTTGAAAATTTAACAAATGAATAGTACTTTGAAAATTTTCTATATAAGGCCATTATATATTTCAATTACAAACCCTAATCTAACAAATCTTTAGCCACCATTAACCAAACTCTTCATCCAATGACCCATATTTCTCCAACCGATCTAGGCGATTTTATGCCTCGACTCCTAAATGAAACTTGTTGCTCTCGTCTCTAAGAACCCATCCATACAATCTGATCAACGAACAGGTGATGACGGCGGTAGCTAAAACGATTATAAGGCACAACGTTTGGGTTGGATTTTTGGGCGATCGACAAAGCTTAACGAGGTCGGACCGATGTCAAATGGAGAAGCACGGCAAGGCAGAGCTCCAGTAGGGTTGTGGTGAGCTCAGATGATGTATAGCGGTGGTGAGAGACCATCCAAGCCGCGTGTTCATGTCCGGTATCGCGATTTTTGAATGAGAGTTGAAATGGGTAATTAAGTTTAAAATTTTATTAATAGAAAAGTTAATTATCATTTAATTATTTCAAAAGTTCATTAATTCATGTTGAATTCATACGAGGTCCAAATTGAACTTGACGAGTTGCATTGTGATCGTATTGAAGAATTCTGTGATATGGAGTTTGATTGGTAAGATTTGGAGATCATAGAAATTTGGGTTAAAATCGAATGCCCGTTAAATTTTCAAAACCGAATTTTGGCGACTACTGAAATCAATATGATTTAATCTCACCTTTTTGGTTAACCGAAAATATTTATTGGATGTACGGATATTTTATTACTGATTATTATTGACTATTTGGATGATTTACTAGTTTATATTGTTGGTTTGGATATATTCCCGTCCCTTGAGCGGATGGGACCCTACGTTCTCGTATAAGAGTAGAGGCCATTTGTATACGAATTCTGTCTCGAAGCAGTTGATTTATATTATTATTTTATACTGTATGTGATGTAGGGGGACATGTTGAACGGATCTAACAAGATTCTCAAACTGTTGATTTATTTCCATATAATTTGATATATGATATGTTGGATGCTATATTTGATGACATGGATATAATTTTGCTTATTTAGTGCTTAGGTAGTATTGGGCCTTATTTTTGGAATTTTAAAATATTATAAATTGATGATTTGATTTAAAATATGATTTCAAAGTGACCTTGGAAATTATATATGTTTTAATAAATTTCTTGAATTAATTAAAAATAAATTTATTTTAAAATAAATAGTATGTTTTTTAGACATTATAAATTATTAGTTTTATAAAATATTTTAAATAGAGATTTTCGAACTGTAAAATAAAGATTTTTAAATCTTAAAATATGTTCGTCCTTTATAATAAAGAGATGTGTTTTTAAAGTAAAATAGAAATAGTTGATATAAATATTCATTAACCATTTTATATAAAGTAATATATATATACATATATTAAAGATTATTTACAAATGTGAGACTTATAAGTGTGATAAATTATAAAATTGATATTTTAAAATGAAGTGAAGATTTGTAAAATCGTATTTTGTTTGATAAAAATATGGATTTATAAACGATATTTATAAATTAAAGAAAACTATCATCACTTAATAAATTGGTGAAATAAATCACACTGTGGATTTACTATAAGACGTGGAATGATATTTTAGAAAATAGTTGACTCTATTTTGAAAACTGAAGATGAGATGTATTGGGAATGTTAAACGGTATTTTATAAATAGAAAAGAATTTATAAAAGGATTCTATCCATATGGAGAGACATTAAAAATGGATAGTGACTGATGTTTTTAAATGGAATTTATGAATAAGTGAGATTTATAATGAAATAAAGCTATAAGCGGGGTTCAGAAATAAAGGGATTTTATGAAAGGAAGTTTTATAAAAGAGAAGGAGATTTATAAATATAATTTTATAAATATGGAAATGATCATGTTGGGAATTAAGTATGGATTTTTATCAAGAAAGTACTTATTCTTTAAAAGTTGTTAATTTATATTAATATTGTTTTAAAGTGGTTTATCAATATTTAATATTTTGAAAAGTTAATTTTTTAAATTATTAATATAGTTTAAATTTAGTTTTAATTATTTATCGATAAATTTTTGAAAATTAATTATCGGTATTTATAAAAATGTTGAAGATAAATTATTATTGTTTTTTAGGATGTTTTGGAATTTATTAATTATTATTTTAAAATGTTTTAAAGTTAATATTTGTTTATTTATAGTGTTTACTATTATATAATAATAGTGTTTTTAAGTAAATGATTAGAATTTATATTATAATTGTTTTCGAGATTTATAAATAGGGTTTTGTAAAACAGATGTGGATTATAAGAGGAGTCTTACAACATGTATTGGAAAAAATAAAGAAGGTTGGTTAAAAGGATTAAAGAGTTTTATAAATGGTTTAGATATTTATAAAAGAATTTTAGAAATGGGTTTATAGAAAGATTTTAGAAATGTGGATGATCTCTTAGGGATGTTTTGAGATTCTATGAAATTACAAAATGGAGAAAAATTTGTTAACATTATCTTTCGAAGTCGCTTCTAGGAATTTTTTAGGATTTATTATCAATGTACGGGACATCGAGGCCAATTAGAATGCTGCCCTAAGGAACATAACTACCCCAACCACGAAGAAATAACCTTAGAGCTTGAATAGAAAGATTATTGCCTTCAGCTTGCTCATCTCAAGGGCGATAGATAAATGCATACCTTTCTTGATGCCCTCAAGAAAGGAAAAAAGAATTTCAAATGGAATCAAAAATTGCCAAAATGCTTTTGAAGAGTTAATGAGGCATATGGAAATGCCGCAGGTGTTATCCAAACCGCTGGACAAGGAGGATCTATTTGTTTACTTAGCCGTGTCTGTTCACGCATTTAGTGCAAAAATAGTGTGCGAGGAGGCAAGAATTCAAAACCCGGTGTATTATATAGCAAGTGATTCATCGGAGCAAAAAAGAATTATCCAAAGTTGGAGAAACTTGCATATTTCTTGCTAATTGCATTAAGGAAGTTGCAACCGTGTTTTCAGGCTCATTCGATCAAGGTTCTGATAGATCAACCTCAAAAACAAATATTGTACCGACTTGAGAATTCAAGAAGGTTGTTGAAATATAATATTGAGTTGAGTCAATACAATATCACCTGCCAACCAAGGAGAGCGATAAATGGGCAAACACTGGCAGACTTCATCACTGAGTTTACCACGCGCAATGATGAAGAGGATGCAATAGCGACTTCTCATTGGAAATTATTTGTAGATGGTGCTTTGAATGAATTTAGCTCGGGTGGCAAAAGTAGTGTTTGAAATGCCGGAAGGACAATCAATCTATTATGCACTGAAACTAGAATTTCCCACGAATGATAACAAAGCTGAGTGCAAGGCATTAATAGCAGGATTGAGGATAGCAAAGGAACTGGGGATAAAGACGCTGCACATATTTAGTGACTTCCAACTGGTGTTTTGCCAAATCGGAAAGGAGTATTACGCCAAGTGTGTGAGACTAGCCCCTTACTTGTCAAAAGCACTGGAACTACTTGAAGACATGGAGCACTATACGATAACGCACACCACTAAAGAAGTGAATATGAAGGTTGATTCATTAGCTAAGCTAGCTAGCTCTGGGGAAGCATAATTAATAGGATTGGTTCCAGTGGAGGTTTTAATAGTTCCAAGCATTAATTAGATGGACGTCGATTGGATTTCGGAGACTACAAAAGAGGAAGAGTCATAGATGACATCAATCGAAGGCTACCTAATCAATGGAACACTCCTGAGAGATAGGAACGAATGGAAGAAACTTCTCAGAAGAGTGCCACGTTTCATGATGCAAAATGGAGTATTATACATGAGAGGTGTAACAACCCGCATATTTTTTGATTTGAATATTTAAATATTTATTTAAATATTTTATCACTAATTGGATTTTAGTCCAAAAAGTTACTTTTTGCATACGGTCGAATTAGGACTCCGGACCACTTTCATTGGGTCCAAAATGCCGTTTGCGATCTTTTTGAGTATAAACTTTGATATGTTTGGAGTTAGTGGAATTTTGCCACTTTTTCACTTTGGGCCTTGGGTTTGGTTTAACCCATTAGCCTAAACTATTAATTCTAGCTTAACCCTCTCTTCTCTTCATTACTTCACTTTCATTTCCTAACACTCAAGCGTTATCAAAAATGGAGAGAGGAATGAGAAATTAAAACTCCAAGCCCTAGATCATTTGCAAATCCAACATCTAACTCCAAATTCAAAGAGAAGCCATTGATTCAAGCTTCTTGTGATGAGATAGAAGTGTGGTTGATTCTTCCTTTACTTTCAAGCTTCTCCTTCATTGATTTTGTGAAAAGATGAGATTTTTATCTCACATCTTTGTCTATAACTATCTTTGATTGTTGGGTATAAATTCCTAACACTTTTCCATATGCATTTGCTCTTGGTTTGGATTGAATTGGTGAAAATCCCAATTTTTAGTGTTTTGGGTTCAAATCTTTAAAAATCCTAACTTTGATGATTAAACACATTTTTGGTGATGCATCGAGGAGCCAATAGGACCGGGTAGCCGATGGGCGTAATCCCCTAGCGTCTGTGCTCGATCGGTTGCAAATTGAGAGAGTTTTTGCACTTTCATTGCTTAGGTCGTTCGGCCTGCACACAAGACTCTCGGCATGCAGTTAGCTCGGCCTGCAGTTAGGTCGGCCTACATTTAGGTCGCAACCCATAAGTCACTCGGCCATTAAGTCACTCGGCCATGTTAAGTCGCGCCATGCTTTATCTCGCAATCACTTAAGTCGCTCAGACGTTAGGTCGTTCCCCCTTGGGTCGCTCGGCCTGCTTGCACTGATTAGGTCGCGACAAGTTAGGTCTTTCCCACTTAAGTTGCTCAGCCTTCTCATACGCCTTAGGTCGCAACCATTTGGGTCGCAACCACTTAGGTCGCTCAGCATTCCCCTGTGCCTTAGGTCGCTCTATACCTTAGGTCGCTCGGCCTGTTAAGTCGTTCCATTTCATAAATCGTTTGGCCTATTCTTACCCCTTAGGTCGCGCCATGCCATAAGTCGCAACCTCTTAGGTCGCTGACCACATGGGCCGCTCGGTTTCTCACTTATGCCGCTAGCTCCTTAAGTCGTTGCAGCTATCTTCTTAAGTCGCGCAATTAGGCCGCATGTTATTCCTTAAGTCGAAGATCCCTTGTGTCGTATGTTGTGGGGTCGTATGAGTTGAGACGATGTTTTCTTGTGTTGTATTGTGTTAAGTCGTAAGTCGTGGCTGTTAATTCGCAAGGGTATTTCCATTTTGATGGATTTGGAACCGAATTCTTTGGACATTATTCACGTCTTCGAATGTAAATTTTTGTGATTTATTGTTTCTACAATCATTTTTATGATTTGTCACTTTAAAAATATAAAGGTTTCAATACTACTAGTAAATATCAAAACTCTTTCATCAAAACGATTTCAACACTATCTTATTACAAAGCTTGTTTCTTATACCGTTTTCCAATCTACTAGTATATACAAACCTTTACCTCACTCGTATGAGAAATCTAATTAAATGACTTAGTGAAACAAGTGGTATGAAACGCTTGCGTTTACTTCGCCGGTTAATTCTTGGACTTGTTCGATTGAATCTCTTGTGACAATTTTCTAGTGGAGATCTACAATTTGTTCGTAAAAATTTAAGTTAAGCTAGTGGTTATGGGACATGAAGCTAAGCTCATGTATTTACTAGCTTAGTGTAATTGACACTTCTTGATGATCGTTGATGATCATTTTTGTGATTTAGACTAGCAAATGTGCGATGTCTCTTTGTCTACGAGGGAGACTAAACCCTGTTTCTGTGGAGCTTCTGCTCAATTTGGTGGGGTAGCGACCCCTGGTCTATGGGCCGTTTTGTGGAGCATCGGCTCAAAATTAATGGTTAGCAACCATGGAATAGCGTTCCATTTTGTGATACACGTGTTGGTGAGTTTTCATGCTCTCGTTTTGTGATAGGCCTCCTCCTTTTTGGGATTTTTGGATTTCCATCGATGATTTCTAGAATTTGTTTTTCACCAATTTTCGTGATTTACATTGATAAGTCTTATCAATATTTGTGCATTGGTGAATTTGTGTGTCATTAACTTTTTTGATTGGCATTGATATTATTGTCAATATTCATGGTTTTGGTGAATAAAAATAAAGAGTATGACATTCCTTTTGATCTTTGAGAAGATTCTTGTGATATTGATTAATCCCTAGTTGGTTTTTAATTGCATACTTATCACAGTATGGCTTTATGGTTATCATATGTTTTTGTCATATCTCTTATTCTATATCATTTCACCTGATATCTATAGCTAGACTGATCCGTTTATTATTTTCTTATTAAATAATACTCGGGTCAGACCGAGATGTTACAGGTGCTTCTGCCTGACTTCACATCTGGGATTATCACCCTGACTTTTGGCTAACTACTTAGATTAGTAGTTTTTGTTGTATACATTTGAGATATAGACTCATCGATGTATCCATATTCTTTTGTCTAGCACTTGTAGCTATTCTTTTGTGATATTGTAGATCTTGTTTGACCACTACTTAGATGTACACTTTCATGTGTTATATTCATATCTTTTTCCGCCTTTGTGATATGGATATCTGTGACTGATTTGTGTTATGTTTATTTCTATATTTGTTTTCGAAGAATATATATATATATAGCCATTGTGAAGTAGCTTTGAGTTTGTATCGGTATGTCGGATTTCCTCCTGAAACTAAATGCATGTTGTACTATCTGACATATCGGTGCTCGCACAAAGCAATTACACGGATGGTCGCTCCTCAACAGCCTTATTCTCCGCGCTAGTTGACGGCATTACACCGTAGTGTCCTTGGCTAGAGTGGGTATAGAGGTGGGGTGTCACAGCTTGGTATCAGAGCCAGACTTAGGAACAATGTAGAATAATTTAACAAGGATCATCGTCCTAAGTCCATCTTAGGAGTCGTGCTTTAGGATTTAATTCGAGTCTTCATACCGATTCATCCTACTTTCGTTATGATTTCTTGTTTTATCTATCAAGATTGCTTGATATCCATTTGGTGAATAACCTTATCCTTCTTCTTTCTTTCTTTCTAAAGGAAGAAAAATGGTTAGACCTGGCCATCCCAGCGGCGGTCAATCTAGTGCTACTCCCCAGGATGGAGTATTTATGTCTGCCCAGCAGCTTCTTGATCTAGTAAGGAATGCTCAAGCAGCCGGATCTAATCCGGAGTTTACTCACCCTAAGTCTGGATTTGCACGTTTGTGCAACGATTATACCAATTTGGGTGGGAGGCCATTCAAAGGATCGAAAACCATTATTGAAGTCCAGGCTTGGCTGAGAACGTGCGATCGAATCTTTTCTCGCATGAATCTTATTGATCTTCACCGAGTTCAGGTGGCCTCTAGTATGCTCCAAGAAAGAGCATTAGATTGGTATGAGCTTCTTATTTCTGAAATAGTTGAGGTGGATCTTACTTGGAAGAAATTTCGGAAACGCTTCGAATTAAAATTTGTGCCAGAAGCTGAGAAGGTGACATTGGCTCGTCGTTTTATAGACCTTGTTCAAGGTGAATCTTCTATGGCAGATTATGTCGCATCCTTCGAGTCACTTTCTAAAAACGGGGTCGAATACATAAACACCCCATTGAAGAAGAACTAAAGATTTGTCTATGGCTTGAATAAAAATATCAAGAAGCCATTACTTCTAAAATTAGAAGTTTCTTTTGATCAACTCATTGATATCGCTCTTCGACTTGAAGAGGCAGATAAGGAGAGTGATGTTGAAGTTATGGGTGCCAAACCAAACTTCAACAACAAGAAAAAGCCTAATAAGTTCAAGGGTCCTTATCCCAATAAGAAAGGGAAGTAATCAACTTCGGTGGCAAAGACTTCTACCTCTAGTGGTGGGCAATGCTACAATTGTGGTTCTAAGGACCATTATGCGAACAAGTGTTCAAAGCCTCATGCTTGTCGCTATTGCAAAATCCCGGATCATTATTTATCTTCTTTTCCCAAACTTCAAGGCAAGAAGGAGGGAAAGCTTAATGTTGCTCAAGCCCTGGCAACACATCTCGTGGTCAAGGTATTTCTCATTCTATCCTTGATGGCATTATTTTATTTCGTGATCACCCTATTCGAGTTCTTTTTGATACGGGTGCGTCCCACTCTTTTATTTCAAAAGAACTTGTTGATACTTTTTTGGATGTTTTGTGTTTGATGACTTCTTTGAGAATTACGAATCCGGTTGGTGGATCCGCAATAATTAGTTTGCTTTGTAAAGATGTCGAGATTATTTTGTGTGATTTTTCTTTCCGAGCCGATTTGCATGTTATGCGCTACTTAGGTTTTGGAATGATTTTGGGAATGGATTGGCTTAACCGCTATGAAGCCCAAATCCTATATTCCGAGCGGACTATTCATCTTCGACATCCTTAATCTGTTAACCAGATTTCTATTGATCTTAAAGATTCGGATTCCTGCTTGGCTGCATCTTTATATTCTTTAAATCCTCATGATGACGATAATGATGATGAGGAAGATATTATTTCTCTTATTCACGTTGTTCGTGAATTTTCCGACATATTTGAGCCCGTTTTAGGATTACCACCTAAGCGAGCAATTGAGTTCAGAATTAATCTCATCCCTGTAGCTCAACCTATCACTCGTCCTCCTTATCGTATGTCCAATAAGGAAAATGAGGAGATGCGCAAACAGTTACCCGAATTGGAGACAAAGCAATTTATTCGCTCTAGTTCCTCGCCTTGGGGAGCTTCGGCTATTTTCGTGAAGAAATCCGATGGTACACTTAGGCTTTGCGTTGACTACCGCAAGCTTAATGATCTTACTATAAAGAATAAATATCATTTACCTCGGATTGATGATCTATTCGATCAACTTAGTGGTGCTAGAGTCTTTTCACAATTAGACTTAGCTACCGGTTTTCATCAGCTTCGTATTACAGAGGATAGCATTCCTTTGACATCGTTCCGTACCCGTTATGGATCATATGAATGGCTTGTTATGCCATTTGGTTTAACGAATGCTCCGGCTTATTTCGTTGACCTTATGAATAGAGTTTTCAAAGACTTCCTCGATCGGTTTGTTCTCATCTTCATTGATGATATTCTTGTGTATTCAAAAACCGAGGAGGAGCATGAAAAGCATCTTCGGATTGTGTTGGAAACTCTTAGGAGTAACCAATTAAAAGCAAAATTTTATAAATGTCACTTTTGGCAATCTCATGTGAAGTTTCTCGGTCGTATTATTTCCGAATCCGGAATTTCCGTTGATCCTTTAAAGATTGAAGCGATTCAAAATTGGAAGAGACCGGAGAGTGAGACGGAGATCCGTAGTTTTCTTGGATTGGCAGTTTATTACCGCCGTTTCATAAAAGACTTTTCCAAAATTTCCATGCCTCTTACTACCTTAACAAAGAAAGGTGTTAAATACATTTGGTCGGACAAATGTGAAGCTTCTTTTCAGAAATTAAAAGAACTCCTTTCTGATGCTCCTATTCTTGTTATTCCCGAGAGGAATCAAGATTTTATTGTTTATACCGATGCTAGTCGCGTTGGTTTGGGTGCCGTTCTTGTGCAAAGAGAACGTGTTATTGCTTATGCTTCTAGGTAATTGAAGCCAGCCGAGACTAGATATGCCACTCATGATTTAGAGCTCGCGACTATTGTTTTCGCCCTTCGTATTTGGCGTCATTATCTTTTGGGAGAAAATTTATTCTTTACACTGATCATAAATCTTTGAAGTATCTATTTTCTCAAAAGGAACTTAATTTGCATCAACAACGTTGGCTCGAGTTCCTTGCATCTTATGATCTTGATGTTCTTTATACTCCCGGAAAGGGAAATCGTGTTGCCGATGCACTTAGTTACAAGCAACAAGTGGTTGTTTCTATGATGATATCCGAATGGAATGATCTCGGGGTTTTATCCACTTGTGAGATTCAAGATCGTGTTTTCGATTTATGTTCATCTCTTATTTTATGTACCTTTGAGGCTCATCCTTCTCTTATAGACCGCATTCTTGAAGCTCAAAAGCTAGATCCCGAATTGGCTCTTCTTGGCCAAAATTTTAGGGATAAAACTAATATTGAAGGTTTGAAAGACTTTGATATTGATTCTCGTAGCGACATTCGAAAATTTGGTAGACTTATCGTGCCTAATATTAGTGATCTTCGTAAAGATATTTTAGAAGATTCACATCGTTCTAAATTTACCATTCATCCCGGTAGTAGTAAAATGTACGCGGATATGAAGCGACTTTATTATTGGGAGGGAATGAAATCCGATATTGCTAACTTTGTTAAGTGTTGTATGACTTGCCAACTTGTCAAGGCCGAACATCAAAGGCCCGGTGGGTTATTGCAACCTTTAGAAATTCCAATTTGGAAGTGGGACCAAATTTCCATGGATTTTATAGACGGCCTTCCCTGTTCTCGTTCGGGTCATGATAGCCTATGGGTGATAGTCGATAGACTTACTAAATCCGTCCATTTTATTCCCGTTCAGTCTAATCGAACCGTACCTCTTTTGGCCAAACTTTTTATCAAAGAAATTGTTGAATTGCATGGAGTTCCTACTTCTATTGTTAGTGATCGTGATCCATTGTTTACTAGTGGATTTTGGAAGAGTCTTCAAAAAGCTTTGGGGACAAAGCTTAATTTTAGCACCGCTTATCATCCTCAGTCCGATGGACAAACCGAGCGTGTGAATCAAGCTCTTGAAGATCTTCTTCGTGCATGTGTTCTTGATTTTGGTGGATGTTGGAAAGATCATATTTCTCTTGCTGAGTTTTCCTATAATAATAGCTTCCAATCTAGTATTGGTATGACATTTTTCGAGGCACTCTATGGAAGACCATGCCGATCTCCTTCTTGTTGGCTTGAGGCCGGTGAGAAGCTGGTTTTAGGTCCAGATTATATTCGTGATTCCACAGAGAAGATTGACCTTATTCGTCATAGGATGAAAGAAGCCCAGAGTAGAAAAAAATCCTATGCCGATAACCGGGGAGATCTTGTGTTTATTCGTATTTCACGTATGAAGGGTGTTGTACGTTTCAGTCGATCGAGAAAATTAGCGCCTCGATATATTGGGCCATTTCCTATCACCGAACGTATTGGTTCTGTGGCTTATCGCCTCTTATTACCGGCTCAGTTTTCTGCCATTCATGATGTGTTTCACGTTTCTCAATTATGGAAATGCCTTCGAGATTCCGATTCTATTCTTGAGCCCGGTGTTGTGGAATAAATTGAAGTTTCGCCTAATTTAACTTATGACCAACATCCTATTCGTATTATTGCTTTGGAGGTCAAGCGCCTTCGAAATAAAGATGTTCCGCTTGTTAAAGTTCAATGGTCCTCAAATCCTAAGGATTGCTCTTGGGAATCTAGAGATTTCATCGAGCGAACGCATCCGGACTTACTTTCCCGTGCTCTTTGAGGTGAATTTCTTATTTCAAAATACTTTTGTGTTGATATGCTTTCATGGTTGTTACCTTATATTTTCTTCATAAATATTGTGTGGACGCAATTTCTTTAAGTAGGGGAGTCTGTAACAACCCGCATATTTTTCGATTTGAATATTTAAATATTTTATTTAAATATTTTATCATTAGTTGGATTTTAGTCCGAAAAGTTACTTTTTGCATACGGTCGAATTAGGACTTCGGACCACTTCCATTGGGTCCAAAACGCCGTTTGCGATATTTCTGAGTATAAACTTTGATATGTTTGGAGTTAGTGGAATTTTGCCACTTTTTCACTTTGGGCCTTGGGTTTGGTTTAGCCCATTAGCCTAAACTATTAATTCTAGCTTAACCCCCTCTTCTCTTCATTACTTCACTTTCATTTCCTAACACTCAAGCTTCATCAAAAATGGAGAGAGGAATGGGAAATTAAAACTCCAAGCCCTAGATCATTTGCAAATCCAACATCTAACTCCAAATTCAAAGGGAAGCCATTGATTCAAGCTTCTTGTGATGAGATTGAAGTGTGGTTGATTCTTCCTTTACTTTCAAGCTTCTCCTTCATTGATTTTGTGAAAAGGTGAGATTTTTATCTCACGTCTTTGTCTATAACTATCTTTGATTGTTGGATATGAATTCCTAACACTTTTTCATATGCATTTGCTCTTAGTTTGGATTGAATTGGTGAAAATCCCAATTTTTAGTGTTTTGGGTTAAAATCTTTAAAAATTCTAACTTTGATGATTGAACACTTTTTTGGTGATGCATCGAGGAGCCAATAGGACCGGGTAGCCGATGGGCATAATCCCCTAGTCACGTGCTCGATCGGTTGCAAATCGAGAGAGTTTTTGCACTTTCGTTGCTTAGGTCGTTCGGCCTGCAGTTAGCTCGGCCTGCCGTTAAGTCGGCCTGCATTTAAGTCGCAACCCATAAGTCGCTCGGCCATTAAGTCGCTCGGCCATGTTAAGTCGCGCCATGCTTTATCTCGCAATCACTTAAGTCGCTCAGACGTTATGTCATTCCCCCTTGGGTCGCTCGGCCTGCTTGCACTGATTAGGTCGCGACAAGTTAGGTCGTTCCCACTTAAGTTTCTCGGCCTTCTCATACGCCTTAGGTCGCAACCATTTGGGTCGCTCAGCATGCCCCTGTGCCTTAGGTCGCGCTATACCTTAAGTCGCTCGGCCTGTTAGGTCGTTCCATTCCATAAATCGTTCGGCCTATTCTTACCCCTTAGGTCGCGCCATGCCATAAGTCGCAACCTCTTAGGTCGCTGACCACATAGGTCGCTCAGTTTCTCACTTATGCCGCTAGCTCCTTAAGTCGTTGCAGCTATCTTCTTAAGTCGCGCAATTATGCCGCATGTTATTCCTTAAGTCGTTGATCCCTTGTGTCGTATGCCGTGGGGTCGTATGAGTTGAGCCGATGTTTTCTTGTGTTGTATTGTGTTAAGTCGTAAGTCGTGACTGTTAAGTCGCAAGTGTATTTCCATTTTGATGGATTTGGAACCGAATTCTTTGGACATTATTCACGTCTTCGAATGTGAATTTTTGTGATTTATTGTGATTTATTGTTTCTACAATCATTTTTGTGATTTGTCACTTTAAAAATATAAAGGTTTCAATACTAGTAGTAAATATCAAAACTCTTTGATCAAAACGATTTCAACGCTATTTTATTACAAAGCTCGTTTCTTAAACCGTTTTTCAATCTACTATTATATACAAACCTTTACCTCGCTCGTATGAGAAATCTAATTAAACGACTTAGTAAAACAAGTGGTATGAAACGCTTGCGTTTACTTCGCCGGTTAATTCTTGGACTTGTTCGATTGAATCTCTTGTGACAATTTTCTAGTGGAGATCTACAATTTGTTCGTAAGTATTTAAGTTAAGCTAGTGGTTATGGGACATGAAGCTAAGCTCATATATTTACTAGCTTAGTGTAATTGACACTTCTTGATGATCGTTGATGATCATTTTTGTGATTTAGACTAGCAAATGTGTGATGTCGCTTTGTCTACGAGGGAGACTAAACCCCGTTTCTGTGGAGCTTCTGCTCAATTTGGTGGGGTAGCGACCCATGGTCTTCGGGCCGTTTTGTGGAGCTTCGGCTCAAAATTAATGGTTAGCAACCATGAAATAGCGTTCCATTTTGTGATACATGTGTTGGTGAGTTTTCATGCTCCCGTTTTGTGATAGGCCTCCCCCTTTTTGTGATTTCTGGATTTCCATCGATGATTTCTAGAATTTTTGTTTCACCAATTTTCGTGATTTACATTGATAAGTCTTATCAATATTTGTGCATTGGTGAATTTGTGTGTCATTAACTTTTGTGATTGGCATTGATATTATTGTCAATATTCATGGTTTTGGTGAATAAAAATAAAGAGTATGACATTCCTTTTGATCTTTGAGAAGATTCTTATGATATTGATTAATCCCTGGTTGATTTTTAATTGCATACTTATCACGGTATAGCTTTATGGTTATCATATGTTTTTGTCATATCTCTTATTTTATA
Organism: Allium cepa; assembly: GCA_030765085.1. Taxonomy (NCBI): domain Eukaryota; kingdom Viridiplantae; phylum Streptophyta; class Magnoliopsida; order Asparagales; family Amaryllidaceae; genus Allium; species Allium cepa. The sequence continues at coordinate 344,311,661 of CM060939.1, read as the reverse complement.
TCATTTCACCTGATATTTATAGCTAGACTGATCCGTTTATTATTTTCTTATTAAATAATACTCGGGTCAGACCGAGATGTTATAGGTGCTTCTGCTTGACTTCACATCTGGGATTATCACCCTGACTTTTGGCTAACTACTTAGAGTAGTAGCTTTTGTTGTATACATTTGAGATATAGATTCATTGATGTATCCATATTCTTTTGTCTAGCACTTGTAGCTATTCTTTTGTGATATTGTGGATCTTATTTGACCACTACTCGGATGTACACTTTCATGTGTTATATTCATATCCTTTTCCGCCTTTGTGATATGGATATCTGTGACTGATTTGTGTTATGTTTATTTCTATATTTGTTTCCGAAGAATATATATATAGCCACAGTGTAGTAGCTTTGAGTTTGTATCGGTATGTCGGATTTCCTTCTGAAACCAAATGCATGTTGTACTATCTAACATATCGGTGCTCACACAAAGCAATTACACGGATGGTCGCTCCTCAACAACCTTATTCTCCGCGCTAGTTGATGACATTACGCCGTAGTGTCCTTGGCTAGAGTGGGTATAAAGGTGGGGCGTCACAAGAGGATTCTCACTCTTCTACTTTGGTGTGTAGCCAAGGATGAAGCTAGGAATATCCTTATGGAAATCCATAAGGGCAGTTGTGGCGATCACAACGGTGGGCAAACTATGGTGAAGAAGATATTTCGCTACGGGTATTTTTGGCTTATGATAAACATAGATGTTGTTGAATACACCAAATAATGTGACCGATGCTAGAGATGCGTGAAGGTTCTAAGAGCCCCATTAATGGAACTTACATAAATGGTTAGTCCATGGTCGTTTGCGATTTGGGGAATCAACATCATCGATGTGCTACCGATAGCGAAGGAAGGAGCCAAACATGCTATCATTATAGTGATTTACTTCACGAAGTAGGTTGAAGCAGAACCGCTTGCCATGATTACAATGAAAAAGGTAATCAGTTTTGTAAGAAAGAATATTATTTATAGGTTCGGAGTGCCCCAGGAAATCATCACAAATAATAGAACTCATTTGGAGAACATAGAGTTCAAGGATTTCTACAAGCGTTACCGAATGGAGAAGAGCTTCTCCGTGATGGCACATCCACAAGAAAGTGGAAGCAATGAACAAGATCATCAAGTCCACCTTGAAAAAGAGATTGACTAGAGCCAAAAGCGGCTGGGTTGATGAGCTTCCAGGCTTATAATACAACACATAAGTTGTCATTCGCTTTGGCATATGAATCAGAAGCAATGACCCCGATAGAACTGAAAGTCCCCTCTTATTGTAAAAAGCTTCTTGATCCGAAGTTGAACGAGGAACTCCCGCTTGAGTCTCTTGATTTGGTTGATGAGAAGAGGGAATAGAAAAATTAAGGGTCGTTGCACACCGAAAAAGAGTAGCAGGACACTTCAACGTCAAGGTTCACAACGACATCTTTGAGGTAGGAGATCTCAATTTGAGACAAGTTCTCCCGGGTATGGAAGCGCTTGTCCTGAACCTGGAGGGACCCTACACGATTGATTAAAAGCTTGAAGATGGAATTTTCAAGCTGGGCAACCATTGATGGAACCCCATTTTTGCATGCTTGGAACAACGACTTGCTACAGCACTACTACACTTAGTCTCTTCTTTATATATTTTCGTAAATAAGCCACCTGAGGACACTAAGGGAAATGTAATAAAGCAGGACTTTCCACTTTTTCCATTCACAAATAAAGCTAGCTTCTTAAACAATGGAACTACATTCCTGTAAGAAAAATTCCTTACCATGCGACTAGTAGCATAGTCAAGGAAATGCTCCTCTGTCCTGGAATAATAGACAGAAAGCGTGAACTCAAACCGCCAGGTCGACGGAGAAAATCGACCCTAACCTTTTGAGAACCGATATTGCCCATAGATAGAAACATAAAGTTGCTACGTCCAGCTAGTGTGAGCAAAAAATGAATTTTTATTGTTTGATAGGGAAAGACACGCTGCACATTAGGAAAAAATATGCATTTTGTCCTCTCTAAGCATCTCTTTCATCACTTCTTCCCCGCCTTCTTTTTAAGACGGTGCAAAAGTGACTCGGGTGCATGGAACTGATCAAGCAATCACTTATCATTGCGGTCATCCTATGACTTCCTCCACTTATCCGGTCTTTACTCGTTTCATGTGTTAAGCATGGAAAAGATAAAGGATTGAGGTCAATTCTCACCTTGGATTTTCTAGAATGAAATTTTTATTTATGTATCTTTCTTGTTGTTTGCCCCATCCAAGCTTTCCCATAATTTAATGCGTTTCAAGTTTTACTTTGGAGCCTCGATGATTTCATCAATGAATTGGCAAGGATGCATAGGTAATAAAAGTGAAAGGAATCCCAAAAGGATAAACTTAGATACAAAGGGGTATTCTTATGACATATAGGATGAAGTGGACTCTCCCATTGGTCGCGTTTTTAGTTTCTCTTCCCGAAATAGTTTGGAATGGTTTGGTCGCTCCTTTTAGTTGCACTCGAGGCCACACTTTGCTTGCCTGGCTCCCTATGGTCGCCGATCTCTATACTCGGTGGACCAACTACTGTCGCCTTCTAACCTTGTCATGTCGGTTGTCAATCAAAGGAATGGTTGACATAGGTCCTATCTAATGCAATCTCTGGAGCTTACATCAAATCATATACGCTTTCCCAACATCATAGGCAAAACCATCTACCTACTCTGATTTGATTGGTTGGCCTTTCACTCGTACCAAAATGAAAGAAATGACCACTGGGTTTTCAAGCCACCTCTACTTGGGATGAAGATTATGCAAGTAGTTAATTGTATACTATATGCAATGGACTGGTCCATGTCATGCACTCGAGTCATTTTTGCACTATCCTAGAGGGAAGGTAGGGTAGGAAGTGATAAAGAGACGTCTAGAAGAGGATTAGGCCTTGCACTAGAGAGGGAGATATGGACCAGAAAGATTATAGTGGAGAAATAACACCAAATTTAATGACCAATTAAGGGAAAGATGAAGTAAGAGCATGCTAGACGTTGCAACATATGTCGATTCGGCTTTAGTTGATTTTTTTAAAATAGAATATGAGTGCGCAAAATGTAATCTTAGTAGCATAGAATGACAGACCTTGGATAACACAGGAAGAGGTCTGAACAAGACAGTGAAGACTGTTCAGTAAGTGCTTCTATTTATACCATAAACACTAGAGGGGCTTTTTAATAAAGCCTAGGGTACTTCTCAATTACGCCTAAGTGAGCCTCTTGGCGATTGAGAATCTTTGTGCTAACTAAGCCTAATTATAGAGACTGACTACCGGTAGAATCTCAGCAATTCATTTTCCTATCACATATGCATCTGAATATGCAACTACTTTCTTTGATCTTATTCTTCAATATATGCGTAGCGGTTTACTGAACAGCCGATAGCCATCATCCTCTGCTTTATGTTCTTATATACTAGTAGTTATCTCTTATCCATAGGGAAAGGAAGAATTGATCATCTGGGATGGGAAGGAGCAGCCTGGGTATTATTGTAGAAGTACTTTAACCGAAAAGCTTTCGCCAAAGTAGTGCTATAGATCTTAGCCAAATGAACGAAAGCAAAGAAGGAATTTGTATAGAGGATTACTTGTCGTATAGTTTAGGCGCTTTATCTATGGTTTCATCGCTTGTTGTTTCATTTGGTTCAATAATACCGCTTATCCTAGTGAGTTTTATGCACCATTGGGTCCTTTTCAAGCTCAAGCATTTACTTTTCTAGTTAGAGACCCGTCTTTAGCCAAAGGGTTTATTACATAAGCTAGGATCGATGTTGGCTCTCGTAGAGGGAAGCCCAAAAAATGTCAGATGCAAAGCCTTGAATCTCATTAAGATCATATTGGCATACTCTCCCTAAAAAGGAGCAGATCCCATTGAAGATGGGAGTGAGGTGCAACAAGGCATATATGTCCAACTTTTCACGCGGCTTGGAAAAATGAACCTATATCGACAGACTTCTTATTAAGTATGAATAAGACCTAAGTAAGGTAGAAGAAAAACAACGAGAGTTTTTATTACTATGCTTTACGCTCCAGGAAAACACATTAAGAACAAAGAAGCCAACAAATCTAGAAAGGAAGAGGAAATGCTTTCATCGATAACAAATACTCCTGGAATGCTCCTTATAAATAATAAGTAGCTTGTCGAACCTTCACAGAACAAAGCCGAGCTTGAACCAATAGAGTATATTCAAGATAGATAAAGAACTTTTCCTCTCCAGTAAAAATCCATAAATCTTCATTAGATTCGCCTATATCACCTAAAGAAAATTTTCTATCCACCGGCACTTATTTATTCACGGGCTATTTCACTCTGCCATAGGTCGAAAAACGGCTTGCAGTCTAAGAAACTCTATGGCCAGTGCTTGGGATAAAAAACGTACAATTATCCATTTAGGGGAAAATTCCTTCAAGTTTTTCTAGAGAATAAGGTGGTGGTGGGCGGGGGCGGGGAAGTTAACTTACCAACTTTGCAACCTGGCGCAAAATGTAATCTTAGTAGCACAGAATGACCAATCTTAGGCACCATTGGTAGATGTTTGAATGAGACAATGAAAGCTGTTTAGTAAGTTCTTCTGTCTATATTATTAAGCCTAGGAGACTTCTTAATTAAGCTTAAGTGAGATGATTGGTAATCCTGATTCGGCTTGGCTAGGCCGAGAAAAGATTCTGAATAGAGAATATGCGCACCGAGCATATATATCTTTGTTAGCTGGCGAGGGAAGGCTTTCTTCTGGTAGTCCAACTATGACCTCTGACAATCCATCCTATCTCGTTTTATTTGGCTCTTCTTGTAGCTAGCTATGTTGGCTCCCAACCCTTTCTATAACAACTACTTCGGAACATGCCTAATTTCGACATAGAAAAGTCCCATCAAAACTTTGATCCATTCTATGGAAGCCTACTGGTTAAAAAAAGAAATAACAATACAGAGTCATAACTAATCTTTCAGAGCTCACAACAACTGGAGTAACATATATTAGCAAAGTGTACGCATTTATTTCAGAACCATAAAATGTAATAATACAAAATACCATCAAATCGTATCATAAATCCGTTACAACAATTGTTTAAATATATGGGTACACATAAAAGCAAGTTTTAATGATAAATACCGCCACAAGCCAAGCTTCTCCATCTCTAAGCATCGTCGCTGCCATTACTCCATCCTTAACCTATGTTGTGATGAGGAGGGAGTCAGAACAACAAGTCTTTGGTGAATAAAAAACCTCGAATCTTACCCTTTCAACACTTGGGCAGTATTTCAAAATAAGAATATATCTACGAACATAAAACCATTAAAACCATTTAATACTTCTTATAAGGAAAGGAGGCGAGTCCTCAACCAAACACTATACCTTCCATTCCACAAGAAGATTTCTAAAATCCCATGGGATTAATCCCACGTCATAAATAGCTAGCAATGTAAGAGATAGTACACAAGCCATTTAATACCTTTAATTGGAAAATAAACGGACTTTGGTCATTTAATGCCTTAATTAAGGCAGACCCCATTATTTAATACCTATTTCCAGGGCATACTCGTCAATGGTACTATCTTGCCGGCATCATATGGAATCTCTAATTACTTAATACTTGTTTATTTGAAAAGGTGGACCCCTGTAGCGATACCACCTAACGTGTCCTTTAGGCCATTTAATACTTCATTGGGAAAAAGAGGCAGGTCCTCAAACAACCACTTAATACCTTAAGACCCCGAAGCAGGCTCCTCATACTATGGCCCATACTCATAATGACGCCTCCCATTAGTCCGATTATTTGTTTGAACTGGAAGCTAGATTAGCCAGGCATTTTTTCCCTACAGAATTTGGGACTAACCTCGCGTCATTATAAATATTTATCACAATGATATCTCAAATCAATAGGAAGTGTACACAACTGCTGGTATCCTCAAAGTGAAGGGCAAACTTCCGTCAAGTAACCCTACTGACCTCGCATCCTTATGACTTAGCCATAAATTAAATACACTATATATATATATATATATTATAATACTTATCTCATCGTTTCATAAATCGGGCCAGAATCATTCTTATCACGCCTTAGAATAATTTAGGCTAAATAAAAGTTCCCTCTTATTTTCGCTTAATAATCAATTACATTCCTAATAGGGGAAATAAATGAAAATACATACCTAATTAACTATGCCATATACACAATAATTGTACGTTAATTATGCTGATAGAGGTAAATAAATATTCACGCTAATAAATTCTAAACACATGGATTTTACACCCTAAACTAGCGTTAAATGTCAATTCCCTAACCAAATACTATTACTAGTCCTTTTTCTTCAAATTCCCAAGATTTCAACATATCAAAATAAGGGATTCTAATATTTGAAACAGGAAATGAATATTCATAACCAAAAATGCAATAATAGACTTGTAAATAAAATAGAAACTCAATTTATTGCATCAATTCAATGGAATATCCTAAACAATAGAAATTGCAATCTAAACTTCATAATCTATTCAACTTCTCTTTTTCAAAGAAATAGATAAGAAGGAAATTTGTATGGAATAAGTGGTGTAGACTAAAAATAAAATCAGTAATCCAAATCCCGTATTTCATTGAAGAGTCATGAATTGAACCAAAGAAGAAAGAGAAGTGGAGTAGACTATGAAATAATCAAAAATTACATAAACAAAACAACCATCAAATTGATGTAAATAATTGAGAATCTCAACATAAAATTGATAGTTTGAAATAAAAAGGAATTTTGAAGGATTTTACCTATCGTATTTTCGCAATCCCAAAATTCCTAAGGCAGATTTAAATCCATAGAGATACACTAAACAATTACCGAAAATAAATACTAAGGTTTCCACTCACAGAACAGCCTCAGCTTCGCATTCATTGGATTTACATGCCTTTCAATCTCCTTCAGAATCTCTCTTTTGATATACATACAATAGGGAAGATGTATATATTTTTATTAGATTTAGAACTGTTTGGAGAAAGAACAAAAAAAGAATAAGTTGGAGATAGAAGTAATAATTAGAGAACGAATTGAATTCTTACCTGAATTCTCTATGGAGTTTCCGAATCTAATTTGAAGAGATAAAAATGATACATTTTCGTTTGAATACCCTAAAATAATATAAATAAAAAGTGAACTGGGTAGGGTTCTACTTATAGGGGTTAAAATGCACTAGAACCGTATGATGGAAGTATGTAAGAAATAGATAAATCTGGAGCGTAAAACTCAATATAACATAGCTTCAAACATTAGAAGCCACTGATAACATTCGTTGCTAAGCGGTCGACCGCCTATGTGCGACTGGTCGGCCGCGACGGTTGACCGATTGACCTATATAGGTCAACTGCTCCTCTATTTCGAGGAATGTTTATTTTGTTCCGTTGCTCAACTTATTTTATTCCCTAGTTAATTTTTTAATGTTAATTAAATATTAACTTAGCCCCATGCTAATTTTTAAAATTTAAACCCAAATTTAATTTCTCATTTGAATTTGAATTCCAACTAAATTAATTTAAATCTAAAAACTTCAAATGCTCATAACTTATTTGCTTGAGCTCCGTATTCAGCATATTATATATGAAAATAGATCAGAATTTCACCACGAACGGAACAGATAAATTTCGTGGTCAAATTTTGATTTTTATAAATTTCCATATTCTATCTTATTGTATTTAACTCAATTTAATCCATTTAATCATGATTCATTTCACGGGGTGTTACGTTCTTCACCCCTTTAAAAAGAATTTTGCCTCGAAATCTTTCAAGTGGCGAACAACGTAACGCGTAATAACATCCATGTTATACAACCAAGTTATCTACAAAACCATCTACTCACCTACTAGTGCAATGTGATTTACCGCAGACATCTAAAATAACTCAATCCTAGTGTGAATGTGTAAACTTGTCATGCAAATATGTATGCAAACACCTAAAACAAGCATAAAATTTCTATTTTAGTGCAAAATGATTGTGAAAAAGTGTAACAACCATCTCCTACCATCCAATCTAGCAACCACAATGCAACCAAAATCTTAAAATTTGAAGAGAATAATTACCAATGAAAAGCTCTAGGTGAGTGTTCTTTATGTTCTCCTCGATCACTCATTGCTTTAAGCTGGATTGTCCCCCCATTGTACTCGGGCTAGTATAATTATTTTTTTGCGAAGTCCTCTAGTTCCGTGCTCCACAATGCATGCGGTGGAATGGGACGTTGTCGGCTCCACTCAGAATCCGCAAACTGATCAGGCTCTACACTAGTAGAGGTGTCATGGAGGTATTTCCTAAGGCGAGAAACATGGAAAATATTGTGAACTCTTGCCAACTTTTCAAGAAGCACCATAGGGTATGCCAATTTTCATATCCTTTCCAATATTATGAATGGTCCGATAAACCTAGGCCCAAACTTTCCAGTCTTGCCAAATCTAAAAACCTTCACAAGAGGAAAGGTTTAACAAACACCATATCTCCAACCTCAAACTCAAGCTCTTTCCTTCTTTTATCCGCTTAAGATTTCTTACGTTCTTATGCCGCCTTCTTCCTTTGCTTGATCAACTCTACTTTTTCCATGGTATCACCGATCAAATCGGGTCCGGGTAATACTTTGTCGGTGGTTTCCCATCAGCAACTAGGCGATTTGCATAGTCGTTGTTTGATAGCTTATTATATGCAAACTCAACCAAAGGTAGATGTTGCTCCCAACATCCTTCGAAGTCCAAGACACAAGCTCTCAACAAGTCCTCCAAAATCTTATTCATCGTCTCTATTTGTGCATCATGTAGTGCTAAGATCTAAAGAAGTTCCCAAAGCTGATTGTAGGCTCCTCCAAAACTCACTGGTGAACAATGGGTCCCTATCACCGACTATGCTCATAAGAATTCCATGAAAATGAACTACCTCCTTGATGTAAATCTATGTGAGAGAAGCGGCAGTCCTATTTCTCCTGATCGGAAAAAATGAGCACTCTTAGTGAGTCTATCCACAATGACCCAAATAGCCTCATTGCCCTTCTGACTTCTAGGCAATCCTTCCACAAAATCCATTGAAAATGTTCATACTTCCAAGTCAGAATTTCCAAAGATAATAATAATCCATCAGGTTTTCCTTGCTCAGCTTTTACTTTCTAACATGTTAAACACCAAGTAACAAACTCAGGTATGTTATTCTTTGTTCCATGCCAAAAGAAAGTCCCCTCTACGTCCTTATATATCTTACCTCCTCCATGATGAATGGTCATCCTTGAGTGGTGACACTCCATAAGCAACTCTCTCAACAAATCATCAATCATCGGAACACAAAGGCGTCCATCCCTTCTAAAGAATCCCTTCTCATCAATTGAATACCTATTAGCATAAGGAGAATGCTCTCCTTTCCTCAACTTCTCCAAAATCTCTACTAACTTGTTATCCTTCATTTTGCTCTCGCCCTATGTGGTTCATCAAGCTGGTCTAATCTCTGTAACTGCTAGAAAACCTTGGATGGTTTCTGTTGACCGTTGGAAGTTAAAATTCAAGAGAAACTCCAACTATCTTCATTTATATATAGCACCTAGGGTAGCATGCTTCTGACTAAGGGCATCCATGACTACGTTTCCTTTTCCAAGGGTATACTAAATATTAAAGTCAAACGATGCTATATATTACATCCATCTCTACTGTCTATGATCCAAATCTTTTTGGGAAAATAAGTATTTGAGTGATTTATGATCAGTGAATAACTCAAACCTTCTTCCAAAAGATAACGCCTCCACTTCTTTAAGGCAAAGACAATAGCTGCCAATTCCAAGTCATGCACTGGATACCTCTTCTCATGATCTTTTATTTGTCTACTAGCATAAGTAACTACTTTCCCTTCTTGCATCAAAATTGCTCCTAACCCTATGCCACAAGCATTCTATGAAAACCATAAACGGTTTGGTTCCATCAGGAATAGTGAGCATAGATGCACAAGTCAGTGACTCCCGCAGCTTCTCAAATGTCTTAGTGCATCTTTCATCCTAAGCAAAAACTAGGTTTTTTAGTCAATTGAGTTAAGCGGGCTGCTATTCTTGCAAATTTCTTGATGAACTTCCTATAGTAGCCTGCCAATCCTAGAAAATTTGTAACCTTCGATGCATTCTTAGGAGTCTTCCATCCTTGGACAGCTTCCACTTTGGCGGGGTCTACGACCAAACCTTGCTCCGAAACAATGTGCCCAAAAAATTTAACTTCATTCTTCCAAAAGTGACATTTAAAAATATTGGCCTTGAGTTGGTGCCTCCTCAAAGTCTCTAATACTTCCTAAGGTGGTCCTCATGCTCCTTTTTTCCTTTGGAGAAAACGAAGATATCATCAACAAACATTACGACGAATTTATTCAGTTGCCCCCTAAATAATCTACTCATCAAATCTACAAATTATGCTGGGGCATTGCAAAAGGCATTACTTTTCACTTATAAGGCCTATCAGGAGTGTGAAATGCGGTCTTCGACTTGCTCTCCTCTGCTATCCTTAACTTATGGAATCCCATTGGGTCTAATTGAGAAAAGACCCTAACTCCTACAAGTTGGTCGAACAAGTCATCAATCCTAGGTAAAGGGTACCTTTTATTCCTTGTCAACTTCTTTAATTCGCTGTAATCGACACAAAGTCTCAAAGAACCGTCTGCATTAGTGGTGAAAACAACAGGGTCTCCCCATTTAGAAGTACTCCTACCGATGAATCCTTTCTTCAATAGCTCTGAGATTTGCTTATCCAGCTTCCTTCTTTCTTTGGGGGCCATATGCCTTAAAGTAGGGCGACGAGCCTTGCATTCTTCTCCAAATTGATTCGAAACTCGATCTCCATATAGGGTGGAAGACCTGAGACCTCCTCAAAGGCATCAAGAAATTCACAAACTATAGGTATGGACGATGGCTCTCCAATAACAGATAGACTTATTGAGTATAAATGGCTTAACTCAACTAAATCTTTAGATGTACAAAGAACTTCTAGGTCATGGCCTCTATAATTCTTTAATCGTACATCCCTCCTATCGCAATCAAGAACGACTCTATAATATGATAACTAATCCATACCCAAGATCAGTCTATACCCTTAAAATTTAGAACGTATGCATTACATATGAAATCAAATTCACATATGTATAACACTTGGTCTTTGCAAATAAGAGAGAGATGCATCGAACCCCCAGTAGGATTAGAAATCTCTATTGGGCTATTGACTATCTAGGTTTGAAGGTTTAAGGAATTTACTACCTACCTAGCTATAAAGGAATGTGATGCATATAAATTAAATAGGTATGAATGGTAACCTCATAAATAAGAGTTATACCTTCTAGAGTTGCTTTCTCTTGGTCTCTCGGCGGCCTACTAGCAATAGGGACGGCTCAATAGCAAAGGCTTGTCTGCTTGATCTTTCCTTCACCAACTTGGGACATTGATTCTTGAGATGCCCTTCCTCATGGCAATTAAAACGCTTCACTTTAAAGAGTTACTTTATCAGACTAACCCTACAATCTTTAGCTTCATGGCCCTTCTTTTGGCATCTCTTGCACCTTACCATCCTTCTTAGACTTCCCCTTCGACTTCTTATTAGCCTAAATGCTTCCCTTCTTGGATCCTCCTTACTTTTGGGTTGGTGCAGTCTTCTCCATTTCTGCTCCCTTATCTTATACATTGGCCATATGCAGCATCGCCATTTCCACCAACATCTCATATGTGGCCCCAACAGGCACTTGGTTCAACAACATTTTCCTTGGTGGGAAATTTAGGCCCTTTACGAACTTCATGGCCTTTTTCATATATGTATCTATCAGGCTCATTCCAAATTTATCCAACTAAGTAAACTTAGCTATTTTGTGACGATCCGGAATTTTCGAGCATTTAAAACGAAATATTTAATTGATTTTAAATATTTAAAAGTTAATTACTAACTTGAATTTCAAATATCACTATTTATTTGATAGTTAAATTATTGGATTAAATAAGTTGAAGTTGGGTGAAATGTTGAATCTTCAGTTTTAAGCCTATTAAAAATAATTTGAAGGCTTGTAAAAAAATTATATTGATAGTACTGAGGATAATAGAAGTTGTAAAATTGAAATTAACAGTGGTTTGTTCAGTTTTAAAATTTTATAGTTTAAATTGAATTTTAAAATAGCCTTCCGAGGTACAGTCTCGGATTTCGACGAAACCAGTTCCATTGGATCCGTAATATTGAATTATTATCGGATTTCCATTTCCGTAGTGATCAGTGTTGTTGTGTGAGCGTACGATATATAAACGCGCTGAAAATTTAATTGATAATAGTCGATCGAAAAAGGGCTATTTTCTACATACGATCAAGATTTTAAGTTGTAAAATCGTAACGATTTAAAATTTAAATAAATATATGTATATTGATTGATTGACCTATATACTCTAATCAGCGCACAAAACAACATCTCGTTTCATTTTCACCCTGTAAACACGCAAGGAATATCTCAGATTTTTGTTTGGCTGTATCTATTGACACCCCGTTATTTTCTCTCCACCCCCCTTAAACTACTATTAAAATTATAATCCCTACTCTACCCTTGCCAAAGCCGAAACTGAGTATCAAAAAATAATTATGTATGAATGTGAACATAGCGTGAGTACAAATCATGCTTGAAATCCCTAAAAGTGCTGAAACTTGGAATTTACAACTACATTATCCAAGACTAGAATCAAGATGTTTATAGATTGCTTAAAAGAATTGATTTTGCTAGCAAAATGATGAAGTCCAAAATCAATTTTTATCTAGTTGACGTCATTTCACAAGCTACGCAAATAATATTATTACTGCTATTTACCAGACTTGTCCGCTTTTCTAATTAATTAGCCACTGTAAACTTTAATTACATAAAATTCTATTTAACAAGTTCGAAATGGAAGTCGTTGTTTATTATAAAAAAGGTAGCTGATGTTGTTTTAGGATGTGGAATACATTAACTGACATTGGCATACACATGTAATAAATTTATCCACGCATATAGTTTAACCTGTCCCTCCAGACATTGTTGTTGACGCATAGACATATAGAAGGAAGAAAAAAAAACTGTAGAAAACAAAATAACTTACAAAGGAACCGTAAAAGGTAGGGGATAATATTGGTACAAATTGGGGTGGGAAAAGGAATATACGGGGTGTTGATTTCCTTTTAAAAATACCGGGGTGAGAAAAGAAGTTTGCGGGTGTAAATAGACGTAGCCTTTTTGTTTTTATAAATCATGCTATCTTCCGGCCGAAGACAATTTCCATCATCATATAAAAAATATATATATATAATAACGCACGCAACCTTATGTTAGATAGCCGAACCCAGAAAGAAAATTAAATGGCCGAAGTTCCATTTTCTTCTAATCCAATTCGAATACTCTCCTCCTCAAATCTTCGAATTCGAAATCGAATTCGCTTCAAACGATCGCCCCATCGCGTACGAATCTATCAGGTCCAAGTGATTTCAGTGATTTAGGGTTTTAATTTTTGGGATTTTAAAGGCGTGTTTGATGAATTCGAAGGTGGATTCGGGTTAGTGAGGTTGAAGGGCACTTTGGTAGTCGATGTAGTGGTGTGCGGTGGTCCGTAGGGAGGTGCGACGTGAACACAGTAGAAAGCTCATGCTCGATCGCGATGTCTGGAATCTCGTCGAGAGGGTGAGCTCGTGTGCAGCTGTTGAGGGAATGATAACGTCGACGAAGCAAGTCGGCGTGAGCCGAGCAGGGTCGATGTCTGTGTCACCTGTTTCTTTAGGTGTGACAAATGAATTTGTTTTCTATAATTTTAGTTTTGTTAATTTTACAAAACAGCAAGGGTTAAAAACAGAAGCTTTTTAATAATCAGTGGTTGTTAATTACAAATAAGATTGGGAAGAAATAGGATTTTAAATGTTTGAAGATTTTATAAATTATATAGTATATGCAATTTGAAGCAGAAAATAATAATAAAATAAAATCTATTTAAGTTTTAAATTATATATATACAGTTTATGTATTTTAATTAATAATAGTAATAAATAAATCTGCATAGGTCTATAGTAACAAGATAGTTTTGGTTTAACATATATGTTAGAAGGGAATTGTATATTTTATTAATCTTTATAAATGTATATAGGTGGATGTATATAAGTTCAAAGCAGAATATATATAGATAAAGATTTTGGGAAAATATAGGAATTTTAAATTTATGGGGATTTAGTTGTTTAACAACTCATTTAATTATTTTGGTTACTAAAGATATTTTCATTTAAAATTAGATTAAAATTATTAGTCTAAATTAAAATCATTGGTTAACCAGATTTTTAAATGAAAATTAATTGTTCAATCGATTCAAATATTAATAAATCATCTAATGATTTTACAAGGTCTGAAAATCGTGGAAAAACAAGTTGAGAAGGGTTGGATTGCAAAACAAATGCAAATGTGAGTTAATCTCACTCAGTTAAATTTAAATTTAAATGATTAAATTTAAATAATCGGTTGAATGGTTGAATTGGTTGATGTGCTATATTATAGTATATACTACATCTTGGAATGTTTGATTTATATTGTGCTAACGTCTGTGGATGCAGGGAACAGGTTGGAGGGATCCAACTGGATTGTCCTCATTAGTGTTATCATTAAGTCTAGTGTTATCATTAAGTCTAGTGTTATCATTAAGTCTAGTGTAGTCCATAACCATTCTGGATTGTCCTCTTTTTATTTTTAAACTATAAATGCAGCTGTTCTATGTTTAGAATATGTTTTTCTAATTATTTTTAACTTTGCTAATATTTCTATTTTTTTCCAGTCTGCTTATTATTTGAATTTATGTATTATTTCTTAGTAATATAGATAATATTTCATTTTTCACTTTCATTATATTTATTATTGTACAAGTTCTTGCTCTCCATTTAAATTCAAGTAAAATTTTATATTCTTGCAGTAGTATATTGTATCAGTAGTATATTGCTTTCTCGATGTGTGATTTGAAAATACACTTTCATTTTTGAACTTTATCGTTTTGTTATTATCGATATTAAAATACATGAAATAATTTTTTTTATTGAACTAGTTTATAATTTAATTTATATTTTTTGTAACATACTATGTATGTATGTATTTCTGTTAGGGAGTTGAAGTTGTTGAAAAAACCTTGGTGGAATGCATAATGATAAAGAATATTCTGCTATCTCCAAGAAAGCTATTTTGGTTAGCGAAAGCTACACTGGTTTAGATAAAAGGGTACAACAACTTTTTACAGAATTGGAAGTCTTACAGAATTGGAAGATCTCTTTAAGGTGACACAATTTGGTACTGTAAAAAGTTGTTCTACACTTTTATCTAAACCAGTGTAGCTTTCGCTAACCAAAATAGCTTTCTTGGAGATAGCAGAATATTCTTTATCATTGTGCATTTCACCAAGGTTTTTTCAACCACTTCAACTCCCTAGCAGAAATACATACATAACATGTTACAAAAATATAAATTAAATTATAAACCGGTTCATTAAAAAAATTATTCCATGTATTTTAATATCGATAATAATAAAACGATAAAGTTTAAAAATGAAAGTGCATTTTCAAATCACACATCGAGAAAGCAATATACTACTGATACAATATACTACTGCAAGAATATAAAATTTTACTTGAATTTGAATGGAGAGTAAGAGAACTTGTACAATAATAAATATAATGAAAGTGAAACATGAAATATTACCTATATTACTAAGAAATAATACATAAATTGAAAACTTGCTTAAATGAAAACTTAAATAAAAAGTAATTGAACTAAAACTTGAATTGCCAAGCCAAATGAAAGCAATATGTATGTATATATATATATATATATATATATATATATATATATATATATATATCACTCTACTCAACCAGGTGAATGCTTCAACCCGTTCCAACCCCCAAAATGATTTCCTCGCTTCGTTTCTTCCTCTTTGAAAAAAAATCGCGACTCAATGAAAGAAAATATGCGAAATCTAATCGACCGCAATTGGGTGAGGTCGATTGGCAATTTGGGTGAAGCGATGGACTTTGGGTTTTTTGGGTTTGGCAATTGGAGTGCTGGAATTTGATTTGGGTTTGTAGGCGTGGAGGAGGTGAACGGAATGGTTGGTGATTTGGTGACTGCAGTTGAATTTTCTGGTGATTGTGGGTTCATGTGGAAGGTTTGTTGGAACTTATTTGTGGTTTGTTGGAACTTGTTTGTGGTGATTGTGGGTTCAGGAGTTGTTAACAGAGGTAGGTGCTTCTGGCGATCAGTTGAAGGGGCAGAGTGTTGCTGCTGTAAGTGCGGATGGTGAAGTTGTATTGGTCAGTGAAGTGTGGACAGAGGCAACATGCAGTATGTATGGTGTGTGATGGATGGTAGCAGTACGAAGGCAATTGACTGGTGATGGCTTATGTTGGCAGTTTGGGATTGTTGTTGTTAGCAATAGATGATGGATGGTAGCAATGATAATGATTTGCTGGTGAAGGTGTGGAGGTATGTAGCAGCTGTTTTTTTTTTTTAAATTTTTGTGTGGTGTTGAGTGCACTGATATGGAGGCAGAAGTTGATTTGGGAGGGGGGGAGGCAGTGGGATTTTCAGGTGGGTGGATGTGTGATATGGTGGCAGCAAGGAGGAGGTTGGTTTGTGAATGAAGATGTTATGGCCAGAGAAGGAATCGAAGGCAGTTTTGTATGGTTTTTGTGAAGTGTTGGGTTGCTGTGAAGTGTAGTTGCAGTTTGTTGTGGGGGGGGGGGGGGGTGTTTGATGGCCGGGGGATGTGATGTTGGTGGAGGTAGGCAGTGAGAAGGATGCGTAGCAGAGGGGTTCAGGTGGTTTGCTATTGTATGGCAGTAGTTTTGAGATATTTAAAATAGTGGGGAGGATAGCCACTGGAGTTGTGGTAATGTTTTGATGGTCAATGGAGTTGGCAGTGCAGTGGGGATGGTGCAGTGCGGTGATGTGGTAATTCAGGGTATTGTTTATATGAAGGTTGTTTTCAGAGGTGATGCGAGTCTGGGGTTGAAGTTGGCAGGGGTGAAGTAATTTGATGACAGTGAATGTTGATGTGCACAATCATAGTGTATCTGTGCACAATCACAGGGAATGTTTTGATGGTCAGTGGAGATGGGGAAGTGGTTTTGCAGTGTATGGTTGATGTGTTGTGGCTGTTGAATGTTTTGTTTGATGTGTAGAGGGAATTGTGATGATGAAGTGTAGTTTGGAGTTCTGTATACGTGTGTTTGAAAAGGAATGAGGACAGACAATTATGTGACTGGTGGTTGGGGGAGGTGAACTGTCAGCAGGAAGTTGTGAAGTGGTATGTTGACGGAGGGGAGTGAAGTTGAAGGTAATGCAGCAGGGTGATAAAGGCCATTGGAGATATGTAGATGCAAATGTAAAAACAAAATGAAATTTAAATATAATTGAAAATTTTTAAGTGCAAATATGAAATGTAAATGCAAATGTAATTGAAAATGAAATGGAATAAAAAAAAATTCAAATGAAATTGTGTATATTCTTTAAAAAAAAATAAAAAATGCAAAAGCAACTAGAAAACAACAAGCACACAATCAAAATGCAAAAAAAAAATCACACAAACACACAACAAATAATTTTTTAAAAACAAATTAACACACAAAACAAACACACAATAAAATCAAACAAAAATAATTCGAAAAATAGAAATAAAATCAAATTAATTCCCTGGCAACGACGATAAAAACTTGTTTAACGACTACTTTCTATCAGATTAGAAAATAGCCAAAACAAAGTTAATTAAAAATAACCGCAAGCATATGATGTACAATTTTAGTACGTTACGAGTACGAGTCGATCCGCAAGAAATTGTATTGATTTAAAAATTCCACACAATCAAATTAAACCAAGAATTTGAGATGTGTTAACTATAAATTTCAAAAAACTAACCAAATCTAAAAGTGGATAAAAATATGAGAGTAGAAAACAATTTAGAGGCAATCCCTTATCATGATCACATAAATCAACATATATGAAATTATGATCTCTCATTTTTGGTCATTAGTAAATTTAGTTGATGTGTTTATCATAAGTATGGTCTATTTGTACTACTAATTAGCCCGATATAAACCATCAAACTATAACACATCCACTAAACCACTTGTCAACTCTCATGAAAATGAAAATGAAGTTGAAAATAAAATCTATCATATGCATGATCTATTTACTATCGATTAGTAATATAGACCATCAAATTTTGATTATCAAATCCACTTCATTACCAACATCATATGTAGATGAAGAGGTAATTTGTGTTTGTTTAAGCATAGCCTATTTGGAGGCTATCAAATTCAAACCTAAAATAACAAATTTTTTATTCATTCAAACATTTCCATTTAACATAAAAGGAGATTAAAAATTAGCAAACGTTGAATCTACATGATTAAGAGAGCTTCATTACGCCTAAATTGAAGGGGTTTAACTTCTCGTATTTGTTATCTTTTAACAGATGTAGAGTTCAACATGAAACAAAAACAAATGGAAAATGCAAGCTAATTAAAAGTAAAAGTGCTAAACTACGTGCATAAGAAATTAAACTAAGATACCAACGTAAATGGAAAGAGAACATGTAAAAAAAATAAGCATGAATTTAAATTGCATTAAGAAAATTACAAAAGAAGAAATGGCTAATAAGCGATGAAAGAGAGAAAGAGAGTTACAATTTGCGTCTCAACCTAAACTAACTAAAGAGGAGTCTAAGATCTCATTACATGAAACATATGTGGTATTTATATAAGATTAAAATATCCTAATGCATATTTTATACCTTTGAGGAAGTGTCACAATCAAGTTATCATTAGCTTCTAATTAATCCTTCGTTAAGTGTGCATGCAACTCTAATGGTCATTAACATGTGCATTAGCTTCTAATTGCGGATCAAGGTAAGTGGGTGGATGGGGTCCTCCATGATGCATAAGTTGATTTATTTCTTCATTCCTTTGTTTCTTTTCCTTGTGCATGCATATTTTCATGAAGTCTCTTCAAATTTGAATTCAAAATCCTATAAAATAACATAAAAATGTTAAAAAAATTCAAATTAATATATGCACAAAAATGACTATTTTGCCCCTATATGAAGATGAACATATGATGATTTGAAAATAATTGAAATTTGGGTTTAAACATGTTAAAATATCCTATATGCTCATTTATTTAATTAAATTAGATTAAATATGAAAATAAAAATATGGTGCATATCAGGAACATGAGCAGTCTAAAGTTAAAACCGGAGGCTCAATTGTTTGTTGGTTATAACTTAAATATATAATTGCTTAAGTAATTTTAACCAAGTAAATGGTAAAAAATAGTATAGATATTTTAAATAATTCACAAACAAAGTGCCATTATATATATCATCCTTTTATATGGATGTTCAATTATGTACTTTCATATACATTCATTACTTATAAATCATAGCAGACAAACATCAATATTATATCATTTGACTTAAGTCACATCCAAACACTTTTGCTTATTGTTATTTAATTAAAACTACTTAACAATTACTATTTCATACTCTTTTTAAGAAGCTTTATAATAAGTGGTTGACAGACATGCTCTTAGACCATGTAGACGAACACGAACAAAACGAGTTATCCAATGAATATAAAATATGAGTTATACCAGTATACAGGGAAAATATGTGCTACCCGAAGTAGTAAAAGCATTTTTTTTGTATACAGAAATGGATGATCCTGTTCTTTGCTAGCGCTTTTTTATTTATCCATGCAGTGTCTGTTGATCAATCTGATTGTGCATCTTTAATAGCATTCTTGCAATTCCATTTGTTTTGGATTATAACAGGGAGGTCCCAGATGATGTCTATAAAAGCTTGGATGCAGTAAAAGAGGATGAGAAATGGTGGGAGGTATTATCTTTTTTGTTACTTAATGCCTCTTGCAGTAAACATCGAATTTGAATGTTGACATCAATACAAATATACGATTTCTATATTTTGGGTTTGGCATAATAAACGTTCAAGAAAAAACTACTACTTTCCTACACTGTTAATAACTCAGTAATTTAATCACTTAACATATGATAACTGGATCAACCGAGTTAATATAACCGTATAGTGCAATTAGAATGCAAGTCGGGAAAGGCTGTTGTTCCTCGCTTGCTGTCATTATTACTTTGATACTGATAGGTGAACTTCAGCCTTTTCCTATGTGTTTAAATTACTAATTTTTGTAATTTTTTACTATCACAATCAATTCCAATCTCGGATTAGTATTTAAGGCAAAAAAAAAAAAAACTAATATAACAAAAATACCAGTTTGACTCTCACAAATATGATCCTTGCAATTGCAGGCGGTGGACTTGCAGAAGCTTATACTGGCACATAATAACCTAGAAACAATTTCGGAAAATTTGAGAAACCTATCACTGTTGGCTGTACTCAATGTTAGTCATAATAAATTATCAAGCCTTCCCTCAGCTGTAGGCGAGTAAGTATATATCACAAATATGAAATGCATTTTACACGGTATACATTATGTTATTTGTTACAGAAATAATTATTTTTCAGGATTGCTTCCTTAAAATTATTAGACGTTTCATTTAATTCAATAGTTAGTCTTCCAGAAGAAATTGGGTCAGCAAGTTCATTGGTCAAGTATGTACTTTCTGCTCCTTTTGTTTCTTCTTTAACAACGAGATACATTCCCATTCTGTTTGTATGTGTTATTTCTCAATTTGATTTTCTAGGTGATTTTAATTCTTCAGTACAATGAAGAATAGTAGAAAGAAGGTTACATGTCCTGGCTGTTATATTGCATGTCCTGGCTGTTATAAAGAGCCAAAAAACTATTCATTGTGTCACTGTAAACCCAACATAATCATTGTTTCATAAAATAAAATTATATTATTGTTAAATTTTGGTGATACAGAATCACAAATAGAAGGAAACAAATATGTAAAAAGAAAAGTAATCACGTGTGTTTATTATGGAAATGCATAAATTATTGGATCATATTTGCATGAGATGATAAGGAAATAAATTTATGCACACATTATGAAATAATATATATGCAAAAGGATATGTATATTATTTCTTTCTCAATAATTACATTGTTTTGGAATTATTTTCTTCCATCTTTGCTAATTAAAGGAATGAGTGAATTACTTGATATATTTGCACTATTTGTTAACATTGTAAATTGCCTCTATTATCTTCTTACCATATTTTGGTAATTTAATTGACGACTCTCGTGGATTTGCACTGGTTATATATTGAGGGTAGACTTCATTGTATATCCATCCTGACATTCAGCCAGCGATCTTCAAATGGAGCGTCTCTTCTTGCTAACCTAGCTTAGTACTTTGGTATGTAAACTCTTATCTGTAATCTCTTTTAACTCTCTCATGTATAATAAAATCTGTCTTCTTTGGACTGGACGTATACTATCTTGATGATAGTGGAACCAGTATAAATATTGTGCGTATCCTTTTTTTCTTTATAGTTATTTACTATTTATTTGGAGTAATAGACTAATTGTTGCTAGATTGAGTGATGTTCAAATTGGCAAATCTAGATCTTGTTTATTGTTTTTTTTGCATTTGTGCAATTTTTGCACAACAATGACAACTTAGAAATGCAATGATTTTTTTTAAAACTATTACTTGCTTTAGCAATGACATTATACCAGTGCGTTACATAGAGGTGAATAAAAGGAAAGTAGGGGACTTGGGGAAAAATTACAGATAAGCATAGTAATTAGTTTCTATCAAACTTTTGCTTTCAATTGACATTTCTTGTTGCTAGTCATGTTTTGTAACCTTTTGTGTTCCAAATGGTTCCTGTTATGTACATTAAAACTTAGAAAAAGAAAAACGATTGAAGACCGGAAAGGAAATTAAACATTATACAATGCATGTTTTTTTTCTTATATATGTGTGTGTGTGTGTGTAACTTTAGTATACCTTTTAATGTTCATCAGGCTTTGAGCTGTGGACTGAGAGCAAACCACTTTTATTTTAATCCGTAAAATTTGTGATCTATTATGCCATGCAGTTTTTCTAAAGCCTATATTACTGGTGCTTGGTAGGGATTCATGTTTTTAATTCTGCATTCAAAAATAGCTGCATAGACAAGTTAAATGAATGCTGGCTTATAACTCTATAATTTTGTACACAAGGTTGCAAAGTAGCATATATCTGAGGCTTGCGTTTAAAACGTTATATTTTCAGGATTGATTGCTCAAATAATCTACTGGAAGAGCTCCCATGTAGTCTTGGGAATTGCAATGCCCTGTCAGAACTTAAGGTAATATGATTACATATTCCTTCCTTTGATCTCACTGCAGTTACTCGTTCTCTGTTAATCTAACTTTTGGTTCTCATGCTTCTTGAGATGACTGTTTTTAACATTTTAATGATCCAAATATATTTTACATGATCTGTAGGCTTCTAATAACAGCATACAAAATTTGCCAGATCAACTTGTAAACTGTTCAAAATTGTACAAATTGGACATAGAGGTAAACTTTTTTAATTTTAAAAATATGGATCAATGCTTGTTCGCTTATGGAATTAATCCTTTGTCTATGCCAGGGAAATAAACTTGCAGTGCTCTCAGAAAGTTTGCTAAATTCATGGATTTTGCTTACTGAATTTAATTCTGGTAATTGTTATTAGGCCCTGTCTATTAACCCCCCCTTTATTTGCTTTTCACCTCCCGTTATTTCTGGAAATATCATCACATCCCAGTATTTACCTTACCTCCTCCCTTCCGATTTAACCCTAAAACAACCCTGAATTGGTAGAGTACGCAAATTTAACAATCATGCTCCACTAGAGTGTGATAATATCAAAAGCCATTCTCTACACGATCGTGGTTTCTATATTATCCAAGCTTGCCATGAGCGAGTTTACTATGGTAACCAAGCTCGGTGTGAGGGAGTTTGCTATTGTAACCAAACTTGGTGTGAGCGAGGTTACCAACATAACCATGCTTCTATGAGACGTGTTTACGTTTTTTTTCATGCCGAACAACGCATCTTTTGAGTTTTTGTATGTCCAATTCTGTGCGGGCTGCAGGGATTTTTACTGTAGAGCCACTCCTTTGTATAAAAAATCAAAGGGTAAAACAGAAACATCGTAAATTTACCAAGGGGTGAAAGGCAAATCAGCGAGGGGGGGGGGGGGGTGTTGTTAATAGATGCAGCCTTGTTTTAAATCTTGCTGTAACTTTTTTCCATTTTACCATGATAATTTTTGTTTTGTTGCTGTATTCTTGCAGCAAGAAATCTGCTAACTTGCATTCCTGATAGCATTGGAGTTCTTTCGAAGTTAGTTCGCTTGGATCTCCACCAGAACAGTGAGTAAGCTAATTACATTCCTGGTGGACTGAAATGTTAACTTGTAAAGTCGTTTTTTAGTTCTCCTTTCTGCGTTTATGTACAGAAATTTCTTCAATTCCATCTTCAATTAAGGGCTGCTCCTCTCTTACTGAGTTCTATATAGGGTTAGTGTAATATTTGAGAATAAATCTATCTTCATGTATCTACATTACTGCTTGCTTATTGTATCACATCATATTTCAGAACAAATTTGTTGTCGTCTTTGCCGGCAGAGATCGGTGCCCATTCAAGCTTAGTTTTTGCTTGTTATTTTGGAAAGTAGTTGGTAAATTCCATATGCTATCCAAAATATTTTGTTGTTCATCTGTAAGTAGAGCTTGTGTTAAAATTTGTTAGCTGGACCATATGTCTTCAAAAAATTTGTTGTTTGGATTTTGCTCCATGTTTACATCTGTATGTGTTTCCTGAAAAAGTTGAATAAGTATTCTATGTTATCTTGGATATATGAAGCATATGTTTATCAGTATGTAAAGTAAGTGGTACGTCGACAATATTTTCTCTTTTTAGAAGCATTCTAGAGAGAATGTCTGGGATTATATTTATTTTTCCTTTTATGTGTCCCGAAACAATTTTGGTTCCACAATTAAGAATTTTATGTCTGAATTTTACTCATCTATTATTTGTCGTACCTCTTTCTTTTTTATTATATGCATATTTTACTATTGCTTCATAGTCAGTTTTGATAGTAATTTCTTTTTGAGATATAATAAATAAGTTGAATGATTCGAGAACATAAATAATAGCAAGTAGCTCATAATCTAAAGAAGTCATATATCTATTTTCTTTAAAAGTTCCTGATGAGTATCTGCATATTTTTTCAGTGGATTTAGGGTCTGTTTTGTGTTTTTTACTAAGTAAAATTCCTCCACATCCTAGAGATGATCCATCTGTTTCTATGATTAAATAATCAGTGGATAATGGTAATGTTAGTGTTTTTAGACATTGGGCTAATTCTTTTATTTTTTGTATTGGTTTTATATCTTCTAAATTAAATTCTCCTTTTCCCTTTGGGATAGCTTTGTTATATAGTGGTCCAATATATTTTGACAAATTTTGTATGAATGGTCTAGCTTAGTTTATTAATCCTAAAAAGGATTGCAATTGCTTAAGATTTTCTAATTTGTCTGGGAATTCTAGTATTTTTCTTGTAATGTGTGGTTTTAATTCTATGTTCCCTTTTCCTATTAGGCATCCTAAAAAACTTATTTTATTTTTGAATAATTCTATTTATTATATTTTTGAATAATTCTTTTTTCTTTTTAGATATTATTAATACATTGGCTTCGAATAATTTAAGGACTATATATAAATGAGATATATGTTTATTTTTTGTTTTAGAAAAAACCAATATATCATCTATATAAACACATGTAAAGTTACTACATTGTTTAAATATGTTATCCATTTTTCTTTGAAATATTTGAGGTGCATTCTTAAATCCAAATGGCGTTACTAACCATTCATAATGTCATTCACTAGGTAAAAGCAGTCCAAGATATAGAATTTGGATGCATTTTAACCTGTCAAAATCCTGATTTTAAGTCAAAATTTGAAAACTAGTTTTTTGTTTTGTATTTTATTCATTAAAACATCTTTATCTGGTATACAATAACCGTCTTCATTAGTGTTATCATTAAGTCTAGTGTAGTCCATAACAATTCTGGATTGTCCTCTTTTTATTTTTGAACTATAAATGCAGCCGTTCCATGTTTAGAATCTGTTTTTCTAATTATTTTTAACTTTGCTAATATTTCTAATTTTTCTAGTCTGCTTATTATTTGAATTTATGTATTATTTCTTAGTAATATAGGTAATATTTCATTTTTCACTTTCATTATATTTATTATTGTACAAGTTCTTACTCTCCATTAAAATTCAAGTAAAATTTTATATTCTTGCAATAGTATATTGTATCAGTAGTATATTGCTTTCTCGATGTGTGATTTGGAAATACACTTTCATTTTTGAACTTTATCGTTTTGTTATTATCGATATTAAAATACATGGAATAATTTTTTTAATGAACCAGTTTATAATTTAATTTATATTTTTGTAACATGCTATGTATGTATTTCTGGTAGGGAGTTGAAGTGGTTGAAAAAACCTTCTTTTTTTTATGGTGGAATGCACAATGATAAAGAATATTCTGCTATCTCCAAAAAGCTATTTTGGTTAGCGAAAGCTACACTGGTTTAGATAAAAGGGTAGAACAGCTTTTTACAGAATTGGAAGTCTTACAGAATTGGAAGATCTCTTTAAGGTGACACAATTTGGTACTGTAAAAAGCTGTTCCACCCTTTTATCTAAACCAGTGTAGCTTTCGCTAATCAAAATAGCTTTCTTGGAGATATCAGAATATTCTTTATCATTATGTATTCCATCATCAAAAAAATAAGGTTTTTTCAACCCCACTTCAACTCCCTAACAGAAATACATACATACATAGCATGTTACAAAAATATAAATTATAAACTGGTTCATTAAAAAATTTATTCCATGTATTTTAATATCGATAATAATAAAACGATAAAGTTCAAAAATGAAAGTGCATTTCCAAATCACAACACGAGAAAGCAATATACTAGTGCAAGAATATAAAATTTTACTTGAATTTGAATGGAGAGTAAGAACTTGTACAATAATAAATATAATGAAAGTGAAATTAAATATTACCTATATTACTAAGAAATAATACATAAATTGAAAGCTTGATAAATTGAAAACTTGCTTAAATGAAAACTTAAATAAAAAGTAATTGAACTAAAACTTGAATTGCCAAGCCAAATGAAATCTATATATAATATATACATATATACATACATACATATATATATACATACATACATACATATATATATATATATATATATATATATATATATATATATATTGGTAAAACTTAAAAAGGCAAAAAGAAAATAAAAGAATAAAATTAAAACATATCAGTCTACTCAACCAGATGAACTCTTCAACCCGTTCCAACCCCCAAAATGATTTCCTCACTTAGTTTCTTCCTCTTCGAAAAAAAATTGCGACTCAATGAAAGAAAATATGCGAAATCTAATCGACCGCAATTGGGTGAGGTCGATTGGCAATTTGGGTGAAGCGATGGACTTTGGGTTTTTTGGGTTTGGCAATTGGAGTGCTGGAATTTGATTTGGGTTTGTAGGCGTGGAAGAGGTGAACGGAATGGTTGGTGATTTGGTGACTGCAGTTGAATTTTCTGGTGATTGTGGGTTCATGTGGAAGGTTTGTTGGAACTTATTTGTGGTTTGTTGGAACTTGTTTGTGGTGATTGTGGGTTCAGGAGTTGTTAACAGAGGTAGGTGCTTCTGGCGATCGGTTGAAGGAGCACAGCGTTGCTGCTGTAAGTGCGGATGGTGAAGTTGTATTGATCAGTGAAGTGTGGACAGAGGCAACAGGCAGTATGTATGGTGTGTGATGGATGGTAGCAGTACGAAGGCAATTGACTGGTGATGGCTTATGTTGGCAGTTTGGGATTGTTGTTGATAGCAATAGATGATGGATGGTAGCAGTGATAATGATTTGCTGGTGAAGGCGTGGAGGTATGTAGCAGCGGTTTTTTATTTTTATTTTTATTTTTGTGTGTTGTTGAGTGCACTGATGTGGAGGCAGAAGTTGATTTGGGGAGGGGGGGGGGGGGGGGAGGCAGTGGGATTTTCAGGTGGGTGGATGTGTGATATGGTGGCAGCAAGGAGGAGGTTGGTTTGTGAATGAAGATGTTATGGCCAGAGAAGGAATCGAAGGCAGTTTTGTATGGTTTTTGTGAAGTGTTGGGTTGCTGTGAAATGTAGTTGCAGTTTGTTTTGGGGGGGGGGGGGTGTTTGATGGCCGGGGGATGTGATGTTGGTGGAGGTAGGCAGTGAGAAGGATGCGTAGCAGAGGGGTTCAGGTGGTTTGCTATTGTATGGCAGTAGTTTTGAGATATTTAAAACAGTGGGAAGGATAGCCACTGGAGTTGTGGTAATGTTTTGATGGTCAATGGAGTTGGCAGTGCAGTGGGGATGGTGCAGTGCGGTGATGTGGTAATTCAGGGTATTGTTTATATGAAGGTTGCTTTCAGAGGTGATGCGAGTCTGGGGTTGAAGTTGGCAGAGGTGAAGTAATTTGATGATAGTGAATGTTGATGTGCACAATCATAGTGTATCTGTGCACAATCACAGGGAATGTTTTGATGATCAGTGGAGACGGGGAAGTGGTTTTGCAGTGTATTGTTGATGTTGTGTTGTGGCTGTTGAATGTTTTGTTTGATGTGTAGAGGGAATTGTGATGATGAAGTGTAGTTTGGAGTTCTGTATACGTGTGTTTGAAAAGGAATGAGGACAGAAACAATTATGTGACTGTGGTGGTTGAGGGAGGTGAACTGTCAGCAGGAAGTTATGAAGCGGTATGTTGACGGAGGGGAGTGAAGTTGAAGGTAATGCAGCAGGGTGATAGAGGCCATTGGAGATATGTAGATGCAAATGTAAAAACAAAATGAAATTTAAATGTAATTGAAATTTTTTAAGTGCAAATATGAAATGTAAATGCAAATGTAATTGAAAATGAAATGGAATATTATTATTTTTTCAAATGAAATTGTGTATTTTTTTTTAAAAAAAAGTAGAAATGCAAAAGCAACTAGAAAACAACAAGCGCACAATCAAAATGCAAAAAAAAAAAAAAAATCACACAAACACACAACAAATAATTTTTTTTAAAAAGCAAATTAACACACAAAACAAACACACAATAAAATCAAACAAAAATAATTCGAAAAATAGAAATAAAATCAAATTAATTCCCTGACAACGGCGTCAAAAACTTGTTTAACGACTACTTTCTATCGGATTAGAAAATAGCCGAATTTTTTTAATTAAAAATAACCGCAAGCGTATGATGTACAATTTTAGTACGTTACTAGTACGGGTCGATCCGCAAGAAATTGTATTGATTTAAAAATTCCACACAATCAAATTAAACCAAGAATTTGAGATGTGTTAACTATAAATTTCAAAAAACTAACCAAATCTAAAAGTGGATAAAAATATGAGAGTAGAAAACAATTTAGAGGCAAATCCCTGATCATGATAACATAAATCAACATATATGAAATTATGATCTTTCATTTTTGGTCATTAGTAAATTTAGTTGATGTGTTTATCATAAGTATGGTCTATTTGTACTACTAATTTGTCCGATATAAACCATCAAAGTATAACACATCCACTAAACCGCTTGTCAACTCTCATAAAAATGAAAATGATGTTGAAAATAAAATCTATTATATGCATGATCTATTTACTATCGATTAATAATATAGACCATCAAATTTTGATTCTCAAATCCACTTCATTACCAACATCATATCTAGATGAAGAGGTAATTTGTGTTTGTTTAAGCATAGCCTATTTGGAGGCTATCAAATTCAAACCTAAAATAATAATTTTTTTATTCATTCAAACATTTCCATTTAACATAAAATGAGATTAAAAATTAGCAAATGTTGAATCTACATGATTAAGAGAGCTTCATTACGCCTAAAATTGAAAGGGTTTAACCTCTCGTATTTGTTATCTTTCAACAGATGTAGAGTTCAACATGAAACAAAAACAAAAGGAAAATACAAACTAATTAAAAATAAAAGTGCTAAACTACGTGCATAAGAAATTAAACTAAGATACCAACATAAATGGAAAGAGAACGTGTAAACAAAAATAAGCATGAATTTAAATTGCATTAAGAAAATTACAAAAGAAGAAAATGGCTAATAAGCGATGAAAGAGAGAAAGAGAGTTACAATTTGTGTCTCAACCTAAACTAACTAAAGAGGAGTCCCTCATTACATGAAACATATGTGGTATTTATATAAGACTAAAATATCCTAATGCATATTTTATACCTTTAAGGAAGTGTGACCACCAAGTTGTCATTAGCTTCTAATTAATTATTCATTAAGTGTGCATGCAACTCTAATGTTCATTAACATGTGCATTAGCTTCTAATTGCGGATCAAGGTAAGTGAGTAGGTGGGGTCCTCCATGATGCATAAGTTGATTTATTTATTCATTCCTTTGTTTTCTTTCCTTGTGCATGCATATTTTCATGAAGCCTCTTCAAATTTGAATTCAAATTCCTATAAAATAACATAAAAATGTTAAAAAAATTTCAAATTAATGTATGCACAAAAATGACTATTTTGCCCCTATATGAAGATGAACATATGATGATTTGAAAATAATTGAAATTTGGGTTTAAACATGTTAAAATATCCTATATGCTCATTTATTTAATTAAATTAGATTAAATATGAAAGTAAAATATGCACATTTACGTGCATATCAGTAACATGAGCAGTCCAAAGTTAAAACCGGAGGCTCAATTGTTTGTTGGTTATAACTTAAATATATAATTACGTAAGTAATTTTAACCAAGTAAATGGTAAAAATAGTATAGATATTTTAAATAATTCACAAACAAAGTGCCATTATATATATATCATCCTTTTATATGGATATGTTCAATTATGTACTTTCATATACATTCATTACTTATAAATCATAGCAGACAAACATCAATATTATATCATTTGACTTAAGTCACATCCAAACACTTTTTCTTATTGTTATTTAATTAAAACTACTTAACAATTACTATTTAATACTCTTTTTAAGAAGCTTTATAATAAGTGGTTGCCAGACATGCTCTTAGACCATGTAGACGAACACGAACAAAACGAGTTATCCAATGAATATAAAATATGAGTTATACCAGTATACAGGGAAAATATGTGCTACCCGAAGTAGTAAAAGCATTTTTTTGTATACAGAAATGGATGATCCTGTTCTTTGCTAGTGCTTTTTTATTTATCCATGCAGTGTCTGTTGATCAATCTGATTGTGCATCTTTAATAGCATTCTTGCAATTCCATTTGTTTTGGATTATAACAGGGAGGTCCCAGATGATGTCTATAAAAGCTTGGATGCAGTAAAAGAGGATGAGAAATGGTGGGAGGTATTATCTTTTTTGTTACTTAATGCCTCTTGCAGTAAACATCGAATTTGAATGTTGACATCAGTACAAATATACGATTTCTATATTTTGGGTTTGGCATAATAAACGTTCAAGAAAAAACTACTACTTTCCTACACTGTTAATAACTCAGTAATTTAATCACTTAACATATGATAACTGGATCAACCGAGTTAATATAACTGTATAGTGCAATTAGAATGCAAGTCGGGAAAGGCTGTTGTTCCTTGCTTGCTGTCATTATTACTTTGATACTGATACGTGAACTTCAGCCTTTTCCTATGTGTTTAAATTGCTAATTATTGTAATTTTTTACTATCACAATCAATTCCAATCTCGGATTAGTTGATAATTAAGGCCAAAAAAAAAAAAAAACCTAATATAACAAAATACCGGTCTGACTGTCACAAATATGATCCTTGCAATTGCAGGCGGTGGACTTGCAGAAGCTTATACTGGCACATAATAACCTAGAAACAATTTCGGAAAATTTGAGAAATCTATCACTGTTGACTGTACTCAATGTTAGTCATAATAAATTATCAAGCCTTCCCTCAGCTGTAGGCGAGTAAGTATATATCACAAATTTGAAATGCATTTTACACGGTATACATTATGTTGTTTGTTACAGAAATAATTATTTTTCAGGCTTGCTTCCTTAAAATTATTAGACGTTTCATTTAATTCAATAGTTAGTCTTCCAGAAGAAATTGGGTCAGCAAGTTCATTGGTCAAGTATGTACTTTCTGCTCCTTTTGTTTCTTCTTTAACAACGAGATGCATTCCCATTCTGTTTGTATGTGTTATTTCTCAATTTGATTTTCTAGGTGATTTTAATTCTTCAGTACAATGAAGAATAGTAGAAAGAAGGTTACATGTCCTGGCTGTTATATTGCATGTCCTGGCTGTTATGAAGAGCCAAAAAACTATTCATTGTGTCACTGTAAACCCAACATAATCATTGTTTCATAAAATAAAATCATACGATTGTTAAATTTTGGTGATACAAAATCACAAATAGAAGGAAACAAATATGCAAAAAGAAAAGTAATCATGTGTGTTTATTATGGAAATGCATAAATTATTGGATCATATTTGCATGAGATGATAAGGAAATAATGCATGCGCACATTATGAAATAATATATATGCAAAAGGATATGTATATTATTTCTTTCTCAATAATCGCATTGTTTTGGAATTATTTTCTTCCATCTTTGCTAATTAAAGGAATGAGTGAATTACTTGCTATATTTGCACTATTTGTTACCCTTGTAAATTGACTCTATTATCTTCTTACCATATTTTGGTAATTTAATTGATGACTCTCGTGGATTTGCACTGGTTATATATTGAGGGTGGACTTCATTGTATATCCATCCTGGCATTCAGCCAGCGATCTCCAAATGGAGCGTCTCTTTTTGCTAACCCTAGCTTAGTGCTTTGGTATGTAAACTATTATCTGTAATCTCTTGTAACTCTCTCATGTATAATAAAATCTCTCTCCTTTGAACTGGACGTATACTATCTTGATGATAGTGAAACCAGTATAAATATTGTGCGTATCCTTTTTTTCTTTATAATTATTTACTATTTATTTGGAGTAATAGAATAATTATTGCTAGATTGAGTGATGTTCAAATTGACAAATCTAGATCTTGTTTATTGTTTTTTCCGCATTTGTGCAATTTTTGCACAACAACGACAACATAGAAATGCAATGATTTTTTTTAAAAGTATTACTTGCTTTAGCAATGACATTATACCAGTGCGTTACATAGAGGTGAATAAAAGGAAAGTAGGGGACTTGGGGAAAAATTACAGATAAGCATAGTAATTAGTTTCTATCAAACTTTTGCTTTCTATTGACATTTCTTGTTGCTAGTCATGTTTTGTAACCTTTTGTGTTCCAAATGGTTTCTGTTATGTACATTAAAACTTAGAAAAAGAAAAACGATTGAAGACCGGAATGGAAATTAAACATTATACAATGCGTGTTTTTTTTCTTTTCTATATATATATATATATATATATATATATATATATGTATGTATGTCTATGTATGTATGTAACTTAAGTATACCTTTTAATGTTCATCAGGTTTTGAGCTGTGGACTGAGAGCAAACCACTTTTATTTTAATCCGTAAAATTTGTGATCTATTATGCCATGCAGTTTTTCTAAAGCCTATATTACTGGATGCTTGGGTGGGATTCATGTTTTTAATTCTGCATTCAGACAGACTTTTTGAAACATAGCTGCATAGACAAGTTGAATGAATGCTGGCTTATAACTCTATAATTTTGTACACAAGGTTGCAAAGTAGCATATATCTGAGGCTTGCGTTTAAAACGTTATATTTTCAGGATTGATTGCTCAAATAATCTACTGGAGGAGCTCCCATGTAGTCTAGGGAATTGCAATGCCCTGTCAGAACTTAAGGTAATATGATTACATATTCCTTCCTTTGATCTCACTGCAGTTACTCGTTCTCTGTTAATCTAACTTTTGGTTCTCATGCTTCTTGAGATGACTGTTTTTAACATTTTAGCGATCCAAATATATTTTACATGATCTGTAGACTTCTAATAACAGCATACAAAATTTGCCAGATCAACTTGTAAACTGTTCAAAATTGTATAAATTGGACATAGAGGTAAACTTTTTTAATTTTAAAAATATGGATCAATGCTTGTTCGCTTATGGAATTAATCCTTTGTCTATGCCAGGGAAATAAACTAGCAGTGCTCTCAGAAAGTTTGCTAAATTCATGGATTTTGCTTACTGAATTTAATTCTGGTAATTGTTATTAGGCCCTGTCTATTAACCCCCTTATTTGCTTTTCACCTCCTGTTATTTCTGGAAATATCATCACATCCCAGTATTTACCTTACCTCCTCCCTTCCGATTTAACCCTATAACAACCCTGAATTGGTAGAGTACGCAAATTTAACAATCATGCTCCACTAGAGTGTGATAATATCAAAAACCATTCTCTACACGATCGTGGTTTCTATATTATCCAAGCTTGCCATGAGCGAATTTACTATGGTAACCAAGCTCGGTGTGAGGGAGTTTGCTATTGTAACCAAACATGGTGTGAGCGAGGTTACCAACACAACCATGCTTCTATGAGACGTGTTTACTTTTTTTTTTCATGCCGAACAACGCATCTTTTGAGTTTTTGTATGTCCAATTCTGTGCGAGTTGCAGGGATTTTAACTGTAGAGCCACTCCTTTGTATAAAAAATCAAAGGGTAAAACAGAAGAAACATCGTAAATTTACCAAGGGGTGAAAGGCAAATCAACCGGGGGGGGGGGGGGGGGGGGGTTGTATTTTTTGTTAATAGATGCAGCCTTGTTTTAAATCTTGCTGTAACTTTTTTCCATTTCACCATGATAATTTTTGTTTTGTTGCTGTATTCTTGCAGCAAGAAATCTGCTAACTTGCATTCCTGATAGCATTGGAGTTCTTTCGAAGTTAGTTCGTTTGGATCTCCACCAGAACAACGAGTAAGCTAATTACATTCCTGGTGGACTGAAATGTTAACTTGTAAAGTCGTTTTTTAGTTCTCCTTTCTGCATTTATGTACAGAAATTTCTTCAATTCCATCTTCAATTAAGGGCTGCTCCTCTCTTACTGAGTTCTATGTAGGGTTAGTGTAATATTTGAGAATAAATCTATCTTCATGTATCTACATCACTGCTTGCTTATTGTATCACATCATATTTCAGAACAAATTTGTTGTCGTCTTTGCCGGCAGAGATCGGTGCCCTTTCAAGCTTAAGAATTTTGGACCTTCACTCAAATCAGGTATCTGTGGTGATACTTTATTCCTGTTTAAATTGAACTTCTGACAGTTTTAAGGTTATGACATACTGCTGTAAATATACGAGACATTGCATTGTTACATGATGTTTTTTTTTGACATGTAACTATTGTAGAAATTATCTCAAACTTTTCTTTTAATAGACAATCCATAATTGTGGTAAATGGTGCTCAAATCTCTTCCTCATTTTTGTAATGTATATTTAGGCTTTAATAACTACTGCATCTTCTTGGAACTGTTTATGTTGCTTTCTTAACCTTGCATAGCAATGGTTATTGTGCCTTACATTTACACTCATTAGTTGAAGGAGTTTCCCACGGAAGCTTGCGAACTGCGCCTTTCTGTTCTGGATTTATCAAATAATTCTTTGTCTGGGTTGCCAATTGAAATCGGTAAATATTCTATAGACTTGTTGAAAATTTGCTACTCATTTTTTTAGTATTTATCCGTTGCAGCTGCAGTTCATTTTCTAAATATTGTTTGAA
The DNA here is from genome assembly GCA_030765085.1 of Allium cepa. Lineage (NCBI taxonomy): Eukaryota > Viridiplantae > Streptophyta > Magnoliopsida > Asparagales > Amaryllidaceae > Allium > Allium cepa. The sequence goes on along the minus strand of CM060939.1, from coordinate 344,276,888 downwards.
ATCGGGTTTACAATTTTGGTTGGATTCACTTTTTTATACCATATTTAGGGCTATTAACTATTTTTTATTTATTTATCATTTGCAGTTGTAGTTCACTTTTGTATGGTTTTTGAAATCGTGTTTATCATTTTGGTTGGATTCACCCTTTTATAGCAATTTTAGGTTATTAGATATTAAGTACTTTTTTATGAAGTGATTAATTTATACCTCCGCTGCTGCTGGTTAAAGGCTTAAACAATGTTGCATTGTTCTGATTTTTCCATGAGCAAACGGAATACTATCTTAGTGCTGGCAGCGTAAACACTAATCCATGGGCTTCGACTCTAACTCTAACTCAGCTCATGAAATCAGACCCTGGGTTGATATTTTATATCTATAAATGCATTCCGAGTTAGGGCTAACTCGGCTCGACCCATCTAATCCATTTAGCCCATATAAAATAATTTCGTTTAGTGTCATATTTTAAATTGTAAATTAACTTTTCATCGGTCTAATATACGATGTTAACTTTAAATTGATTCATCTGTATATTACGAGATTATATACTTCTATAGCATTAATTACTACACCGATTGGGGTTGATTTATTATTTTCTTTTAAATACGTTTTGAGAGAAGGGCGAGCCTAATAGTTTGGCATATATATAACACAATAATGTTACGTAGAAAATTTAAAATTCTGGTTCTGTTTCCGTTTCGATCTGTTGAAATTTGTGAAATTTCGATTTTGTTTGGAAATTTTGTTCCGGTTTTGGATTTTGGTACTTTCCGGAACACATTTTGTTATATAAATACAGTAATAAATATTATAAATTTGCATAATTGTAATCATATCATTTATAATTGAAATTGGACATATAGTTCTATAGTTGTAATTTAAGAAGCCCAATATTTAATAAGACAACATCGTGTTTAAAGTTCTATTGAAATCTAACATAAACAAAGCCCAACAAACTAACCCAATCCAAAGTATCCAAGTTATTGTTAAATGGATCCTCTATGGCCTAGGAAATAGAAACACATTAAGAAAATCGCTTCCGTTCAAATGGCCCTAACCCTAAATCATCGACATCTGCTTAATGGTCGATTTAACTATTTTTTTATCATTTAAACCAAATTGTTTCCTCCCTCTTACTCTATTGCTCGTGTAGTTTTGTCTGTAGGTATTGATGTTCTTTTATTGTATTTATTTTCAGATGTGGGTTTTTTGGTTCCCATACGATCATCGCGGGAACCAGACCAGACCGTAATGGTTGGTATTCTGGCATGCCAGTCGGAATTTTAAATCATGGTAATACACCAGTTTACATCTTTACACCTCACCAGAACTGGTGGTTGTACAAAACACAGATAAAAATAAAAACACCAGTTTACATCTTTGCACCTCACCAGAAGTGGTGGTTGTACAAAACAGAGATAAAAATAAAAATACAAGCTTTTATGTCATAACTTTTATCAACTACCGAAGATTAAATCACAAAAAACAAACATTGGCCGTGCTTAGTGTTTCAAAAAAATGTAACTTGGCATAAACAATAGGAAGATGGTGTATCAACATAAGGTGGAGGCTCCTGCACGATGACGGGCTCTGAAGAGGTCAATAATGTACGCAACATTTTTCTCGTATTACGAAAAGACTGTTTCCGAACTCGAACCTGTATGTCCAGATCACTATGTGGGCGACTTAACTGTTGTGTTAAGGCTCCACCTCATGGTATACCGTATATCAACATAAATCATCAAAATTGTCTCCTTTGCTGACGATACAGAGCATGTCTTTCTACTTCAACATGCCCTTGTCCACAACCAGGCAGCTCATTCATGTATGCTCTATAAGAACTTGTCCAAAGAGTATCTTGAGTGAGAAAAGTTCCAATTATAGTGGACTTGATTTTTTTGTTTCGAGAAAAATGAGTGATCTTTCCAAGGAAGAAAGCATTCATATATTTTATTTTATACTAAAAACGGAGGTATCAACAAGTCTGACAGACGTCAAAATTCTTTGTACAATGAAAATAGTAAAGAAAAAAAAACCCTCAGCTGAATCTAAGAGAAGTTTGCGGAACAATAGCATGGCCAAACCAAAGACTAAAAAAAGGAAAAGAGCAATGTCCAATCCAAACAAGCATAAATATCATATTATGTAAGCTAGAGAATATGACTACAAAACCATATATATGTCTAAACATGGTACGAAGAAAAGAAATCAACAAAGCAACATCCATACAATCCAAAACTCGAAGACCAACGAGGAAAGTCTACCCCTCAATCGAGCATCATGAGCATACAATAAGAGCTTTTCGGTCCCTCGCTTCCACTTACACTAAAAAACTTAACCAAACATGAGCATAACACACACATGTGTGTGTATTAAAATCACACACACAAACATGCGCACGTGCGCGTACACCCACATATGTATGTGTGTGCGTATATGTATGTGGGAGGAGGAAAAACAATAATGCTAGTTATTACATGTTTAGTTAATCAATCAAGAGCAATCTCTTTGACTTTTTGTTTGTTGTTGAAGCGTTTTTTTTAACCGCAAGATTCAACAGAAGGCTATGTTTACAATGTTATAATGAGTTTTGTATTCACGGAATGAGTTTTCATTGCAATTTCAAAATCAACTTGAACACCATAATACAAAATGCAACAGATCTGAATCCTACTAGTTGCTTCTAGATTCGTCAATGGGTCTGGTTTGATTTGGGTAATCTAAAATTCGGACCTATACCCGGTCACTATAATCATAACATAGTTCATTCCAGGAACGTTGGGTATTTTAAACCCATTAACCAAGCATGGTTCGTTGGACTTTTCAAACCGGCTAAGGTAAAAACTGTAACGACCCCGAATTTTTACTAAATTTAAATTGATAATTAAATTAATTTTTGAATTAAAATCTATAAAATTTATTAGTATATTGATTCGAGTCTCTCTAAATTCAAATATAAAATATATTAAATCATATGAATTTAAATATTGTACCTATGTGATTAGGATATAAATTTCAAGTAAATGGATTTATAATAATTTGAATATATATGTATATATGTACATACATTGAGTTTGAGTTAAATTTTAACTAAATGATTTAAAGACAAATTATAATGATAAAAATAAAGTAAATAAAATTGCTAAAATTTAAAATAATAATCTAGAAATTCATCTATGTTACAAAATAAATAAATATTATAGTTTATACAAAATGAAGTAAAGATATAATTTTAATATCATAATACAAATAGAAACAAACAATAATAATAAAAGAAAAAAACAAAAGAAAACAAGTTCATATTCATTTACATTTGCAAAATGAAGGCATTAGCAAATAAATACAAAGTATGGCAATCTTGTAATGGAACAAAGCATTGTAAAACAAGTAAAACAATGTATACATGCATATGGGAAAGCTGGCAAGGGAAGATCTAGCAAGAAGATATATATGTACATATATTTTGTACAAATCATTAATGCAGCCCCAAACAAAAACAGTTTTAGCAAACAAGAATTTTCTTCATGCATTGTACAAATGGGATAAAAATAGTATAAGGTATAAACTCATCAATGCAAATACACATCAGCCCCGAAACTGCATAGTAAAATAAAGTAATACAAATATATACATATATTTTGTACAAGACATTAATGCAGCCCCCAAACATGTATATCTCAGCCAACAAATCCCTGCTAAAGAAAAAGTGTACAAACAAATAATTCTTTTATCACCTTAAACAAAGCTTGCATATTTTTATATTATGCATATTGTCTCCATTTCGTTTACCATATAACTGAGTAAAACCAAAGCAATATCATCATCATTCAAACAAATATCAGTCAAACAAACATTTCAAACTAAAACATCAAAGCAAGCTATCAAAGCCTGTGAATCAAGAAGGATTGCAGTTTGAATTTGCGAAAGCTCTGTCATTTCTGGAACCATGACTTGGAAGGTGAGTAAACTTGTTTTTTTTGTTTGTTTATTTAAACTCAAGTATATCTGTGATAAGTATGTTTGTTATATATATATATATATATATATATATATATATATATATATATATATATATATGAGCATGAATGTATTCATGCCTGTACAAATTTGGGTATCTCTGTTTTGTTTTCCCAGACCAGATTTGTAAACAAATTCGTATCTTTTGTTCTAACCACTGTTAGCACTGGGAACATAAACAAAAGTTGATTGTTTGATTGTGAACCAAGTTTAAAAATTTATTTAAAGCAAAAGCTTGTAAATACCCCTGAAACTCAAGAAACCTGAGTAAAACTTTAACTTAATCCAAATTCAAACATTTTAATTTTCGAATTCAGGTATCCAAACTGAATTCTCATGCGAAGACATGTTTTTTAAAGCATAAACCATAATTTTTAGAGTTAGGCTTCGAGGGCAGTTTGAATTTGTTTGAAAATTGGTTTTTGGCCAATTTCTGGTGATGGATCGACTCGTGGAGGTCGTGTTCGTGGCTGGAGATAGAGGAGGCTACGGGGTGTCGGCGAAAAATGGTCGGAGGTGGTGAAAACGTCGGAGGCGAAGGCGGTGTAGAATTTAAATCTGTAAACCTAGTTTTGTCACGCATTGGAAACTCGCGCAGTTTTGTCTCGTGCAAGCATCGAGTGTCTCGAGGTCGTGGGCCATGGTAGGGGTCGAGTTGACGAAGGCGAGGCCGGAGGCTGGGGTTCGCTGATGGTCGGGGCTGGGAAGACGTCGCGTTGACAGGGTGGGGATGCAATGGGTTTTAATGTTTCAGGTTTCGAGTTTCAACTCGAATCTCGATTTCGAGGAGGTGGAAGGGTTCAGGTGGTCGGAGCTCGTTCTTGAGTCGATCGGCGACGTGTTCGACGCCGTGGGGATGCCAGAAGCCGGTCAACGGCGGTGTGCACGTGCACGGGCCTTAGCGTTTGCTTGAGTGTTGTTGTCATCTGGGAAGAACATGAGTTATGCACGCGTTTTACTCGAGTAACTTGAGTCGTTTACTCGAAGCAATATATTGTTTGCCTCGGGTTAGTTTAGTCTGGTTACAGGTTTTTTTTCTTCTAGAAACCTGACTGTAACTTGAATTTAAACAAATTTAAATAAAGTTTAAATTTGTGAGCTAGAGTTAGATAAAGTTTAAAACCAGTTTGAAGTGTGGATTCAAATTTACTTTCGAATTCTAATATGAAATAAAATAAAGTTTTAAATAATTTAGATGTTGGGTTTTCAGGTTTATAAAAAAACCTGACAGTTTTCTGAACTTTAAAAATTAAATTTAAAGTTTGAAAACATCATTTAAACAATGGTTTAAACTCAAAGTTAAGTTCAGGTTTCCAATGAAACTTTTGAATCTTAAAGTTTTAAAAATGAAAATTGGATTTTTAAATCAAGATTTAAAAATCAAGGCTTTAAAACAAACTTGTAAATCAAATGTTTAAACTAATGGATTCAAGTTACTTCGAATCCAAATCTGGAATGTAAATTAGTTTTTACATAGGTTTTGAATGGAAAGTATATGAATTGTTTAAAACTTGAATTTACAAGTTAAATAATTTATGTATTTTAAAAATCTGAATTTACATAGTTAAGTAAGTTAGTTTAAAAGCTTTTTCTTATATAAGTTTCATATATAAGTAATAAATGTTTTACATTGATTTTAAAAGTTTATAAATTGATATTTGAATTTGGTTAATGTATAAATGGTAAATCATTTTGAATCATGAATTCAAAATGGAATTCAAATTTAAATTCAAAAAGAGTAATGTTTTTAAAATACACTTTGATATTTATTTAAATCATTAATAAAGAAATAAATTATCTCAGAAATAATTAAAGGGTGAAAATAATTTAATTTATAAGATAATTAAGGAATGATAATTTATTTAATTTATAAATTAATGATTTAGATTGGTTTACAATTAGAGATTAATTTAAAAGTGATTAAGAAATGTTATTAGCTAATGAAGATAATTAACTAAGGATTTTTAAGTATTAATTAATGGGATAAATTTTAATAATTAATTAGATTTATTAACTAAGATAATCAATTGTAAATTTGTTAATTACTTAATGAAAGTAATAAAAAGGGTTAATTACTAATTGTAATTTAAATTGGATATTTTGATTTATTTACTGATAAAGATTAATTGGCAATTAATGATTTTTTGGTATGAAATGATTGCTTAATGGTAAGAAAATAAAGATTTAATTTCTTAAAATGATTTAATTAAGGGGTTAATTTATCATGAAATTGGTTTAGAGATTTAATTAATATGATAAATTAAGAATAATTTAATTTATTAAAGTGTTTGATAAATTGATTGATATCAAATGATTTGTAATTAATAAATCAAGATTGGATAATTAATTCATAAGTAATTTATTTAATAGGAAATAAATTAAATTAATTAGGATTAAACGATTAATTAATCCTATTTATAAATGACTATTGAATACTTGACCTTACTTATGAATGATTGTATTGAATGAGTTGCCTTGAAATGATTGTCTTATCTGATCTGTGATATTTTGTTCTGTGGATTGAGCTGTGTATAGTTTATTCATTATTTACATTTGTATATTATCTGTAAATCTGGGATTGGATGATAAGCGTTACAGTTTATATCGCTTATCAACTATATTTCTATGTTTTAATCTGTGATGATTAAATGATGTTGCACTATTGTGTTAAACCCCTGGACCACACCATACACACACAAATGTGGATTTCACGAGGAAATCGGTTAAGTCACAGATTTGTATCAAATTTAGAAATTGAATTTTTGAATCCAAAATAGTTTTGAATTTTGGATTAAGAACTTTTGAAATGAATTCCAAAAAAATAAAAGATATTTTAAATAACTTGATAAAAACTTAGAATTTAAATAATTTGATTTAAATTTGAATTCAATGTTTGAAATTGAATTCAATGACTTGGAATTTTGGTCTAAAACATTATACAAGTCATAAAAGATGCTTATATGGGATCTTAACCATGGTTTTGGAAATGTAAATTTGAATTCAAGTTCTATACTTGAATGGCTTTAATTTGTAATCAGGTTTTCCAAAAAACGAAAATTATTTGTTTCCAAATAATAAAGCTTTCATATAAGGAATGAATTCCTAATTTGTGTTAAGACAATTTCAAGTTTGAAATGGAAACGTAAATAGCTGGAAGACTATAAATTGACCTTTGTGAAGATGATTAAACTTTGTTTTGAAATCGAAGAGAATTTTAAAGGGTGAATCTTTTATATTATAAAAGATTTAAATTGTAAACTGTTTTGAAAGCTATCAATTAAATATTCGATTTAAAGATTGGATGAGTTAATCCAAATTTGAAGTGGAATCGTTTTGAAAGCTGTGTAAATGAATCTTTGTGAAATCTGGGTGAAACTTTGTGAAATAAATCTTTTTGTTTAAAGATTTGAAATGGTAAATTTGTTTAACCATTTGAAAGAAAGTTTTGGTTTTATATCAAGTGGTGACTTAACTGAAATTCCATATCCATATATTTTTAAATATTGCGCTCATTATTCGGTTTAGCCGGGAGAGGACCTTGTGTCATATAACCCATTTCGAATAATGACACGTCGATATGGATAGCATTTGAAGACCGGTGGTGAAGACCGGGTATTTGTGAAAACGATAGGATAACCTATCGATTGTCTCTGCACCGAGTCACGCCGGTATAGAGATTCCCTAAGTGATGGGAAGTCCGATCGGAATTGTGAATACCCGGATTTGCAAGGGCTTCTTTGGAAGTGCCTTCGGTTCTGTTCGAATCCGGAACAGACTTGTATGGTTACATGTCTGACACTACACTTTGAGATAAAGCAGATTTCTTTCAAATATGTATCTGTTGGTGGCGGAGAATTTATTCTCTTAGCTTAACACCATTCTCTGAGACGTACGAGCTCAGAGGTTATGTAGTTAAAGATTATCAGCGATATACTCCCAATTTGGTAGTGTGGCATGCTGAGTGCTGCTGTGTGTTGATGATCATTTGTGATCAGAGCATGACTTTTGTATAAAGCGTAGCTTTGTGGACGAGACTGCATCAGGACCTCACACCCTGGAAATTGTCGAAACAGGAAAGATGCGGCAAGGTTATGAGGGTCGCGCCCTTTAGGGTGTATCATTCCCTTCTGGTAAAGGGTGGTATCATGGTATGAAGCCCGGATATTTACTTATGTGGTGGCTCCAATCTCATTTATTGTGTGGTTGTTGCTTTAGAGGCGCCTCGGATAAAGGTCCCAAAGGACCGGGGAGTGCTATGCTCGAAAAGTAATTACCTAGTTACAGAGGTAACCCGGCCTTGTGTTGGCAGAGAGCTGGTTAAGTTCTCGGGACGTCCCGCCAGAGGCGTACCCATGGACAGTGTGAAGTTCCTTAGCCCGACCATTTGTTGGAAAATCCAAACAAAACAATACGAGCCTTGTACGGTTTTAGTTGTAAAACCTGCCATTTAAAATGGTAGCTATAGCGGGCATAATATAATGGTACCTAGCGGGCATAATTTAATGGTACCTATGTTTGATATTATTATTAGTGCATAATGATGAAAGCATTTCGAAAATAGAATATAAATCTTAGCCAGCATAGGTACCATTATATTATGCCTGCTATAGCTAACATATTAAATGGCAGGTTCTACAACTAAAACCGTACAAGGCTCGTATTGTTTCTTTGGATTTCCAACAAATGGTCAGGCTAAGGAACTTCCTACTGCCACATGGGATCGCCTCTGGCGGGACGTCCCGAGAACTTAACCAGCTCTCTGCCAACACAAGGCCGGGTTACCTTTGTAACTTGGTAACCACTACACGAATATGCCACCCTCCGGTCCTTTGAGACCTTTATCCGAGGGCCCTCGATCACAAAGCAACAACCACAGAGAAAATGAGATTGGAGCAACCGCATAGGTTAAGCATCAAGGCTCCATACCTGACACCATCCTTTTCCAGAAGGAAATGACATACCCTAAAGGGCGCGACCCTCATAACCTTGCCGCATATTCCTGTTTTGACCATTTCCGGGGTGTGAGGTCTGACGAAGTCTCGTCCACAAAGCTACGCTTTTTCACAAAGCCGCGCTTTGATCAACAAATGATCGATAAATAATCATCATACATCAACACTCAACATGCCACATTACCAAATTGGGAGTATATCGCTGATAACCTTCAACTACATAACCTCTGAGCTCATACGTCTCAGAGAAGGGTGTTAAGCTAAGAGAATAAATTCTCCGCCACCAACAGAGATGTATTTGAAAGAAATATGTTTTATATCTCAAAATGTAATGTCAGACACGTAACCATACAAGTCTGTTCCGGGTTCGAACAGAACCGAATGCACTTCAAAAGAAGCCCTTGCAATCCGGGTATTCACAATCCCGATTGAATTTCCCATTACAAAGGAAATCTCTTTACCGTAGCTAACGGTGCAGAGACAATCGATAGGTCATCCTATCGTTTTCACAAATACCCGGTCTTCAATGCTATCCATTATGTCGTATCATTATTCAAGAATGAGTAATCCGAATAACGAGCGCAATAATTTAAAAATAAGTGTAGCATTCACTTTCAACCAATTCACAACAAATAACAATTCAAGGGTCAACATTGATAGTCGGTTATTTAACTATCAATCAATATTCGCAACATCACTCGATTTCAAATAATTTCCCCAATTATTTATTTTCAAAAATATATTTACAAGATATATTTTCCACACTTCAACCATTTGAAAACAGATTTCAAATCAATTTTCGCCTTTACAACTTTCATTTCAAAATAGTTCATTTAAACCAATTAAATAAATCCTTACTGATTTACTTTAAATTTACTCCCATATTCGTAAATTTATTTCCACTCTTCAAAAAAATAAATCAATGTTTATTTTTAAAACAAATCTCCCTTTCCTTTATATATTCCATGGTGAATTTAAATTTTCAAATATCCACTGATATACGATTTTCCAATCGATTTCAAATATGCACTTTCAATTTATCTTTAAAAGATATAATCTCAAAACATTCACTTCATATTGGAAACATTTCCATACTTATTTAATAATAAGTAATTCACCAATCTATTTATTTTCAACATTTAAAAAATATTCAGTATACTTAAATCACAATTTAAGTGTATATTTTATTCTTTAAGGAAAACTTCCATACACATTTATTTGAGTAAAACGAATGTTGCGTAAAACATCGTTACGTCAACTCAAAATCACTAGTATAGAGATTCGAAATTAAGATAGATGTATAAATCCCAGTACTATACAAAACTTTTCCTTTCGGAAATCATTTACTATAACAACAGTGTTATAGTCCACCATTTCCTTCTATTTCTCGAAAACGTCTATTTCAACAATGAATGTTGAAATCTACGGTTTCGACACTTAATACAATTTAAAACATATTTAAATCGTTTAATTCTATTTAAAATATCACTTCCCAAAACATATCCATTTTATTTAATAATATATTCACTGTCCAAAATCGTGAATATACTTTTCAACCAAACTCTTATTATTACAACATTTAACTTAAAGGATAATTCGCTGTCCAAAATCGCGAATATATCTCCTTTACTAAACTTCTATGTTCAATTTATCAAAGTCAATTGATTTCGGATTTATAAAACAATGTTTATAAATTCCATTTATACTTTCTAACAACTTAACTCATAAAACCACTTTATTAACAAATTTCTATCCATATCCCGTTTACACGTCAAAACCCAATTTATTAGTTAATTGCTTATAAATTTTTTATTTTACAAAAATCTATTCATTTTATAACTTCACAATTTATAAATCTATAGATTTCATTCACTTATGAAATCCATTTATACTTCATTTTAACACTTATAAAAACTCGTTTTATAATTCCAACATTTTAATCTATAAATATCAATTTTATAAATCTTTTATATAAATCATTTATAATAATTCAAAAATCCCAATCTAAACCATTTTATAAATTAATCAACTACTTATTTCAAAAATTCACTTTTCGGTTATATTTCACAAAATCATAATTTTTATAACATAAAAATTACAACTTTTATTTATTTAAAATGAATCAATTCCAAAATTAAATTTTATTATGAATTCTCAACTTAAATTTTCAAAATCAAATTTTATTTATTTTCGGCATCTGACGATGCCAAAAATATATTCAGCTAAAATTCAGCCTTTAACGATTCCAATCACAAAGATAATCACGCATATTATAAATAGATCAACACACAACATTGAAACCAATTCAATCATTTGAGGAATCCAGTTGGATCCCTCCAAATTGTTTCTCTGCATCCAAAGATGTTAGCACAATACCAATTCCGCTTCGAGACGGAATATCGCGGTATATGAGATTTATAAAATATTATCCGCTATTATGCGGCGCAATAGGGTCTCATCCGCTATATAATGCGGGAAAATCAACTCCAAATACATATGTAATACCAATTCCATACAAGTTGGAATTATCATGGTATATGTGTTTAATAAATAACATCCGCTTAATATACGGCGTATAGGGTCTATTTAAACACACAGATAATAACTATCATCCAATCACACGATCAAGCAATTTTAAATCTAACTATTTAAAATTTAAATCGAAACAATTCGATTGAGTGAGAAGTTCTTACCTTAAGTTTTCGATAACAGCTGTAGCGTTTTATTTCGAATAAAATTAAACGTGCGTTTAATTTTACCCGAAATTTTCACTAGCTCCAAACGACTCCAAATCAGCTCCATTGCGTAGTGTTCGCCAAAGCGAAGTCAACGCAACTTATTTCGTCAATTTCCGACCTTGTATCACAAAGTTATAGCTTTTTAAACATTGAACGAATTTAAATATAGACAAATCAATTTATTTTTTTTGGAAACCCTACTATGAAATCTCGGCCGTTCAAAACTGGAAATAAATCAAGGCCGCATGATTTTTCTTCTTCCTATTACGTGAAAAACGAACGCAAATCGAACCCATCTTCGTTCGATTCCCATTGAACGCTGCACCCCCCTGTTGCCATCGATGATGATCAGCGACTCTCACTTAGAAGCCCTGGCCACGACATGCACTCGCCCCTAACCATGCCGAGCTCGGTCGAGTATCGGCCTCAAAAACCGTGAATGAACGCCGACCACTTGAACGAATATTGCCGTGAATCTTGTCCACTAAACAAGATCATAGCCGTATGGATCTCAAGATCACTCAATGCCCTACGTTTCTCGTGTTGGAAGTTTCTTGAATTGGTTGGTGGATTGGAAGAAATTAAGAAGAAAAGATTAGAAGTTTCTGGCCATTGTTTTCTTAGGGCCGGCTGAAACAAACCCCAGCCATCTTGTTTGCAAATTTGAAAGTTGAGGTGCTTTTATAGAAAAATTCTCAAATTACTATTCATCAGGAATTTTCCGAACTCCAAACGAAGCGTGCCGGCTGGCGTTTTTAGGGTTTACCCCGCGTTTCGAACACAATGGAATAGGTTTCGAAAGCTAATTTGATCATCTGTGCGAGTTACGGAAATAAACAATCAAATTTAAATTAAATCGATTAAACTAATTTCTATGCGTTTTGGCTTGCCCCGGATAAACAGTAAACCCAATTGACACGAAATTTGAAACCATACAATAATATAACATTACGGATCCGATGAAACTGGTTACGTCGAAATCCGACACTGTTTGAAAAATGACTATTTTCACCAGTCGATTAAATATTAAAATATTCAATTTTCACAAATTAACTTTTAATTCAATTTTAAAAGTTCACAAACATTGTTCTAACTCCAATATGATTTAATATAACTTTATAAATCATTTTTAATCATATTAAACCCAATTTCCAAAAAAATTCATAATTTCAAATATTAAATTATCGATTTAATTATCCAATTAAACCTGAATATTCGAAAAATAAATTATTCGACTTACAAATTTTACTTGTTGATATTTAAAATCAATTAAATATCTGAATTTCAAATGACAGAAATTCTGGTCGTTACACTATCCTCCTCCCCTTATTCAATATTGGAAAATATTTCCATACTTATTCAATAATAAGTAATTCACAAATCTATTTATTTTCAACATTTGGAAAATACTCAATATACTTAATTCCAAATTAAGTATATATTTTATTCTTTAAGGAAAATATTCTCTTAAACGCATTTACTTGGGTCAAAACGAATGATACGTAAAACATCGTTACGACAACCCAAAATCACTAGTATAGAGATTCGAAATTAAGATAGATATATAAATCCCAGTACTATACAAAACTTTTCCTTTCGGAAATCATTTACTATAACAACAGTGTTATAGTCCATCATTTCCTTCTATTTCTCAAAAACGTCTATTTCAACAATGAATATTGAAATCTATGGTTTCGATACTTAATACATTTTAAAACATCTTTAAATTGTTTTAAATTCTATTTAAAATATCACTTTCCCAAAATATTTCTTTAATATATTATTCACCGTCCAAAATCGTGAATATACTTCATTTACCAAATTCATCATTTCTACATATTTTATTTAAAGGATTATTCACTGTCCAAAATCGTGAATATACTTCCTTTAATAAGCTATAATAATTAAACTTATCGAAATAAGTCGATTTCGGATTTTAAAACAACGTTTATAAATTCCATTTATACTTTATAACAACTTCAACTTATAAAATCACTTTATTAACAAATTCTATCCATATTCCATTTACACGCTAAAATCCAATTTATAAGTTAATTACTTATAAATCTTTTATTCTACAAAAATATATTCATTTTATAACTTCACAATTTATAAATCTATAGATTTCATCCACTTATGAAATCCATTTATATTTCATTTTAATACTTATAAAAACTCGTTTTATAATTCCAATATTTTAATTTATAAATATCAATTTTATAAATCTTTTATATAAATCATTTATAATAATTCAAAAATCCCAATTTAAACCATTTTATAAATAAATCAACTACTTATAAAAAAAATCACATTTCGGTTATATTTCACAAAAATCATAATTTTTATAACATAACAATCTCAACGTTTGTTTATTTGAAATGAATCAATTTCAAAATTTAATTTTATTATGAATTCTCAACTTAAATTTTCAGAAATTCAATTTTATTTATTTTCGGCATCTAACGTTACCAAAAATATATTTTGCTAAAATTTAGCCGTTAACGATTTCAATCACAAAGATAATCACACAGATCATAAATAGATCAACACACAACATTGAAACAAATTCAATCATTTGAGGAATCCAGTTGGATCCCTCCAACCTGTTTCCCTGCATCCAAAGATGTTAGCACAATACCAATTCCGCTTCGAGACGGAATATCGCGGTATATGAGATTTATAAAATACTATCCGCTATTATGCGGCGCAATAGGGTCTCATCCGCTACATAATGCGGGAAATCAACTCCAAATACATATATAATACCAATTCCGTATCAAGTTGGAATTATCGCGGTATATGTGTTTAATAAATAACATCCGCTTAATATACGGCGTATAGGGTCCATTTCAATACAACAGATAATAACTATTATCCAATCACACAATCGAGCAATTTAAAATCTAATTATTTAAAATTTAAATCGAAATAATTCGGTTGAGTGAGAAGTTCTCACCTTGAGTTTTCGATAACAGTTGTTGAATGAAGTTGATTTTGGTACCGAAGTAAAATGAGTAAAGTGATAAATATAAACTTGAGTTATATAAATGAAATTCAACTTGAAATGTTAAATGAATTAGCAATTGGATTAATGAATGGATTGAATGTTAATCAATCCAATGTGAATAAATTAATATGAAATAATGGATGTAAGTGTTAATTTATTAAAGCTAATTAAATGTGTTAAACCAAATTGAAGGTAAACAAAGTTAATATGAATGTTGAATGTAAAGAGAATAAATTCGGTTGTATTGGATATACATTGGTTGTTAGATTATTGTTAATTGATTGAATAGAAATTCATATGTAATTGAATGGATAAAATTGAAAGCTAAAGCAATTGAATTCAAATTGGAAGTTAAGTAAATCTAAATTGAATGGAAATTGATTTGAATTGAAAGTGAACCAATGTGAATGTAAACTAATTGAAAATGAATAATTGAATGTCGTTGTATATAAATTGGTTGTAAACAATTACAAGTAATGTCGAAACCATATAAGTTGCTTATAAACCTTGCTTAGTATGCATTTCTTTTAATATGCATGTGTTGTAGTTGTTTAAAAGAGTAAAATGTTAATAACTTCTTATATATGTCACTTACGTGTTTGTATTGAGTAAGTACAGGTACCGGGGCTACCGTTGGCTGGTTTTGGGTTGCGCAAAAATGATAAATAAATAACTGCTATTGAATATACTAGTGATTTTGGGTTGTTGTAACGATGTTTTACGCAACATTCGTTTTGACTCAAATGAATGTGTTCAAGAGGAGTTTTCCTTATAGAATAAAATATATACTTAATTTGGATTTAAGTATACTGAATATTTTTCAAATGTTGAAAATAAATGGATTTGTGAATTACTTATTATTAAATAAGTATGGAAATTTTTTCCAATATGAAACGAATGTTTTGAGATTATATCTTTTAAAGATAAATTGAAAGTGAATAATTGAAATCGATTTGAAAAATCGTATAAAAAGTGAATATTTGGGAATGTAAATTCACGATGGAAATTTATAAGGAAAATTTATTTTAAAAATAAACATTGATTTATTTTTAAAAGTATGGAATAAATTTACGGGTTTGGAACGTAAATTTAATAAATCGGTAAGGATTTATTTGATTGGTTTAAATGAACCATTTTGAAATGTAAGTTGTAAAGGTGAAAATTGATTTGAAATTTGTTTTCATTTGGTTGAAGTGTGGAAATTATATCTTGTAAAGATATTTTAGAAATAAATAATTTGGGAAATTATTTGAAATCGGGTGATGTTGTGAATATTGATTGATAGTTAAATAACCGACTATCAATATTGACCCTTAAAGGGCTATTTGTTGTGTATTGGTTGAAATTGAATGATACACTTATTGTTAAATTTTTGCGCTCGTTATCCGGATTACCCATTTCGAATAGTGATACGACGTAATGGATGGCACTGAAGAGCGGCGGTGAAGACCGAGTATTTGTGAAAACGATAGGATGACCTATCGATTATCTCTGCACAGTTAGCTACGGTATGGAGATTTCCTTTGCGATGGGAAATTCGATCGGGATTGTGAATACCCAGAATGCAAGGGTTTCTTTTGAAGTGTCTTCTGTTCTTTTCGAACTCGGAACAAACTTGTATGGTTACGTGTCTGACATTACATTTTGAGATATAAAGCAGATTTCTTTCAAATACATCTCTGTTGGTGGCGGAGAATTTATTCTTTTAGCTTAACACCCTTTTCTGAGACGTACGAGCTCAGAGGTTTTATAGTTGAAGGTTATCAGCGATATATTTCCAATTTGGTAATGTGGCATGCTGAGTGTTGCTGTGTGATGATTATTTATTGATCATTTGTTGATCAAAGCGTGGCTTTGTGAAAAAGCGTAGCTTTGTGGACGAGACGTCGTCAGACCTCACACCCCGGAAATGGTCAAAACAGGAATATGCGGCAAGGTTATGAGGGTCGCGCCCTTTAGGGTATGTCATTCCCTTCTGGAAAAGGGTGGTGTCAGGTATGGAGCCCTGATGCTTAACCTATGTGGTTGCTCCAATCTCATTTTCTGTGTGGTTGTTGCTTTGTGATCGAGAGCCCTCGGATAAAGGTCCCAAAGGACCGGGGGGTGGCATATTCGTGTAGTAGTTACCTAGTCACAAAGGTAACCCGACCTTGTGTTGGCAGAGAGCTGGTTAAGTTCTCGGGACGTCCCGCCGGAGGCGATCCCATATGGCAGTAGGAAGTTCCTTAGCCTGACCATTTGTTGGAAATCCAAAGAAACAATACGAGCCCTGTCTGGTTTTAGTTGTAGAACCTACCATTTAATATGGTAGCTATAGTAGACATACTATAATGGTACCCATGCTGGCTAAGATTAATATTCTATTTTCGAAATACTTTCATCACTATGCACTAATAATAATATCAAAAAACGATTTGTTTTGCGTAGTAAGCATCTTTGACTATCATAAGGAGAAATCTCCTCCAATTCTGCGTTTGCATTGTGTGTGTGCGGGGAGGCCATATGGTAGTTTCATTTTCCAAAAGCATTGCGGATATTTTTCACTTCCCCTACTGTTGTTGTTTTAAAAAATAACTGTTTTAAGTTCTCACACTAGTCCCATGACTGACCTGTAGTTTATTGTTCTCTTCCTAAACTCTGGGTGCCCATCATTTTCCACACGAAAAGCCTAGAGTCAGGTTATCAGGTCATTCTGGATTCAGAAGTGCTTTGGAGCTCAAGTGGCGAGCTGGATGGCGAGACGTATTACTTGTATATGATATAATCTTTCCACTGTAAATTCACTTGTAAGAACATGGTTGTATAACTGTCCATTGTTTTGTTGTGTTGTATATTGTTGCTGTACACTCTGATGATGATGTGATGTAATGTAATAACCGAGATAGTTCTTTTTTTAAAAGATTATTCATTTATTATATGTTGTTCCGCTGCGATATGTGAGATTCTGACATTGTTTCTGTTTTGTTTCCTTACTTCTTCTATCTTTTTCTTCTACCTCTTCTTTTTAACCCTAACAATTCGGTTTTCCGGCATTCGATTATGCGGCATTTGATACAATGGACGTAAGAATGCCGACCTTCGGATCCCGACAAAACCGAGTATGTTACATGTGGAATATAACTTAAGTAATATAACTTAAGTAATGTTGAATGAAGTTGATTTTGGTACCCAAGTAAAATGAGTAAAGTGATAAATATATACTCCAAATTTGGTAATGTGACATGTTGAGTGTTGCTGTGTGATGATTATTTATTGATCATCTGTTAATCAAAGCGTGGCTTTGTGAAAAAGCGTAGCTTTGTGGACGAGACTTCGTCAGACCTCACACCCCGGAAATGGTCAAAGCAGGAATATGCGGCAAGATTATGATGGTCGTGCCCTTTAGGGTATGTCATTTCCTTCTGGAAAAGGGTGGTGTTAAGTATGTAGCCTTGATGCTTAACCTATGTGGTTGCACCAATCTCATTTTCTGTGTGGTTGTTTCTTTGTGGTCGAGGGCCCTCGGATAAAGGTCCAAAAGGACCGGGGGGTGGCTTATTTGTGTAGTAGTTACCTAGTTACATAGGTAACCCAGCCTTGTGTTGGCAGAGAGCTGATTAAGTTCTCGGGATGTCCCGCCAGAGGCGATCTTATATGGCAGTAGGAAGTTCCTTAGCCTGACCATTTGTTGGAAATCCAAAGAAACAATACGAGTCTTGTACGGTTTTAGTTGTAGAACCTGCCATTTAATATGGTAGTTATAGCAGGCATAATATAATGGTACCTATGCTGGCTAAGATTTATATTCTATTTTCGGAATACTTTCATCACTATGCACTAATAATAATATAAAAAATGATTCGTTTTGCGTAGTAAACATCTTTGACTATCATAAGGAGAAATCTCCTCCAATTTTGCGTTTGCATTGTGTGTGTGCGGGGAGGCCTTATGCTAGTTTCATTTTCCAAAAAGCATTGCGGATATTTTTCACTTCCCTTATTGTTGTTGTTTTAAAGATAAATAACTGTTTTGAGTTCTCACACCAGTCCCATGACTGACCTGGAGTTTATTGTTCTCTTCCTAAACTCTGGGTGCTCATAATTTTCCACACGGACAGTCTAGAGTCAGGTTATCAGGTCATTCTGGATTCAGAAGTGCTTTGAAGCTCAAGTGGCGAGCTGGATGGCGAGGCGTATTACTTGTATATGATATTATCTTTCCGCTGTAAATTCACTTGTAGGGACATGTTTGTATAACTGTCCATTGTTTTGTTGTGTTGTATATTGTTGTTGTACACTCTGATGATGATGATAATGTAATGTAATAACTGATATAGTTCTTTGATTTAAAAATTATTCATTTATCTATTATATGTTGTTCCGTTGCGACTGTGAGATTCTGTTATTGCTTCTGTTCTTTTTTCTTACCTCTTCTACTAAGGTAAAAACCATTTATCCAACTTAAAATATTAATGCTAAAGTCATATTTTTAACGCTCAACCTTTTTGAAATGCTACACCAATTTACAAACAAATTGGATGGTGATGAAAAAGAGTTCATAAACACAAGTATGAAAAAAATTCTACTTGCAAACAAACAAAATGATGTATAAATAGCACACTCATGTCGTGGTATGATGAACAACTAGTAATGTGATTAGGTAGTGATGAAATCGTACCTGTCTTAATAATAACCGGATTGGGCACAACTTCGGACTTGGATAGTCAAAGACATCCATACCCTTATTAACAGGGCGGTTTCGGGTTGGGTTTGACCAAAATGTGTATCTTTGACAAGCCTAGTTACTTCACAGCCGTGAAAGAGGCGACTTTAAGTTTCCAAAAGAAGAAAATGTGATTTAGGTGAAAGATTTTAAGTCTCGGCATCTTGATGGTATTGCATTTCTCCTCATAATAAATAATCCACATGTGAAGTTTCGCCTTCGGAGGGATTTTACATTTTCATAAACTTCTACAAAAACTCACTTTACAAATAATTGGTATATTGACTCGACGGTGACTTTTTTTCTTAGTTTTATTCGCCATATAATCTCATCATTCATATCTTCTTGGGTAACAATGCCAACTTTCCACCTTCTTTAATTGCTGCATAGTAGTCAATTCAACAACTTTGCTAAGTTGAAAATTCCAATTAGATTCATTGCAAGGGTTAATAAGTCATTTTGACAAACTTGTTTGAGGTAATAAAATAAATTTTATGGAATTCCTTTGAGAGAGGGGAGATTAGACATGTAATAGTTCCCAGGCTATTAGGGAAACCATGGTATTAGTTACCGACCGGAACCATAAGATTCCGGCCATCTCAGTTTGGTTTCGGCCGGAGGCAGGACGGGATTAGGTCAAAATCCCGTTCTGTTACTGTAGTTATAAAAAAAGAAAAATAATAATAAAGGAATTGCTACAGTTAGTGGGAAAGAGGGGTAAGTGACCAAAAAAGAAACGAGAATCGCATCTAGCCAAAAAAAAAAGCAAACTATTGAAAGTATAAATTACTTCAGCAAGCATCGGCAAACAGCTTCTCAAATTCGAGCATCAGCGATCAATTTCGACCAAATTCGAGCATCATTGGGCAGCTTCGACCAAATTCGAGCGACGTCAAGCAGGTTCAAGCATCAACGAGCATCGTCGGCGAATGTTTTTCATTCCTTTTTTTGTGTCGACTGTAGTGTTGAAGCAGTAATACAATTTTAGGGGTTAGGATAAGTTGAATGGATGGGCTATGGAATGTTAATGGGCTTTGAGATTTTAATTTATTCTGTTGATTTGGACTAATGAACTTGGACAGAATGATAATTATTTAGGGTTGATTTATGTTTAATTTAAGGGTAAATAGACGTAATTTGAGCATCATCTATACGTAATGAATGAGTATACTGAATGATAATTATTTAAATCCGGGCATCATTTTATTTGCAACGTTTATTATTGCTATTTCATTAAAAATACAAAAATCCAACATCGGGATCGAAACCTCCGAAATTGATCGAAACCAAGGAAATTTAAAATGATCTAAACTGAGACCGAAACCAATTTCTCGAACCTTGAGGAAAACGTGTGGAAGGAAGACTAGCATATAAAAAATAATAGGTAACACTGCATCAACTTATTAATCTACTAGCCTTAATAGTGATCCTTTCACATAGATAATCTTCTATCAACCTTATCTATCAGTGGCTGTCAGCCTTCACAAAGAAGTTTGGATGGACTACTTGAAGGTAAAAGATTAGGAATTTGCTCACTTTATAGTCCTTTATCTACCACTTGCCTCTCTAAAACTGAATCATGTTTAGTCAGCACCATGGAGCTTTGTGAAATTGATTTTTGGACCAAAGAGCATTTCATAGTCGTATAGAACAAACTTTATAGAGGCAACGAACTGAGTTGTAATGCAGAGTATTAGCGTATGATATGTGTATTGCGAAGAGGTGATGTCTTAGTCTACTACATTTCCCAAGTTAGTGATGACGAGACCCTTTGTGATAACTTTTGAATGATCTTAGTGAAGATTGAAGACATCTGCCACCGGTTTAAGGAGTATAAGAGAGTATTTTTATTTAATCCCTCTTAGACCGAGTACGATTACTTTTAACAACATTCACCATTATACAGACAGTTCCTATGTATAAAATACTTCTGATTCGACCATCCTGCTTTGAACCAATGCCTCTTATTTGAAGAATTTCGAATAGGATACTCCAGTCAACAAAGTTAAAGGTCTTGGCAAAGTCCAACTTCTATAGTGCTAAAAATATGAACTCAATTACAATATGGATGATTTTCTGTGTGGTGACAACACCCAGTACAAACTTTTTCTTTCTTCCAAAGATGCTATTTGTGCTTCGTCAATCAATAGATGAATTTCTCCTTCAACCTGCGCCACTGGGACGCCGTTTAGGCACTATTTGCAATTTTGACGCTTCGTGTTTTTCTTAGGCGCTTTATTCCGTCTCTTGTCTGAGGTGTCGCTTGAGTGTCAAGTTTTTCTTGTGACGCTAAGAAAATAAGTGTTTTTGGTGTAACTTCCTTTTATTTGACTAAATTAAATACAACTGCAGTAAAAAATTCAATTTTTTTGTTTATTTATTGAAGCTCTCCATCTTCTACTATAATGTATGCTAAAAAAACTCAATTTTTTTGTCTATTTATGGAAGCTCTCCATCTTTAAATATACAACACAATAACAACTAAGCCATTATTTCCAAATAAGTTGGGGTTGAATAGAGATGAAACCCAAAACTAAATGACAAAGTCAATTTAAAAGTAACAACAACAACAAACCGTGATAATAATAATAAAATAAAGTAAAATAATTAATAATAATAATAAGAAGAAGAAAAATAAAAATAAAGATAATATATATATATATATATATATATATATCTAGAATAAAAAAACCATAATAATAATAATGATGATGATGATACCAATAGTAATAGGGACTGAAGATCAAAAACTACGTCTTAGGCTTCTATTCACTAGTCATATAATCTAAAACTTATAACACTACTCTAAACCAACTCTAAACAAAAAAAACATTCCTAACTCATGGTTCTATTATGTGGATTGCTAAATTTCACGCGCTTCTGTCCGACACCAGCTCTTTAAATATATTTTAATCTTTCAAATCACTTTTGACTACTTTTTCTCATGTCAACCTTGGTTGACCTCTACTTCTCCTTGAGCATTCGATGCGGTCTATAATTCCAACGCGCACATGTGTCTCGAAAAGCTTCTGTTGGAGATGTCCAAACCATCAAGCGGTGTTGGACTAGCTTCTTTTCAATTGGTGCTACTCCAAGTTTGTCACGAATATCATCATTTCTAATTCGGTCTCGTTTTGTATGACTATAGCTTCATTGCAACATACACATCTTATCGTTCTTCACCAAAGTCTATTATTTTCATTCTTGATGCATTTAACTTGGTTGAAGTCTTTTGTCCTCCTCTCGCGGAGCTTGCTATCATATAGACCTTTTTTACCCCTCCTTCGCACTTAGCTTTTGATATAGATATTCATACGTCTGATCTCTTGCTTCACTCATCGCTCTCCTTGCGTTCTTTTTTGTCGCTTTGTACTTTTGCATGTTGTCTTGGCTACTATGATGATGCAAGCATTTATAGTGTTCCTCATTTTTGATAGCCTTTTGCATATCACTGTTCCACCATCACAAATTTTTAGGCTCATGTCTATTTCCTTTTGTTATCCTAAACACTTAGTAGCCACTTTTCGTACGTGCGTTGCCATCTCATCCTACATGTCATTTGCTTCTCTTTTCATATTCGATGCCCCTTTTCCCATCACTCTATCCTTAAACACACGTAAGATGTCTCATTTGAGCTTCCACCATTTCGTTCGACCAATCTTGGCTTTTTTGTCCCATCGAACACGTATTCTAAGACACAACTCAGATATTTAAAGCTGATATTGTGAAACGACACATTCTCCGGGTATAACTTCGCAATCTACACAAGCTCGTTTTTCATCTTTTTTGTGAAGATAAAGTCAATATGGCTAAAGTATTGGT
Source organism: Allium cepa (assembly GCA_030765085.1). Lineage (NCBI taxonomy): Eukaryota > Viridiplantae > Streptophyta > Magnoliopsida > Asparagales > Amaryllidaceae > Allium > Allium cepa. The sequence goes on along the minus strand of CM060939.1, from coordinate 344,253,654 downwards.
CACTGCTGTCTGTTTTTAAAGAATGTATTAGCTATTTTGAGGTCATAAGCAATAACGAAATTCAATATTTCTTCTACTTCTTGGTTCCTATCGCAATATCCAAAACCATCATGTACTCTCTTGAACCCCCCCATTAATTGTACCAAAATGACCTTTGAAATCTCCTCATATGAAGAGTTTTTTGCTATTAGGCACATCTATAATCATGACATCTAGCCCTTCTCAGAAATTCCTCTTAGCGGCTTTACTTAGACCTGCTTATGGGGCATAGACACTAACAACGTTCATAACCATATCACCAACTACCAGCTTGACTAGGATGATCATGTCCTCTTGTCTCCTAACGTCGACCACTCCGTTTTAAGGTTCTTGTCAATTAAGATGCCTACCCTATTATTGTTACGTTCTTTTTCCGTGTACGATAACTTGAAGCTTGTGCTATCAAACTTTTTCGCGTTCTGCCCCGACCATTTGGTTTTCCGAACGCATAAGATATTTATATGTCTCTTAGTCATAGTATCAACTATCTCTCTTAACTTTCCTCTTAAGGACCCTACATTTGAACCACCTAACCGAATCCTACTTTCATCGACTAGCTTTCTTACCCTTCGCATCCGCCGAGTAAAGTGCGAAGACCCTTGCCCATTTATCACTACATGAGGACGTTGATGTAGCGCGCTACCAAGAGAGTGACAACCCAGTCCTTGCATATTTATCATCATACCCGAAACTTGATATGATGCACCATTAAGGAAGCGGCGACCCAGCACTTACTTATTTATCATCATACTCGAGACTCGATATGACGCTTCGTTAAGAGAGTTATGGCCCAACGTAAAATAATGCTACATTTTCATAAAAGAGGCTATGCTTTTTATATTAGTTCGTCAAACCTATCACAACACTCCTTTTTTATCCTGCCTTGGGACGGACTGTATAGAAAACTACACAAGCGGCGTTATTTAAACTTTATATAATTCATTTCAAGATATATAGAAAATCATTCAATAAATATTTTTTTAAATTCAAGATAAACGTTCAATTTTCATGTTTTTCGAAGCTTAATTAATTATTTGGTTCAAAAAAAGTATAACAATAGCTACTCATAAACTTTTCACTTCTACGGCTCTCCATTTTACTTTCATGCTCCTTTTATTTTAAATTCTATTTTAAATATTTTTGCAGTATAACCTAAAGTAATTTACTATAAATAAATTAAGAAAAAAATTGTTCACAATTATTATGTTTTTATATGAAGTCGTCATTATTAAGCATACAAATATTTAGTTATAGTTATGACATGAATTTCATTGTATATAAACTTTATTATGTATAAATTTTATTACAATTACCAGTACTTATGCACATGCGATGCATGTGTACATATAAAAAGGATCGTCTCATTTTTTTTTTGTTTCACAAAAACATTTGTTAAAAAAATATGGTGAAATTGGTAGCAATGTAATTTTGGTGTATTCGGGGTTTGAACTTGAGACCTCTATAACCCCAATATAGGATACTCGTGTGGCATGGATATTTTTGAAAATTTTAAAAGCTTCAAATAGAAGTATTCTAGTTATATATAGATAATGTATAATGAATATTTTTGTTTTTATAATCTACCAACGATAAACTTAAATTGTGTATATATACTCACATTAAAATAATAGATGGTGATGATCTAATCAATACAAATTGGGTTTCTCAATTTATGTAGTAATATTTATAGTTACTTAATGCAATATTTACCTGTATCAAATCATCTGGCGAGCACTTATTTTCATTCAGGCTCCGTTTGGACTTCATTTAGACTCTAAAGATAATCTTAGCGCCTAGCTCTTCACTCCGCGTTGAACAACATAGCTTTCTACCAATTCACCGTCAAAATGGTGATAATTTTGGAGGGGCAATTGAATAGATTGATTGGCCTATAATCATCTGCTTCAACACATCATCTTTTTGTGGACTATAACCACCTTAGCATAGTCAAGTCCCTACAATTGCAAGGTTCTTGCTTATAATTCATTAGAAGTTCTAATTATGTCATATTTTAAGTAGTTTCAATACTTTTGGGAGCAGTTTTTTGAGAAAGCATCAGGCTTAAGAGCTTTACCTTCGGACATGTCTTTACTGGCCTGCAAATTTTTTTCTTCACCAAAGGTCGATCTAGAGTAAGATCACTGTTCGAGTTTTAAATAGGGCTCCAGTAAACTTTGGTTCTCTATCTTTGACCTTTACGAGGAAAAAAAAAGGGTATCATAGTGCAAGTAAAAACTTTATTTAGGTCATTTTGCTATGTAATTTCTTCATCTCATTCATGAATCTTAGCAATCAGGTAAAACCTTCTTTTCCCATTGACTATTTTATGAAATATGCAACATTAGTATATTCCTTCTTCAACCATTGCACTTGAGATATTTGCGTCCATGTGATTTCTTCCTAAATCAATAATTTTGTTCAATGTTATCTCCTTCAATGCAGTCGGTTAAAAACAGAGCAATGAAGCGCAAGACTTGCACCTTAAGTTTTTTCCCTACACGTGGTTTTTTTTGCGTAAAAATGCAAGTTTTTTTTTGTCGTGTTTATTTGTTAATTTTATCATGACTATAAAGTTTAATGTTTTTGTTGATTTTTTGTAATTATTTCACCTAGCAGTTCAAAAAGTGAAATCTAGAATTATACTATAATAAATTAATAACATTCTAACCGGTAATCATTAAGAATTTGAATCAGAATATAAGCTAGGCTTATGTTAAAATACATTAATAACATTCTAAATAGAATATTAGAATTATATTTAAAAAAATGTTAAACAACAACAATAATAAATCAGAAATAGATGGACTTAATCTTTCCTCCAATCAGTTTCAGTTTTCAATCAATACTTTTAATAATATCTAAATGGTTCGATGACAAGGAGTGGTTTCATCCCAATCAAAATATTTCTGTGCAAAGTGAAAGAGGTTCCAGAAGAAAATGACAATATATAGAAGAGAATGAAAAAGAATATAAGTAAAGTGAAATAAGTGCTAATATGATCATATTATTGATCAAAAAGCAATGCTCTGCATTCGCCAAGTTTTGTAAAAAAATGCGCTTTTGCATGCCAATGCACCTTTAGATGTAGCTCATTGACCAGTCCGCTTAAAACTTATATGGCCATCTCCAAAATTAACTCATAAAGCCATTTCCCCCAACTCTTGAATCCATGGACTAGATATTACTTTGCACATGACAAAAAACTTGTTTGTGTAGAAATGACATGCTTCCTAAATCTTTATTAACACTGATTCCATAGCCTTGCTATTTGGCAAGTAGAAGCGGGTAGACCTTGGTACTATACAGTGTGCACTGGAGACCCTGAATTCTCATATATACGATTTTTATGGATCATGATGGACTGTCATCTCTGTGCAGTTCATACGGTTCTTCTGTTATGGATGACAGTCTCAAGAGTTTGTTTTGAGGCCTGATATCGTGGGACTTTATTGGGAGAAAGGTCTGTTCATGGTTATGCAAAAAAAGTCCATGGCCTTATACGTCTTGTATATTTTACCCTTTAAATTCTTTCCTCCAATGTACTGTAATGCTAAAGCACATTACCTACTTACTCTATAAAATGATGTCTAGTGCCTTCCACAAATTAGACAAAAATTAATATTTCAACCCTACAGGTATTGAAAGTGGTTATAACATGTTTGTCCTTTTGATTATTTTTAATCAAAACCTGATGATAAAGGCATGAAATGGAATATGAGTTGGTCAGCCGCTGATAATAAGTTATCTTGGGCCCTCACAAATAAAATTTTCAATTGATCATTGTGGTTTGTGCATATTATGATTATTCTTTGTGCACATTATGATTATGGTTATGCATGTTGTGTCACATTGCAAGTTAGTTCTCAGTAATCAATGATTACAAGATACTCCAAGAAGGTTGAGCTCAATTAATATTTTACATTGTGAATGCTGCAACCAGTTTTGCAATAATAAACTTTCCATAAATAGACTAGTAGTGCTCTGCGTGTGTGTGTTTCTAGGAGATATCTGATGTTTATTGGTGCTAAATTTTATATTGATTTTTTTACTGTTTGGCTTCGGATGTAAGAAGTACACCTTGCCCAAAGACATGCCATAAAGATATATTACTTTCTATTTTGGGTTGATTAGTTATCTAGAAATTTTTTAGTTTGCTGTTTTATATTAGATTTGTTTTCTGGCAAAGTGCCATATATATCTTAGTGGGCTAGGATTAACCAATGTCCCACCTGCTGTATGGGAAACGAGTGAGGTGGAGAAGGTTGATCTTTCTAAAAACTCAATTGAAGTGTTACCTTCTGAGATGGCCGTTTGTTCCTCACTTCAGGTTATCTCACTCTCTCTTTCTTCAACATTTCATCTCAGAAGCACCAAAAACCTGCATTGGACATTCAGATGTTTATTTTTTTCCAGAGACTTGAAAATGTTCAATTGTTTACTTGTGTTATTTTGGGATAATTCAACAATAATTTTATTTTTGTTTAGTGAAAGATTCCCTTTTCTTGTCAAAATATGACCAAATATTTAATTCTTATGCAAAATTTCCTTGAAAACAAACTTGTTCATGCAATTGACCAAAAACAAAAATATTTGCAGACTTTGGTATTGTCATGCAACAAGTTGAAAGAATGGCCTAGCAACATATTTTCATCACTTCCCAACCTCACTTGTTTGAAGTTAGACAAGAATCTCTTGACACAGGTCACTACAAGGGGAGGGGGGATTTCCGACGGCTGAAAACCGTCGGCGGCCGTCGGAAGCCGTCGGCGGCCGTCGGAAAAAGCCGTCGGAAATGAAGGCGTCGGGGAGCAGTATTTCCGACGGCTACCGACGGGTGATGCCGTATACATTATCGACGGCTTTCGGCGGTTTCCGGCGGTTTCCGACGGCTTCCGACGGCCGTCGGAAACCGTCGAAAACCGCCGGAAATCAGGCCAATAAGCCGTCGGAAACCGCCGGAAAATTTCGACCAATAAACCGTCGGGAGCCGTCGGAAGCCGTCGGAAACCTGCTGTTTTTTTTTTAAATCTGCTGCAAATAGAGCCTTCCAACCACATTTCTCTTCCAAACACTACAATATCAATACTGCACAATCAAATACACAATAATCCAACCAAACATGCAAACCAATACTCCAAAATATTCAATAAACACAGAAATAAACAAAATTAGAATAAAAATAAAATACAAAATATACATAACATTCCAACATTAACAATAATACTAACAATAACTGTTCTAATCATGCATATCCTGATACAGCTACAGAACCAAGTGTATTATACATAATTATACATATCAACAATTAATTGTTCCTTCTACCAAATCATTGTAAACTAAAACTAAACATACCTGCACGAACGAATTAGAAAGCAATGAATCAATCTGCCCCAGATCCAGAGCCAGCCGATGAAGGGAAGCGGCCACCAAACTGCTGCATGTACTCAAATAACTGTGCCGTCTGCATGGCCTGTTGGCGGTTCTGCTCCTCCAACTGCTGAACTCTAGTCTGCAATTCTTCTACACTTGCTAGCTCGCTCTGAGGTCTACTCCGCCGTCTCCTACTCTGACTACTGAACTGCAATAATTGAAAAATAAATAAAATCAAAGTTTATTGTTTTGAAAAGGTAAGAATATCATATTTTAAGTATTTTAAGAAAAATTAAATTATTTACCGCTAAATTGCCAAATCCGTATCGTCGACCATGCTCTGGTGGACTCATAACGGACTCAAAAATAACGTCCTCTTCATCGGTCGTCAGCTGCTCTCGACCCGTATCAGAAAGGAGTTTCTGTCGCTGCTCCATAAACATCTCCTGCATTGACAAATTAATAATATCATATCTTATTTCATAATAATTTGACAACTAAAACAATTACTAATACTGAATAAAATGAAATATGCTTACATGGCTTTTACTGGATTTATCATCCTGCCATGTGTACGAAACAGTCCCGTCTGGATTAACATGCTCAACAGCATGCGTACGGGTGAACACGTCCATATAGCTGACAGGACCATGTGCCTCGGCTTCCTGAAGTTGATTGTTACATACAATTATTATACATTTAAAATCATATAGCATAAACTATTTACATTTATTATTCAGTAATTAAATTTACCAACTCCTGCCGATACTGCTGAAACGACTTCGATCCTCCGCGATGAGTAACGGGATTCTTATTTCTATTTGCAGAGTTTCTATCTGACTCTGCCTGTACATTCAAAATTTGATACATTATTTTTCAATCACGTTAAATTAATAATTGAAAAAAATTAGTATACTTGCCTTCGCCTCGTCCGTCTCCCAGTAGCTCAACCAAGCTTGCCACACGCTCTCCCCCATCCACCGTGGTCTCTTCCCGGATTTCTTAACCTCAGATATCGTGTCTCTGTAGTTCTTTCGCATCTTCCTCATCCAGTATGCTCGTGCCAGCTGCATATCATCTGTCTGGATGTCTATCTCAGCCTGTGTTAAAAAAAGATTACACTTTAAACGATAAACGGTAGAAAAACGACAAAAACGAATTAAAAATGGAAAATATAAAAATTACACATACTAGGACATCCTGCCATATGCACTCTATGATGTGCGGAGGGATGGTATCCCACTTCGGCCAGCACGCACTCATCCTACTACGATATGCTGCTCTGGAGACGTCCAACACTACCTTAGTGGGTAGTAGCTCGAACCCCCTGTTTTTAAGTACGATACAGATAAGTACATACGTATAGTATAGAAAAAATAAGATGATGAATAAGATTTAATTTTTACCCATCTGCTTTGGGGACTAACGTAACAACTGGACGGTGTGGCGCTTGCGATGGGCCACTACCATCGCCTCCTGAAGAACGGGAAGAGCTCCTCCCTCTATGTGACATAATGATAAACCTGTGACGTTTACACATCATTATATAAGAGAATAAAAACATGATAATGAAATATATTTCATATGAACATGACATCAATGGTATAAATTGCTTAATTATAATGACTGAAATGTAAATAGACATGTAAGTTTGTTATACCTGATTCATGATGGGTGTACTCTTCCTACGATAAGCAGAGTTCATTGCATTTTTAATAAAAATTGCTAAATAAATGACAAATTGAAATAACATAAAACAATAGTAAACGGATTTAGTTTCATAGTTACATCAATTTCATAATACATCAAGAATTCAACATAGTTACATCAATTGCAAAAAAACAGATTCAAATTTATATCAGTCATCATCGTCTTCTGATTCAGATTCGGTCTCGTTTTCGACGATATTTTCCTCTGCACTGTCAAACGCTTCTACCAAAACATTTGATTCATCGATCAAAGGACCAAAATCTGTATGATCGTCTGTAATTATTATTTCGTTATTTTGCTCAAGATCTGCCTGATAAGCTTGTTCGTCCGGAATATTCTTCCCATCGAATGTGAATCTGGCCTTTGTTTTAAAAACTGCAGACCAATCTGCTTTATCTCTTTTTAGAGACGGATAAGGAGCGTAATAAACTTGCAATGCTTGTTTGGCTAGTACAAAAGGATCATACTTGTGATAGTGCGATGTATGCTTTATTTCGATAAGATTATAATCCTTATGCACATTAATTCCAGAACCTGGAACATTGCTAAACCAATTGCATCTAAATAGAAACACCTCCTTCGCGGGTCTTGAGAAATATGTCAGTTGCAAAATTTGTGTTAGAACGCCACAAAAATCATTTAAATGGTTTTCTGGATCGTCACTACCTTTAACAAATACACCAGTATTATTTGTTAATTTTTCTGCACCGTATTCTTTAGTGTTAAATTTGTATCCATTGACGAAATATATTGGATATGTCTTGACCACTCTTTTTGGTCCCATTGCAAGATGTTTCAACCCTTCGTCAACAACACAATTTTTCGGCTCATAAACGTAATTTGAAAACCAACGGGAAAATTCTTTACTAAGATCTCCGTTCGGATGTTCCCGTTCATAAACACTGTTTATATAAACAAATTATTACATTAGGTTATACACGCGCATGCATTACAGAAAAGAATAAAACAAAAATTATTATTTCAGATTACCTAACAAACGGTGCAACCTCGGCACAATTTAGAAGAATATAAGTGTGTGCTACACGAAGATCTCTATCGTCTAGCCATATTTCCACACATTTTCCAGAAGGCCGACTATGTTGTCTAAAAATAGATAACATTGCTTGAGAGGACTCTTTTTCGTCGCCTTCATCATTACGAGGAACACTTTGAAATGAAATATTCACATGGTCACTGAAATAGTGAGAGAAAAAGAACGAAGCTTCTTCTTCGATGTAAGATTTACATATCGAACCTTCAACTCGTGCTTTTTGTCTCACTTTTTTCTTCAGATGATTCAAATATCTATGCAACATTAATTTATATTAACTTCATCTTTCAAATGCAATTAAATTACGTTATAACATATTACATACCTCTCAAATGGATACATCCATCCGTATTGGACAGGACCTCGAAGTCGTGCTTCAGATGGAAGATGAACAGGTAAATGTTCCATCACATTAAAAAAACCTGGCGGAAATATTTTCTCTAATTTGCAAAGCAATATAGGAATGTCCACTTCAAGTTTACGTAAACGTTGCACTTTTAAAGTAGTCGAACAAAGCTCTTTGTAAAACATACTAAGCTCCGTTACTACCTTCCAAACTTTTAACGGCAGTAGTTCTTTAAACATAACGGGAAATAAATTTTCCATCATTATGTGACAGTCGTGACTTTTCATTCCGCTCAATCTATCATTTTTAAAGTCAACACATCTACGAAGATTTGATGATATCCCATCAGGAAATCTTAACCCTTCCACCCATTTTAACACAGCTTTAACTTGATTATTATCTAATTCGTAACAAGCTTTTGTGTTTTTTACTGTCATTTGGTTTCATATGAAGCTCGGGACGTTTGCATAATTCTTCTATATCACGTCTTGATTTCAAATCATTCTTCGTCTTCCATTTCACATTCAAAATTGTGTTAAACACATTATCAAATACATTTTTCTCATTGTGCATCACATCTATGTTATGGCGAAGCAGAAGATGTTTCCAATACGGCAACTTCCAAAAAATAGTTTGTTTGCACCAGTTATGAACAACTGATTTGCCTTCAATTTCTGTTTTCTCCCCCGTTTCATATATCTTTGGATAGTCCTTAACAAGTTCATATATGTCTTCGCTTGACCATATCGTCGGTGGTTGTCTGTTTTCTACTCTATTAGCTAAAAAGTTTTTCTTGTCTCCTCTGAAGGGATGATTTACATGGAGAAAATATCGATGACAGTCAAACCATGAAATTTTCTTACCATGAGGTAAAGAAAACGCTCGTGTTTCATCCATGCAATATGGACATGCTAGACGACCGGCAGTACTCCATCCCGAAAGCATTGCATAGGCAGGAAAATCACTTATAGTCCACAACAAAGAAGCAAACATACGAAAAATTTTCTTCTTTGACACATCGTATGTTTCTACTCCTTCGTTCCACAGTATTTTTAACTCCTCAATCAACGGTTGTAAATATACATCGATTCCTTGTGTCGGATCGTCGGGGCCAGGAACGACAACAGTAAGAAACATATATTGCGTTTTCATGCACATCCATGGAGGTAAATTATACGGTGTGACGATAATGGGCCAGGATGAATATTTAGAACCAAATTGAGAAAATGGAGAAAAACCGTCCGTACATAATCCTAATCTAACATTTCGACTCTCCGCTGTAAAATTTGGATACGTTTTATCGAAATGCTTCCATGCTTCTCCATCGGCCGGATGTGTCAACGTACCCTCTTCCTCCGTTCTCACGCTATGCCACCTCATATTAGACGCAGTTACAGAAGATGCGTATAATCTTTGAAGTCTTGGAGTTATGGGTAAGTAGTGCATACGCTTGTACGGAACTTCCTTACCCTTCTTTTTTCTTGGTTTGTATCTCTCCTGGTTACAAACTTTACAATTTCTAAGGTTTGCGTCTTCTTTCCAAAACAACATGCATCCTTTTAAACATGTATCTATTTTCTGATACGGTAAACCAAAAGCCGACATAAGTTTTTTAACTTCGTAGTGATTTTCACACATTAGATTATCGGGCGGCATATGTCTTTTTGCAGCTTGTACAACAGCCGTAAACCCAGCTTCAGTGATGTTGTATTTTGACTTCATCGCAATGTATTCTGCGATTACTGACAGCTGCGTGCCGCTTTTACAACCATCCCAAATAGGTTTTTTAGCTGCATCTAGTAAATCATAAATTTTCTTAGCTTCAATATTTGGTTCTTCAATATTTACATCATCGTCGTCAACTTCAACCATAGGAAACATTGATCGTGCTGCATCTTCGACCATATTTTCTATACGGGTCGTTGAAACTATTTCGTTAACGACACTTTCAGACTCTACAGAAGTATTTGCTACAACTTCTCCATGCCGATCCCAAACATAATATTCGGGTGTGAAACCGTGTTGGCACAAATGAACTTTCACAATATCTGGTAACAAAAACTTCAAATGTCTACACCTACTACACGGACAACGAATTTCTGGATCGTTTCCGTTATTACTTAAGGCGAATTCAACAAACACGTTTATACCGTTATAAAAATCTTCTTTTATTGAGCCCCTCATTCCTTTTCTTTGGTACATCCATCTCCTTCGATCAACAAAATAATCAATCATTTTTCCTATTTGACAAAATGAGAAGTTCAAAATTTAATATTTATTTTGAAGAATACACATTCGAAAAAGATTATTTTCATGTTCGTATAATATTTTGAATTTAAAGAACAACTTCACAAATTTAAAAATATTTTCAAATATGGCACATTTCATTTTTTAACGTACGTAACGATTAAAAATATATAATTTTTTTCATTGGTCAGACATCCTACTTCCCATTACAAACACAGTAAGCATTTACATTTCGTATATTACTTCGTCCCAAACGATTCAATAAAATTTCGGCAGCATTTCCCTTTTGTTCCCTGCATTGTACACAAATGCGTGTACGTAGGAAACAAAAAAGAAAAGTTAGGGCGAAATTTTATGAACCGTTTGAGACGAAGTAGTATACAAAATGTAAATTCTTACTGTGTTCATAACTTGTCCAATACAGGGACAAATCCGACAAACATTGTACCAGATGAATATAAATGGTCGTTTTTCGAAAAAAACGACTATTTATACAACGATCATGTACAACACTCGTCAGACGGGGCCAAAAACTCTCTAAGGGACATTTGTCGGTTAACATGCGCGCATTTTACTCAAAAATACAGTTTTACTCACTGTTCACATTTATATATTAATTTCACACATTTATTCGACGTATTACGCATCAACTTAGGGCTGGTTTAACATTTTGTCATTTTTCAATACACACAATTATAATTTAGAGTAATGCATTTTTTTTGTGTCATAAGTAAAAACGTGCACAATATAATACTCCTAGTTCATTCAATCATTTTATCTTATTCCAAATAACGTATACAATCGTCGAATCAAGGCATACACAACAAAATACATATACATGAACATGCACAAATTATACGTGTTTATCACAATTTCACGATAAAAGATGAAATCGGTATACCATGTGATGCTATAAACCGTTATTACGCTAGTGGAAACAATTGCAATCATTAATTCGCCCTAATTTATCAATTTATGCAAATCTATAATTAGGGTAAAAACTGAATTTTTCATAAAAATAAGAGATTATACCTGAGATTAAGAGTACTGAAGCTTGATTAGAGTGCGTTGGAAGATCCGGAAGCTAAAAATTAGGGATTGGAAGCTTAGGGGTTGAATTTGAGGGGTTTTTTGGGTTTTTTTCGTATGAAATGGAGGAGGAAGAAAGGGCTCGGCTGGCTGGTATAATCGCAAATTTGCGACGGCTTCCGACGGCCGCCGACGGCCCGTCGAAAGCCGTCGGAAAATGGCCGTCGGAAGCCGTCGGTCTTGGCTGTCGGTATTCTGCCTTTTTCTTGTAGTCGGTAACCTGTGTATTATTGGTTGTTTGTGTAAAGCCTTGAATTTGGTATATGTATTTACACCTTTTCAAGAGTGTACTGAGTTATGGATCAGAATATGTGAAAAAAATTCTGACTAACATAACAAGTTTCTTGTTAAATGTGAAATTCTTATCTTCAATTTAACTGCATTTGAGCTTTTTTTTTCTTTTTTTCCCCCCTAATTTGAAGTAAATTTACAAGATAATTGAAGCTGGATAGCAAAAATGCCAATAACAATCTTTTCTTTGATAGATGGTGGATATTTCTGTGGCTTCTTTTGTGTTATATAAATAATTAAATTTTTAAGTGGAAGTAATATTCGAGCTAAGCACCACTAGCTAATTATTATCAGGTTGTGGTTTTCAAAACTTTATTTTTCGTGACCCTGCCAATACCTAATAGTATCATTTATACCGTCAAATTTTAGACAAGAGATCTGTTTGGCTTAAACGAAAAGTTAAATACAATATGTCAGATGAGCCAAGGACTAAAATTGTCACACTAAGAGGACTTCCTTTCTCCACGGTTATACATCATTGAAGTCTCTTTCAGCAATTCTTTATCATTTGCTCTGGCTTTTGCTACTCCCCATGTGATTTTTAACTGTGGCAGATAGATTGTTTACTAATTACATTACAACTACAACCTAAATTCAACACTTGCTTTTGGATAAATGATACTTGACATAATATCAGGAAGTCTAAGGTTCTTCAACTTTATCAGCATTATTTTAGTCTAATTATATTAGAAAATCTTTCATCTTGTATGGATTTCATTATGGTTTGTTACATGGAGGACATTAGTAATTGAAGAGTTTTAACGAGTACTTCATTTTGGTTTGGATCACTGCTCTGTGTCCATAATCATTCAAATTATCTTTTATGAATCAAACGTTTCTTTGCTAGTTTTGAATAAACCAGCTTTCATGATATTAGACCATAGAGGGAATTTGCCGAGTGGTTGGTGTTATTTGGCTAGTGTACTAAAACAGATAGCACGCTACAATAAACTCGTCGTACAAGTTTATTAATTAGAATTCCACTACGCTGTAATTCTGTATTAGATAAGTGTAAAAATAAGTTACGTTGTAAATATATTACAACAACAACGTTATACTATTGTAATAAATAGTACAACTTATAAACGGGAAAGATTACAATGAATCTAACCAGTATATAAATGAAATTCCGTCTGAAGCTTGTCGTAACAATTTCCTTAAGAATTTTATTTCAAAACTCTCTCAAGATACAACAGACGTAATCTGCACGAGATTGTAATCACTACAACAAAGGCAGCGTATAGCGACGGCAAAAAAACGTCGGCGGCCGTTGCTAATTGCCGTCGCTATTCAATCCGTTGCCACTAGGAAAAACAACGGCAATAGCGATGGCTCCGTCGCTAAAAAAACGACGGCAAGCGACGGCAACGTACACGTGTCAACGCCACGTGCCAGTTAGTTTGTTTTCCAGAAGTCTGTTACTGGCCGTCGCTATCTTTGCCCAGAAAGCCGTTACTAGCCGTCGTTGGCCGTTGCTATCTTTGCCCAGAAAGCCGTTACTAACCGTCGCTTTTCTAGGCAAAACCTGCTGTGCACACAGCAGCTATTATTCCATCAAACATCATCCCAAACCTCAAACCTCATCTCAAACCTCAATAATATCAACAATAACACATCTCAACAATACCCACAACATCAATATTCAACAATATAACAAAAAAAAACAAGACCAACCAAACCAACATAATATACAAAACCAAACCAAGTATCAAGGTACAAGGATCAAATCTAAATATAACCAAACCCAAACATCATCCAAAATACCAAGTATCCAAGCCCAAGTATCAAATCTAGTCTAAATATGTACATAAATACATACCCACAAGAATAGTAAAACTATGTATCATCATCCTCCTCATCTTCAGCTTCCTCCTCGTCATCCTCGGCATCATCAGATCCATCTCCCTGCTCCGCAGGCATAGAGTCGTGCTCCTGATAAAATGCTGCAATGCGCTCATCTATCTGCCGTGCCAATTGGCCCTTTCGCCAATCGTTGAGCTCATCCAGCTGTCTCTGCATCTGAGCAATACGCTCCTCCTCCATCGATTTGCTATAAGCTCTTTGGAAATTAACAGCCTGTGAAATAAATGAAGTTAATACGATAGCATTTTACATGAATTTTGAATGAATTGGATAGTATATAAATAATTCCTTTGATGTGAGAATAATGTGGATCTTTTAATATGAAGTTATATGCTTTGACTGTTGTCAAATTATAACAATAATAATTATTATGTGTATTTGGACTATAAAGTATGTGTCAATAACAATAATAATTATTATGCCAAAGTATGTGTAATTGGACTATAAAGTTGAATGTGAGCAATTTTGAAATTAGATCATTATCATATTTCATAAGTGCAAAATGATATCATTTAGACGAAAAGAATTGATGTATATAAATGTCACAACTTACTAATGGCAATTAAATTAAAATAAAAATTTACTATACATATGTAAGCGACAAATTTAGGCACGATGTCACACGATGTGCTAAGTGATATTTGAACGTTAGCGTTTGGATAGTTTGGCACTAATTATTGATCGAATTTACATTCAAAATTTTCACAGTTGAAACGGAGAATTCTTTTGAAGCCAAATAATTTAACTAGTTTACATTTATTTAATATTTATGAAATATGAAGTATAAAATTTGACTATGTTTTGAAAAATTAATGATATTGTATGTATTCATAATTATTATAAATTTATTGATCGATATGAGATCTAGATATGCAATTGTATCATATTTAAATAAATGTACTTGATTGGGCTAAAATAAGCTATTACTTCACAACATTGGAGGGAAATTTGTATCGATGTGAAAATAATGTGGATCTTTTAATATGAAGTTGGTGAAATGGTTTACCTCCTGATTGCCGAAACCATAACGCCTATTTTGAGTAGGCAGTGCAATAACGGAATCTCAAATCCTGTTGGACTCCTCAACTGTAAGCTCTGCTCTTCCACTCTCCTGTGTCAATGCCGATGCCTTTGCCTCATATCGCCTCTGCAATTACAAACATAATTTTGAAACAATTGGTATACAATTTACACATATACAATTTGAATCACGAGTTAGCATATTTACCATCGCTGCTTCAGCTTTGCTGTCGGTCCAATCATAGGTCGCATTCCCCTCACCATCAACAGACTCAACTGCGTGTGTAGCTCTAAAAACCTCAGCCATTGTAGGCTCCCTTCCGTACTTTGCAAACTGAAGATATACACGAATAATATATATTGAAAATAAGCATAAATGTTATACATGAAGATATGCATCACCATATGCTAAATATATGTTATATTTACCAATTCTCTCCTATGCTGTTGGAAAGATTTAGAGTCACCTCGATGTAAACCAGGGTTCTTATTCCTATTGGCTTGGTTTCTTGCTGCTACTTCCTATTAATTTAGATACACGATTAAAATAATGCAACTAACATAATTGTAAGCATTCTCATCATAGCTTACTTTAGCTGCTTCTGACTCTCAATATGTGAGAAATCCGTTCCAGCCTTCATCGCTCATCCAACCTGGCTTTTTGCCAGCCTTCTTCGCCCTTGATGTTGTCTCTCTATAATTCTTCCGTATTTTTTGGTTCCAATTATTGCTAAAAACATCTAAATCATGATGCTCCACTCGTACAACAGCCTGCATATTGAATTTATTTTGAATTACATACAGCATATTATTTTCAACAGAAATATATAAATTGTAATTACCATCAAGTTGGCCCATATAGCATTTTTAATATGAGCTGGAATGTTATCCCAATGCGGCCAAGCTGCTGACATCCGACCCTTATATGAATTCTTCGAGACATCTAAAATAAACTGTGATGGTTCCACCTCGAACCCCCTGTAATTGTTAACGTGCATATTTTATATAGTTTATATATTTAATTGAAATAAATTTGACATTTACCCAACACTCTTCGGAATAATCTCTGCAACTCGGCGTGTATCTGCCTCTAAGCTACTAGGACCCGCTGCAGCTCCAGGAGACTGAGATGGAGAAGGCTGAGATGGAGAAGGCTGAGATGTACTCCTACGTCTTCTATCAGTCATATCTGCCACAATCATATATTATATATAAAAGCATAATGATCAAATGAGCATCACATAATCATACAATAAAACGATAACGCATAAATCAGAATAATACATCGCTCAGAATAGTATATCGCTCAGAATATTACATAGCTCAGAATAGTACATTGCATAAGTGAATACATAGCTCAAAATACTACATTGCATAAGTGAATACATAGCTCAATATAACACATGACATAACTCAGAATAGTACATCACATAATACAACAAACGATGCCATCTGTGATCATTCTTCATCATCTTCTGATTCAGACTCGGTCTCGTACTATATATCGTTTTCTTCGTTACTAATAAATGCATCTATTAAAACATTCGCTTCATCATTCAACGATCCTACATCGATGCCATCGGCTATTATTATTTCGGTATTTGGCTCAAGATCTGCTTGATACGCTGCTTCATCTGGAATATAATTTCCATCAAATGTAAATCTTGTCTTTGTTTTAAAAACAGCCCACCAGTCTGCTTTATCTTTTTTTAAGGATGGATATGGAGCAAAATAAACTTGTAATGCTTGCTTAGCTAACACGAAAGGATCATATTTATAGTAATGTGACGTATGCTTTATTTCAATTAACTTATAATCCTTATGTACGTTAATTCCAGAACCGGAAACGTTACTAAACCAGTTGCATTTGAATAAAAAAAACTTTCTCTAGCGGTTGTGTATAATAAGTCAACTCTAAAATTTGTGTTAAGACGCCATAAAAATCTTTTATATGCTCTTCTGGATCATCGCTGCCTTTGACAAATACACCGCTGTTATACGTTGATTTTTCAGCTCCATAATCTTTGGTGTTAAATTTAAATCCGTTGACGAAGTATATAGGATAGGTATTGACATTTCTTCTTGGTCCGATAGCAAGGTGTTGTATTCCTTCGTCAACAACACTGTTATTCGGATCGTGAACATAGCTTGCAAACCACCAAGCAAATTGTTTACTGAAATCACCAGATGGATGTTGTGATCCATATATGCTGCAAATAAATGTATTATATTCCCCTAATTATTAACATATAAATACACGTATAATTGAACTTTACAATCATTCAGTATTACCTGATAAATGGTGCAACTTCAACACAATTTAAAAGAACATATGTGTGTGCCACATGTTAGTCTCTATCATCTAACCATATTTTCACACATTTTCCAGCAGGTCTTCCATGTTGTCTAAAAATAGATAACATTGTTTGAGAATAATCATGCTCAACAGCTTCTTCATTACGGAGAACACTTACAAACGATAAGTTCACATCGTCACTAAAGTAGTGTGAGAAAAAAAAAAGCTTCCTCTTCAAGGTACGATTTGCAAATCGAACCTTCTACTCGTGCTTTTTGTCTAATTTTTTTCTTCAAATGATTCAAGTACCTATAACAAAAATAATTAATTTTGTATATTGGTACAAGAATATACATTTTCAACTAATAAACAAGAATATTGAAGAGTTTAAAATCACCTCTCAAATGGATACATCCATCCATATTGCACAGGACCTCGAAGGAGTGCTTCGGATGGCAGATGCACAGTCAAATGCTCCATTACATTAAAAAAACCGGGCGGAAATATTTTCTCGAGTTTGCAGAGCAATACAGGAATTTCTACTTCAAGTTTACGTAAATGATCTACCTTTAACGTGGTCGAAAAAAGCTGTTTGTAAAACATACTTAATTCTGTTATAACACTCGGCAACAGTTCTTTGAATATCACAGGTAAGAAATATTCCATCATGATATGGCAATCATGACTTTTCATCCCACTCAATTTATTGTTTTTCAAGTCAACACATCTGCGAAGGTTAGAAGAAATCCCATCGGGACATCTTAGTCCTTCCACCCATTTGAGCACGAGTTTTGCTTGCTTGTTGTCTAGCTCATAACATGCTTTGGATTTTTTGTTATCGTCGTACAACTGAAGTTCGGGCCGCTTACAGAAATGTAATATATCACGTCTCGAATTCGCATCGTCCTTGGTTTTCCCCTTTACATTCAAAACTGTATTAAAAACGTTATCAAACACATTTTTTTCATTGTGCATGACGTCAATATTATGTCGCAGTAAGAGATTTTTCCAATAAGGTAACTCCCAAAATATACTTTGCTTGCACCAGTTATGAATGTCTGATTTACCCGGAATGTCGACCTGTTTCCCAGTTTCATGAATCTTAGGATAGTCTATCACGATTTCATATATCTCTTCACTTGTCCAAACTTTAGGTGGTAGCATATTCTCTACTCTGTTAGCTTTAAAGTTCATTTTATCCTTTCTGAATTTATGATTAATATGTAGAAAACACCGATGACAGTCAAATCAGGAAATTTTCTTGCCGTACTTTAATGAAAATGCTCGTCATACTAAATGTTAAACCGATTCAATTCTTTATACTAAATGGTGGAACCTAGTGCACGAGGCTCCCGCACGATAGCGGGCTTTGAGGAGATTGATAATGTACGCAGCCTTTCCCTTCCATTGCGAAGAGGTTGTTCGGACTCGAACCTGGTGTCTAGATTACCATGCGTGTGATCTAACCATTGCGTCAAAGCACCACCTCATTCAATCCTCTTTTCTTTAAAAAAAAAAAAGGTGGTTGAGAGCATTTTGAACATCACACATGAATGAATGACGTCTGTGATGTTCTTTAGTGCTGCAGTGTATGAACTCTATAATGAATATTGTGATGCATCTTATGATGAATAATAAAGTGATATGTATTGTAATGTATTATGTGATGTTAGATTCCAGATTTCTAAATCAATTATTGGGTCATTTATTCTGAACCTTTGAGCACTTTTCCAGTTTTATACCATTATATTATGATTTGAACCAATCTCATTTAACCAACCATTTAACCTGGAACATGTTAACCCGATCCAGTTATTTTTTTTTTCTATAAAAAAAGTTAGTTGACAGCATTTTGAACTATCACATGTGCATGAAAGAGGATCCATTTTTTGTTATTCTGTGATGTTTTTTGTATAGTATCGTAGTGTACGAACTCTGTAATGAATTTTGTTATGTATTTTATGATGAATTAGGTGATGCATATTGTAATGCATTATGCGCTGTTAAAATTGGAATATACGCATGAATTATTGTGGTAAATTATTCTGAAATTTTGGGTTTTATATTCTCGTTTTGTACCATGTTTTTATTATCCGACCCAACATCATTTAGCCAACTCAATCCTTCCTAGCAATCCAGCCCAAATCAACCTCAAATGGAGTGAATTTAGATCGATCTTCCTTTCATCCGAACATATGTTGGTCGGATAGCACACAGAATTAAAATTTGAATAACAGTAAATTTATATATTTGCATAGATAAAGAAGGGGCTAGAAGTAGTAATTAATATCAAGTCAACCTTACTCGATAGCTTAAACGAAAATGAAAACAAAGAAACAATGAATATGTAACTTGAAAAATAGTAGATATGACTATATGAATGAAGAAACAAAGAATATCGTATAAAGATGAAAGAAAAATATGCACTTTATAAAAATTTCTTAGATTTTACTAGCCTATTTTATGGCTTGTATTTAATAGAATATCCAAATAGGCATATTGTAATCTATAGTGGTAATTTTGAAATATAGATCCAAATATTTGAATATTTAATATAATTATACAATTATAAGATAGTATAATATCATCTATAGCTTGGTATAAACATACATGTCCGGTATATTACCGATATTATCCGATGTTATCGTGAGATTTTAAAGTATCTCACATCAGTACTTGATCGATATTAACTACTTAGATTAAGAAAAGACCATGTGCCATTAAACGAAATTAACTACTTGGATTGACAAAAGACCGTTTATCATTAATCAGAATTATTTTTAACATATGAACTTAAGGCTCCGTTTTCGGTCACCTTAAAGGTTTGTTCACCCAACTGTAAGGCCCCAATCTTGGACGTTGAGACGTTCCAATTTCAGCGTTTGATGTTTCCTACAATCGATGTAAAACCTTTATCAGATGTAAGAGTTATATCAAAGTTGGGGAATGAGCATTTTTGACTGTGCGAATTCGGATAGTTTCGAGGAGATTTAAGACTTATGTTGGATGCAAGCATTTACTTCCACTATTATAAGCACCTCTCCATTATTTTCCATAAACACAACAAAAATTTCCCTTCCCCAATTCATTTTTTTCTCTCAATTCAACGGCTGCTTTCTCCTCCTCTTCGTCCAATAAGAAGTCGATTACTAAATGGTCAATTGCTGAAATTAATTAATTTTTTTTTTTTTGTAAATGCTTGTTATTTCCTGCATACTATTAGGGATATTGATAAGCAGAAAGGTTATCTCTTGGCGATACAAACTTACCTTGAAAAAAAAAATCATGGTATATTTTACCATATCGGAACTTTGACACACAAATGAGATAATTAAACGAAATTGCACATAAAATTTTCAGTAATTACCCATTTTAGAGTTTGGATGGGATTTAAACGGGGCATCGATGATAAAGAATACTAGAAAACCTATTTACCTTGTTCCCACAATTCAAAAAATTTACCAATTGGATGATAGTTCAATTATCTGTTTCAGAGTCAATGGACATAAGAAAAACATCCATTTGGTGACCAAACACAGTTCACATTGTTAAATTTTGACGATACTATGTAGTGAATTGAAGAGGTCGAGAATAGCTTGATAACGGTGAAAATGGCGTTCGAATCAGAGCTTAGATGCTCAATTTATTGCGATTTAAAGATGCACGGGTTGAAAGTTGTGTCAGACGTCCGACAGAAATCCTCAGACGTTTGACAGTAGGTTTACTGCAGCCAGAAAGTTGCAACAAACATCTGAGAGGTTGTGACAGACATCTGATGCGGTGCAGATTTGTTTTTTCGGTCCAGAATTTATGAATTTGCTTATAGGGCTTCAAGGGGCAAATCAGATATTTGTCATGGAATGTTGGTCACTATATAAGTTATTTTCAGGATTCAAAGCAAGAGGACTTAAAGATTCTAAGGGTTTGATTAAGGGATTTTATCCTCCATTAACTAGGGTTTATCTAAACCTAGATTTCTTCAATTTTCTTCTCCACAAATCTATTGTATTATTAAATATTGATTATTGTAATCAATCTTTTGTACTCTTTTCATTGTTATTAATAAAAGCTCTTTTTCAAAGTGGATGTACACTAACAAGACGTTGATGGATCTACTGTAAATCCGCTTGTGTAGTTTTCTATGCAACTTGTCCCAAGTCAGAATAAAGAAGGAGGGTTGTGATAGGCTTGACGAGCCAATGTAAAAACCACAACCTCTCTTATAGAAATGGAATCTGATTGTATTTCATTAGAGCATAAACCTCTTATCGATGCGCTATATTGAGGCTTGTGTATGGTGAAAAGTGAGCAAGGGCTAGGTCGCCACTCCCTTAGTGGCATGCCATATCGAGACTCAAGTATGATGATAAATATGCAAGGGCCGTGTCGTCACTTCCTTAGTGGCGCGCTGCATCGACGCCCCAATGTAGTGACAAATGAGTAAGGGTCTTTGCACTTTACTCGACAGGTGCGAGGGGCAAGGAAGCTAGTCGATGAAAGTAGGATTTGGTTATGTAATTGGAATGTAGGATCATTAACAGGAAAATTAAGAGAGATAGTTGATAATATGAATAGGAGACGTGTAAATATTTTATGCGTTCTAGGGACCTAATTGACGGGCCAGAAGGCAAGGGGGTGGAGAACACAAGCTTCAAGTTATGGTACACGAGAAAAGAACGTAACAAGAATGTGGTAGACATCTTAATTGACAAGAATCTTAGAAACGGAGTGGTCGACATTAGGAGACAATGAGACAGGATCATCCTAGTCAAGCCGGTAGCGGGCGATATGATTCTGAACGTCATTAATGTCTATACCCGACAAGTAGGTCCAAGTGAAGCCGTCAAGAGGAATTTTTAGGAAGAGCTAGATGTCATGGTTAGAAATGTGCCTAGTAGCCAAAAAAAATTCATATGAGGAGATTTCAACGGCCATGTTGGTGCAATTAGGGTGAGGTTTGAGAGAGTGCATGATGGTTTTGGATATGGCGATAGAAACCAAGAAGGAGAAGAAATATTGAATTTCGCTACTGATTATGACTTAATGATAGCTAATACCTTCTTCAGAAAGAGATAATCACACTTAATTACTTTTAATAGCGGTCAACTCTTTATCCAGATTGACTTTGTCCTTACTAAAAGAGATTACAAACGAGCTTGTGTAGATTGCAAAGTCATACTTGGAGAATGTGTCGTCTCATAACATCAACTTTGATATCCCAGTTTCGTCTGCGAATACATGCCAAGATTAGTCGGACGAAATGGTGGAAGCTCAAAGAAGACGCCTCACGAGTGTTTAAGGATAGAATGAAGGGAGAAAGGGCATGGAATACGAAAGGAGAAGCAAATCACATGTGGGATGAGATGACAACGCGCAATCGGAAAGTGGCTATTAAGGTGTTTGGGATAACGAAAGGAAATAAACGCGAACTTAATGATTCATGGTGGTGGAACAGTGATGTGCAAAAGGCTATCAAAGAGAAGGAATTCTATAAGTGCTTACATCATCACATGAGCGAGGACAACATGCAAAAGTATAAAGTGGAATGAAGAATGCAAAGAAAGTGGTGAGTGAAGCAAGGGGTCGGTCGTATGAAGACCTATATCAAAAGTTAAGTACGAAGGAGGGTGAAAAAAGGTCCATAGGATAGCTAAGCTCCACGAGTTAAAGACAAGAGACTTCAAATAAGTTAAATGCATCGAAGATAACAATAATAAATTTTTGGTGAAGGACGATGAGATAAAAAAAATAGATGGAGAGATTACTTCGACAAGCTATTCAATGAAGAAGGTGATAGCACTACGATCGAGATAGGTGACTCTTTTGATGACACCGGTAGACATTTTGTTCGGAGAATTCAAGAATTCGAGGTAAATGAGGCGCTAAAATGGATAAAAGCAGGCAAGACATTGGGGTCTGATGACATCCCAGTTGAGGTGTGGAGATGCCTTGGAGATGCAAGGATAGCCTGTCTAACTAAGTTGTTCAATAATATTTTCAAATCAAACAAGATGCCAGATGAGCGGAGGAGAAGCATGTTAGTTTCAATTTTTAAGAATAAAGGAGATATCCAAAGTTGCACAAACTATAGAGAAATTAAGCTTATGAGTCAATAATGAAGTTTTGAGAGAGAGTCATTGAACATCGATTGAGAAGAATGACAAGCGTTTCACAAAACCAATTTGGTTTCATGCCCGGAAGGTCGACCACAGAGGCGATTTTCTTGATAAGACAACTTATGTAGAGGTTTAGAGAGAAAAAGAAGAATCTACACATGGTATTTATTGATTTGGAAAAATCTTATGAAAAAGTACCACTAGATGTGATGTGGTGGGCTCTGTAAAAGAAGAGAGCCCCAATAGTACACTACCCTTATCGAGGATGTGTACGATGATGTTGTGACTAGTGTCAGAGCATGCGATAGTGAAACCAGTGACTTTTCCATTAACATAGGATTACATCAAAGGTCAGGTTTGAGCCCCTACATTTTTGCCCTAGTGATGGATGAGGTTACGAAGGGTATACAAAGTGAGATTCCTTGGTGTATGCTATTTGCTGATGATGCTGTGCTAATTAATGAAAGTAGGATTGAGGTTGATAGACAACTGGATCTGTGGGAACGGAGTTAAGAATAAAAGGGATTTAGGCTTAGCGGAACTAAACAAAATATATGAAGTGTGAGTTCAGCGGTGTCCGATCAGAGGATGAAGATGTCACTTTGGCCGGAAAAATAGTTCCCAAGAAGGAATCCTCTCGATATTTAGGATTAATGTTGTGGTATGATGGTGGGATTGATGAATATGTTAGTTTTAGAATTCGAGCGGGATGTGTGAAATAGCGACAAGCGTTTGGCATTCTTTGTGATAGGAAAGTCCCACAGAAGCTTAAAGGAAAGTTCTACAGAATGGCTATCAAAACCGCGATGTTGTATGGTGTAGAATGTTGCCTACTAAAAGCCAACATGTCCAGAAGATAAGTGTAGCAGTGATGCGTATGCTGCGATGGAGCTGCGGTCATACAAGAAGAGTCCGAATTAGAAATGATGATATACGTGATAAACTTGGAGTAGCACCAATTGAGAAAAAGCTAATTCAACATCGCTTAAGATGGTTTGGACATCTCCATCTGAGGTCGCCCGAGGCATATGTGTGCGTTTGACTTATAGGCCGCGTCGTATGCTCATAAAGAGGTAGAGGTCGACCAAGGTTGACATGAGACGAAGTAGTAAAAAGGGACTCGGAGGATTGGAATATATCCGAAGAGCTAGCGACGGACAGTAGCGTGTGGAAGTTAGCGATTCATGTACCAGAGCCATGAGCTATGAGTTTTATAAGTTTTAGATTATAAGATCGGGGAACAAGAGCCTAAGAGCCTAAGACGTAGTGTTTGGTCTTGACCAATGTTACTATTAGTATCATGATTACTTTTTCTTTATATATATACATATATGTGTGTGTGTATATTTTAATCTTTATTTTTATTTTACTTGGTTATTATTATTATTAATTAACTTATTTGATTTTATATTATTATTGTTATTGTTATTATTATGACTTTTAAATTGACTTTGTCATTTAGTTTTGGGTTCCATCTATAACCGACCCCAACTTGTTTGGGAATAATGACTTAGTTGTTGTTATTGCTTTGTTTCTTTATTGCTTGTTTAGTGATTGTAATTGTTTTTGGGTTGGATTGAGATTTAGATTGAGATATTGATTAGTTATTTTTGCACTTTTTACCACGGTCTTGTTTTTTCGTTGTGCATTAGGGTTTTGATTCGAGTGGTCTTGAGTTAGAATTCCCATAACATTTGGAATCGGAGCCTCTGATGTTGGTAGGTGGTTGTAGATATGCTAGAAGCAGATAATACCTCATGTAGTCCCTCAATGGTTAGTCCAAATCGTGTATTGTTGTATGTACGTGGATCGTACACGACTGCAAGATCACAATTGATTATAGATAAGTGGAATGACGTTAATGATTTTGAAAAGTGACAATGGAAGATGAGCGTGATTCTTACGCGGAATCGAGTGCATCGAGTAGTGTTTGTACACATTTGTTGTTGGCGGACATCTCGGATGTTGAGAGAGAGGAAATGGACGAGTGAGCATTCACTACACTTCAACTTGCTATAGGGGAGAACGTTATTTTTAAAATAAGTGGTGAGAGTACCGCTAAGAGTATATGAGACAAGCTCAAGGAGTTGTATATGAAGAAGTCACGAACTAATCGCTTGATCTTGTTGAGAACGTTTTTACCTATCAAATGAAGGATGATACTTCGCTAAAGGCGCACTTGAATACCTCTGATGATTGCTAATGAAGATGAGGGCGGTGGATTTGAAGATTGAGGAAGAACAAAATGCGATGATATTGTTGTGTTCTTTGCTGGATTGTTGTACATGTTTTTCAAATAGTTTGATCTATAGCCGGAATACTTCGGCTCTAGATGATGTCAAAACGGGTCTTTTTAGCGAGAAGTTGCGCGATCAAATGAAGGAGTTGGGTAATAAAAGTAGTAATACCATTACTGGTCACGGTTTATTTGTGAAGAAGGAGAGATATGAGAAGAAAGAGAACCGGGGGCGTTCTCGATCAAGGAAGTCTGGTTGGAGAGGAAAGTCAAAGGAAAGAAATGATAAGTACTTTATTTGTAAGAAACCTGATCATTGGAAGAACGAGTGTCCGAACAAGAAGGAGGCAAAGAAGGAAGTAGCATCTTCATTCGCGGTGGAGAGTGGAGTTGATTAGGGAGACGTAGATGTATTGACGGTAGTAGCATCGAATGTTTCGGGTAGCGATTGGGTACTCGATTCGGGGATTTTTATCAGATGACGCTGAATATGAATTGTTTTTCTTCTTATGTCGGAAAAGAAGAAAATTCAATTGTTATGGGTATTAGTGCTATTTGTAAGTCGAAGGACATTGGTTCCGTGTAAATTCGGATGTTTGACGAAGTGGTTCGTACTCTCACTAATGTTTGCTATGTTCCGGGACTTCAGAAGTCTCTTATCTCTTTGAGGCAGCTTGATTCTTTAGAATGTAAGATTACTATTCAGAGTGATAGCTTGCAGGTTTCGAAGGGTGCGCTTGTGGTGATGAAGAGTGCTATGACTCATGATGTTTATTTGCTTTAAGGTGTGACTTTAATAGGTGAAACTTGTATGAGAGTTGATAGTTCACGTGGCTTGGGTGCGACTAGGTTGTGGCATTTTAAGTTAGGTCATGTCTCAGAGAGGAGTTTGGATATTCTTCGAAAAATGGAGATGATTGATGAAGAGAGTTTCAACAAACTAGAGTTTTGCGAGTAATGTGTCATGGGCAAGCAAACTAAAGTTTCATTCGGTGAAGAAAAACATGATTCGAAAAAGGTTCTTGAGTATGTTCACTCGGATGTTAGGGGACCTGCACCAGCAGCTTCTTTGTGGGGAGCTCACTATTATTAATAGGATTGGTTCCAGTGGAGATTTTAATAGTTTCAAGCATTAATTAGATGGACGTCGATTGGATTTCGGAGACTACAAAAGAGGAAGAGTCATAGATGACACCAATCGAAGGCTACATAATCAATGGAACACTCCTGAGAGATAGGAACGAATGGAAGAAACTTCTCAGAAGAGTGTCACGTTTCATGATGCAAAATGGAGTACTATACATGAGAGGATTCTCACTCTTCTACTTTGGTGTGTAGCCAAGGATGAAGCTAGGAAGATCCTTCTGGAAATCCATAAGGGCAGTTGTGGCGATCACAACGATGGGCAAACTCCGGTGAAGAAGATATTTCGCTACGGGTATTTTTGGCTTATGATAAACATAGATGTTGTTGAATACACCAAATAATGTGACCAATGCTAGAGGTGTGTGAAGGTTCTAAGAGCCCCATCAATGGAACTTACATAAATGGTTAGTCCATGGTCGTTTGCGATTTGGAGAATCAAAAGTCGTCGATGTGCTACCGATAGCGAAGGAAGGAGCCAAACATGTTATCATTGTAGTGGTTTACTTCACGAAATAGGTTGAAGCGGAACCGCTTGCCATGATTACAATGAAAAAGGTAATCAGCTTTGTAAGAAAGAATATTATTTATAGGTTCGCAGTGCCCCAGGAAATCATCACAAATAATAGAACTCATTTGGAGAATATAGAGTTCAAGGATTTCTACAAGCGTTACCGAATGGAGAAGAGCTTCTCCGTGATGGCACATCCACACGAAAGTGGAAGCAATGAACAAGATCATCAAGTCCACCTTGAAAAAGAGATTGACTAGAGCCAAAAGCAGCTGGGTTGATGAGCTTCCAGGCTTATAATACAACACATAAGTCGTCATTCTCTTTGGCATATGAATCAGAAGTAATGACCCCGATAGAACTGAAAGTCCCCACTCATCGTAAAAAGCTTCTTGATTCGAAGTTGAACGAGGAACTCCTGCTTGAGTCTCTTGATTTGGTTGATGAGAAAAGGGAATAAGAAAAATTAAGGGTCGTTGCACACTGGAAAAGAGTAGCAGGACACTTCAATGTCAAGGTTCACAACGGCATCTTTGAGGTAGAAGATCTCAATTTGAGACATGTTCTCCCGGGTATGGGAGCGCTTGTCCTGAACCTAGAGGGACCCTACAGATTGATTAAAAGCTTGAAGATGGAATTTTCAAGCTGGGCAACCATTGATGGAACCCCATTTTTGCATGCTTGGAACAACGACTTGCTACAGCACTACTACACTTAGTCTCTTCTTTATATATTTTCGTGAATAAGCCACCTGAGGACACTAGGGGAAATGTAATAAAGCAGGACTTTCCACTTTTTCCATTCACAAATAAAGCTAGCTTCTTAAACAATGAAACTACATTCCTGTAAGAAAAATTAATCCTTGCCATGCGACTAGTATCATAGTCAAGGAAATGCTCCTCTGTCCTGGAATAATAGACAGAAAGCGTGAACTCAAACCGCCAGATCGACGGAGAAAATCGACCCTAACCTTTTGAGAACCGATATTGCCCATAGATAGGCGACGCTGGGAAGGTTGAAATTTCCGGGTCGAGGGTGAAAACGATCCTCAACCTTTTGAGAACTGATTTCATCCAGAGACAAATGAAATTGAGAAGGTTCAAACCGTTGGGTCAAAGAACCAGCATTGCCTGGACGTTGGGAAGGTTCAAACCGCCGGGTCAACGGAGAAAATCAATCCATAATCTTTTGAGTTCCGACATTGTCCGAAGACAAACCATGCCAGGAAAGTTGATACCATTGTGTCGACGGGAAAATCGACCACCAACCTTCTGAGAACCTGCCTTACTCGAAGATAGGTAGCGTTGGGAAGGTCTAAATCGACAGAGACATCATTAAAGGAGATGTCTCCAGACGAAATCTCTCTTAAGGGCAACACAGTTTGATCTCTAGCTATTTTTGAAGTTTCTATGACAATGTGCACCGGACGAGCCGAATTAGGGAGAGCAGGACTCGTAAAGGGCGTCTCTTCGAACGATTTTTCCTCTTCTTTAATAGCATATAGTCGCTATCATTATAACCAACACCCTCTCCTCCTTTTTAGCCATAGGCTTCTTTCCCTCTTTCCTTCAGTTCACTCATCTTCTTTAGGAACCAGAGACATTTAGGCATCTTCAACCCCTCATTTGGAATATCACCACCAATGGGCTCTTCAGTCTCTCTCAATGGGCTCATTTGAGTGCACCGCGTTGGATGGACCTACGACATCCCTAGGAAGATTCTTGTCGAAGCTGCAAGTAGAGATGGAAGAAATGTAAGAGCTCCAGAGCCACTAGGTATAAGTGACTCCGCAATGGAGAATCTACCCGAACGCAACAAACCGCTCCATTATAGATTTTCATTCGTTAGAAGGAATGCGATGGTGCGTTGTTGGAACCTAAATTCTCTAAGGCCCTTGAGTATAGTCTCGTGATCCTTACGGTCATCTCGATCCGGAATGCCTATAAGAAAATAAACATCAAGTTGATAACTCGAGTTAAAGAAATCCAAGTATAGAAGGGACAGAGAAAAAGAAACTTACTTCCTGATAGCCAAAATCTAGTAAAGCCATAAGGGCACCATACATAGAAGTACTCATTTTTGAAACACAAAAATTTATTATAAAGCCTCCCAATGATCTTACACTGGTACTAGGCTTCAATTATCATATATCACCACCAATGGGCACTTCAGTCTCTCTCAATTGGCTCATTTGAGTGCGTCGCATTGGATGGACCTACGACATCCCTAGGAAGATTCTTGTCGGAGCTGTAAGAAGGGATGGAAGAAAGTGTAAGAGCTCTAGAGCCACTAGGTATAAGTGACTCCGCAATGGAGAATCTACCAGAACACAACAAACCGCACCATTATAAATTTTCATTCGTTAGAAGGAATGTGATGGTGTGTTGTTGGAACCTAACTTCTCGAAGGCTCTTGAGTGTAGTCTCGTGCTCCTCGCCGTCATCTGGAGCCGGAACGCCTATAAGAAAATAAACATCAAGTTGATAACTCGAGTTAAAGAAATCCAAGTATAGAAGGGACAGAGAAAAAGAAACCTACTTCTTAATAGCCAAAATCTAGTAAAGCCGTAGGAGCACCATACATAGAAGTACTCATTTTTGAAACACAAACATTTATTGTAAAGCCTCTCGATGATCTTACACCGGCACTAGGCTTCAATTATCATATATGATAAAGACTCATGCCTTTTCCTGAAATGAGTAAATAAGCGAGTTTATGAAAAGTTATAGCTCGGCTAAATGATTCATGAAGAGGATGTAGAGAGAACTCAAAAGAGCATATTCGTTTGGATGTATATAGGACGAAGCTAGCCCAAATTCTTGGAGAACCATCAGAAGAAAATGACTGAAGGGTGGGATGGCACCACTAAAGCACATGTACCGATTGCACGCTGTATATTCTTTCGGATGGTTGTGTGCAAACTCGGCCCTTGTGGAGAGAAGGATGCATCCTTAGGAATTTCATGTTAATGACAGATGTTTTGTAGCAATTTATCCATCAAAATCGCTGGCACTTATTCCGACAAATTGATCGGTATTATTAGATCTAATAATTCATTCAAAAGAGGCAACAGATTCGCTTCTGGGTCTACTGGAATCATTGAGCCTTGTGATTCAGATGTAATAGGATGACCCGGCCCAGTAGGAATGGCAGCGACGCCTAAGCCATAGAAGATCCAACTTCAGGAGGAGTGGATGTACCCTCACCGGACTTGAATTGAGGTGATCGACAAGTCATTCTAGACAATGAAATTTAGCGTTCAACATAGTAAGGTATGTTTTATTTTGAATAATAAGCCCCTACAACTAATGCTCGAAATTCAAAGGATGTTTACGTGTGTTGACCAATCAAATTTTGAGCGTTGACCAAGGCAAGTAAAAAGTGTCAATATATGTAGTATGAGTCCCATGTCTTGTACATAATGAAAGGACCGTCCTGTGTAGATAGCTCGCTTGTGATAGAAAAACGAGCTGCATTATACGATGAAACTGCATGTTGGAACTTACCCATTATTGATGAATAATCGATAATGAAGCCACTGTCCGAATTGACGTGGAAGCTTTTCTTTTTAAGAACACAGAAACTGCAATAACAAGGAAAAGCAATGCGATGGAATCGTTCAGTGCGACCGTTCTTGATGTAAATCATCATACTGGAACTCAAATGATGATGAGGGCTTAGCCTAACAAGAGATAGCCGAAGTTAGAAAGTCGGAATTGTCTCCGAATTGACGTGCATATGGCCAAGGCAAAGCCCGAATTTGCCAAAGGTTGAGTACAACCTAAATTTGACTGTCTCCTCTCAATTACAATCGGCCACACCCCCACCATCGTCTTGTCATCTACCAATTACCAACCTTGGACAACTAGCATTTTGATCGATGAGTGAAACTTGACAACACTGGCACCGAAAGCGTTCGATAGCAGCAGCTCAAGACAAGGCAGCTTCGGTGACTTGGCGGTGGCGTAGATCTGGAGATCAGTGGCGGTTGGGGTGGTCGAGTAGTGTTGGTGGTTGAATGGTAGCGGTTTGAATCATGAAGACTTGAAGGAGTCGGTGGTAGGAGAACTCATGGCAAAGCACTCGATAGAAGGAAAAAAGTGCAAAGTGAAGAGTTAGAAAATAAAAACAAAGTCCTAAATCTTATATAGCAATCGAGGAAGACCAAAGGTCTCGATGCCAAGATGTTTTTCCTCCTCTAAAAATCTCCATAATACACAGCAAAGGAAAAAATCATATTTATCTAAGGCATGAAGCGATCTCCAAAGCGTAGGCCACGTCCTCAATGTAGAAGAATGGAATTCTAACCGTGTAAAACAATTGAAGGAATAACTACCAAATGAAAGCGATGCCTCAAGGCAATGCTTGAACGTTCAACCGAAAATCGAATGATAGCAATCCAAGACTTGTCTTGATCCAGAGCACACTTTGTTTTCAATGAAAGCATACTCTAGAGGGCAGGTGTTAACTGAGTGTTTAACCAACCAAAATTCAACTGCAAGTAGAAGGTCAAGACGAAGACAAAACGATTCAAAAACTTAAAACCATGATCAGAAGGGGAAGATAAATGAACTCAAGAAAAACCATTACTTTTGAAGCTAACAAAACCAACCGGTGCCGAAAGGTTTCCTCCCGGTACCTAGAGGTTTCTCCTTCTATTTTTGGACTAGAAACCCCATACACTTCATACTCTATTCCAACATCTCATGGTAAAGTGCTTTTCTCAGAGTTTGGACGAGTAGTTCCCATGATTGGTGAGAAAATGGTAAATAAAGCATGATAGTTCAAGTATAATTAGGATAATCGTCGAAATCAACTTAAGTCTATGGAAAGAAGCTAGAAACGCATCAAATATGACGTTAATTTTTAAGTAGTAAAAATAATTTTCATATGCATGTTAATTTTAAGTAGTAAAATTGATTTTCATATGCATATTAATTTTTATATCTAGATAAGATAATAAATGACAATCATTTTACCTACGAAAATACATAAAAAATAATTACAATCTTGTATCCGTATCTAGATATCAAGTAATAATAATTTTTCATAGGCTAGTTTTATTCCCACCCCTCTTTCCTCCTTACGTACCCCACTGGGTTACAAATAATAACCAGGCCCCAATTTTTCCCTTTCTCCCCCAATTCATTGCAAAAATGTCCTTATATTTTTTAAACCACGTTCAACTTTGACGTTGTTTATTCACGAACCACGCTCGATCTGAACTAGATTGTTACACAAACCTCACTCGACCCGAACTAGCTTGTTACACAAATCTCGCTCGGTCCGAACTAAGTTGTTACATGAACCTCGTTTGGACCGAGCGAAGTTTTTGCATAAAAGCTGCTCCTTTAGAGCTTTTGTACGTAGTTATTTATATATAACAAGGATACCTTAAAATGAAGCTTTTGAAATGTCACAAATATCATTTTGAATTTGTAGTGCATCCCGATGACATATTTGTAATTGCTCTTTCCCACTTTCTTTGTACACTTAATCATTATAGCAACGAAATTATTTTTGTTCTCAAATAACTCGGCGCCCCAATCTCATCGTTTCCAAATGAGCCAACAACGACTTTCCTTTTGGATTTTGAAACGCAAGATGAATATTCGATCTTGGCTTTGCAAAGTGTCTTTGCCATATATTTTTTAGTCATCAATTTATACGACCTTTACATTTTTCTATATCATATGTAAATTATGAACTTGGACGTTTGAGTTTGAATGAATTGCTACAGTGCAGAGAAGGTATAGGGGTATGGTTTGCAACAAAAAGATAGTAGATTATTGAGACGTTGGAGGAATGAGAATTGAAGAAAACATCGATATTTGTTATTTTCAGATGGGATGGAGAAGGAGACAAAAAAGATGTCCAATAATGTTCCTATCATGTAAAAAGCACGCTTGTATTTCACCTTCAGCTTTTATTTTTGGTCTGTTTATAGAAATAGACTAGAATTTTGGTTCATATTTAATTTTGGCAATTTTAGGTGTTCTTGTTCGTCATCAACAGCTATTTTGTTACATTATACATCACATTTATGAAAGTCATACAGTGTATTCTTTATAACTTTTTCGCAAAACTGATGATATTATGTATTAAGTTATTTTTACTATCACATTGATAAGGAAAAAAGTCAACAATTATTTATATATAATGAGAAAATGTTTAAATGATGTAAATAGAAATTCTCATTCCTTGCTTCACAAGTTTGATCACATCTCAAATATATCAACTACATGTTAAAAAGTTATGAACATAATAAAATATATGCACTCATGCAAGCATAAAATTTGTACATCGTTATATGTATATCATACATGTTCATCTTACTTAAAAAGTAATTA
This sequence comes from Allium cepa, assembly GCA_030765085.1. NCBI lineage: Eukaryota > Viridiplantae > Streptophyta > Magnoliopsida > Asparagales > Amaryllidaceae > Allium > Allium cepa. The sequence goes on along the minus strand of CM060939.1, from coordinate 344,219,976 downwards.
CTATTTTACATGCATACATAATGTATCTTTGAAAATTAATCAGTATGTGTACAAAATTCATAATTCGTTAGTAGGTTATACGACTTATCATGTTAAATTGATTATGTTATGTGCTGATAATTCATTATTCGGGTATAATATATATGAATTTGAATTATGCCATCATAGGTGGTTGAATATCATAAAATTATCAAGATTTTGTTATTAAATTAGCTTATATTATGTGTTGGAAATTCATTACATGGGTGAAATGTGTTTATATTGTTTCATAAATGTGAATGATAGAAGTATACAAAAAATGAAAAATACAGTAGCATTTGTAAAAAAAATGAAAACCATCTTTCTCGAATTTGTCCTTATGTTAATTTAGAGGTTGAATTGTATTCAGGTTGATTTCTCCCACTTAGAAAATATATACATAACTAGATTTATTACTTATATGATTTGGAATGAATATATGTTGTATTTCATTGTTTTTTTATCGACTTCGCAAATTAAAATATTATTTATGTTAAGATAGTCAACAACTTTTAGTTTAGTGGATGGGAGATCAAAAGTGCAATTACAACCTGTTACGATTGGGGTTCATGTGAATCGATTGTAACCACCCAGAATTTCCGTCATTTAGTTTTGAACATTTAATTTATCTTAAATGTTGAATTTGAATTATTGATTGATTTTGAATATGGAAGAATCAATGAAATATGTTAACATTTCAAATATAGTGATAAATGGGATTTGGGTAAATATAATTAAATGGTTGAAAAAATGGATAATTATGGGAACCTGAGGTTATATACGAATAGAAATAATTTCTAAGTTGAATTAAAATTCTATTTGGATTAGAATTATAATATGGACCTATGAATGGGATTTAAAAGTCGATAAGTTTGAATTTGGAATTTATATATTTATATTTAATAGTGAAATTTAATATATATATATATATATATAGTAATAGTGTAAATAATTGAATTTGATTTAAAATGAATCAGGATGATTTCTACTATGAATATAAATTCCATTTGAATTATAATTAAGTTAGTAAAAAATTAAAAACGAAATTTTAAACAATTTCGACGATTTTGAAAATCGCTCGATTTAATCGACGAGTTAAAATAGCCTTCCGGGACATAGTCTTGGAATTCGATGAAACAAGTTCCGTTGGATCCATAATAGTATATTATTATCGGATTTCAAATTTTGTAGCGTTTGGAGTTACCGTTTGTTCGTACGAAATAGAAACACGTAGAAATAAAAATCGAAAATTTAATAATTTAATTCAAAAAACTATCTTCCACATACTATCGAATTAGACGTTTATAAGTAAATCCATCCGCTAACGGTTAGGCGGTGATCAGATTTGTCATTTTAAAACCACTTCGATCAGATGAGTACGTTTTCGTAATGAAGACAAGAGCATGGAGTCGAAGATGGAGCAGTGAAGTGCAAAGGCTAACCGCTACTAATCCTGAGGGTGATTCTAAAATGGATGTAGTAGTAATAGTGCTTTTTGTTCCGTTCGGATCGGAAATGGACTTGTAGGGATGAATGATATCGGTACATTGTCATGGGAGGATAGTGAGCATTCTAAGTGAATATTTCTAAAAAAGTAATCATAGCCTCTAGCCTTATCAACCGCGAATGACAGAAAAGTAGGGGAGAAGCAGCAAGGCTAAGTGGGTAGAACCCAAGTAGGGTATGTCTATCACCTTTCTAGATAACCTCGGATATTATCACTACGTGTGAAAGGAGCTCGGAAAGGGTGGGAACACCCAGGGTGATAACATATTTGGTCTATCCAGGTCAGGGATAGTCTGGTCTTGTGTTGGCAGGGATCGATAGGTTCGATCTCGGTATAGTGTTTCTAGACATGTACTATGACAGGTGGTACCCCAGTGCCTAGTCATTCAGTTCGAATCCATTCTCCAATAAGCACAATACGGTTTTAATTGTGTCCAACTATGCTGGAACGTGAGATGCAAGCATTTCAGCTATTTGAATAAGTATTTGTACCTGGACACTATTATAATATCAGAGGATTTTGATATGAAATGTTTTAGTTATCGTAAGGTAAAAACCCGACGTGTTTATTCGTGGCGTGGTCTTATGAGATACCTTTGACTTTCAAAGGATTTTTGAAAACTTTAATAATTCAAATTGAGTGTGTTTTCTCATGCTGGTTTTCCAGACTAACTAGGATGTTATTTTATTATAATGCTCGGGTCAGACTGAGTATTACAGGTTCAAGTTAGGACGCTATGGAGCTCAAGAGACGAGCTGGATGACGAAGACGTATTACTCGTACTTATTTATTTCCACTGTAGTGTTTTGTTTGAAATTGCCAGAAATTGTAAGGGTGGGCTGTTATAACTGTCTGGGCTGGTAATTATTGATTTGTGTACTCTGATGTGATATGTATATTACAGTTTTGATTTGTATAAAGAACTGTTTATATTATATGTTATTCAATCCGCTGTGAGATTTTGTTTAGTTTTTCTTCTTCTACCTACTTTATTTTCCATCAACAATCCGTCTTTCCGGCACTCGATGGTTCGACATGTTATACAATCGGCGTATTTATGTCAATTTTCGAGGGTTGAAAGGGCGGGTCGTGACATTTTGGTATCATAGCTTAGGTTGGCGATATCCCTAGGCTTTAGTGGGGATTACTCATTGGAGTTAGAGTCAGTAGTACTCTAGAATGAGTTTGAGTTATTAATAGCTATGAGCGCGTAATTGTTAGTGAATACAAAATGTTTTTATATTGTGTTGACTTATCGGTTGAATGTTTATGAATTCTGGTCAGTACGGGAAGTATAACCGTATCGATAGGAGTTCCTAAACTCTTGAGCAAGATAAACCGGCATAGTGTTGTTTTAAAGTGGGTAAATGAAAGAATTTTACCCAAAATTATATTTTGATATAAAAGAAATATTTTTTTGAAATTATTATATATACTTGGATGTTTGGTTGTTAATATTATAATCAAAACAAATTACAAAATTTGGAATGGTTTTATATATATATATATAACCAAATAGAAATTTATAAGAATGATTTATACAAAAAGCAGCATAACTAAAATTTGATTTAAACCAGAATTTGAATTGCGAAAATTTTGGGAAATGGGTTAAAATGATTTGAATCAAGTGTTTGGGATTTAAAAATCTTGAGAATTTTGGAAATGTTTTCCAAATGGTTTGTGAGAAATAATGATATTATTTTGGGGATATTTCAGAAAGGAAGTTGTTTTAAAATGAACTTTTGAAAGTAAAGAAGCACTGAACTCACTTTGGTCGCTGAAAAATAATCCTGGTGATGATGGCTACATCATCAGTATTCATTTTTGAGTTTCTAAGCAATGGATTGCTACCGCAGTGATTGGCTGTGATTATTTATTTTGGACATGTTTGATAAACACGTTTTGTTTTAGAGATTCCAAAGGGGAATTATTTTGGAAAAAAAAACAAGTGGTTTTGAGATTCAAAAAGTATGATTTGATATACCAATGTGAATATACATATTTTTATGATTTCAAAATGATTTGAAATAAAACTGGGTGATTGAATTCTGGGGTTTCTATTTAAAAGATTTGTAAAGTTAAGAGAATTTTGCTATTGAACGTATAAATTGATGTTGAAATAGATAAGAAAGGAAAATGAAGATTTTAATCACTACACCAGAAAAGGCTTTTAACAGCGTTTGATAAACGCTGTAATACGATACAACAGCGTTAGTTCAAACGCTGTATAACGACATGCTGTCGTATATACAGAACTTACAACAGCTTTTTGATAAACGCTGTTGAAACATCACTTTGACAGCGTTTTGTACAAGCTGTCAATAATGTTTTTACAACGTTTTCAAACATGATGTATTATGTTTCTACAGCGTTAATAATTTAGTTGTCGAAGATGTTTTAATTCTACTTTAACTGTTGACAACAGCTTTTTATAAACGCTGTTATTGAATCATCAACTTTTTCAACAGCATGTATTAAACGCTGTTATTGACTATTTAAAGATAATTACAGCACAAATTGAACGCTGTTGTTTCTTCATTGACAGCATTAATAAAACGCTGTCTTCTATTTATATAACAGCTTCAATATTCCACTCTATTTTTGAATGTTCCAGAATTATATTTTGAGTATATTGAAGCAACTAGCATATATAACATGTTCTAATAACTATTAATTAGATACATAAACGTTTACATGATATATACGTTCAGTATATTACAATTACAAATATATACGTTCAGTATATTACAATTACGTGATATATACGTAAACTGCTAACAACTCCTTGCGGCAAATCAATAAAAAAGACTGCAATTGCAACTGCTAACAACTGCTACTACCAACTCTCCATTCACAGCAAACTCCTTGTGGCAACACTCAACAATATCCTGCTCCTCCTTCTAAACAACTATTGCATTACTTCTGACAATCAATACTCATTGCCACAATCGACAAACAAAAACGCCTCGCCTCCTTGAACTAAAACCCCTCATCTCACTGACATCCTTCTCCTTTGCCAAATACCCCGCACTGTTATGAAATAGTTAAGTCAGAATAAGCCCTCTGCATTAATTCAAACACTTCCTGAAACAAACACTACCACATCAACACTGCCTGTTACTTGCCAACATATCTATTAACAGCCCTCTGCAACTCTTATGTTACACTGCAATACCCCCACCACCAACAAACTCATCCTGCACCTGACTGCACTGCGCTCCCCACCTCACAACATTTTTGTCATCATCTCTGAAAACCATCATCCCCTTGCCAGACTTCTGCATACCAACCTTCCTTCCACAGTACTGTATTATACAACATCCTTACAAGCATACCTGACCAATCTCCACCTCTGCCATAACATCCCTGACAGCAAACAATTCCATCTGCTCCCGATTTCCCTGCTTCAGTAATCCAAAATAAAAATCAACTGATTTAAAATTGATCAAAGGACTCATAATTTATGTTTTTCATTACAACTTTCAAATCCTGGATTATCTCAATAGTCAACATTTAATGATGACTACAAAATCAAATATGAATCATGTCTAAGTGTTGTGTTTATTTGAGGAAGTGCCGACTAACATTTTTTTGACTATCAAAAAAATGACCAAGAGATAAAACGTGGACTTATCAATACAAATTCTTTTCTTGTTATTACAACGAAACACACAACAGTTGACGAATAACCAAGACAAAAATCAATCAGTTCAGTAGTCAATATTTTGATTATTTCACAGCCAGCAACTGGCGATTATTAAAAGAATCTGAGTCATATTGCTAACAACGCACATTAAGTAAAATTTGAGATTAACATTGAAATTTCAAAGCATCGAAATTATATTTATGCAGTAGATACCAGAATAATAAAAGATGTGCTTACCCTAGTCAACGAGAGATTTATGTTCCTTTCTTCATTGAAAAATCAGTAGGGGGATCACAGGGGAAAGCATGTATTGCATCATTACTTGGAATTTACTAAATTTGTGTGCTTATAGTAAACTTGTGCGCTTAGCCGCTTACAGTAAGTTCCCATCTGCAAGGCATTTCCTGCAAAAGACGATCAGTGATGTCGAACAAGAATTTCTTTTAAATGTGTAAACATCAAAGTGGTGTTAAATTGATTATGTTAATCAACGTAATTAGTGCATATGGTCCTATAAACCAACTATCATACATCAAAAAGAAAATGATAATAATTTTTATTATTTATTAACATAAACTAATCCTTGACACCAACAACTTTCATTCAAGAAAAAATAGACAATTGAAGTACCTTACTTAGTATAGTATAACAATAATCCTCAAGATTACCACTTACGGATCGAGTAGATACTAATAGTAATAAAGAAGACCGTGTGATAACCTATTAAATATCACAAGATTGAAAACCATTACCACAATGCAAATTACGGTGTAAAAATTTAAAAGAGATCTGCAGAAATAGTACTTTGGGTTTCGGTTAAGCTTACATCCCAATATTTAGTTCAAAATTTAACCCTTTTTCAATATTGAAATAACACAAGTTTACAGTTCGTCCGTCTAAAATTTAACCCTTTGGGTTTCAGTTAAGCTAGAAGTAAATTTTCCATTATAATAACCTAGTTTTAAGCTAAATACTATGTTAAAATAAAGATGTAAGTTGATGTACAATTAACATGTACACACATTAGTATTTAAGAGTCATAACCATGCACCTTTTTTGTTTGAGAAAGTAAGAAAGAAAGAGAGAAGCTTCAGAAGCCCTGCCACAGCCAAAGCAGAAACACCTACAATAAAATCACACATTTATTACCCATTACTTGTATATTATTGCAAGTTGAAAAAAGCAAAGTGACAAACATATTAAATACAACATTGATAATAAGATATTCAGTGCTAGTGTTCTTCTTAAAATTAGACTTAGCAAACAAATGTACAAAATGGAAAAAAAAAACATTTCTGTAGCTGCCAATTTCCCATTATTTAACAAACTAGTAACACTGGTATAACTCAGCTTCCCTAAATGAAAATGAGAGAGCATTGAAAGCATATGTACGAAAACTTTTACAATATAACCATTCCTCGAAGCATCGTAGACTCTTTCTCCTTCAAATTTTTGGTAAAATGGTCATCTGGCAGTCCCAGACCATGTGCCAGCATCTCCAATATAACCATTCCTAATCGGTCTAGTGCATCCATATATTTTATCAAAGCTTCACTGCAACACTGAGTCACATTTACAATATTGTCCAAACGCAAAACTTAAAAATATAAATAAAATTCATAATGAAATAGAAAGGATTTTCAACATACAAGGGTAGCATAGTTGATTAGGGCATGCAATGTTCATAGAACACTTATTTAAATGATGATTAAAATTACCTAAAATTTGGATGTTCATCTCCGAAAACTTTTTTTGCAAAACCAACCACCTGATCCTTGGATTGAAGCAGCTGCAGAATCTCTGCCCACGGCAAATTACCAGTATAATCTGGATTGCTTGCTGAATAACCAAGCGGCACCCCTTCCTGTCTCCCCCATTTGATTTTTTGATCAACTGGAAGACAAAATAATCTCGAGCACTGTGTTATCATGTCCTCGACGATCTCTTCGGGCACTCCATGATCTACTAACCTGAAAATTCCCCAACTCCCGCTTGCGCCCACCATCTTCCTGCACATTTCTTCATATTCATTGCTTTCGTTCATAGCAGCTAAACTGAACACATGGATATCTTCTTGTGCCCTGAAATCATTGAATTGTATATTAGGCCACTCGTGTTCGGACCATATGAAGTCCTTTACTTTCAGCCTACAGTTTGGTGTTGAAAGAGGTTCACAAGCTGAGATTCATATTCCTGTGACATATTGGAATAGAAACTACCTAATGATTTTATCCAATTTATAATATGATGATTTTGGCTTTGGTTTTGGAGACGAGCTATACCAACTCGTATGGCAGGATTCAAACGCAAGGTTTAATTATTGCTCGTTGCTAGATCACTGTCTAAACATGGGAAAAATAATTAATTACCTACATATTGCAACAAGGAAATAAAATCTACACTTGTATCAAAATGTCATGCACGCAATTTAATGGCCTATTTGTAAAAAACATAACCGATTTGAAGTATTAAAATTTATAGGTTTGTATGCAATGGTAGAACACAAATGCACAATCTGAACATTAAGCACTGAAATATGTTAAGGATAATTTCAAATTCTCCAAATCATATTAGTTATAAACTTGTTAGTTATTATAAAAAAAAATTAACTTAGTTAATTTTTATAAACTTATTTAATTATTATAAAATTTAGTTAACTTGGTTAATTTTATAGATAGGTTAATTTTTATAAACTTATTTAATTATTATAAAATTTAGTTAACTTGATTAATTTTATAGATAGGTTGATTTTTATAAGATTTAGTTAATTTTTACAAAAAATATTTAATTTTAAACCAGATTAATTTTTATAAAATTTAGTTTAATTAGTAAAAAATTTATAAAACTTAGCTAAACTATTAAAAAAATTTATTAACATGGTTATTTTTTACAAAATTTAGTTAATTTTTATAAACTAGGTTAATTTCTATAAAATTTAGTTACTTAGTACATTTTTATAACATTTAGTTAAATTTTGTAAAACTTGGTTAATTTAGTTAAAATTTTATAAAACTTAATTAATTTTTATAAAACTAAGTTAACTTAGTTCATTTTTTAATGCTAATTTAATTTTTATAGATCTTATTTAATTTTTTATAAATCTTAATTGTTTTTCATAAGACTTATTTAATTTTTATTAACTTTATAAAATCTAGTTAATTTTATAAAACTTCGTTAACTTGGTCAAATTTTATATAATTTAAATGATTTTTATAAACTTAATTAATTTTTATAAACTTAGTTAATTTTTATAAACATGGTTAAATTATATAAATTAGCTAACATAGTTATCTTTTATTAAACTTACTAGTTTCTTCACTCACGGTATTGATCATATTAATTAGCTTGACCAATGGCCAAGCAATTCCAAACATGACAGCTAGTAGCAGCTCGGTAATTGCAGCAACACAAGATGAAGCTGGTGGTCGCAGTGGAGTTGAAGTAGCTCAACAAAGTTCAAGTGGTGGCAGTGGCTTAGGTGGTAGCAGTGGCTCATCAGATTCAGTTATTTTTTTAACTTGGTTATTAACTTGGTAGCAGTGGCTTAGTTTAATTTTATTAACTGGGTTATTTTTACAAATTTAGTTTTTTTTTTTCAGAACTTAATTTCTAAGAATTACAGAAAAAATAAGTGAGTATAGTTTCTTTATTAAATACAGAAAGATTTATCAAATGAAGGATATGAATGCTTATCTGGCTCAGGATTATTGTTGCTGTCGATGATGATTTTCCCCAAAGCATTGTGAACATGTACATCTTGACTTCCCTCACTCATAAGATGTTCCAAGAATTGTGTGAGCAGTCAAAGACGATTTCTACAAAGACATAAGGCAGCAGGTGTAAACAGCAGAAATTAAAACAAGAAGAGTATAGTGTTGAAAATAAGTATCATATTATAAACCTTTTTTCACATTCATCCACCAGAGGCTCTACAGGGAGAAGAGATCAAACTGAGAGGATAAGACCTTTAATAAAATCTTCAGAGCACTCATGATCCAGCAATTGGCCAACTACTAATAGAGCGTTACTTGGATTCACCTGATACAAGATGTGCATAGTCAGCCCACATATCAAAATCATATAAAATGATGTTACCTTTAAAGAAAGAAGCTTACCTTCTGGACATAGCCTTCAATATATCGAAGCATACCTCCTAGACACGTAATAATTATGATACAGGAAATGCGTAGATGAAACAAAATGAATATTTAGAGCAATAATAGATTTACCTATTAGCAGAGCATGCTAGTTTCTAAAATATGGAAGCAATATTTTCCCCATAGTGTAGCTCACCACCGAATCAAGTCCTAATAATGAGAATGTGAAATATAAAGGATTTCATTGTTATACCACATAAAGTGGAGGAGTTTAGGACATAAAAGCAACATTTCGGCTGTAGATAATATCCAAAGCAATAAAGAAACCTACGTATGCATCGAAATAAGGATAAACACAGTGAAACATATATCAAAATATGCAGAGATGAAAAACATGTTGAGAGAAAAACTACATCCTAAAAAGCCAAAGAAAAAAAAATTAGATTAAAAACTTTGATAGTTACCAGCTTCTTATATTTTAGCTACATCCTAAAAAATTAGATTAAAAACTACATCCCTCTTCATATTTTAGCTATCTTTGTTTTTCAGTCGACTTATGACAGGCTTCTTATAGTATATATTTTTCTTTTTAAATATGACTGATCAGTTCCATTTTCTTTGTTTCTTAAATTAAATGTTTTACCTGATTCCAAATTCTTTGTTTATTTATTAATTTTGAAATTTATGCATGAAATTAATTATACACCAATTTTGGTTGAACTGCTTATAGTTTTAATTAAACATAGAAATGTAAGATTTAGCTATATTTTATCTATTTATATACTTAGTTAATTTTTATAAATTAAACTTGTTACTTTTTATAAAACTTGGTTAACTTAGTTAAAATTTTATAATAGTAGTTAATTTTTATAAACTTATTTAATATTTATAAATTTTAGTTAACTTATTATTATTATGAATCTTAGTTTATTATTATTATTGTTATTATAGAAGATTTAGTTATATTTTATATTTTTATATACTTAGTTAATTTTTGTAAATTAAACTTGTTAACTTTTATAAAACTCGGTTAACTTAGTTAAATTTTTATAATACTTAGTTAATTTTTATAAATTTATTTAATATTTATAAATATTAGTTAACTTAGTATTATTATAAATCTTAGTTAATAATAGTAATAATAATGAGAATTATTATTATTATTATTATTATAGAAGATTTAGTTATATATATTATATATATATATATTTAGTTAATTTTTATAAACTAAACTTGTTAATTTTTATAAAACTTAGTTAACTTAGTTAAATTTTATAATACTTTGTTAATTTTTATAAACTTATATAATATTTATAAATCTTAGTTGTTTATTATTATTGTTGTTGTTGTAGAAGATTCTGTTAATTTATATTTTTATATACTTAGTCGAGTTTGTTAAATCTTTATAAAACTTAATTAATATTAGAAACTTGGTTTTATAATAAAACTTAGTTAACTTGGTTAGAAATTCATAAAATTTAGTCAATTTTTATAAATTTGTTTAATTTTTATAAAAACAAAGTTAACTTAGTTAACATAAAACTTATTCCCATGCAGCCTACACAAAAAGAAAATGATGCTAACAAGCATTAGTAGTGCCGTCAAACCTAGTCAAGGAATCCTTGATTAGAAGGAACAAATTCAAATACTTCCTTGAAAGATTCAAGTGCCTCTACAACAACAAATACCTAAAAAAAATTACAAACATACAAAGAAATAAAGACTGCAAACATACAAATACCTCATTGGCAAATAAGGACTACATACATACAAACATACAAATACCTCCTAGTTGGTATCTTTGAAAAAATTTCAGTTGCAAGTACCCTCCTTTTTATGGAGATTGCATAGAAATACTTCAAAATTTTCCTCAAACATATCTTCAAACTCTGCCGTACAACAATTACATGCAAATCGCATCGATCTTACCCTTCTTTTAAGCTGCTTTACACGAAGTAGAATTCTACGTTTCGCTCGTGCATGTTTCCAAATCCACGAACAAAAAGTTAAACTATGTTTTTCTAGAACTAGGGAAACCTGGTCAATCACTACCGACATATGTTTTTTAAACTATGTTATAGTCTGAAAGATATAATAAACTACCAAATTACAAAAAAAATTAATGACAAACATCGTAACATATATGTATTAGCTCACTGAACAGCACAAAGGATCATGGGAAATCGAAAATGGTGAAGTACAAAAATATGTACAGGTAAACAAATTGTGGAGGAGTTATTGGCAGTTAAATAATATAAGCAGCATTTAACATGTACTGCAACGGGTATGTTCTGTGGTGTCTTTTAACACTGGTTTGGTTAACAAAGAACTAGGGTAAAAAATTAAAATCAATAGTAAATACATGTACGAGAACTGACTAATTCACATATCACCGTATATAAGGACATAAAAACATTTTTTTTCCGAAACAATGTTTATACATGATCAAACATGGGATTTGGATTCACAAAGTCATTTTTGAGCAAAAGCATAGAGTAACTTTCAGTCCTTACCGACATTTGACAGTCTCGACTGTGCTGAAAAGTTGGTATGCTCCTTGTCATATCCTGAACTGGGTAGAAGAAATTTTCAAAACCTATGAAGATGGTTGCACTCAGTCAATCGATATTGTCAGCTCATCTGAACACGACATGTTAGTCATATTTAGGACAGCTAAAAAACCAAAAATGGTGCATAAAGCTTGTCATCATCGGGTAAGGAAACAGTCAGAAATAGTCAATGGTGTTTTTTTATAAATATCTACAAGTCAATCAGAAACAATGTTTATACTCGATAACTTCTAATACTTCTTTAACATTGGACGTAGTATGTGATATTCATTTGTATGTATTACATTGCACTTATTCTCAACAAATAATGTTACATGCATTCAAAGGTACTGCAACATTTGCTGAACAAGAACCATGCTCAGAGAAGCTCTCAATCTTTGGTGATGAGTATGGAACAATATGGTTTTCTCTTTCACTGTTTAAGGACTTCAACTCATTCTCTAACAACTCAATTTCATATTCAGTTTGTTCTCTCCTTGGGAATTTTAACTTTCAGAACTTCTAGCTTATTTGTAGCAATATATTTATTAGATCTGGAATCTCCAGTGCCGGCTTATCACAATCCATGTATCTTAATCTCTTGGAGAATTGATAACTGACCCTAATTAAAAAACAACAAAAAAGACCCTATTTTCCTAGATATCCAAATTCTTTAAAATAAACTTATTAACATACAACAATCTTAATAAACTCATTAACATCAATTTACCAACAAAATCGATCCAACAAATTTTGATTTAGGGCAATCGAAAAACATATACTGAAATAACAGAATCGATAAACTAATTGAAGAGACCATTTTAAACCTAAACAAAATCGACGAATGGTTGAAAATAAGTACCTGTAGAGGGAGCAGCTAGCGGTGATGATTCAGATTCGAAATCGAAAGAATGGTGAAGGGAGATGTCTGAACGATGAAGCGGCACTGATGAAGGCGAATTTCAGTGATTGGAAGAGAGGGTTAATTTCATTTTAGGTAGTGGAGGTGTTAACGAGATGAAAGGCTGAGTAAAGTAAACAGGCGAAGTGAAAAATAAGGCGGCAAAGTTATATTATTTTAGGTTTTCTCAGCGTTCACACGTAATAATTTCCCTCCAAGATTTTCGTTGACAGCACTGAAAGGAGAAACGCTGAGGATAGCTGCTGTCAAAGTTGTTTTTTCTTGTAGTGAATCCTGCAATTAAAATTTAACTTGAGTAGATTAAAGTGAATAAGATGAGTTGGAATTTAACTTACGATAAGTTAAATGAAATTGAAGTTGGATTTGAATTGAATGGGATATAGAGTGAAATGTAAGATGATTGTATAATTATAAGTTATAATTATTGAATGAAAAGGATATACTTAAGCCATCAAGTGATGTATATAACCTAGAGTATGATTATAATATGTAAATGGACTTAAGTAAGTAAAATGAGATTTTAAGTAAATAAGTCCTTGGGCTTATGAATTGAGAAAGGAAATGGTGAAAACCAAAATAAAAATGGTTTGGTATTATGGTAAAAGAATTGGAAATTCAAAAATTGAATTTTTAAATAGAGAGTGAATTGGAATTTGGTAATTTTAATATAAATATGAATGGTGAAGTAATCATATAACTACATGTCAAAAATATTTAATGTGAATAAAACTTATGTGGAAATTCAGGGAATTGTGAATAAATAAGTGGCATAACTTATTAAACTAAGGAAGTGGAAAAGTACAACCAAGTTAAAATGGTTAAGTATTGGACAACAAGAAATGAATTCAATTTAGGAATGAATAAATCAAATATGATCTTGAATATGGATTAGATAAGATTGAGTATGGACTTAAGTCATAAAAGTTGAACGTGAACTTAAGAGGAAAAGCTAAAGATAAACTTAAGTAGTGATAGGGATGTTATCATAAACATTAGAAAATAACTGTATGAAATGGTTGCCAAAGTATTATAGTATTAATTGGATATACTAAGTAAATGAAAACGAGTAAATTAAAGGAGATCGGTTTAAAATGAAATGGAATTTAGTTGCAATGGGGAACTTAACTTAAGTGATTATTTATGGAATGATTCATAAATAAAATTAACAGGGATCGGAATGTTGTTTAATGTAAAATAGAGCAGTTTGGTGAATGACATAAATGGGAATCAAATGAAAATTAGATAAATTGGTTTAAAGTCAATTTAAAAGGTTTAAATTGAAGTTTAATAAAATGGATTTGCATATAATGAAAGTCAATAATGAATGGAATGCAAACAAATTGATTGTGAATCAATTTAAAATTTAATAAAAGAAAATTTATGCAAGTAGAGCACATATAAATCCATTTGAAATGAATATGAGTTTGGTTGTGGTAAATATGAAATGAATGCAATAAATTGGGTGTAAATTATTTTAAATTGAATGAAATGATATATGTGTGTGTGTGTGTGTGTGTGTGTGTGTGTGTGTGTAATATGATGATATATGGACCCATGGAAACGGTTTAAATTAGTATTGGAACCTTATAATTGCTTGTAATATATGACTGGCATGTTCGGATTATAGAATTTATGTGTTTTAGAAAGTTGAAGGAAATTAAATGTTATAAAATTTCATGACTTTGAAACTTATGTGCTTATTTTGAGTAAGTACAGGTACAGGGAGCTGTTTGGGTAGATTTCGGTTGCCTAAATGCATATAAAATAAGTCGCTCACTTAAAAGCGCTAATATGAGGTATGCCTACGCAATAAAATAAAGAAATGATAATATATTGTTATATATTTTATTTTCCGACCGTGTGGGATGTATATATTTATCTCTCTTGTCACATTGTAAAAGGCTCTCCGTACAAAGAAGACGCTATCAAAAAATTTCGAAAATTTAGGGTGTTAGAAAAGTTTTGAAATTTTTTCGTTGACTAGGAAAGTAGATTTTTGAACTATAGTGGAAATCAAGGTTTTTGAATTAGAAATGGAAACAATTTTTTTTGGATAAAACCAAAAGGTTTTGGGAAGCGAATATAGAATTTTAATTGAGTGGGTTTTGGAAAAGTAAATGGGTTTAGGAGCATTTTTCCTATCTTAGCGAATTTCGAGGATGATTTTTATAAAGGGGAAGGAATGTAACAACGACCCGGAATTTCGGTAATTTAGTTTTGAACATTTAATTTGTTTTAAATGTTGAATTTGAATTATTGATTGATTTTGAATATGGAAGAATCAGTGAAACGGGTTAACATTTCAAATATAGTGATAAATGGGATTTGGGTAAATATAATTAAATAGTTGAAAAATTGGATAATTATGGGAATCTAGGGTAAGATATGAAAAGAAATGATTTTTGAGTTGAATTAAAATGCTATTTGGATTAGAATCATAATATGGACCTTTGAATGGGATTTAAAAGTCGATAAGTTTGAATTTGGAATTTAGATATTTATATTCAATAGTGAAATTTATAGTAATAGTGTAAATAATTAAATTTTGATTTAAAATGAACCAGGATGATTTCTAATATGAATATAAATTCCATTAGAATTATAATTAAGTTAGTAAAATTTTAAGCGATTTTGACGATTTTGAAAATCGCTCGATTTAATCGACGAATTAAAATAGCCTTCCGGGACACAGTCTCAGAATTCGATGAAACTATTTCCATTGGATCCATAGTAGTGTATTATTATAGGATTTCAAATTTCGTAGCGTTTGGAGTTATCGTTTGTTCGTACGAAATAGAAACGCGTAAAAATAAAAATCGAAAATTTAATAATTTAATTCGATGCAAAAAACTATCTTCCACATACTATCGAATTAGGCTTCGAAACATATTCCATTATGTTCGAAATATGAGTAAAACATTATAAAAGCTAGACGGCACATTTTGTTTGGAGTTTTTTTGAAAAAACACGTTAATTTGAAAATAATATTAAAATATTGTTTGTACACACACATACATATATCGAAAACAGTAAACCCTAGCCTCAAAACAAACGTGGCAGACAGTTATATTTTGATGGCTGAAATGCATCATCTTCTCCCTCGATTTTCTTCAAACCCACAAGCTTTCATGAGAAAGCTTCAACATGAAAATCGTAAAGCTCGCTGAGCTCGCCTTATCCAACGGTTGAGATCGTCGACAGTGGTGTGGATTCGTCGGAATCGGCTCGAGAAGGTCGCGACTTCAAGCACAAATTCCGAGACTAGGTGACGACCAAGCTTCGCTTGGCTGCAGGCATTGGGGGAGCTCGCGTAGGTGCTTCTCGTAGTGGTCTCTGATCGAGTTCGATGGAAGCACTGTGGTCGCCGCGATCGGCTAGAGGATTATGGCGATGGGTTTTGTTTGTTCATGTGTACGCACAGGAAGAAGAAGTATGCGGCCAGATTTCTCTTTTCAAAATCAATGGTATAAAATAAAATAAAAAAGAAATTAATTTATATTCAAATGTTTAAAAACTCATATCTTGGAGGTCGAAACCGGACGAAACAAGAGGTGTCGGAATCGCATCGGCGAGTGCTACGTAGTGGAGCAGATCTTGAGTCAATTGGAGCTTGCTAAAATTTTAGATTAAATCGAACATGTTCGATTTAATTTAATTGGAACGTTGGCAACGTAAAAACTCAAGGTGAGTTAATCTCACTCAATTTTGGACTGCTGGCTTTAATTTTAAATAGTCAAAATTGATAAATGATCGATTGGTTAAATTGATGTGTTTTATTAGGTGGATGTGATACTATATATAGTAGTACTATATATATGTATATTGGAGTGATTGATGTTCTCGTATATATATAGCGGATGAGACCCTATGCGCCCCGTATAATAGCGGATGACCCTGTATACCATGATATTCCGTCTTGAAGCAGAACTGGTATTTTTATGTTGTGCTAACGTCTGTGGATGCAGGAAAACAGGTTGGAAGGATCCAATTGGATTCCTGAAAAATGTTGAATTTAATTTCATATATAGTGATATATGTTCTGCTAGAATAATCCGTGTTAGGTTATTGTGTGATTTGGATTGATTGAATGATGTGGCAGGTTTTGACATAGATTTTGGTATTTAAAAAAACCAGTAAATATGTTTTAAATTGGAAAAGAATCTAAAGGGTTTTTTTTGAAGTAAAATGTTTATAAGAATTTGGGGTTAATTAATTGGATAAAATAAATGGTTTTGAAATGTGTACTTAATTAAAGTTGGAATATTGTGAATCAGATTTTGGAATAAAAGTATACAAAAAGGGTTTTTAGACAATAAATGTTGAAGTGGTACTGGTTTAAATACAACAGGTTTTTAAATCGAGATTTTTAATACTTTTGGAAGAATAGAAGTGGAATTTGGGAATAAGTATAAACTGGTGATACTGTCTTTAGTAAGATTTTTAGTTTTACGAAGTGGAATTTGAATCGAGAATTTGGGTTGTTTTAAAAGAAGGATTTTTAATTATTAATACGAAAGTTTTAAAAAGTGTTAAAATATTCCAGAAACTAGTTATTTAATTATTTTAAATGGGTTAAAGCATATTTAGTTATTAAATAGTTACTTTATAATGATTTTAAAGGGTTTATTATTTTTTAAAAACTAGTCAACATTTTTGTCTTAAAGGATAAATTATTAAATATTAATATAACTTTTAACAATAGCTTTTATTTAAGAATATTTTTGCCTAGATTAAACTTGAAATTTATTTTAGAATTTACAAGCATTATTTTGAATAATTTATTAAATAAGGTTTTTGGGAGTAAATGTATACTCGCATGGCGTAAATCGGAGGCAGTGAGTTCCCACAGCTAAATCTTGAATTTCTCTTGGATATAGACGTAACCAATGAGCTATGATCCATGGTTTGATACTGTAATGGCATTTTCACATTTTTTTAAGGTTTCTAATTTAAAAAAAAAGATACTTAGTGAATATATTGAATTCGATAAGATAAGTACAAGCTTTGGATAAAGAGATTTATTTAACTTAAAATAAGACTTGGTGTTTTTTCATGAAAATGAAGTATTTGGTTGAATTGATTGTTTATTTGATAGTTAAATAACCGACTATCAAAATCTGGACCCAAATATAACTTTGGAAATATTTGGAAGAAGTACGGAGATTATATGGTATAATTACCGTTCGAGGTGCTATACTATACGTATAAACTCGTTTAATTCTTCTAGGGCGTTTATAAGGAAATCCATCCACTAACGGTTAGAAGGTGATCTTCGGCCTTATTTTCGTCCGTTTATTTCCTTAAGAACCGGGGTTAAGTTTACTGGGAATATCGAACGTTGTTTCGAAGTGACCGAGATCAGATTTATTATCCGAAAACCACTTCGATCCAACAAGTACGTTTTCGTAATGAAAACAAAAGCATGGAGCGAAGATGGAGTGGTGAAGTGCAAGGGCTAATCGCTACTAATCCTGAGGGTAATTCCAAAATGGATGTAGTAGGAATAGTGCCTTCGGTTCCATTCGGACCGAGAACCGACTTGTATGGATGAATGCTATAAGTATATTGACATTGGAGGACAATGAGCATTCTAAGCGAATATTTCTAAAAAGGTAATCATAGTCTCTAGCATCATCAATCGGGAATGACTGAAAAGCAGGAGAGATGCAACAAGGCTAAGTGGTCAGCACCCAAGTAGGGTATGTCTATCACCTTTTTAGATAACCTCAGATATTATCACTGTGCGTGAAAGGAGCTCGGAAAGGCTGGGAACACCCAAGATGATAGTATATTCGGTCTATCCAGGTTAGGGATAGTCTGATCTTGTATTGGCAGGGATAGATAGGTTCGATCTCGGTATAGTGTTTCTAGACATGTACTGTGACAGGTGGTACCCCAGTGCCTAGTCATTCAGTTGGAATCCATTCTTCAATAAGCACCGTACGGTTTTGATTGTGTCCAACTATGCCATAACGTGAGATGCAAACATTTAAGCTATTTGAGTAAGTATTTGTACTTAGACACTAATGTAATATCAAAGGATTTTGATATGAAATGTTTTGCTTATCGTAAGGTAAAAACCCGTCATGTTTATTTGTGGCGTGGTCTTACGAGATACCTTTGATTTTCAAAGGATTTTTGAAAACTTTAATAATTCAAATCGAGTGTGTTTTCTCACGTTGGTTTTCCAGACTGACTCGGATATTATTTTATTATAATACTCAAGTCAGACCGAGTATTACATGTTCAGGTTAGGATGTTATGGAGCTCAGGAGATGAGCTGGTGGCGAAGACGTATTACTCATACTTGTTTATTTTCGCTGAAGTGTTTTGTTTGAAATTGCCAAAAATTACGAGGGCATGTTCTTATAACTGTTCGGGTTGGTAATTATTGATTTGTGTACTCTGATGCGAGATATGTATATTACAGTTTTGATTTGTGTAAAAAACTATTTATATTATATGTTATTCAGTCTGTTGTGAGATTCTGTTTTGTTCAGTTTTTCTTCTTCTTCTACCTACTTTCTTTTTCCTTGACAGTCTGTCTTTTCGGCACTCGACGTTTCTACATGTTATACAATGGGCGTACCTGTGTCGATTTTCGAGGGTCGAAAGGGCGGGTCGTGGCATCGATGGTGATGTGGCAATGAGTAAAAATTTATTTTCACTCCATCCTAGATATGGCAACTACATGCCTAGCATATATCTTACTACTTCAAGAAGCATAGCATATAGGTGGGACATAATCGCACTAGAAGTCCTGTGTGCGTTTGGTTTGTTGCATGCAAACAGTGTTTCGCATGAAGACATAAAGCCTCATAAGCTCTGAAGCTTGCACAACCTTTAGTTCATTCATGAAAACAAAATTTACTATCAGATTCACATAGTACGTAAAGTTAGCTTTGGGAGGAAGATTTGATTTGATAATGATATCTCATTAATTCCCATAACCAAAAAGTATGAAAGCCTATGAACCATACCTCATCATTAAAGAACCATGTTGGCCCAATTCCTTAAAACACATCTCGTTATTTTATTACTTTTTCATAAAAAGGTAGTTATTTTAATAAAGATAGCAATTATTTTCCATATTTTTAAAATTAAAGACGATACAAAATAAAGCAGCTGATAACTCAAAAAAATTGCTAAGGGGGTTTAAAAGATCTAAAAAACAACTAGAATGACAAAACTATATTTAATACATGTAAGATCATGAAAAGCAATATTAATGATAGTAGATAAAATTGTAGATCAGTGAAAATAGTAGCTTATTGATACATGTAATTCTTCGCTATTGCCAAATTAAATAAGAAACTGATGAAATTCTTGCTCAAGAACTAACGATCTAAATTCATTAAAAGAAGTTCAGTTTATGTAAATTGGATGTAACCTCAGCAGGTACCAGGAACCCAAGACACAATGTACAGTACAGTTAGCCATTAAAATATAACCAAATGGGTGCAAAAAGATCGACAAAGAACTTTGCAAAGTCAAGCGACAACTTTAGTAGATGCTTGATAAATCGATACGAATAAAAAGAACTAAAGAAGCGCATTCTAGACTATGAATTGTCAATAAGATAATGAAGCAATGTTTACATGTCTTCTTTCAAACAATATTTACATACTCAAATTTTTCCAAAAGCAAATCTGCTACCTACGCATACAATCAGTAATATGATATATTAAGATCATGATTCTCATGTGGTCCTAAAGCTTCTATGTACATTAGCATGTTATGTTCAAATAAAGCAATCATGTGATCCAAAAGCTTCCATGTATATTGGCATATTATATTTAAACAAAGCAATCATGTCCTTATTCATATAAAGTTCTGCCACCTAGACATATAAGCAGGACATCCTCGGTAACATGGTATATGAAGACCATGATTCATGTGGTCCAAAACCATCCATGTAAATTGACATATATATTATATTTAAATAAAACAGTCATGCCATATTCATGCAAAGTGAAATATCACTGCAATTCATAATTCTAACAAATGGTTAAGCCATGTGCTCAACTCTTGACCTTTTCAACTCTTGATTGTTTCACTTTCTAATGATTATTGCACTCGTAACGCACTACTTCAACCCATTTTATTATCCACGTGTATATTGAGATATTTCCACTTTCTATATTTACCTATGCCTAAATAAACTGCGCACTGTTTCCTTTGCTATGTTTAATTCTACATATATCCTTTGATTTTGAAATAATTCAAACAACTTTTGCTTAAGCTTTTATTTTAAACTCATGAGTTAAGCTACACAATATACTATTCACATTTAATATTTACGTAGAAACCAAATTAATGATTGAAAATATAGCTATTAGTTTTGTGTATATTTATTCATGTTATTTCACATAAAAAAAGTTGGCTTGCATATATGTGTGTGTATTTGTAATAATTTTTACTTATTCATATGACCGTTATTTCAGAATGAATAAATTTGCCTTCAATTTTATTTGCACATGTTTCAACGAACGTGTCCAACATATTATTTCACAATAAAAGAAATTAAATCACATACTTATAACTGTCAAGCAGCAATATGCATATGACCATTATTTTAAGAAAACATAGACTTGCTTTCGGTTTCTTTGCACACGTGCGACCGACGTACCAAACATATTGGTTTTGTGTGTCAAGACATTCTTGAAAAAGAATTAGCCTTTTGTTATAATATATGTAAATATAAATAGTGAATATGCTATATACTGTTTTGTATTTAATCCCACATCGTGGGATTAGTTCTACCCCAAGCTCCTAGGCCTCTATATAAAAGTACCAATGTAATGTAAATAGATAATCCATTCTCAGGAATAAGTAATATGTCTTCTGCCTCTCTCTCTAGCGGCTTCATATTTTTTTTATTCTATAACACGTTATCAGCACGATCTATACAAAAAAAATTATGGATCTACAGTTGTGATAATTCATGAAATCATATCTATTCTTTTCCAGATGCAATTGTAGATCTCATAACGGTACGTCATTTTTCTGATGATTTAATCTTCCAAATCATTTTTTTATATCTCATTCCATTCTAGATTTACTTCTTCAGATCTGAATATGTTGTCTTATTTTTTTAAATTTTATTATATTAATCTTATAATTTTAGATCTTATATAGATCTAAAGTTTGAGATCTGATTCTTATTTTGTTAGTTATTATATTTCAGATCTAATTTTTTTTTTTTTTTGCTATTTTTATGATCTTATTATATTGTAGATCTCAATATCATACTTAATTTTATGTTTTTTTAGTTCATTTATTTTGGAATACAAGTTTGAACTTGACAAAAATTTGATATTGTTGATTAAAGCAATTTTTTTGAATTTGATTGTATTTAGTTTGGACATGGATTTGAGAAATCAAACATGGTTGGTAAATGGGGTTTCAATTTTGAAAACCTTTTGATTTGATTTAGATTTAAATGAAGACTTTGGAAATTATTTTGATATATGATTTATATTTCCAGAAGAAATATTTTATTGTTTCTATGAGAAACAAATATAAATATAATACGTATCTAGAAGATCGTATTAAGTGAATGGAAACATTAGTAAAAGCTTACATGATAAGCTTAATATCTTCCAATGTTTCCTTAAAAAAAGGGAAAAGGAAATAATAATTGAGAACCTGCAGTTTTCATAAATCAGTAAATTACAAGTTTCCTGAAAATAAAGAACCAGAAGTTCTAACTAAAAAAATGATTATATATCAAAACTCAAATATATAAATTTGAGATGTGAAGCTTTGAATTATTAGAAAATCTAATTCAGATTATGGTAAATTTCAATTGCAATCAAACCTGAAGTTTGATAATGAAAATCAAGTTGTACCATTTAGGATCTAAAGTACTAAACAAAGACTTTTTTTTAAAGTAAAATTGAAACCTGAAGTTCTAAAAATATTTGCCAATGGTATTAACTACTAAATCAAATAAATGTATAGAAACTTGTTCACTCCAGAAGTAGTGAAAATAATATATTTAAAAAAAAATCTCCAGAAGAGATTTTGTTGATATATTTGGTGTTTTTACTAAACCAAATAAATATATAGAAACATATCTACTCTTCTACTCTCTTTCTTTTTAATTAAAAATAAGACATTCTAATAGGAAGTCTATTTCCTAATTTTTTTCCTTCTTCCATGCATCCAATCACTTTTCAAAAGGTAAAATATAATAGATCAAATATAATAGATCTGAAATAATCTTAATTTCCTAAATTTCTAAAATAACTTGTGTTGATTTGAAGATTTACATGTTTGTTTTGATATATTTGGTAAAGAATTATGAAGTTAGTTTTCTTATGAAAATAATAATGATTTGGATCTGAGATTTATAGTTATTTATGATTATGAATAATATGGATAGATCTGAGATAATTTTGTTTATTTAGAAATTCTGATTGTTGGGAAATAAAGTTTCGCTTTAAGATATTCATTTTAATTTTATTATTGAGTAATATTGAACTTGTATTTGAGATGAAATTGTGTTACTTTGAGTATTGTTTGTTCAGTTATTTCATATATTTATAATGAAATTATTTTGCTATGACAGTAGTTATATCCTAAACCACATAAAGGCTAATTGTAGTTATTTTTATCACAAATGAATTAATTGCAAGTGTTATGGTAATAAATTAAATCATTTATTGTCATAAATGCATTAAATGCATTGATTATTGTAAATTAAATGACGTTGTATGTTTGTGTTTGGAATAAGAATAGACATATGATTTACTATTTGATGTATTTATTTTGACAAGTAATGTCTGTTATAACGGAAAAAATAGGTTTAACAACTCGAAGGAATTATTTTAATAGAAGTTGTATAACTCAAAGTCCAAGGCCTGAAGTCTGAAATTATGAAAAGATTTTCTAACAAACTTTACAAGCTCGAATTCTTGTCAGTATTTTTTTTTATTTGTCAAAATGTACAAGCTTCTAAAAAAAGGCAGTTTACACAAAATTTGAGAACCCGAAGTTCATAATAAATTAGTGAACTTGAAGTTCATGAATTAGAAGCCCGAAGCTCTATTGAAATTGTGTAAAATGACAAGGTTGTACTTCTTGAAGAAGTTAAAGGAAAATAATATATTATCATATGAGATAATAATGCTGCATTTAAGAGACTACAAAAATCTCCAAATGAGTTATACCGTACCTTATATCTTCATATTTATATTATATTAACCAAATATCGTGAAGAAATTATGTTATATGATATATCAAACATCATTGAATGTGTGTGTATTAATCTCTTGAAAAGATGTTTTAGAGATTTATTTATATTTATATTGCAAAATATAACATCCCAAAAGAGATGTTATGGAAATTTTATTTTTGTTACATTGCAATTCCTTAAAAGGAAATACTATATTCCCCGAAGGAATAATGATATAATTTTTTTTTTGAGTAATAACAATAATTTATCGAGAGAAAAAAATGATATTGTATACCAATGTTACACTCCAGAAGTAATGGTTTTATCTTTCGCATCTTACTTTCATTTGGTGCATCTAATTTTGTTACTGTATTTAAAGTCTGATATGTCATTTCAAAGATAGTTACAACAACAAAAATTCCAGTAGGGATGTTTTATGTTATTGTAAAGGTAGTAATTATGTAATTTCTACAAATAGAAACATTGTACATTGATATGATATTCCCATAGTACATATATATCTTTAGAAGAGATAAGTTCACTCCAGAAGTAGTGATAATAAAATATCCCTAAAAGAGACTAATAAATTAGGAAATTATAACATATCTCTAGAAGAGATTTGTTTATATGTTTGATAATTTTATTAAACCAAATAAATGCATAGAAATTTGATTATAAAGGATCCTAATTTAGTTTAGATTAGATCCTAAAAGTTTGAGAGCTATACATACGGTCCTGAGGAAATCTGTATCTGTAACATTCCAAGTATCCAGAAGATACTATTATTATTTTTGCTGTAATTTTTTTTACAGAACTCTAGTCTATATGCAATTAAAAATTATTCCTTGATAAGTAATCATAATTAGGTTCAAAACTGATATTTGAGATATAATTGAGGAATAAAACTTAACAACTTAAAGTTGTGTGTATATTTTATTCGAACCAGAAGTTCGATATGGTTTCAAACCAAATGTTTTGAAAATTATCATGTTGTTTTGACAGGTTTGCATTGACATTGATTTATAAATAGAAATTAATAGTTTGGATCCTTGTAATATTTTGTTCTAAAAATCACTAATTCAAATGAGAAAGAATATGAAAATTTTATAACATATATGTGATACGTGGACGCACGTATACATCCATATATGTAAATATTTAGCTAACAACCTGAAGTTTGTTATAAGCTCATCTTATAGATTATGCATAGACATTATTTAGTGATTTAAAATTTAATCAACATAAATGTTGAATGACCTGAAGTCATGTATGTATTCAAATGATCTACACAATAAGTAAATTCCTCCAATTGCTTAGATCAATGAATGAGAACAAACTCTAATAATCAATATCAATTGAATGCATCTGATAAAAGAATTATCCTCCTATTATTAATATGTATGATGTATTTGGTAGCAGCAAAATCATAATGGATCAAAATGAGAGTCCAAAAATGATTATTATTTAATATGACAATGTTTGTCAACATTGAGGGGGAGGATAAAGGGATACAAGCTCATTTTGATCATCAGTGTTAAATATTTATTAAAATATACAATGATGCAAAATATTATCAATATTATCCCTAGTAGACTTTCTCCAATATAGATTTGAATCCCTGAAGGATCAAAATTTGTAAACCACATCTGAAATATGGTTCAAAAGTCAGTTCAAAATATTTTTGGAGTAAGTAATAAAGATGCCAAATAAAGGAGGTGAGTGTTCTTGAAGAAAGACTTAAGAATGCTCTGAAAGAGATCCATGATACGATTCTCAAATAACCCTAGAAGTGAGTAAGGTACCTAAAACATGATAATTAAAAAGATCTCAATAAATCATGTCTAGAACTGACAAGAAATAATCATCGATAATAAATTTATAAATAATAAAGCGCTTATGTTTATAAATGGATTAAAGATCATGGATTAGAGAAAACATGATTGGCCATCATGAAATTCTACTTAATAAGAAATCTGAACTTGTAGTCCGCAAAGTACCAAAAGTACTTGAAATGCTTAATATACCCCGAAGGTATAAATATGGTTTAAAATCATATTAAATAATGAAAGTATGCAAATTCCTGAAGAATATAAATAACTTTCATTGTTATAAAGAATGCAAAGAACAAGGAGAGTAAATTTCAACCTACTTGTAAGTATTGTTGTAATGAAAATCTTGATATAATTCATGATGAGTAGATTACTTCCTATTTTTAAGTATCGTTGTAATGAAACTCTTAATATCCATTGAAGTGATAGTTGCGATATGCAAATACTTATTAAAGTATACAAATTTCTGAAGAATATATATAACTTTTGTAGTTATAAAGAATGAAAAAGACATGAAGTGTAGATTACAAATTTCTTCTAAGCATTGTTGTAATGAAAATCTTGATACATCAAGATGAGTAGATTATTTTCTGCTTTCTAGTAATGTTGTAATGAAATTTTTAATATTCATGAAAGATGTATAGTTGCAATGCGCAAAACTAATTTGAAGCATAAAAATGAAAGCACATGAAATGTTTTTCATAAAAGTAGCATACAAATGCATAAAATGCAAACCATATTTGAAAGAAACAATCTTAGAAAATTTGATTGTATCAAAGAAAACTATTAATAAATTGTATTATGAATGAGATACATATTTATGGATACAGAAGTATCTATAACCAATTTAAGTTATCGAAAGACGAATATGAATTCAGAGGAAAAATTAAAATCAGGGGGAGAATTCATAAGTATTTTATAATGCACTCTTTTTCCTTAACTAAGATTTTTCCCACTGGGTTTTTATTAGTAAAGTTTTAATGAGACATTACCTTGATCCAGAAGTATCAACTCCCTAGTAACATTTGAAATAAGCTATAATGTACTGTTTTTTCCTTATTTAAGATTTTTCCCACTGGGTTTTTCTTATTAATGAGGCATTATCTTGATCTAGAAGAATCAAACGTCTTTTCAAGAAATAACATCTCAAATATGTTATTTAAGTTAAATTATATTTTTATCCTTGACTAAGGTTTTTCCCATCGGGTTTTCCTTTGTAAGATTTTTACTGACGTATTAAATTGATACAGAAGTATCAAACTCTATCTGATGCAATAAATTATTGAAATATGACATACTATATTGTACTCTTTTTCATTCACTAAGATTTTTCCCATAGGATTCTACTTAATAAGGTTTTAATGAGGCATTAGTTTGATACAGAAGTATCAAGTTTCATTTAAAGAAATAAGAAAATAAAATATGTCATTGTAGTCTCTTTTTTTCACGAAGATTTTTCCCATTGGGTTTTTCTTAGTAAGGGTTCAATGAGGCATTATTTTGATCCCGAAGTATCAAACTCGTAGAAGGAATATCGTTTTTAGTATGATATATATAATTTCACAAGCTGCACTCTTTTCCTTTTTCAAGGTTTTTCCCATTGATTTTTCCTTACAGAGGTTTTTAATGCTATATCGACTGAATGGATAAATGCAAGCAAGATAATAATGAGGGGGAGCAATCATCATACACGTTTCGAAACGGACAATTTCTAGTTATCAGAGGATTCAAGATCTTGAAGACGCATATTCAAGGGGGAGTGTTATAACATATGTAAATATAAATAGTGAATATGCTATATACTGTTTTGTATTTAGTTCCACATCGTGAGATTAGTTCTAGCCCAAGCTCCTAGACCTCTATATAAATTTGCTAATGTAGTGTAAATAGATAATCCATTCTGAGCAATAACTAATATGTCTTCTGCCCCTCCCTCTTTCTCTGGTGGTTCAAATTTTCTTTATTGCGTAACACCTCTTCATATTTTCCATACGGACGGCATTCCCATTTTTACAGCCGTCGTGCATTCAGAAGATCAAAAAATTAATGCTCCGTTTGATAACCTCCTTCAATTTTTTACTTAATCTGTAAAAAATAAATAACAAAATATAATGCTAAACAATTCAAGAAGAATTGATTAATTCTTAATGGATCGAGCTTTGAAATCTGCAAGAGAAACAGGATCTCTTAACCTCTCGAATCGCTCGCTTAGGTACGTCTTCTCTTTAGACCTCATGTAATTGTTGCGATTTAATTTCGATTTATGGGTGATTATAAGTCAAGGAGTGTTGTTAGAGGAAGAAAATGCTGTTTCACGAACCTTAGATCAAGTGAATCTAAGAATGAAATCAGGAACTTCATTAATGTTAATGCCATCCTTCACAGTTTGTAAAAAATTTATTTGGGCATTGTAAAAGATTCCAGAAATGAACAAGGGGACCATCAAACCCCTATTATCCATTTCTGGAGTCCCGGAGACTTATTGGTACGGGGTAAATGAGATAATTTGTAGCTACAGCCAAATTTGGGATGGTAAATACCTTTTTGAATAGCTTGTAGCAACTAAACTAGACAATATGTAGAAATAATAATAATGATATAATAAATAATAATAATAACACTTGATAGAGTTAGTTTATATATATTAGTTGTTGCAGATGTGAAGGGTGTTAAGTGTAATGAAGTTTATGCATTTGAGCCTTATACACAGGGTTATGTTGATGTGAAATGCCACGTTGATGTTATTTACGTATTGCATGTGTATTTTATTTTCTAAGATATACTATATTTAATTTGTCCATATTTTGCATTTAACCTTTTTGTTATTCATTGTTTAGTTCAGGGGTTGTCCCAAATATATCAGCTGAGTATTGCTAGTAATAACAGCTCGTTGTGGATGAGTATACCTATTGATTTATGAGTACTCTTAATTTCGACAAATTAATAAAAACATCCGACTTTATTGCAACTTGAGTGTATATAGGGGTACACAAATGTCTTTTTTGGTTTGTATTTGCTAAAAAATATTAAAACAAAACCAAACAAACAAAAAAGATTGGTTCGCTTCCTTCTGTTTAATTGGTTAGGCTTTAAAAAAAGCTAGGTTATTTTTTTTGTACTAAATTAATTTATGGTAAAACAAAGATGTTGGATCATGTTAGATTTTAATGATACAATATTTCATATTTAAATAGATTTTGAAGG
Source organism: Allium cepa (assembly GCA_030765085.1). Taxonomy (NCBI): domain Eukaryota; kingdom Viridiplantae; phylum Streptophyta; class Magnoliopsida; order Asparagales; family Amaryllidaceae; genus Allium; species Allium cepa. The sequence goes on along the minus strand of CM060939.1, from coordinate 344,191,025 downwards.
TATTTGAGTCAAGGTGGAATTATGACTCAAATACATTGCATCTTTCGTAAATTTTGAAGAGTGATTAATTGCCTCTTTTATAGATTTTGTAGATTTTAAAAAGTGATTAATTGCCTGTTTTATTTGCATTAAAGAAGTTAAAGAATTATCTACATGAGAATGATTTATTTTGAAAGATGAAAATAATCAACGGCTGACTAAAGAAGACATTTTATCGAGACTATTATAAATAACATACATATGGTTCATTAGATGTGATTTTTTTTTATTTTTCTGGGGTTTTGGAGATTGAGATATCTTCTCACTTTTTAGGCTTTTTCTTAATCATTTGGTGAATTAATAAAGATTTTGTTTGGAGGAATTTGTTTGTCATTATTTTTTCTTCACTTCTTATCTCTTCTCAGATCTAATTGTGTAGGGATCTTATGAAAAACCTTATTAGAGCCTAGAGTTTGGGTATGGAGAAGATAAGTGTTGAAAAACTTAATAGAAGAAATTGAAGGTTATGATATGCGATGATGGAGAACTTTTTATATTTCAATGATCTTCACCAATCATTAGAGAATAAATGGGATAAACCTAGTAATATATCTAAGACAAAGTAGAAAAGGAAAAGGTATTTGTTAATTAGAGAGCATCTCAATGATTTTTTGGCAATTGTGAACCAATTGATGACCGTAAATTTCAAGATAGATGATGAAACACAGATCTTGATGTTAATGAGTTCATTACCGAAAAGTTGAAAAACGCTTCTGGTTATATTGAACAACTCAAATTCAGATGAAGTTGTTTCAATGAGATCGGTGGTTAATAGCCTGCTTAATGATGACATGCAAATGATGAATCTAATGGAAGAAAAAGGCAAGGTTAAAGAGAAAATTGAAAATTCAATTGGAGAGGTGCATCTTGCTAGTAGAGTTAATCCGCAAACATGTAAAGACGATCAAATATATCAAACATGGAGAGCGATTTCATCCGCTGTTACTGTGGAAAACCTGATCATCAGTTGTGATTTTGCAATAAGCTTAAAAAAGACAATGGGAGGTGAAGACATTGGAAAAAGATCAAAATAAACAAAAAGAATTAAGGACGGTGAGGTGCATTTTGATGATGAATTTAATGACGTCCTACATGTGGATAAAGGTAAAAGAAAAAATTGGATGCTTGATTCATGTACTTGCTCCCACATATGCAATCAAAAGTAAGCGTTTATCGATTATGAAGAGCAAGATGCTATGGTGAAATCTGCCGATAGTGGAGACTTGCATGTTAAGGGGATACATTTAATTAGGTTGAAGATGCATAATGGAAGGGTGGCGAAGTTTACAGAAGTTGGGTACATCCTAGAAGTTACAAAGAATCTTGTTTCTATAGGACAATTGAAGGTAAAAGGCTTCAATTTTCGACTCGAGGTGGAGTTACAAAGTTCTAAAGGGTAATAGGGAGATGCTACGTGCAAAAAAGTAAAACAACAATGTATACAAATTGTTCGAAAAAACAATAGAGAATGAATGAACTTTTCAAAGTAGTGTTGAAGATGCAAATTTGTCAGAATCAAGATGGAGCCAGCAACAGAAAGTTGCAAAAACCGCATGGATGCCATTGTGATATGACAACATTTCCGATTTATTGACGAGAGGCATGCTCAGTTGGAGAGGCATGCTCAATTGGAAAGACATACATAATTTGGCAGTTTGGAGGTTGGACAATTTTTGGAATAGAGACATTTGTTTTCATTGTAACATTAGAGATTGTTTGAAGTTTGAGGTTTTATGTGGAGTTTGGATGAAATTTATGGAATATCATATCAATGTGGAGATTGTTAGATTTTAGTGATATAATATTTTATATTTTAGTAGGTTCTGAAGATATTTGAGTCAGTGTGGAATTGTGACTTAAATACGTTGTCTCTTTTATAGATTTTGTAGATGTTGAAGAGTGATTAATTGCCTCTTTTATTGCATTAAGGAACACAAAGAATTATCTACATGTGAATAATTTATTTTGGAAGATGGAAATAATCAATGGTTGATTAAAGAAAATATTTTATCAAGGCTATTATAAATATGCATGTATATGATTTATTAGAGATGTGAGGTTGGGGGGGGGGGATTATGGGGTTTTGGGGATTGAGACATCTTCTCAATTTTTAGGCTTCTTTTGTAATCATTTGGTTAATTAATAAATATTTTGTTTGAAGGAATTTGTTTGTCATTGTTTTTTCTTCACTTCTTAGCTCTTAAGATCTAATTGTGTAGGGATTCTAGAAAAAACCCCAACAGATCCATCGTTCTAGAAAGACGTTTCAGTATTATAATTTTTTGGAGAGTTCTTCAAATTTAAACAATCACACCAAGTTAAAAATAATAATATGTTAAAGTAACCAATAATTATATTAATATTGATGGCTGCAATCTCTTTAAAAATAATATTTAAGTTTTATGTCTGGTTTAATCGGTTGGTTTGATTTTAAGATATTAAGAACCTAACACCATAAGAAAACAAATTAATGCTAAAATAACATCAAATTCTACCAATAAACTAACTAAACCGAACCAAATTAACCAAAATTAGTTTTATTTGTTTATTCGGTTTGAACCTATAAATGCTTACCATACTGTACTCAACCACTCGATAAAACAAAAGTATTATTATGCATGCTTCTATGATTTTATCTCTTTAACTCTCAAATGTAATTTCAAAAAGATGCTACACATGTATGTGTGTGTATTTGGATTGTAGTAACTAATTCAACTATGCGCACAATAGTATAGGAAAATAAGCATTGCATATCGTTGTGTTAGTCAATATTCCAATTTATTTTTCTACTTCCACATGATGCATGCATATGTCATGTTTCGTCAACGTACCTTGAAGAAAGTAAAATGTGTTATTGTTCAAATCAATATGTTACATTACATATGTAAACATAGAGAAACATTGTCCTACATGAAGTAGAGAAAGACTTACCTTCACCCACTTGCAGCTCATGCTTTAATGATGTATTTTGGATGATTTGTTTCCATACACATTATCTATTGAATTATGGTAAGGTAGAAGAATTTCCACTCAGTTCTTTTACATTCAAGTCATTAAATAATAGTACGTGGAAGCATGTTCAATTGTTTCATTACATTTAAGAAATTCCAAGTCTCATTTATTCTCTTCTACTATTCTACATTCAAGTTCATATCTGTCTATTGAATAATAGTAAGTAGAATATTTTTCGAGATTTTCATTGTTTTAAAAAATTCCAAGCCCCTCTTTGGTTCCCTTCCACTCTTTAACGTTAAATCTTTGTAGCTTATAATTTCTACAACTATTTACAAACCTCACCTTTAATTTAATTATTCAATTATTTCACATTCAAGTTTTTATAGTTTATAATTTTATAATTATTTTCAATTTTTTTGCTTCCATTATTTTACACATTTTGGTGCATATAATATTCTATTTCTATAATTGATCTTTCATTACAAATGAACATATGCATGACTTAATATAATTCATAGATTTAAATTATATTTTTACATTGCATAATAAATTTTACTTTTAATAATACATTTAAAAATGATTATTACAATATTATCATGTGGAGCACACGAGTTGCATACTAATTAAGATTGTGTAAAATAGTGATACATAATTATCATGTTTTGGATTTATATAGAATGTTTATCTAGGATGCACATTAATTGAATACCGGGGCAACCATGACAAACCATGTTTCACTCTTGTATAGATATTTGGTAATTTACTTCAGAGAATGTTGAAGTATTCCATATAAATAATTGGATCTACTTCTAATTAGCTTATTTTTGTTTGTGTATTTAAAAATCACAGTTGCCAAGCCGTAAAAAACCTTAAAAAGCTTCCGGTTGGCATCTAGCGCTTTTTTTGCGTCTAGGGCATTTTTGAACGTCTTCAACATTGTTTTTTTCGATTTCAGCAAAGAAAATCTACACTTCAAAAGCGATACTAAAATTAAAATTTAAAATTCAATGAACTACATTTCACTTTGATTGTTACTCTTTAAATTCATTGTAGAATTAAAACTTAAGATTTTAAATTCAAATAAATTTTTTAACTTTAAACTTAAAATTCAATTTAAAATTAAAACTTAAAACTTCAAAATTCTAAATTAAAACTCAACTTAAAACTAAAACTAAAAATCTAAATTCAATTTAAAACTTCAAAATTAAAATTCAATTTAAAATTAGAACTATAAATTCAATTTAAAATTTTAACATAAAACTTAAAATTAAAAATTTAGACTTTAAACTTATAATTTGATCTAAAATTTTAATCTAAAATTTTAAATCAATTTGTAATCAAAACTTTGAACTCTAAAACCTATAAGTTTAAATTTAATTTTAAACTTAAAATTTAAAACTTAAACTAAACTACACTTTGAAATATTTTCAAGTTAAAACTGAACTAAATTTTAGACTTTATAATTTAAATTTAAACTTTAAACTAAATTAAATTTTAATTTTAAACTATGGGATTAAATTTAAGCTAAACTAAAATTTAAAACTTTAAACTAAATTAAATTTATGTCTTATAACTTTATATTTCATATTACAAACTTCAAAGTAAAAAAAATAAAAATACCTTGATTGATAGGTTGAGCTGGAAGTTGTCTTTCGGTAGAAATAAAGGTAGCAGGATGTGCAAGGTCTTTGTTTGGCTAACGGATCTAGGTTGGCGACGGCGATGGAGCTCGGTCGGCGGACTTTTCAAGACCGAGAGTTGTTTTTAATGTTATGCGAGAAGATTGGTGCCTTAATATGTTCGACAATTGTCAAATATGCCACAATCGGGCTCGATTTTGGGCTGAAGCCTTAAATTTTTCAACAAACATTGAAACGCGCTTTATCGGGCGTCGACTTTTTGGCGCTTAAGTGCCTGAAGCACTTTTCCGGTGCCTTGTGCATCGCAGGCCCCTTGAGGAAGAGAAATGCCCTAGGTCGGCGTCTAGGGCTTTTTGGCACGTAGGCATGTCTAGGCGAGCGCTTTAATAACACTGGTAAAAACTCCTAATAAGGGTAACTGTTTAGCGCCTGCTTTCTATCGGATTAGAAAATAGCCGAATTTTTTAATTAAAAATACCCGCAAGCGCATAACGTACAATTTTATTAAGTGGCGAGTACGGGTCGATCCGTAGAGAATTGTATTGATTTAAAAATTGTACTCAATCAAATTAAACCAAAATTCAAGATGTGTTAACTACAAATTTCTGCAAACTAATAAAAGCTAAAAGTGGATAAAAATACGAGAATAGAAAGCAATGTAGAGGCAAATCCCTTTTCATGATCACATAAATCAACATATATGAAATTATGACCTTCTTTTGTCACTAAATTTAATTGATGTGTTTATAATAAGTATGTCCTATTTGTGCTATTAATTAGCGCAACGTAAACCATCAAACTATAACACACCCACTAAACCACTTGTTAACTTTCATGAAAATGATAATGAAGTTGAAAATAAAATATATTCTAAGTATGATCTATTTACCATTGATTAGTAATATTGAACATCAAATTTTGATTCTCAAATCCACTTCATTACCAACATCATATGGAGATGAAGATGTAATTTGTGTTGTGTTTGTTTAAGCATACAACAATATAGGCTATCAAATTCAAAATTAAAACAATAAAATATTTACCATATCAAAACTTCCATTAAAAAGCGATGAAAAAGAGAAAGAGAGTTTATATTTGTAATTTGTGCCTCAAACTAAACTAATTAAAGAGAAGACTAAGAGCTCATTACATGAGACACATGAAATATTTATACAAGCCTAAAATCCTAATGCATATTTTTGGGGACTATCCAAAATACCCTTAAGGAAGTGTCACCACCAAATTGTCATTAGTTTCTAATTAATCATCCATTAAGTGTGCATGCAATTTTAATGTCCACTAACATGTGCATTAGCTTCTAATTGTAGATCAATGTAAGTGGGTAGGTGGGGTCCTTCATGATGCATCAGTTGATTTATTTCTTCATTCCTTTGTTTTCTTCTCTTGTGCATGCATATTTTCATGAAGCCTTTTTAAATTCGAATCCGAATTCCTATAAAATAACATAAAAATATCCACGTAAAGTTTTCTCAAATGAATATATGCACAAAAAGGACCATTTTATCCATATACGAAGATGAATATACGATGATTTGAAAATAATTGAAATTTGGGTTTAAACATGTTAAAATACTCCTATATGCTCATTTATTTAATTAAATTAGATTAAATACATGCACCCAATTTAAACTTAAGATGTTAAGTCCGCGTGCGTAGCACGGGTGCACCAATTGAAAGGGAGTGCAGATTAAGGATCTTAAGACTTATTTAACACTAGAGAGAGAGGTGAATAGTGTTTAATGGATTCTAAGACTTATATGGACTAAATTGAAATTATGACACAAACAAATGCAGAACTTAATCACAGAATCAAACACAGATGCAGAAAGTAAATAAAAAGCAGTAAAAGAAAGAACACACCAGATTTTATACTGGTTCGGAGTTACCCTATGTCCAGTCCTACACCAAGGCAAACACCTCGTATAGATTTTTACTATACCAATGTCGAGATTATGATCCTCAATTTCTAAAGGCCTTGAGATACTCTCATGTCTTCGAGTCCGGGGCAAACTCTCTTGATTACGTGACACAAGATCACCCAATTGATTTACAGGCACAACCATACTTTATAAAGAGATTCGATAAATTTTTGATTACAAATTGATCCTATAACTCTGAATAACACTTTGACCTTCGAGATAGGACAGAGAATCAAACAAGAATGATATTCTAATTTGATTCACTTGAGAATTCTGCAGAATTTCGACACGATCTTAAAAATATGAAATTTTTAGAATATGGATTTGTGGAGGAGTGAAGAAAATAGTTAGTTAAAAAATTCGTTTGTGAAGGCTATTTATAGACCAGTAACGGTCATAACCATTCGTGAAGAGATTTAAACGAATAGACATTTCTTTTGAAAATCGAAACTTTTGAATTTAACGGCCACCATGTCGATATGGGGTATCCCATGATGTCCACATCCCTTAGTTAAAAACTATGTAAAATTTGTTTTGAAAATGGTTTTTAAAGGAAAACAAGATGAAATGATTCTGAAGTAAAATAAACTAATTTTCCTATGTTTTAAAATAAAGAAAAGTAAAAAAAAATATTTTTAGAATGTATATATATAAATTTGATTTTAAATCTCAAGTATATATATATTATAAAAGAATTTTTAAAAATCGAAAGATAGTTTTAAAACAAACAAAGTTTAAAACAAGAGTTTATTTAAAAACAAAAGCAAAGAATATTTTGAGGCTAAAACATCTTTTTGAAAAGATAAATTTTTAAAGCTAAAACATTAAAAAAACAGTTTTGAAAATCATTTTGAAAAACCATTTCGAAGTAGTTTTGCAAGTTTCTTCCTGTAGAATATTTTATCACATCAGGACTCGAGAATTTGTACAAAACCAGAATGTTCGTGGGTTTATAAGCCACTTGTTGTAGGTTTGTAAGCTACTTGTCGTTGGTTTGTAAGCCGCTAAGAAGGTAGAAATAGATTCCACCCCAAATGAAATTTGGAATGAAGATTTCCATGTTATTATGAAGTTTTAACAAAACTAGATACTTATCTTGAAATCTTGATTTTGATACTCATGAGTCTTTAAACTTGATTTCTTCCTTCTTGATTTTTGTACTGTACAGTCTTCAATAATCAGTATTTGCCTTATATATATCCTGCATAATAACATTCATATATATCTAGACAATAATGTTAGTATATAAGTTATAATAAAATAAGTTACAAAGGTTGTTATCATCAAAAACACTATCTCCAGTTCCTAACAATCCCCTCCTTTTTTATGATGACAACCTTATAAAATATACTTACCACTTCGATCATACCATAACTTCTCCTTACACCAACAACCCCCTTACTCCAAGCCTACTATTTTATATAACTTCTCCCTTTTGTCATCAACAAAAAATAACCTATAAATCTTGAACTTAATAGAAAATGAGATAAATAAACATATGACATAACAATAATAACCATGTATGAGTGAAATATAACATCCTAAGTTAAATGAAATTCAAGATTTTATACACCAAAAATTGTTTTTCGAAGAACGTTAATTAAGATAACATTTATATACAAATTAACAAACCAATATACAATCAAGAAAGAGAAAAACGAAAAACGCTTAACGAGGACCCTTAACTATTAGTGATTTATGGACCGAACAATTTGGATAATGGAGAAAAAAGTTTCCACGTTGTTCGATCAAGTTTCCATTAGCGTCAAAAAGGACCTCTCCAACGCAAATCATGCCATTGGCTTCGTCCATATGAACATTCGAATTCGACAGAGGATGTTCTTCTTCTTGATCCTTTTGTGGTTCATCTAGAGACTCTTCTTCTTCAGAATCCATGGCTTGTGATGATTCTTCGATGACAATGGGATTGGCATGGTTATCCATAAGGAAGTTTTGTAAATTCCTAAGGATTCTGCCTTGCCTATCTTGTTCTCTAACCATTTGCAGTTAACTCACTTGAATTTCCATCATCATTTGAAGCAAATCTTTCATCTTTTCTTGTAATTTGATGACTCGTACGTGTGTGGAACGTTGAAAAGGACCAGAATAAGGAGAAGTAGGTGAAGAAGGTTCATTATTAGAAGAGGAAGCCATTAATTTACCGTTTTAGAAGTTTATTATAGAGAATAGAACAAAGAAAAGAAGTAAAAGTCGAAATATATAAACATATAACCAAATAACTTCTTTTAAAGGGAAATTTAAATTTGAAAATCTCGGCCTGTATGTCGACATAGGGGGATGGGTCATGTCGACATGCCTAGTTCAATTTTTGAGAAATTTTTATTTATATTAATTATTAACAACACTTGTATTATTTATAATTTATATTTCAGTTAATGAACATATACCTAATTTTCTTCTAAATTTAGTAAAGTTTTTTTTCATTTAATGGTTTGGTTAATATATCAGCGATTTGTTTTTCAGTATTAATATATTCAAGTGTTATGACTTCTTTACTTATATTATCTTTAAGAAAATGATGTCTAATATCAATATGTATTGTTCTAGCATGATGAGTTGGATTTTTAGATAGGTTTATTGCACTAGTATTATCACAATAATTGGTGATTTAGTTATAGTAATTCAAAATATTTTAAAGTTTGTTGCATATATATAACTTGAGAACAAGCCAAAGCAGCAGATATATATTCTGCTTCAGTTGTTGACAAGGATACAGTGTTTTGCTTCTTACCAAACCAGAAAACCAGAGGATGTCCTAGAAAGTGACAACTTCCACTTGTACTTTTTCGGTCTGATTTACAACCAGCGTAATCAGCATTACAATATGAAATTAAATCAAATACATCGTTTTTAGGGTAAAATAAAACATAATCTAAAGTATGTTTTACATATCTTAAAATTCTTTTAACAGCTTTTAAGTGAGTTTCTTTAGGTTGAGATTGGTATCTTGCACAGAGACAGACACTATGCATGATGTTAGGACGACTTGCTGTTATATAAAGCAGCGAACCAACATTTCCCTGTATAATTTTTGATCAACATCTTTTGATTTATCTTCTTTACTTAAAACTATATTAATTGTCATTGGAGTTGGTTTCCCACTAGAAATCACGAACTTCACTTAAATTTTGTTTAGTCATATGAAGATAAAACTGCATATTTGTAGATTGAATTTATTTTGATTAGTTTATTTGTTGAACACTAATGGAAAATGTTTATAATCCGCTTAAGTAATCTTGAAGCACACATGGAATATCAACTTTTTTTGAAGAACAATAGATTTATGTAAAAAAAATTAACATATATGTCAACTATTCCTTACTTGGTAGCATTACATTATTGAGCATGCTTATTAATTTAAGTGATGCATAAGTTCAAAATGGTTTCATCTTATATGAAGTATAATTTCAAATATGTACGCATTTGGTATAATAATAGTATTCCATATATGAAATAAAGAAACCATGCTAAATCTGAAATAGCATTTCGAAACCGGTTCAATCAACAATATTCTAACATTTGTAGTAGTATATTTATTGTCACAAACTAATGCTCATTAAATTAGCAAAATATTTCAGTAGCATCAAAGGTTATATTTTTAATTGATATAGCATATTATAATATAAGAAATATAAGTACTTAATAAATATTTTGCACTATATTATTTTTGAGCACTAAGGTAAACTCGACAGTTTTATAAACTCCCGAGTGAGTGCACCAGAAAGTCCCTCCACTTTAGGTAATAACAAATTGATTTAATTTTGTTATTGGTGATTGATCCTTGCACCACTTTATTATCTCTAATGTCATAATCAGATAAGCTACCACTCGAGGACATTATAGTCTTATATCTGGAATAGGTAAATAATTCTAGCATTTACTTCAAATAATCATGCACCATATAATAACCGAAACAATATAAAATTTAGCATAATATAAAGCAAAATAATTATCATCATGAGAAATACTTGTGGACATGCATAAAATACTTTAGATGACATCGTATTGAAAATAAATATAAAGTCCGAATGACATAAGAAAATATAATCAACAATGCTAGCCATTAAAATGTCATTATAAATGCTTGTAATATTTTTGTTTTTTACATCAAACGTCGATAAAATATAATATTTTTAACCCAACACAATTATTATGCATGTAAGACAAAAATTGTAATTGCATTTTAAAATATATTGGATAAATAATGTCACCCTTCAAACATAAAAAAAATATGTCAATAATGTCTCGTTGCCCTTAAAGTATAAGCAAACGTTACCCTAATTTTAGTTTGATATGTTTTTGTCGAAGAAAATTATTTATAGCTATATTTATTCTCAAAAACTGAATTTTTTTACTAATTTTATTGAAGGAAAGCAAAGTATTTTTGAAAATAGGAAATGAGGTTCGATATTACTAATTTTCATTGATACATATATTTGTCATATCAAGGATACATTTGCTAGATTTACAAAACACTTCTTGATATCTATTTCCGCATTGTGTTATGTTTGTTAAATGTTATTGATTGCAAATAAAAGGAAATAGATAAAACAAGTTAGTTGATATCATATTATTTTATAACTGATCGGAGTTAAAGAGATTTACTATGTAATTAATTATGTCGTTAAATTGTATTAGAATACAATTCTCAGATTATTTTGAATTCCAAATTGATCAACTAAAAGGCAATTAATTTCTTTTATTTATTGCATGGAAATAATATTTGATATGATCCTTAATGTTTAAAAATAGTTCGCTTATAACCTTAATGGATAACTTTATCTCTATGTTATAGTTATTTATATATAGAACACTTCATATTACATGTTACCTCATAAAGTTTTCATCTGAAATGTTAATGATAAAAGAAAATAAATAAAAATAATTAAATGATTACTTATTAATTAAATAATCTACTAACGTCAAAGAGAATTAGCATGTAATTATTTCTCACAATAATAAAACATTTATAAATAAGTATGTTTCAAAAGCTCATATTTAAAACTAAAATATTAACAAATTTTAATATTGTCTGCCAAAGATAGAACATAAATGTTGCTCATGCATTTATATTTTTCCCCAACTATAGTGTGAAATTCATTATCCAAATAATTTTCCACTTCATATATATTTTTTTTTCTTCCAACTTGATTTTTTATGCACTTATATTTCAGTATCAAATAAAGATCAACTTTACCTCAATTCGATTGTATAAAAACACTTTTTTTTGTGTATATGCATTAAACTACTAATTACCGCCTAAAAATAAATAGAGGTTCCAAAATTCACTGTCAAATTAAAATAAACAAAAATATGAAATTTGATATAAAATGCGAAAAGGAAGAAATAACTTAACTTTATTTGTAACAGATTTTATATAACAATAAAAGCTTCTGCTATGCACCTGAAATATGGTTGATGAAAAAAATTTAACTTATTAAATAATAAGAAATAAACTGACTTGGTATTATTCTCTCATCAAATTGGATTTCAGTTTAAAATGACCTTGAATTCAAACTAATCAAAATTAAAAGCAATTAATTTGTTTTATTTATTGCATGATAACAATATTTGTAATGATTATAACTATTGTGAATAATTATATATGTAATCTATAGGATTGAAAACTATTCTCGAATTGCAAAAATATTTAAACAACGTAACAATGGAAACTTCGCAAAAATTAGAGGTGAGAAATATTCAGTTCGAACCGAATTAATCGACCAAACTTGTTCTTTTGGTCGGTTCATTATGAAATTGTATCGGTTTGAATTCAACTTGTAAAATAATTATATTTTGGCTATCGGTTTAACAGAACTTTTATTATATTATCTAAATTCATGGCATTGTAATACTCTTAATAATTTGTTTAGTAGTAAACACCAAACTTTATCTATTGGAAATATATTCGTTTTTCTTATAAACTTAAAAAGTACTCGAAATGGTTTCTCTAACCGTAAATTCATATTTTCCTATAAGTAAATTGATCATTTGAATAATAACCTATGTTAATTTATCTTACTTACCTTTTTAGTCTGGTTAATTCGGTGACTGACTGAATTAACCGAAATTAATTCAGTTTGGTTCAGTTTTGATTTTTGACCTCATAACCAACAAACCGACCGAACTCTCACCCTTAATAAAAATCATGGGTAATTACCTCATTACCGCGTAAGATTACCAAGACTTTGGTAATAATCATGAATGCGTGTTGCTTATGAATATTTTGTAGTCTATTAAATTATACAACAAATAAATGTAAAATATATTGTGTAAATACAATTGAACAAAAAGTGCAAATTATTTCTTGAATTATGAAGAGAACATGATATGATCTAACAGTGAATTAGAAGAGAAATCATATATCCTATATAATGGATAGACAGATAAATTAAACAGATAAATGATTGATAGAATATAGAGATATAATGACATACAGATTAATGGAATGGATTTAAAGTAGGAAAATATAGACTTTTTTGCATTATAAATTAATCAATTTGTTTTATTTGTAAGGAGCAAGTGAGAAACCTAGTTTTAATGTGAGGACAAAATTTAGTAAAAGACGTTAATAATATTCTTAAAATATAAATAAAACTTATGGTTTGAACTAAAAACACGTTTATTTTGGAATGGATCTAAAAAAAGTCATAAGTACACTTTAAGGTACTGAAAGAGGAAGAGGCGAGAGGAAACATGTGAGTTTATTTTCTAATGGAGCATAAGAGCAAAAAATGCATGCCGATATTATGTTAGCTTGTATTTTTTAAATGAGCACGATGTTAATTTAAATATTCAATAAAATTTGAAAGGGATAAGCGGACTTTATTGTAAAATTTGAGCTATAAATTATGGGAATTAAGGATTTAGGACAACATTGAAGACGAGGGAGATAAGTTTTCCATATAACAGAATAAAAGAAGCATAGTAAATACATGCTTCGACGTGTATTTACCTATAATAGATTTTACAAAATAACCGAAGATTCCTTGGTATCGACGTAATAAACCATATAATGCCCTGCAAAATACGAATAAAATAATATTCAAAATAATATAGATTATAACCAAAATAAGAAAATAAAATATAATTTTGGATGCAAAACTTGATGCAAAAATTTGAAATCATAAATCTAAAATTCAAACAACAATTTCATTCTCAATTAAAAAAAGATAATTAATAAAATAAAAATCAAATCTTTCAATCAAGCTCGGTCGATCCAATAAGCCAATGTTTCTTGCAGGCTTTTAGACAAAACTTCTATCAAAATAGTAAATTTAAAAGTAATCCGTAGAAACATAATCTCTGCAATATGTGAATAAAATAATATAAATTTTTAGAAGAATAAAAAGTGAAAACTATTGATGTTTCTCAGTTTAATTCTAGCAAGAATAAAAGCTTATTGAGAATGAATAAAAATTATTTGGAAGTACCGTTAGTTCACCGTAGACTTTTCATTAATTGTAGCATATGTACGAAAGCGAAAAAAGAAGAGATAGTATTATACAAAAGCTATCTACGAAATGGATGGGAAAGAAATTGAAGATAAAAATTAACTAAGGAAATAATAAAAACTTTATATAAACACGGAGAATAGGAATAGAACTATTGTTAAAATATAAAGCACTAATTATTACGAATTTATCAAAAGAAATAAATGTGCATAAGTATAGCTTTTGAAATTTTGTCTATTACATTATTGATATAAGATATCTAAGTTAATGTTCATGTCATTTGTGGAATAAAGGAAATGTTTCAGAGGGAAAATAGAAAATGTGTGCCATAAATTAAGCACAACGAAATATTTAGACAGAAATAAAATGACAAAAAATGATTAGCTTGTCATGGAGATTGAACGGTATATATAGTAGAATAGAAGAGGAACAAAAATTTCGTATGGTAGTAATGAAAGATGTGAATATACATGGAATAAAAGGAATAAAGTATAGAAATGTACAAATTGATAAACTCACTTTTAAGTTTTTAATAATAATATATACATAAAAATAGATGGAGTAGATAATATGTATATAAAAATAAATGAAATATTTTAGTCTAACCAACAATTAGATAACCAAATTAATTATAGGGTGCTACATTAAACCTAAAAGAAAAAGGAAATAGTAGAGAGTAAGCAATAATGAGTCTTTATCACTTTACATAATATACAATAGATAGATAGATATATAACCATTTGAATTAAGGTATTAATATGAAGAAATGGAAATATTTAAACATTAATTAGTGAATTTATATAGAAAGAAGTAATATTTAAAAGGGGAAAATAGGAGGGCAAAAAAATGAAGAAATAAACAGCTTGAACTAAGGGAATAATAAATAATGAATATGAACATCGAGAAGAGGAAGAAAACTGCTGTTAAATATAAAGTAGTAATTATTACGAATTTATCAAAAAAATAGATGTGCATAAGTGTAGCTTTTGAAATTTTGTTTCTTAGATGATTATTATAAGATTCATTACTTGCTAAATGTTGATGTGATTTGGTTGAGAAACAAAAAACATATAAACTTGAATATGGGGAAGTCAAAGGGAAAAGGAAAAAAAGAATAATTACATGTGACATTTGGGTTTCAGATTTAAGGTGGTCTATGAGTAAAGGATTTCATACTCATCTTTAATAGTATGAGAAGGCAAAAAACATATAACCTTGTGTATTGAAAAGTCAAAGGGAAAAGAAAAAAATAGAATAATTACATATGACTTTTGGGTTACAAATTTAAGAAGGCCTGTGAGCAAAGGATTTCATACTCGTCTTTAATAGTACAGTATAGATTAGATTAAATATGAAAGTAAAAATACGCATATTTACGTGCACATCAAATACCTCCACACTTATCTTTTTATTTGTCCTCGAATAAACTAAAACTAAGATAACGTCATTTGCGTAGGGAGTACGATTGCATTGAGCGTATGCAACAAGCCGTTAAATCTCTAGGTGTCCCTAGTAGGACGAGTGTTGTCTCGTGAAGGTTTTCAACGGATACTACCCACAAAATCCAAATGCGAAATGTAAAATTCCTAAATGCAAGATTTATTTACAAAGATATGAATGCAAGTTTTTGAAAATATTTACTAATGAAGAATTTACTTTTAAATTGCCATGAATAAGTTAAATATAAGTTTTGGTCATCATCATGAAATTTTTAGTCATTTTACTTGTCAAAGTTTCAAATAAAAATTAAGTTATCATCACAATTAGACTCTAGTTTGGCTGGTTGTTTCGGTTGATAACATAGTATAACTATGAAATGGATCCTTAGTTGATTATCAAAGTTTTTAAAGTGGTATTTTCATTTCTTTTGAATAACAAGTCAAATCAAATAAGTGAAAATAGTGTTTGGATTTCAATTATTTACTCTTTCTTATTTGAAATTTTTATTGATATTAACAATATTTAGATATGCCTAACTCAGAAAACTGAGGCCAGATATACTACCCATGCACTGCCTTGCAGGCTTACGTGAGGGGAATACCGAGCATGACGAGTGTACAAGTATGTACACCTATCGACTGTAGACGTTATTAATGAAAGACTTATATACATACACTTAACTCAGATAAACTGAGGCCAAATATACCAATCATGCACTGTCTTTCCGGCTTACGTGAGTGGTACAAAGCATGACGAGTGTACACACTTGTGTATGAACCCATGACTCTAGGCGTTAATAAAATATATACAAACTTTTTTTGGTCTTTTAAAGAGAGTTTTGCAATATTATCTTAGCACCATTTAACTTAGAAGATCAAAAATGTAATAGCCTTTACTTTAAACTAACCACTCTTTTAAATAAAGATTTCAATTAGGATTAATTAACATCCGTTGACCTTCCCATGTACTAGTTAAATCATCATTACTTGTAATCAAACTTTATTTTTATTTTTGTTAAGACAAATAAATTTTCAAAAACTACAATTTAATAACCAAAAATATATATTTATCCTATAGTGTTTCTTCCAAAGTAAATATGCTAAAAAGGAAATTTGTTTTTAGGATTTTTTTTAAGAAAATTGAGTTTTGGAAAGAAAATGCAAAAAATAAACCTTGAAAATTCAAAAATAAAGATGAGGTTTCCCCCACATTTGATTTTGACCGTGTCCCCACAGTCAACCCAAGTGAAAGAAAAAAATAAAAATATGACCTATATTTACATGAAAATGAAAAGATCATTATTTACAGGACATCGGAAAATAAACCGTTAAAGAGTAAATGAAACGGTCTTTCGAAGACCAATTCATTTGTCTCGTCAAGTATGAGAGACACAGCTTAAGCACCGAAAACCAAACCATAAAAGATTTCAAAGTTGAATGTTGATTTGGAAAAACGAACGTCATTTTATTAAAAATCGTATGAGTTGTTTTATTTTCGATGATTTTTTGGGCTGATCGAACAATTGGCTGAAATTCAAGTTTTTTTTCACCAAATTCAAATTCAAATTCATCATTGACAAATTCTTTAAAATTATCGATTTCAAAATCAAAATAGTGATTTAAATCTTTCCCTTCGGAATCCAATAACTCATCTTCGAAAAGTTTAAAAAATTTATGTTCACTAAATTCATCTTCTTTTATTGGATTATCCACAACTTCATTGCATGTATCATGTTCAAAATCTAAAGTAGTTGTATTCAATTTTTCAAATCGAAAAAAGAAAAATCAAATTTTAAATTTGGTTTCACTCTCTTAATAGAATTTATATTCAACTCAATTACCATATTTTCAACAACTTCATTAAGATTGTCATTTTCAATTTCAAAAGTTGCTATTTGAAAATCATCAATTTTGGTAAAAGGTGGATTATCACTTTGACACGTCACATGTGGGATTTGATTTTGTTTCTCAAGTTGTTTCATATATGTTTCAAACAACAAATCCGTGTGATCTTTGTTAATTTCTTTCATTTGCTCAATAAAATTAAATTTATAATTATTAATTTGAGAATTTCCAATTCAAAATTGTTGATAACAATTTTTTTCCATTGCATCATAGTTGAAATTTTTCTCATTGCCAAAATCATTTAAAAAGTGGTTCACATTTCCATTTTGACTATGAAACTCATTTTGGAATTCGAAGTTGTATTGGCGTGATTACAATCGAAAACATTTGAATTTTGAAGTGAATTCAACTTCCGATTATTTTGAAATTCTTGACTTGAGTTATTGCACAGATTATGCAAATTATTTATCATTTGAATTTGATGTTCAAGTAAAGACCAAATCGTTTCAATACTGTTTTCAAGAGTTGAGGGTTGATTATCATTTTGAAATCTTTGTTCAAAATTCAAATTGTTTAAACAATAGTTGTCATTGAAATATTCATACGAATTTGGAGTGAAATTATATGGATCATATTGATTTTCACAACTATTGTAAAATTCATATGGGTAGGGAAATTCAGACATTTTCAAAAACTGTTTTTTAGAGATAAGGATAGAAAAAATATTTTTACAAAAGAACAAGGTTTTTTTTCTAAAAAAATGCTTAAAGGAAAATCTTTTTTTTTTTGCTTTCCAATTTTTTTGATATTTTTGTACAGATGAAATGAAAGAAATTTATTTTACAAATGGAAAATGTTTCTTTGTTTTTGGAAAGGTTATATTTTTTTGTTTTTCTAAAAAAACGAACTTAATTTTTTTTTTGATTTTTGATTTTGTTTGAAAAATTTCAAAGGAAAGAATTTAAAAAGTACATTTTTTTTGGATTTTGTTGTTTTTTTAAATATGCATGAACTAATGCAACTAAATGAATGCATATATGACTTAATTACAATTTTCTGTTCTTAATAGCTCATAACCTAAAATTGTATAATCACACTTTGTCTTAATTCAACAAAATAGTTCTTAACGGGCATGAGTTATCGGCGCACCACGAATCGTCGTAGCAATGCAACCAAAGGTTTAAGTACCTTTAGAGAAACAATCAATATAATATTTACGAATCACCGTAATATTTATAATTGAATATTGCTCTGCCATAGCCTAGGCACCAAAAATATAAATTGTTCAAAGAAGAGAAATTGTCAAGATACAATTAAGCTCCAGGTGAGCTCATGACACTCTTTAGTCAAGTGTCTAACCGTTATTATTAGTCAAAATTCTAGAATGAAATGCGATATGTGGGCCAAGGAAGGGGTGATAAAATTCTCAAACTTATGTGGATTTGAGTGTTGCTCTTAGAAAAAAAAAGATGAAATAAATGTAAAACAAGAATTAATCGTGAATTAACAATGCAACTACAAATAAATTTTGAATTTTTTTTGAATTCAAGCAATCAACAATGCAAAACAAATAAGAATAAGGGATAAAGGAACGATACCAGAGCGTGTAGAATTATTAGCAATTTATTTTAAAACGACAAACTTATACATATGTGTGTGCGTGCGTGTGTGTGTGTATATATATATGAATACACACACATATATATAAGCAAGCAAAACATTTTTTAGCATGCTAATCTCTTTGCTTCTGCAACCTGAAAAAGAGAGTCGAATATGAACAACAAATTAAAACAAAATCAAACAAAACCCTCCCCTTTTTCGACAAAAAAAACTAGAAAGAAAGAACGTTGTTTAAAAGAAAACTTAAATAAATAGAAATTGAACTAAAACTTGAATTGCACTATTTTGACCTTTATTTCTCAAATAAGTCTGCAACTATCCCTTTATAAGTACTTAGTTCATGGATGATCAACTTACGACCCTTTGACCTTAATAAATTATAGATTTGCTCATAGAAGGATGGACACAGGCTGAACTTTCAGAACCATTGGAGAACATAAGTGATTATTTCTCTGAAAAATTTGATACCAAAACATGCTTAGAAATAAAAACCATTCCACCACATCTTGAAAAAACGACCTTTGATCCAGCCAAACGCTTAGTCAAAGTAAAAGCATATAATTTCTATTTAAATTATCCCTTGTGGAATAAAAACTTTGTGCCTCATAATTGTTCTACCAATTGAATAACAGAACAGAATTATGAACGATATAGAGCATATGTTCTTGGTTCAACCAAGGATGGGAGGTTAAGGAAGACAAAGAACTCATGATATATTTAGAATCACCAGTTATGAAAATATACATTGGTAGAACCATTGAAGAGTTTGGTCCTCGTTTTCAAATATTTGATACCCAAGCCAAGTATGATAACTAATTTCAAAAGAATCAACAAATCCAAAGAAGACGACAGGATATCTGTGCAAAACATTGAAGATATATGAAAGCATAGACATCCACTTATTTCAGAAGATGTGACAGAAAACATCTACTTATTCCAAAAAATATGACAAAAAACATCAACTTATTCCAGAAAATGCGACAAAAAGCATTTATTCCTATCCACATCATGTTATGCTGGCTTTCTTTCTTTTAGTGCGTCCTTCTTTATGTAAAAGTATTAGGTGTGCTGACGCCTTTATTGATATTTGTAAAAGCGTGTATCTAGCAGGCTCCATCCTGCCTATAAGTATGAGTGAGTATCTGATGTAAGAGATAGAAAAACCCGAGTTGTATTGTAAGCAATATTGTGAAAAGCTTTCTCTTTTTAATTTTTCCTTTTAATGACGGTTTTCCTGATGTTCTGCAACTAACATTCGCACGTATAAAGTCTTGTAAGTTTTTTACTCAAGGGTGCACTAAGTAAATTATAAGTCTAGAATTAGGAACTCTAAAATGCATGTTTGGAAGCCTTCTAATTTTTGACTTATAATTTTGTTTCTTTACCAATTTCTGTATAAGTCCATCCAATCTCTGTATAGATCCATATCTAAGTATTATAAGTTTTTCTACTCTTCAATTTGTTGTTTAAGTATTGTCTGTATGTTTCGTAAAGTTTTAAAAATGTTCTATCTGTTATAGGTTTTTTAACTTCTTTAAAATTAGTTAATGCCATATTCCTATTTGTACTGCAAACAGTATGGTATAAGTCTAATTCTGGATCATCTGTTAATTCTATTATTTCACTTGTGTATTTATTTTTAAAGATAATCACTATTTCATATTGGTATTTTTCAGATAAGTTCAGCCCTTTCATTATATATATTATTTTAGCTATAAATTTTTCTTCTAAATGTTGTTTTAATATTTTCATCTGTTTTTGAAAAGGGGAAGTAGATTTTATGATAAACTTCGATATGTAAATAAAAAAATTGTTCTTTTTTATGAGAATGATAAATATAAGTCTTTGTAGTACTTGAAATAGTTGGTTTCAAGCATGGTTAATGTTTATCTTCTTCCTTTATACTGTTCTTAGTACATAGTCACATTGCAGTTGTTATTCTGATGATATAAAATTATTGAATCCTCACCTTTTCTTTCTAGTCTACTATTTTCCCATAACACGGCTATACGCTTAAACATTGGTACCTTTCCAACTTTAGCGGACTTACGTCTTTTGGACAGTATAATCTTAAATAGTTAAATAACAAGAAACATCTTAAGTACGTAAGTAAATCTAAAGAGAAGCAGATTACATACCTGAAAGCTCCTTTTTCTTTCTTACAAGATTTATACTTGGGAAGGTTGGTTGCAGAACATCAGGGAAACCGCCATTAAAAGAAAAAATTAAAAAGAGAAAGCTTTTCATAATATTGCTTACAATACAACTCAGGTTTTTCTATATCTCGTACACCAGATACTCACTCATACTTATAGGCAGGATGGAACCTGCTAGATACACGCTTTTACAAATATCAATAAAGGCGCATTATAAAAGATAATGGCCAGCACACATAATACTTTTACATAAAGAAGGACGCGCTAAAAAAAGAAAGCCAGCATAACATGAGGTGGATAGGAATAAATGCTTTTTGTCGCATCTTCTGGAATAAGTGGATGCTTCTTGTCATATTTTTTGGAATAAGTGGATGCTTTCTGTCACATCTTTCGAAATAAGTAGATGTCTATGCTTACGCATATCTTCAGTGTTTTGCACAAATATTCTGTCTTTTTTGAATTTGTTGATTCTTTTGAAATTAGTTATCATTTGGCTTGAGGTGAAAAACATCAAATATTCGGAAATGAGGACCAAACTCTTCAATGGTTCTAACAATGTATATCTTCATAATTGATGATTCTGAATATAACATGAGTTCTTTGTCTTCCTTATCCTTCCATCTTTGGTTTGAACCAAGAACATATGCTCTATATCGTTCATAATCCTGTTCTGTTATTTAATTGGTAGAATAATTATGTGGCACAAAGTTTTTATTCCACAAGGGATAATTTAAATCGAGATTATATGTTTTTACTTTGAATAAGTGTAGCTGGGTTAAAGGTCGTTTTTCCAAAATGTGGTGGAATAGTTTTTATTTCTAGGCATATTTCGGTATCAAGTATTTCAGAGAAATAATCTGCTATGTTCTCCAATGGCTTTGAAAGTTCAGCCTGTGTCCATCCTTATATGTAGATTTGCTTAACAATCCATAATTTATTAAGGTCGGAGGGTCATAAGTTGATCCTTTATGAACTAAGTACTTATAAAGGGATAATTTCAGATTTATCTGAGGAATAGAAGTCAAAATAGTACATCTACATTCAACCATGAATTCTGAACAGTCTTTATATTGATTTGTGTATGAGATATTTCTATTTCTGATGATTTCCCAATTTATTTTTAGTCTTTCAATCTTCTTTTCTGATATGCTTGACAGGAAAGTGTACATCTTATATTCAACTGTATTTAGATCAAGAGGATGTTGGAGGAATTAGAGTTCCTATTTAGTTGGTCCGGAATGTTGGGTTATATGTTTCTGGTCTGATAACTTTTTGAGGGGGTGGAACAGGAATTCCTAAGTTTATCATTCTTCTTGGAGTTTCTTTTATAGCATTGACATATAAAGGTTTTAAGCTTATGTCCGAGGTTGTTCCTGTTTCTTCTTTTATCAGCTTGCCTTGAGAAATATTTTGCAAACTCTGAAATGTATTAGAAATTATGTAACCGTCTTCTAATTTCTTATGTATAGCTATTTTTGCAGCTTCCGTATTATAGTATCCTTTAAATAAAGGCATACCATATTTAGGATTCTTTTCTATGTAGTGTATTTTCACTGATATTTCTTTCCACGATGCATACATTCCTGCATCAGGACCGTTAAACAAGCAGTAATGGGTAAAAGCTTGTTTACCTTTATTAAATGTAGTGAATTGTTCTACTAAGGTATATAATATGCTTAGTTTTTGCTTGTTACTTTGGAAAGTAGTTGGTAAATTCCATATGCTATCCAAAATATTTTGTTGCTCATCTGTAAGTAGAGCTTGTGTTAAAATTTGTTAGCTGGACCATATGTCTTCAAAAAATTTGCTGTTTGAATTTTGCTCCATGTTTACATCTGTACGTGTTTTCTGAAAAAGCTGAATAAGTATTCTATGTTATATTGGATATATGAAGCATATGTTTATCAGTATGTAAAGTAAGTGGTACGTCGACAATATTTTCTCTTTCTAGAAGTATTCTAGAGAGAATGTCTGGGATTATATTTGTTTTTCCTTTTATGTGTTCCGAAACAATTTTGGTTCCACAATTAAGAATTTTATGTCTGAATTTTACTCATCTATTATTTGTCGTACCTTTTTTTTATATGCATATTTTACTATTGCTTCATAGTCAGTTCTGATAGTAATTTTTTTTTAGATATAATAAATAAGTTGAATGATTCAGGAACATAAATAATAGCAAGTAGCTCATAATGTAAAGAAGTCATATATCCATTTTCTTTAAAAGTTCCTGATGAGTATCTGCATATTTTTTCAGTGGATTTAGGGTCTGTTTTATGTTTTTTACTAAGTAAAATTCCTCTACATCGTAGAGATGATCCATCTGTTTCTATGATTAAATAATCAATGGATAATGGTAATGTTAGTGTTTTTAGACATTGGGCTATATTTTTTGTATTGGTTTTATATCTTCTAAATTAAATTCTCCTTTTCCCTTTGGGATAACTTTATTATATAGTGGTCCAATATATTTTGACAAATTTTGTATGAATGGTCTAGCTTAGTTTATTAATCCTAAAAAGGATTGTAATTGCTTAAGATTTTCTAATTTGTCTGGGAATTCTAGTATTTTTCTTGTAATGTGTGGTTTTAATTCTATGTTCCCTTTTCCTATTATGCATCCTAAAAAACTTATTTTATTTTTGAATAATTCTATTTTCTTTTTAGATATTATTAATACATTGGCTTCGAATAATTTAAGGACTATATAAATGAGATATATGTTTATTTTTTGTTTTAGAAAAAACCAATATATCATCTATATAAACACATGTAAAGTTACTACAGTGTTTAAATATGTTATCCATTTTTCTTTGGAATATTTGAGGTGCATTCTTAAATCCAAATGGCATCACTAACCATTCATAATGTCCTTCACTACAGGTAAAAGCAGTCCAAGATATAGAATCTGGATGCATTTTAACCTGTCAGTATCCTGATTTTAAGTCAAATTTTGAAAACTAGTTTTTTGTTTTGTATTTTATTTATTAAAACATCTTTATCTGGTATACAATGACCGTCTTCATTAGTGTTATCATTAAGTCTAGTGTAGTCCATAACCATTCTGGATTGTCCTCTTTTTATTTTTGAACTATAAATGCAGCTGTTCTATGTTTAGAATATGTTTTTCTAATTATTTTTAACTTTGCTAATATTTCTATTTTTTCTAGTCTGCTTATTATTTGAATTTATGTATTATTTCTTAGTAATATAGGTAATATTTCATTTTTCACTTTCATTATATTTATTATTGTACAAGTTCTTACTCTCCATTCAAATTCAAGTAAACTTTTATATTCTTGCAGTAGTATATTGTATCAGTAGTATATTGCTTTCTCGATGTGTGATTTGGAAATGCACTTTCATTTTTGAACTTTATCGTTTTGTTATTATCGATATTAAAATACATGGAATAAATTTTTTAATGAACCAGTTTATAATTTAATTTATATTTTTGTAACATGCTATGTATGTATGTATTTCTGTTAGGGAGTTGAAGTGGTTGAAAAAACTTCTTTTTTTATGGTGGAATGCATAATGATAAAGAATATTCTGCTATCTCCAAAAAAAGCTATTTTGGTTAGCGAAAGCTACACCGGTTTAGATAAAAGGGTAGAACGACTTTTTACAGAATTGGAAGTCTTACAGAATTGGAAAGTACCAAATTGTGTCACCTTAAAGAGACCTTCCAATTCTATAAGACTTCCAATTCTGTAAAAAGCTGTTCTACCCTTTTATCTAAACCGGTGTAGCTTTCGCTAACCAAAATAGCTTTCTTGGAGATAGCAGAATATTCTTTATCATTATGCATTCCACCATCAAAAAAATAAGGTTTTTTCAACCACTTCAACTCCCTAACAGAAATACATACATACATAGCATGTTACAAAAATATAAATTAAATTATAAACTGGTTCATTAAAAAATTTATTCCATGTATTTTAATATCGATAATAATAAAACAATAAAGTTCAAAAATGAAAGTGCATTTCCAAATCACACATCGAGAAAGCAATATACTACCGATACAATATACTACTGCAAGAATATAAAATTTTACTTGAATTTGAATGGAGAGTAAGAACTTGTACAATAATAATTATAATGAAAGTGAAAAATGAAATATTACCTATATTACTAAGAAATAATACATAAATTGAAAACTTGATAAATTGAAAACTTGAATAAAAAGTAATTGAACTAAAACTTGAATTGCCAAGCCAAATGAAAGCAATATATATATATATATATATATATATATATATATATATATATATATATATATATTGGTAAAACTTAAAAAGGCAAAAAGAAAATAAAATTAAAACATATCACTCTACTCAACCAGGTGAACGCTTCAACCCGTTCCAACCCCCAAAATGATTTCCTCACTTCGTTTCTTCCTCAATGAAAGAAAATTGCGACTCGGTGAAAGAAAATATGCGAAATCTAATCGACCGCAATTGGGTGAGGTCGATTGGCAATTTGGGTGAAGCGATGGACTTTGGGTTTGGCAATTGGAGTGCTGGAATTTGATTTGGGTTTGTAAGCATGGAGGAGGTGAACGGAATGGTTGGTGATTTGGTGACTGCGGTTGAATTTTCTGGTGATTGTGGGTTCATGTGGAAGGTTTGTTGGAACTTATTTGTGGTTTGTTGGAACTTGTTTGTGGTGATTGTGGGTTCAGGAGTTGTTAACAGAGGTAGGTGCTTCTGGCGATCAGTTGAAGGGGCAGAATGTTGCTGCTGTAAGTGCGGATGGTGAAGTTGTATTGATCAGTGAAGTGTGGACCGAGGCAACAGGCAGTATGTATGGTGTGTGATGGATGGTAGCAGTACGATGGCAATTGACTGGTGATGGCTTATGTTGGCAGTTTGGGATTGTTGTTGATAGCAATAGATGATGGATGGTAGCAGTGATAATGATTTGCTGGTGAAGGTGTGGAGGTATGTACCAGCGGTTTATATATATATATATATAAATTTTTGTGTGGTGTTGAGTGCACTGATATGGAGGCAGAAGTTGATTTGGGAGGGGGGGGGGGAGGAGGCGGGGGGATTTTCAGGTGGGTGGATGTGTGATATGGTGGCAGCAAGGAGGAGGTTGGTTTGTGAATGAAGATGTTATGGTCGGAGAAGGAATTGAAGGCAGTTTTGTATGGTTTTTGGGAAGTGTTGGGTTGCTGTGAAGTGTAGTTGCAGTTTGTTGGGGGGTGTTTGATGGCCGGGGGATGTGATGTTGGTGGAGGTAGGCAGTGAGAAGGATGCGTAGCAGAGGGGTTCAGGTGGTTTGCTATTGTATGGCAGTAGTTTTGAGATATTTAAAACAGTGGGAAGGATAGCCACTGGAGTTATGGTAACGTTTTGATGGTCAATGGAGTTGGCAGTGCAGTGGGGATGGTGCAGTGCGGTGATGTGGTAATTCAGGGTATTGTTTATATGAAGGTTGTTTTCAGAGGTGATGCGAGTCTGGGGTTGAAGTTGGCAGGGGTGAAGTAATTTGATGACAGTGAATGTTGATGTGCACAATCACAGTGTATCTGTGCACAATCACAGGGAATGTTTTGATGGTCAGTGGAGACGGGGAAGTGGTTTTGCAGTGTATGGTTGATGTTGTGTTGTGGCTGTTGAATGTTTTGTTTGATATGTAGAGGGAATTGTGATGATGAAGTGTAGTTTGGAGTTCTGTATACGTGTGTTTGAAAAGGAATGAGGACAGACGCAATTATGTGACTGTGGTGGTTGGGGGAGGTGAACTGTCAGCAGGAAGTTGTGAAGTGGTATGTTGACGGAGGGGAGTGAAGTTGAAGGTAATGCAGCAGGGTGATAAAGGCCATTGGAGATATGTAGATGCAAATGTAAAAACAAAATGAAATTTAAATGTAATTGAAAATTTTTAAGTGCAAATATGAAATGTAAATGCAAATGTAATTGAAAATGAAATGGAATAAATTTTTTTTTCAAATGAAATTGTGTATATTTTTTTTAAAAAAAATTAGAAATGCAAAAGCAACTAGAAAACAACAAGCACACAATCAAAATGCAAAAAAAAAAAAAAAAAATCACACAAGCACACAACAAATAATTTTTTTTTAAAAGCAAATTAACACACAAAACAAACACACAATAAAATCATACAAAAATAATTCGAAAAATAGAAATAAAATCAAATTAATTCCCTGGCAACGGCGCAAAAAACTTGTTTAACGACAGATTAGAAAATTGCCGAATTTTTTTAATTAAAAATAACCGCAAGCATATGATGTACAATTTTAGTACGTTACGAGTACGGGTCGATCCACAAGGAATAGTATTGATTTAAAAATTCCTCACAATCAAATAAAACCAAGAATTTGAAATGTGTTAACTATAAATTTCAGAAAACTAACCAAATCTAAAAGTGGATAAAAATATGAGAATAGAAAACAATTTAGAGGAAAATCCCTTATCATGATCACATAAATCAACATATATGAAATTATGATCTTTCAATTTTGGTCATTAGTAAATTTAGTTGATGTGTTTATCATAAGTATGGTCTATTTGTACTAGTAATTAGCCTGATATAAACCATCAAACTATAACACATCCACTAAACCACTTGTCAACTCTCATGAAAATGAAAATGAAGTTGAAAATAAAATATATTATATGCATGATCTATTTACTATCGATTAATAATATAAACCATTAAATTTTGATTCTCAAATCCACTTCATTACCAACATCATATGGAGATGAAGAGGTAATTTGTGTTTGTTTAAGCATAGCCTATTTGGAGGCTATCAAATTCAAACCTAAAATAACAATTTTTTTATTCATTCAAACATTTCCATTTAACATAAAAGGAGATTAAAAATTAGCAAACATTGAATCTACATGATTAAGAGAGCTTCATTACGCCTAAATTGAAGGGGTTTAACCTCTCGTGTTTGTTATCTTTCAACTGATGTAGAGTTCAACATGAAACAAAAACAAGAGGAAAATGCAAGCTAATTAAAAATAAAAGTGCTAAACTACGTGCATAAGAAATTAAACTAAGATACCAACATAAATGGAAAGAGAACATATAAACAAAAATAAGCATGAATTTAAGTTGCATTAAGAAAATTACAAAAGAAGAAAATGGCTAATAAGCGATGAAAGAGAGAAAGAGAGTTACAATTTGTGTCTCAACCTAAACTAACTAAAGAGGAGTCTAGGACCTCATTACATGAAACATATGTGGTATTTATATAAGACTAAAATATCCTAATGCATATTTTATACCTTTGAGGAAGTGTGACCACCAAGTTGTTATTAGCTTCTAATTAATCCTTCATTAAGTGTGCATGCAACTCTAATGTTCATTAACATGTGCATTAGCTTCTAAATGCGGATCAATGTAAGTGGATAGGTGGGGTCCTCCATGATGCATAAGTTGATTTATTTCTTCATTCCTTTGTTTCCTTCCCTTGTGCATGCATATTTTCATGAAGCCTCTTCAAATTTGAATTCAAATTCCTATAAAATAACATAAAAATGTTAAAAAAGTTTCAAATTAATATATGCACAAAAATGACTATTTTACCCCTATATGAAGATGAACATATGATGATTTGAAAATAATTGAAATTTGGGTTTAAACATGTTAAAATATCCTATATGCTCATTATTTAATTAAATTAGATTAAATATGAAAGTAAAAATATGCACATTTACGTGCATATCAGTAACATGAGCAGTCTAAAGTTAAAACCGGAGGCTCAATTGTTTGTTGGTTATAACTTAAATATATAATTACATAAGTAATTTTAACCAAGTAAATGGTAAAAATAGTATAGTTATTTTAAACAATTCACAAACAAAGTGCTATTATATATATCATCCTTTTATATGGATATGTTCAATTATGTACTTTCATATACATTCATTACTTATAAATCATAGCAGACAAACATCAATATTATATCATTTGACTTAAGTCACATCCAAACACTTTTGCTTATTGTTATTTAATTAAAACTACTTAACAATTACTATTTAATACTCTCTTTTTAAGAAGCTTTATAATAAGTGGTTGCCAGACATGCTCTTAGACCATGTAGACGAACACGAACAAAACGAGTTATCCAATGAATATAAAATATGAGTTATACCAGTATACAGGGAAAATATGTGCTACCCGAAGTAGTAAAAGCATTTTTTTTGTACACAGAAATGGATGATCCTGTTCTTTGCTAGCGCTTTTTTATTTATCCATGAAGTGTCTGTTGATCAATCTGATTGTGCATCTTTAATAGCATTCTTGCAATTCCATTTGTTTTGGATTATAACAGGGAGGTCCCAGATGATGTCTATAAAAGCTTGGATGCAGTAAAAGAGGATGAGAAATGGTGGGAGGTATTGTCTTTTTTGTTACTTAATGCCTCTTGCAGTAAACATCGAATTTGAATGTTGACATCAGTACAAATATACGATTTCTATATTTTGGGTTTGGCATAATAAACGTTCAAGAAAAAACTACTACTTTCCTACACTGTTAATAACTCAGTAATTTAATCACTTAACATATGATAACTGGATCAACCGAGTTAATATAACTGTATAGTGCAATTAGAATGCAAGTCGGGAAAGGCTGTTGTTCCTCGCTTGCTGTCATTATTACTTTGATACTGATAGCTGAACTTCAGCCTTTTCCTATGTGTTTAAATTGCTAATTTTTGTAATTTTTTACCATCACAATCAATTCCAATCTCGGATTAGTTGATATTTAAGGCCAAAAAAAAAAAACTAATATAACAAAAATACCGGTCTGACTGTCACAAATATGATCCTTGCAATTGCAGGCGGTGGACTTGCAGAAGCTTATACTGGCACATAATAACCTAGAAACAATTTCGGAAAATTTGAGAAATCTATCACTGTTGACTGTACTCAATGTTAGTCATAATAAATTATCAAGCCTTCCCTCAGCTGTAGGCGAGTAAGTATATATCACAAATTTGAAATGCATTTTACACGGTATACATTATGTTATTTGTTACAGAAATAATTATTTTTCAGGCTTGCTTCCTTAAAATTATTAGACGTTTCATTTAATTCAATAGTTAGTCTTCCAGAAGAAATCGGGTCGGCAAGTTCATTGGTCAAGTATGTACTTTCTGCTCCTTTTGTTTCTTCTTTAACAACGAGATACATTCCCATTCTGTTTGTATGTGTTATTTCTCAATTTGATTTTCTAGGTGATTTTAATTCTTCAGTACAATGAAGAATAGTAGAAAGAAGGTTACATGTCCTGGCTGTTATATTGCATGTCCTGGCTGTTATGAAGAGCCAAAAAACTATTCATTGTGTCACTGTAAACCCAACATAATCATTGTTTCATAAAATAAAATCATACGATTGTTAAATTTTGGTGATACAAAATCACAAATAGAAGGAAACAAATATGCAAAAAGAAAAGTAATCACGTGTGTTTATTCTGGAAATGCATAAATTATTGGATCATATTTGCATGAGATGATAAGGAAATAATGCATGCGCACATTATGAAATAATATATATGCAAAAAGATATGTATATTATTTCTTTCTCAATAATCGCATTGTTTTGGAATTATTTTCTTCCATCTTTGCTAATTAAAGGAATGAGTGAATTACTTGCTATATTTGCACTATTTGTTACCCTTGTAAATTGCCTCTATTATCTTCTTACCATATTTTGGTAATTTAATTGATGACTCTCGTGGATTTGCACTGGTTATATATTGAGGGTGGACTTCATTGTATATCCATCCTGGCTTTCAGCCAGCGATCTCCAAATGGAGCGTCTCTTTTTGCTAACCCTAGCTTAGTGCTTTGGTATGTAAACTATTATCTGTAATCTCTTGTAACTCTCTCATGTATAATAAAATCTCTCTCCTTTGAACTGGACGTATACTATCTTGATGATAGTGGAACCAGTATAAATATTGTGCGTATCCTTTTTTTCTTTATAATTATTTACTATTTATTTGGAGTAATATAATAATTATTGCTAGATTGAGTGATGTTCAAATTGACAAATCTAGATCTTGTTTATTGTTTTTTCCGCATTTGTGCAATTTCTGCACAACAATGACAACTTAGAAATGCAATGATTTTTTTTAAAACTATTACTTGCTTTAGCAATGACATTATACCAGTGCGTTACATAGAGGTGAATAAAAGGAAAGTAGGGGACTTGGGGAAAAATTACAGATAAGCATAGTAATTAGTTTCTATCAAACTTTTGCTTTCTATTGACATTTCTTGCTAGTCATGTTTTGTAACCTTTTGTGTTCCAAATGGTTTCTGTTATGTACATTAAAACTTGGAAAAAGAAAAACGATTGAAGACCGGAAAGGAAATTAAACATTATACAATGCGTGTTTTTTTTCTTTTCTATATATATATATATATATATATATATATATATATATATATATATATATATGCATGTATGTATGTATGAATGTATGTAACTTTAGTATACCTTTTAATGTTCATCAGGCTTTGAGCTGTGGACTGAGAGCAAACCACTTTTATTTTAATCCGTAAAATTTGAGATCTATTATGCCATGCAGTTTTTCTAAAGCCTATATTACTGGATGCTTGGGAGGGATTCATGTTTTTAATTCTGCATTCAAACAGACTTTTTGAAACATAGCTGCATAGACAAGTTGAATGAATGCTGGCTTATAACTCTATAATTTTGTACACAAGGTTGCAAAGTAGCATATATCTGAGGCTTGCGTTTAAAACGTTATATTTTCAGGATTGATTGCTCAAATAATCTACTGGAGGAGCTCCCATGTAGTCTAGGGAATTGCAATACCCTGTCAGAACTTAAGGTAATATGATTACATATTCCTTCCTTTGATCTCACTGCAGTTACTCGTTCTCTGTTAATCTATCTTTTGGTTCTCATGCTTCTTGAGATGACTGTTTTTAACATTTTAACGATCCAAATATATTTTACATGATCTGTAGGCTTCTAATAACAGCATACAAAATTTGCCAGATCAACTTGTAAACTGTTCAAAATTGTACAAATTGGACATAGAGGTAAACTTTTTTAATTTTAAAAATATGGATTAATGCTTGTTCGCTTATGGAATTAATCCTTTGTCTATGCCAGGGAAATAAACTTGCAGTGCTCTCAGAAAGTTTGCTAAATTCATGGATTTTGCTTACTGAATTTAATTCTGGTAATTGTTATTAGGCCCTGTCTATTAACCCCCCTTTATTTGCTTTTCACCTCCCCTTATTTCTGGAAATATCATCACATCCCAGTATTTACCTTACCTCCTCCCTTCTGATTTAACCCTAAAACAACCCTGAATTGGTAGAGTACGCAAATTTAACAATCATGCTCCACTAGAGTGTGATAATATCAAAAACCATTCTCTACACGATCGTGGTTTCTATATTATCCAAGCTTGCCATGAGCGAGTTTACTATGGTAACCAAGCTCGGTGTGAGGGAGTTTGCTATTGTAACCAAACTTGGTGTGAGCGAGGTTACCAACATAACCATGCTTCTATGAGACGTGTTTACGTTTTTTTCATGCCGAACAACGCATCTTTTGAGTTTTTGTATGTCCAATTCTGTGCGAGTTGCAGGGATTTTTACTGTAGAGCCACTCCTTCGTATAAAAAATCAAAGGGTAAAACAGAAACATCGTAAATTTACCAAGGGGTGAAAGGCAAATCAAAGGTTTGGGGGGGGGGGGGGGGTTGTTAATAGATGCAGCCTTGTTTTAAATCTTGCTGTAACTTTTTTCCATTTTACCATGATAATTTTTGTTTTGTTGCTGTATTCTTGCAGCAAGAAATCTGCTAACTTGCATTCCTGATAGCATTGGAGTTCTTTCGAAGTTAGTTCGTTTGGATCTCCACCAGAACAGTGAGTAAGCTTATTACATTCCTGGTGGACTGAAATGTTAAATTGTAAAGTCGTTTTTTAGTTCTCCTTTCTGCGTTTATGTACAGAAATTTCTTCAATTCCATCTTCAATTAAGGGCTGCTCCTCTCTTACTGAGTTTTATGTAGGGTTAGTGTAATATTTGAGAATAAATCTATCTTCATGTATCTACATCACTGCTTGCTTATTGTATCACATCATATTTCAGAACAAATTTGTTGTCGTCTTTGCCGGCAGAGATTGGTGCCCTTTCAAGCTTAAGAATTTTGGACCTTCACTCAAATCAGGTATCTGTGATGATACTTTATTCCTGTTTAAATTGAACTTCTGACAGTTTTAAGGTTATGACATACTGCTGTAAATATACGAGACATTGCATTGTTACATGATGTTTTTTTTTTGACATGTAACTACTGTAGAAATTATCTCAAACTTTTCTTTTAATAGACAATCCATTATTGTGGTAAATGATGCTCAAATCTCTTCCTCATTTATGTAATGTATATTTAGGCTTTAATAACTACTGCATCTTCTTGGAACTGTTTATGTTGCTTTCTTAACCTTGCATAGCAATGGTTATTGTGCCTTACATTTACACTCATCAGTTGAAGGAGTTTCCCACGGAAGCTTGCGAACTGCGCCTTTCTGTTCTGGATTTATCAAATAATTCTTTGTCTGGGTTGCCATTTGAAATCGGTAAATATTCTATAGACTTGTTGAAAATTTGCTACTCATTTTTTTAGTATTTATCCTTTGCAGCTGCAGTTCATTTTCTAAATATTGTTTGAAATCGGGTTTACTATTTTGGTTGGATTCACCTTTTTATACCATATTTAGGGCTATTAACTATTTTTTATTTATTTATCATTTGCAGTTGTAGTTCACTTTTGTATAGTTTTTGAAATCGTGTTTATCATTTTGGTTGGATTCACCCTTTCATAGCAATTTTAGGTTATTAAATATTAAGTACTTTTTTATGAAGTGATTAATTTATACCACTGCTGCTGCTTGTTAAAGGCTTAAACAATGTTGCATTGTTCTGATTTTTCCGTGAGTAAACGGAATACTATCTTAGTGCTGGCAGAGTAAACACTAATCCATGGGCTCCGACTGAAATCAGACCCTGGGTTGACTTGTAGTCTAAATAAGCCGGCTCAAAGTTGATATTTTATATCTATAAATGCATTCCGAGTTAGGGCTAACTCGGCTCGACCCATCTAATCCATTTAGCCCATATAAAATAATTTCGTTTAGTGTCATATTTTAAATTGTAAATTAACTTTTCATCGGTCTAATATTCGATGTTAACTTTAAATTTATTCATCTGCATATTACGAGATTATATACTTCTATAGCATTAATTACTACACCGATTGGGGTTGATTTATTATTTTCTTTTAAATACGTTTTGAGAGAAGGGCGAGCCTAATAGTTTGGCATATATATAACACAATAATGTTACGTAGAAAATTTAAAATTCTGGTTCTGTTTCCGTTTCGATCGGTTGAAATTTGTGAAATTTCGATTTTGTTTGGAAATTTTGTTCCGGTTCTGGATTTTGGTACTTTCCGGAACACATTCTGTTATATAAATACTGTAATAAATATTATAAATTTGCATAATTGTAATCATATCATTTATAATTGAAATTGGACATATAGTTCTATAGTTGTAATTTAAGAAGCCCAATATTTAATAAGACAACATCGTGTTTAAAGTTCTATTGAAATTTAACATAAACAAAGCCCAACAAACTAACCCAATCCAAAGTATCCAAGTTATTGTTAAATGGATCCTCTATGGCCTAGGAAATAGAAACACATTAAGAAAATCGCTTCCGTTCAAATGGCCCTAACCCTAAATCATCGACATCTGCTTAATGGTCGATTCAACTATTTTTTTATCATTTAAACCAAATTGTTTCCTCCCTCTTACTCTCTTGCTCGTGTAGTTTTGTATGTAGGTATTGATGTTCTTTTATTGTATTTATTTTCAGATGTGGTTTTTTTGGTTCCCATACGATCATCGCGGGAACCGGACTAGACCGGAATGGTTGGTATTTTGGCATGCCAGTCGGAATTTTAAACCATGGTAATACACCAGTTTACATCTTTACACCTCACCAGAACTGGTGGCTGTACAAAACACAGATAAAAATAAAAACACCAGTCTACAACTTTGCACCTCACCAGAAGTGGTGGTTGTACAAAACAGAGATAAAAATAAAAATATAAGCTTTTACATCATATCCTTTATCAACTACCTAAGATTAAATCACAAAAAACAAACATTGGCAGTGCTTAGTGTTTCAAAAAAATTGTAACTTGGCATAAACAATAGGAAGATGGTGTATCAACATAAGGTGGAGGCTCCTGCACGATGACGGGCTCTGAAGAGGTTAATAATGTATGCAACATTTTCCTCGTATTACGAAAAGACTATTTTCAAACTCGAACATGTATGTCCAGATCACTATGTGGGCGACTTAACTGTTGTGCCAAGGCTCCACCTCATGGTATACCGTATATCAACATAAATCATCAAAATTGTCTCCTTTGCTGACGATACAGAGCATGTCTTTCTACTTCAACATGGCCTTATCCACAACCAGGCAGCTCATTCATGTATGCTCTATAAGAACTTGTCCAAAGAGTATCTTGAGTGAGAAAAGTTCCAATTATAGTGGACTTGATTTTTTTGTTTCGAGAAAAATGAGTGATCATTTCAAGGAAGAGAACATTCATATATTTTATTTTATACTAAAAAACGGAGGTATCAACAAGTCTGACAGACTTCAAAATTCTTCGTACAATGAAAATAGTAAAGAAAAAAAACCCCTCAGCTGAATCTAAGAGAAGTTTGCGGAACAATAGCATGACCAAACCAAAGACTAAAGAAAAGGAAAAGAGCAACGTCCAATCCAAACAAGCATAAATATCATATTATGTAAGCTAGAGAATATGACTACAAAACCATATATATGTCTAAACATGGTACGAAGAAAAGAAATCAACAAAGCAACATCCATACAATCCAAAACTCGAAGACCAATGAGGAAAGTCTATCCCTCAATCGAGCATCATGAGCATAATAAGAGCTTTTCGGTCCCTCGCTTCCACTTAAACTAAAAAACTTTACCAAACATGAGCATAACACACACACACATGTGTGTGTATTAAAATCATACACACAAACATGCGTATGTGCGCGTACACACACATGTATGTATGTGCGTATATGTATGTGGGAGGAGGAAAAACAATAATGCTAGTTATTACAGGTTTAGTTATCAATCAAGAGCAATCTCTTTGACTTTTTGTTTGTTGTTGAAGCGTCTTTTTTTTAACAGCAAGATTCAACAGAAGGCTATGTTTACAATGTTATAATGAGTTTTGTATTCACGGAATGAGTTTTCATTGCAATTTCAAAATCAACTTGAACACCATAATACAAAATGCAATAGATCTGAATCTTACTAGTTGCTTCTAGATTCGTCAATGGGTCTGGTTTGATTTGGGTAATCTAAAATCCGGACCTGTACCCGGTCACTATAATCATAACATAGTTCATTCCAGGAACGTTGGGTATTTTAAACCCATTAACCAAGCATGGTTCGTTGGACTTTTCAAACCGGCTAAGGTAAAAACCATTTATCCAATTTAAAATATTAATGCTAAAGTCATAATTTTAGCGCTGAACTTTTTTGAAATGCTACACCAATTTACAAGCAAATTGGATGGTGATGAAAAAGAGTTCATAAACACAAGTATGCAAAAAAATTCTACTTGTAAACAAACAAAATGATGTATAAATAGCACACTCATGTCGTGGTATGATGAACAACTAGTAATGTGATTAGGTAGTGATGAAATTGTACCTGTCTTAATAATAACCGGATTGGGCACAACTTCGGACTTGGATAGTCAAAGACATCCATACCCTTTTTAACAGGGCGGTTTCGGGTTGGGTTTGACCAAAATGTGTATCTTTGACAGGCCTAGTTACTTCATAGCCGTGAAAGAGGCGACTTTAAGTTTCCAAAAGAAGCAAATGTGATTTAGGTGAAAGATTTTAAGTCTCGGCATCTTGATGGTATTGCATTTCTCCTCATAATAAATAATCCACGTGTGAAGTTTCACCTTCGGTGGGATTTTACATTTTCATAAGCTTCTACAAAAACCCACTTTACAAATAATTGGTATATTGACTTGACGGTGACTTTTTTCTTAGTTTTATTCGCCATATAATCTCATCATTCATATCTTCTTGGGTAACAATGCCAACTTTCCACCTTCTTTAATTGCTGCATAGTAGTTAATTCAACAACTTTGCTAAGTTGAAAATTCCAATCAGATTCATTGCAAGGGTTAATAAGTCGTTTTGACAAACTTGTTTGAGGTAATAAAATAAATTTTATGGAATTCCTTTGAGAGGGGAGATTAGACATGTAATAGTTTTCCAGGCTATTAGGGAAACCATGGTATTAGTTACCGACCGGACCCACAAGATTCCGGCCATCTCAGTTTGGTTTCGGCCGGAGGCAGGACAGGATTAGGTCAAAATCCCGTTCCGTTACTGTAGTTATAAAAAAAGCAAAATAATAATAAAGGAATTGCTGTAGTTAGTGGGAAAGAGGGGTAAGTGACCAAAAAAGAAACGAGAATCGCATCTAGCCAAAAAAAAGAGCAAACTATTGAAAGTATAAGTTACTTCAGCAAGCATCGGCAAACAGCTTCCCAAATTTGAGCATCAGCGATCAATTTCGACCAAATTCGAGCATCATTGGGCAGCTTCGACCAAATTCGAGCGACATCAAGCAGGTTCAAGCATCAACGAGCATCGTTGGCGAATGTTTTTATTCCTTTTTTGTGTCGACTGTAGTGTTGAAGCAGTAATACAATTTTAGGGGTTAGGATAAGTTGAATGGATGGGCTATGGAATGTTAATGGGCTTTGAGATTTTAATTTATTCTGTTGATTTGGACTAATGAACTTGGACAAAATGATAATTATTTAGGGTTGATTTATGTTTAACTTAAGGGTAAATAGACCTAATTTGAGCATCATCTATACTTAATGAATGAGTGTACTAAATGATAATTATTTAAATCCGGGCGTCATTTTATTTGCAACGTTTATTATTGCTATTTCATTAAAAATACAAAAATCCAACATCGGGATCGAAACCTCCGAAATTGATCGAAACCAAGGAAATTTCAAATGATCGAAACCGAGTCCGAAACCAATTTCTCAAACCTTGAGGAAAACATGTGGAAGGAAGACTAGCATATAAAAAAATAATAGGTAACACTGCATCAACTTGTTAATCTACCAGCCTAAATAGTGACCCTTTCACATAGATAATCTTCTATCAACCTTATCTATCAGAGGCTGTCAGCCTTCACGAAGAAGTTTGGATGGACTACTTGAAGGTAAAAGATTAGGAATTTACTCACTTTATAGTCCTTAGTATCTACCACTTGCCTCTCTAAAACCGAATCATGTTTAGTCAGCCCCATGGAGCTTTGTGAAATTGATTTTTGGAACAAAGAGCATTTCAAAGCCGTATAGAACAAACTTTATAGAGGCAACGAACTGAGTTGTAATGCAGAGTATTAGCGTATGATATGTGTATTGCGAAGAGGTGATGTCTTAGTCTACTACTTCATTTCCCAAGTTAGTGATGACGAGACCCTTTGTGATAACTTTTGAACGATCTTAGTGAAGATTGAAGACATCTGCCACCGGTTTAAGGAGTATAAGAGAGTATTTTTATTTAATCCCTCTTAGACTGAGTACGATTACTTTTAACAACATTCACCATTATACAGACAGTTCCTATGTATAAAATACTTCTGATTCGACCATCCTGCTTTGAACCAATGCCTCTTATTTGAAGAATTTCGAATAGGATACTCCAGTCAACAAAGTTAAAGGTCTTGGCAAAGTCCAACTTCTATAGTGCTAAAAATATGAACTCAATTGCAACATGGATGATTTCCTGTGTGGTGACAACACCCAATACAAACCTTTTTCTTTCTTCCAAAGATGCCATTTGTGCTTCGTCCATCAATAGATGAATTTCTCCTTCAACCTGCGCCGTTGGGACGCCGTTTAGGCACTATTTGCAATTTTGACGCTTCGTTTTTTTCTTAGGCGCTTTATTCCGTCCCTTGTCTGAGGTGTCGCTTGAGTGTCAAGTTTTTCCTGTGACGCTAAGAAAATAAGTGTTTTTGGTGTAACTTCCTTTTATTTGACTAAATTAAATATAACTGCAGTAAAAAACTCAATTTTTTTGTTTATTTATTGAAGCTCTCCATCTTCTACTATAATGTATACTAAAAAAACTCAATTTTTTTGTTTATCTGTGGAAGCTCTCCGTCTTTAAATATACAACACAATAACAACTAAGCCATTAGTCCCAAATAAGTTAGGGTCGAATAGAGATGAAACCCAAAACTAAATGACAAAGTCAATTTAAAAGTAACAACAACAACAAACCGTGATAATAATAATAAAATAAAGTAAAATAATTAAAAATAATAATAAGAAGAAGAAGAAAAATAAAAATAAAGATAATATATATATATATATATATCTAGAATAAAAAACCATAATAATAATAATAGTATTAATGATACCAATAGTAATAGGGACTGAAGATCAAAAACCACGTCTTAAGCTTATATTCACTAGTCATATAATCTAAAACTTATAACACTATTCTAAACCAACTCTAAACAAAAAACATTCCTAGCTCATGGTTCTATTATGTGGATTGCTAACTTTTACGCGCTTCTGTCCGACACCAGCTCTTCAAATATATTTTAATCTTTTAAATTCCTTTTGACTACTTTTTCTCATGTCAACCTTGATTGATCTCTACTTCTTCTTGAGCATTCGATGCGGTCTATAATTCCAACGCACACATGTGTCTCGAAAAGCTTCTGTTGGAGATGTCCAAACCATCAAGCGGTGTTGGACTAGCTTCTATTCAATTGATGCTACTCCAAGTTTGTCACGAATATCATCATTTCTAATTCGGTCTCGTTTTGTATGACTATAGCTTCATCGCAACTTACACATCTCATCGTTCTTCACCAAAGTCTATTATTTTCATTTTTGATGCATTTAACTCGGTTGAAGTCTTTTGTCTTCCTCTCGCGGAGCTTGCTATCATATAGACCTTTTTTCCCCTCCTTCGCACTTAACTTTTGATATAGATATTCATACGTCCGATCTCTTGCTTCACTCATCGCTCTCTTTGCGTCCTTTTTTGCCGCTTTGTACTTTTGCATGTTGTCTTGGCTCCTGTGATGATGCAAGCATTTATAGTATTCCTCCTTCTTTTTGATGGCCTTTTGCATATCACTGTTCCACCATCACAAATTTTTAGGTTCACGTCTATTTCCTTTTGTTATTCTAAACACTTAGTAGCCACTTTTCGAACGTGCGTTGTCATCTCATCCCACATGTCATTTGCTTCTCTTTTCATATTCGATGCCCCTTTTTCCATCACTCTATCCTTAAACACACGTAAGATGTCTCATTTGAGCTTCCACCATTTCGTTCGACTAATCTTGGCTTTTTTATCCCGTCGAATACGTATTCGAAGACAACTCGGATATTTAAAGCTGATATTGTGAAACGACACATTCTCCAGGTATAACTTTTCAATCTACACAAGCTCGTTTTTCATATCTTTTTGTAAAGATAAAATCAATATGGCTAAAGTATTGGCCGCTGCTGTCTCTTTTTAAAGAATATATTAGCTATTTTGAGGTTATAAGCAATAACGAAATTCAATATTTTTTCTCCTTCTTTGTTCCTATCGCCATATCCAAAACCATAATGTACTCTCTCGAACCCCCATTAATTGTACCAAAATGACCGTTGAAATCCCCTCATATGAAGAGTTTTTTGCTATTAGGCACATCTATAACCATGACATCTAGCCCTTCTCAGAAATTCCTCTTAGCGGCTTTACTTAGACCTACTTATGGGGCATAGACACTAACAACGTTCATAACCATATCACAAACTACCAGCTTGACTAGGATGATCTTGTCCTCTTGTCTCCTAACGTCGACCACTCCGTTTTAAGGTTCTTGTCAATTAAGATGCCTATCCTATTATTGTTACGTTCTTTTTCCGTGTACGATAACTTGAAGCTTGTGCTATCCAACTTTTTCGCGTTCTGGCCCGTCCATTTGGTTTCCCGAACGCATAAGATATTTATATGTCTCTTAGTCATAGTATCAACTATCTCTTTTAACTTTCCTCTTAAGGACCCTACATTTGAACCACCTAATCGAATCCTACTTTCATCGACTAACTTCCTTACCCTTCACATCCGCCGAGTAAAGTGCGAAGACCCTTGCATATTTATCACTACATGAGGACGTCGATGTAGCGCGCTACCAAGAGAGTGACGATCCAGTTCTTGCATATTTATCATCATACCCAAGACTTGATATGATGCACCATTAAGGAAGCGGCGACCTAGCCCTTACTTGTTTATCATCATACTCGACCCAGCCCTTACTTGTTTATCATCATACTCGAGACTCGATATGCCGCTTCGTTAAGAGAGTTATGCCCCAACGTAAAATAATGTTACATTTTCATAAAAGAGACTATGCTTTTTATATTAGCTCGCCAAACCTATCACAACGCTCCTTTTTTATCCTGCCTTGGGACGGACTGTATAGAAAACTACACAAGCGGCGTTATTTAAACTTTATATAATTCATTTCAAGATATAAAGAAAATCATTAAATAAATATATTTTTTTTAATTCAAGATAAACGTTCAATTTTCATGTTTTTCGAAGCTTAATTAATTCTTTGGTTCAAAAAAAGTATAACAATAGCTACTCATAAACTTTTCACTTCTACGGCTCTCCATTTTACTTTCATGCTCCTTTTATTTTAAATTCTATTTTAAATATTTTTGCAATATAACCTAAAATAATTTGCTATAAATAAATTTTAAAAAATTTTGTTCACAATTATTATGTTTTTATACGAAGTCGTCATTATTAAGCACACAAATATTTAGTTATAGTTATGACATGAATTTCATTGTATATAAACTTTATTATGTATAAATTTTATTACAATTACCAGTACTTATGCACATGCGATGCATGCGTACATATAAAAAGGATCGTCTCATTTTTTCTGTTTGACAAAAACATTTGTTAAAAAAATATGGTGAAATTGGTAGCAATGTAATTTTGGTGTATTCGGGGTTTGAACTTGAGACCTCCATAACCCCAATATAGGATACTCGTGTGGCATGGATATTTTTGAAAATTTTAAAAGCTTCAAATAGAAGTATTCTCGTTATATATAGATAATGTATAATGAATATTTTAGTTTTTAAAATCTACCAACGGTAAACTTAAATTGTGTATATATACTCACATTAAAATAATAGATGGTGATGATCTAATCAAGTAGTAATTTTTATAGTTACTTAATGCAAAATTTATCTGTATCAAATCATCTGGCGAGCACTTATATTCATTCAGGCTCCGTTTGGACTTCATTTGGACTCTAAAGATAATCTTAGTGCCTAGCTCTTCACTCCGCGTTGAACAACATAGCTTTCTACCAATTCACCATCAAAATAGTGATAATTTTGGAAGGGCAATTGAATAGATTGATTGTCCTATAATCATCTGCTTCAACACATCATCTTTTTGTGGACTATAACCACCTTAGCATAGTCAAGTCCCTACAATTGCAAGGTTCTTGCTTATAATTCATTAGAAGTTCTAATCATGTCATATTTTAAGAGTTTCAATACTTTTGGGAGCAGTT
The DNA here is from genome assembly GCA_030765085.1 of Allium cepa. Taxonomy (NCBI): domain Eukaryota; kingdom Viridiplantae; phylum Streptophyta; class Magnoliopsida; order Asparagales; family Amaryllidaceae; genus Allium; species Allium cepa. Next base: position 344,148,167 of record CM060939.1, on the reverse strand, counting down.
TTTTGAGAAAGCATCAGGCTTAAGAGCTTTACCTTCGGACATGTCTTTACTGGCCTGCAAATTTTTTTCTTCACCAAAGGTCGATCTAGAGTAAGATCATTGTTCGAGTTTTAAATAGGGCTCCAGTAAACTTTGGTTCTCTATCTTTGACCTTTATGCAAAAAAATAATAAAAAAATAATAAAAAAATAATAATAATAATAATAATATCATAGTGCAAGTAAAAACTTTATTCAGGTCATTTTGCTATGTAATTTCTTCATCTCATTCATGAATCTTAGCAATCAGGTAAAACCTTCTTTTCCCATTGACTATTTTATGAAATATGCAACATTAGTATATTCCTTCAACCATTGCACTTGAGATATTTGCGTCCATGTGATTTCTTCCTAAATCAATAATTTTGTTCAATGTTATCTCCTTCAATGCAGTCGGTTAAAAACAGAGCAATGAAGCGCAAGACTTGCACCTTAAGTTTTTTCCCTACACGTGGTTTTTTTTGCGTAAAAATGCAAGTTTTTTTTTGTCGTGTTTATTTGTTAATTTTATCATGACTATAAAGTTTAATGTTTTTGTTGATTTTTTGTAATTATTTCACCTAGCAGTTCAAAAAGTGAAATCTAGAATTATACTATAATAAATTAATAACATTCTAACCGGTAATCATTAAGAATTTGAATCAGAATATAATCTAGGCTTATGTTAAAATACATTAATAACATTCTAAATAGAATATTAGAATTATATTTAAAAAAATGTTAAACAACAACAATAATAAATCAGAAATAGATGGACTTAATCATTCCTCCAATCAGTTTCAGTTTTCAATCAATACTTTTAATAACATCTAAATGGTTCAATGACAAGGAGTGGTTTCATCCCAATCAAAATATTTCTGTGCAAAGTGAAAAAGGTTCCAGAAGAAAATGACAATATATAGAAGAGAATGCAAAAGAATATAAGTAAAGTGAAATAAGTGCTAATATGATCATATTATTGATGCAAAAAGCAATGCTCTGCATTCGCCAATTTTTGTAAAAAAATGCGCTTTTGCATGCCAATGCACCTTTAGATGTAGCTCAAAGATCAGTCCGCTTAAAACTTATATGGCCATCTCCAAAATTAACTCATAAAGCCATTTCCCCCAACTCTTGAATCCATGGACTAGATATTACGTTGCACATGACAAAAAACTTGTTTGTGTAGAAATGACAAGCTTCCTAAATCTTTACTAACACTGATTCCATAGCCTTGCTATTTGGCAAGTAGAAGCGGGTAGACCTTGGTACTATACAGTGTGCACTGGAGACCCTGAATTCTCATATATACGATTTTTATGGATCATGATGGACTGTCATCTCTGTGCAGTTCATACGGTTCTTCTGTTATGGATGACAGTCTCAAGAGTTTGTTTTGAGGCCTGATATCGTGGGACTTTATTGGGAGAAAGGTCTGTTCATGGTTATGCAAAAAAAGTCCATGGCCTTATATGTCTTGTATATTTTACCCTTTAAATTCTTTCCTCCAATGTACTGTAATGCTAAAGAACATTACCTACTTACTCTAAAATGATGTCTAGCGCCTTCCACAAATTAGACAAAAATTAATATTTCAACCCTACAGGTATTGAAAGTGGTTATAACATGTTTGTCCTTTTGATTATTTTTAATCAAAACTTGATGATAAAGGCATGAAATGGAATATGAGTTGGTCAGACGCTGATAATAAGTTATCTTGGGCCCTCACAAATAAAATTTTCAATTGATCATTGTGGTTTGTGCATATTATGATTATTCTTTGTGCACATTATGATTATGGTTATGCATGTTGTATCACATTGCAAGTTAGTTCTCAGTAATCAATGATTACAAGATACTCCAAGAAGGTTGAGCTCAATTAATATTTTATATTTCGTTTCTGGCTTCCAAATAAGTTACTTTATATATATTTTAATGTATATTGTCATAAATTCCTGTAAGTTTACGTTTCTGATTTTAATCTTATTATCCTACATGTCAAATGTGATATGTTTTTGTCATAACTCCTCTTTTTTTTTTCCTAAGCTCACTTGTGTTGTATTGCTTAGGCAAGATGACCACTCTAAGAAAACTTTTGCTTAGCGGCAATCCGATACGTACACTTAGAAGGTCTGCCAAGCATTTATTGTTTCATTTTCTTTTAATGGAACTTCCAAATGAAATCACTGACAGTTTTTTTCTCTACTTTATGTTTTTGCCAGCTCATTGGTGTCTGGACCTACACCAATGTTATTGAAATATCTTCGAAGTAGGCTACCTACCAGCGAAGAAGGTATAGTTATTATCCAAGTTTTACTGTACATCCTGAGCATCTTATGCCTATGTGCTTTCTTTTGTTGTAGTAACTAATTTGCTAATCGGGATGAGACTTTTAATGCAGCATCAAACTCTACACCTACTAAAGATGATCAAATTGCTATGGCTACTAGTTTATCTTTGTCCTCGAAGGTACTTGCATTTCAGATACACTATGATCCTCAAATTGCCTTTGTCCGCCTTATTTTACTAGATGGTTTTTTTTATTGCTAATAGTTTTGGTTTCTAGTTCACACAGCAGTTTAAAGATTGCGACTCGTGAATGCTGCAACCAGTTTTGAAATAATAAACTTTCCATAAATAGACTAGTAGTACTCTGCGTGTGTGTGTGTGTTTCTAGGAGATATCTGATGTTTATTGGTGCTAAATTTTATATTGATTTTTTTACTGTTTGGCTTCGGATGTTAGTACACCTTGCCCAAAGACATGCCATAAAGATATATTACTTTCAATTTTAGGTTGATTAGTTATCTAGAAATTTTTTAGTTCGCTGTTTTATATTAGATTTGTTTTCTGGCAAAGTGCCATATATATCTTTCATATCGTGATTCTAGGAGCTATCTCTTAGTGGGCTAGGATTAACCAATGTCCCACCTGCTGTATGGGAAACGAGTGAGGTGGAGAAGGTTGATCTTTCTAAAAACTCAATCGAAGTGTTACCTTCTGAGATGGCCGTTTGTTCCTCACTTCAGGTTATCTCACTCTCTCTTTCTTCAACATTTCATCTTAGAAGCACCAAAAACCTGCATTGGACATTCAGATGTTTGTTTTTTTCCAGAGACTTGAAAATGTTCAATTGTTTACTTGTGTTAGTTTGGGATAATTCAACAATAATTTTATTTTTGTTTAGTGAAAGATTCCCTTTTCTTGTCAAAATATGACCAAATATTTAGTTCTTATGCAAAATTTCCTTGAAAACAAACTTGTTCATGCATTTGACCAAAAACAAAAATATTTGCAGACTTTGGTATTGTCATGCAACAAGTTGAAAGAATGGCCTAGCAACATATTTTCATCACTTCCCAACCTCACTTGTTTGAAGTTAGACAAGAATCCCTTGACACAGGTAACCTGTGTATTATTGGTTGTTTGTGTAAAGCCTTGAATTTGGTCATATATATTTACACCTTATCAAGAGTGTACTGAGTTATGGATCAGTATATGTGAAAAAAATTCTGACTAACATAACAAGTTTCTTGTTAAATGTGAAATTCTTATCTTCAATTTAACTGCATTTGAGCTTTTTTTTTCTTTTCTTTTTTGCCTCCTAATTTGAAGTAAATTTACAAGATAATTGAAGCTGGATAGCAAAAATGCCAATGACAATCTTTTCTTTGATAGATGGTGGATATTTCTGCGGCTTCTTTTGTGTTATATAAATAATTAAATTTTTAATTGGAAGTAATATTCGAGCTAAGCACCACTAGCTAATTATTATCAGGTTGTGGTTTTCAAAACTTTATTTTTCGTGACCCTGCCAATACCTAATAGTATAATTTATACCGTCAAATTTTAGACAAGAGATCTGTTTGGCTTAAACGAAAAGTTAAATACAATATATCAGATGAGCCAAGGACTAAAATTGTCACACTAAGAGGACTTCCTTTCTCCACGTTGATACATCATTGAAGTCTCTTTCAGCACTTCTTTATCATTTGCTCTGGCTTTTGCTTCTCCCCATGTGATTTTTAACCGTGGCAGATAGATTGTTTACTAATTACATTACAACTACAACCTAAATTCAACACTTGCTTTTGGATAAATGATACTTGACATAATATCAGGAAGTCTTAGGTTCTTCAACTTTATCAGCATTATTTTAGTCTAATTATATTAGAAAATCTTACACCTTGTATGGATTTCATTATGGTTTGTTACATGGAGGACATTAGTAATTGAAGAGTTTTAACGAGTACTTCATTTTGGTTTGGATCACTGCTCTGTGTCCATAAACATTCAAATTATCTTTTATGAATCAAACTTTTCTTTGCTAGTTTTGAATAAACCAGCTTTCATGATATTAGATCATAGAGGGAATTTGCCAGGTGGTTGGTTCTCTTAAATGTCGTGTTCAGAGACCAATTATTTTCTACATATATTGTGTTCCTTACATCTTCTCTTTGTTTTCAAGGTGACATTATCCTTAATTTTCCGATTTATTTTTTGAAAATCTAAAAATTTATTTTTTTTTGTTTTTTTTTTAAATTCCTTCAGATTCCAGTTGATGGATTCAAAAAGCTGTCAAAGCTTGAAATACTAGATTTGAGTGGTAATGCATCTTCATTACCGGACCCATCTATACTATCTAGCTTGCTCCAGCTTCAAGAACTTTATTTGAGGTAACAACCTAAGCTGCAAAGTTTCGAGTTCTATGCTTAACAGTGTCAAATTAGCAAGCAATTAAATTATGACAGTGATGGTAGTTACTTTGAAAATCATTATTGTTATGCACTTACTTTGAGATTAACAGGCGAGTACAGCTGCAACTTTTCCCACTGAGCTTATTAAGCTTGCAAAAACTGCGCATTCTTGATTTAAGCCAGAATACCATAATCTCAATACCTGAGGTATCACCTACATGATTTTTTACAACTCTCATTAGTTTTATATATTTATATAAACTACTGTTTGTTGGTATTTTTATGGTAAACTCTGTGTTTACGATAATATCATGTTATAGCTCAAAATTGTTGCATAGCTCAAGCATGGTTATGATTTGCTAAAGGAAAGACTATCCGTATAAAATCAGATGCCTATGGGTCGAATTTTAATCTAAATTTGCGCTCTACAGTTTACACTATCCGCATTGTACACCACTTTGTTTAGTCGCCTTTTAGAGCTGTCGGCGTCAAACCTCAATTTTTCAAAACTCTCTGACGTAGCATATTATTTTAGCACTCTTTCAAGTTCCTTCTTGACTAGTTGTATCTACCGAACCTTCTATTTCCAATCGCACATTGTAAAAAAGTATCATATCTCTAATCAGTTGTCTCTTATACTCCCAACCCTAATGGATTAGATATCTACTGAGCTATTATAAATAAAGATAATAGCAGTAAAAATTTACCTTTTGGACGTTTATCTTGTCTAGTTTCGTACATTTATCCAAAGGTTAAATGCTGCACCGTTGAAGTTTGGGCTGCACAAAACCAATATCAAACCCCAGCATATCCACAGTCCGATCCAGTCCCTATAAATCCAATTCAGTCCGCATGATTCCGAACCAATCAATTCTAGTTCAGGTTGGATATATGTTACAGTCTATAACACGTACTAATTATCAGTCAGGTGCAACATATTGTTTAACCCAACTCATGTTAAACCGATTCGATTCTTTTTACTAAATGGTGGAACCTAGTGCACGAGGCTCCCGCACGATAGCGGGCTTTGGGGAAGTTGATAATGTACGCAGCCTTTCCCTTCCATTGCGAAGAGGTTGTTCCGGACTCGAACCTGGATGCCTAGATTACCATGCGTGTGATCTCACCATTGCGCCAAAGCACCACCTCATTCAATCCTCTTTTCTTTAAAAAAAGTTGGTTGAGAGCATTTTGAACATCACATGTGAATGAATGACGTCTGTGATGTTCTTTAGTGCTGCAGTGTATGAACTCTATAATGAATATTGTGATGCATCTTATGATGAATAATAAAGTGATATGTATTGTAATGTATTATGTGATGTTAAATTCCAGATTTCTAAATCAATTATTGGGTCATTTATTCTGAACCTTTGAGCACTTCTCCAGTTTTATACCATTATATTATGATTTGAACCAATCTCATTTAACCAACTATTTAACCTGGAACATGTTAACCCGATCCAGTTTTTTTTTTTTTTTCCTTTTTTCTATAAAAAAAAGTTCGTTGACAGCATTTTGAACTATCACATGTGCATGAAAGAGGATCCATTTTTTGTTATTCTGTGATGTTTTTTTGTATAGTATCGTAGTGTACGAACTCTGTAATGAATTTTGTTATGTATTTTATGATGAATTAGGTGATGCATATTGTAATGTATTATGCGCTGTTAAAATTGGAATATACACATGAATTTATTGTGGTAAATTATTCTGAAATTTTGGGTTTTATATTCTCGTTTTGTACCATGTTTTTATTATCCGACCCAACATCATTTAGCCAACTCAATCCTTCCTAGTAATCCAGCCCAAATCAACCTCAAATGGAGTGAATGTAGATTGATCTTCCTTTCATCCGAACATATGTTGGTCGGATAGTATCAGACCTAATCCAACCAAACCTAATCTTTGTGCAATCCCAGTTAAATTTGGTACAAATATTACTTTATTATATTTTAAGTGTGTGCCAATTTTAAGTTAATTACTGAACTGAAACATAATGTCCTACAGGATATCAAAAAATTAGCTACTCTTGCCGAGCTTGATTTATCCGATAACGACATCTCTACTCTTCCTCCAGAGCTGGTATGTCTGCTAAACTTTATCTTGACATTTGCTTGTTTAAAACCATCTATTTGATGGTTTTCCTCAATTCTATGGTCTAAAAGTCTGTTTGCAGAATGGGTAAAATATAAAGTTAAAGTTGCAAGGATTTTTCTACATTAAAGGCCTATGTCAAATCATCAACTCGGTGTAATTCATGTTGCCTTCCTATTGTGAAAATATGAACAACGTTATGTTATATTAAGTAATCATCTTAAAACTGTAAGGACATATGAATCTATGTGATAATAAAAGAGTTTTCGCTGTTATAATATTGATCTTTACCATTATATGTCAAGTTAGTAACCGTCTTTCAGAGGAGGGAAAAAACTGGTATTCAGAGTGGTCTTGAGATTAACACATAAATCCATGTATTGTATTAAAAACTAAAGCAGTTAATATTGGATAATATCGATGATATACCGCCGATATATCTCTTATCGCTCCTTTGCCGATATTTTTTTTCTTCCAAAATATCACTAAAAATATCGTTCCAGATGTTGTTCAATTTTTGTCGATATATCACTTCGATATTTAATGTATAATATCATATTTTAATGAACATCGACTATTATTATTAGTGTTGGTGAGAATCAAATGACAAACAAATATCTTCACGTTCTTAAAGTTATATTTTAGTATACGATGAATGATAATATGTAGACCATATTTGAAATCCAAATGCTATTTTTTTTTAATATTAACCATGATATTTTTGTCTGTTCATTGGTCTTTCGATAGAAATCCACTATTTATTTCATTATTTCGTATGTTCATTTTGTATGAACACTTATCACTAAAAACAAGATCGTGTAAGAGCTACTTTTTTTTAGAGGCTATTTTTGTTTATTATTTTTAATCAGCAAGTTAGCTTATAAAGATTTTTTCTTTTGTTTTTGTTATCATCATGCACACAGAACTAAAATTTGAATAACAGTAAATTTATATATTTGCATAGATAAAGAAGGGACTAGAAGTAGTAATTAATATCAAGTCAACCTTACTCGATAGCTTAAACGAAAACGAAAACGAAGAAACAATGAATATGTAACTTGAAAAATAGTAGAGATGATTATATGAATGAAGAAACAAAGAATATCGTATAAAAATGAAAGAAAAATATGCACTTTATAAAAATTTCTTAGTTTTTACTAGCCTATTTTATGGCTTGTATTTAATAGAATATCCAAATAGGCATATTGTAATCTATAGTGGTAATTTGGAAATATAGATCCAAATATTTGAATATTTAATATAATTATACAATTATAAGATAGTATAATATCATCTATAGTTTGGTACAAACATACATGTCCGATATATTACCGATATTATCGTGAGATTTTAAAATATCTCACATCAGTACTTGATCGATATTAACTACTTAGATTAAGAAAAGACCACGTGTCATTAAACGAAATTAACTACTTGGATTGACAAAAGACCATTTATCATTAATCAGAATTATTTTTAACATATGAACTTAAGGCTCCGTTTTCGGTCACCTTAAAGGTTTGTTCACCCAACTGTAAGGCCCCAATCTTGGACGCTGGAGACGTTCCAATTTCTGCGTTTGATGTTTCCTACAGTCGATGTAAAACCTTTATCAGATGTAAGAGTTATATCAAAGTTGGGGGATGAGCATTTTTGACTGTGCGAATTCGGATAGTTTCGAGGAGATTTAAGACTTATGTTGGATGCAAGCATTTACTTACACTATTATAAGCACCTCTCCATTATTTTCCATAAACACAACAAAAATTTCCCTTCCCCAATTCAATCTTTTTCTCAATTCAACGGCTGCTTTCTCCTCCTCTTCATCCAATAAGAAGTCGATTACTAAATGGTCAATTGCTGAAATTAGTTAAAAAAAAAATTTAAATGCTTGCTATTTCCTGCATACTATTAGGGATATTGATAAGCAGAAAGTTATCTCTTGGCGATACAAACTTACCTTGAAAAAAAAATCATGGTATGTTTTACCATATCAGAACTTTGACACACAAATGAGATAATTATACGAAATTGCACATAAAATTTTCAGTAATTACTCATATTAGAGGGTTTGGATGGGATTAAAACGGGGCATCGATGATAAAGAGTACTAAAAAACCTATTTACCTTGTTCCCACAATTCAAAAAATTTACCAATTGGATGATAGTTCAATTATCTGTTTCAGAGTCAATGGACACAAGAAAAACGTCCATTTGGTGACCAAACACAATTCGCATTGTTAAATTTTGGCGATACTATATGGTGAATTGAAGAGGTCAAGAAAAGCTTGATAACGGTGAAAACGGCGCGCGAATCAGAGCTTAGATGCGCAATTTATTGCGATTTAAAGATGTGCAGGTTGAAAGTTGTGTCAGACGTTCGACAGAAATCCTCAGACGTCTGACAGCAGGTTTACTGCAGCCAGAAAGTTGTGACAAACAGCTGAAAGTTGTGACAGACGTCTGACGTGGTGCAGTTTTGTTTTTCGGGCTAGAATTTGTGAATTTGCTTATAGGGCTTTAATGGGTCAACCATGTATTTGTCATGGAATGATGGTTCACTATATAAGCTATTTTCAGGATTCAAAGCAAGATGACTTAAAGATTCCAAGGGTTTGATTAAAGGTTTTTATCATCCATTAACTAGGGTTTATCTAAATCTAGTTTTCTCCGGTTATTTTTTCCACAAATCTATTCTATCATTGAATATTGATCATTGTAATCAATCTTTTGTACTATTCTCATTGGTATTAATAAAAGCTCTCTTTCAAAGTGAATGTACACTAACAAGACGTTAATGGAATCACTATAAATCGGTGTGTGATTTGTTTTATTGTTATTGCTTTGTTTTTCAATTGCTTGTTTGGTGACTGTGATTGTTTTTGGATTGGATTGAAATATTGATTGGTTGTTTTTGCACTTCTTACCATGATCTCGTTATTCCGCTGTACATTGAGGTTTTAATTTGAGTTACTTTGAGTACAAAGAAGCAAAGTAAATGATCCCCCAGATGACAATTCATAGAACATTGCAGAGCGATGAGAGCACCAAAGAAGCCATGCATAGGTTTTTTCATACAAACATTGAATATTTCGATATAACATTTACTCTTGACCAGAGGTTTTGTAAGCAACTTGCGAAACCACTAATATGAAACCATCTGGACGAAAAAGCCAAACTTCCGGTTGAGTCTTATGTTGTTGCTCTTGCTTTTACTTCTAATTTTGTTGGTTTTCTCAAATTTGATCCTAAAACATCGGTTATGCACACTGATAGATGCCGGGGTACCCTTAACCGTTTCCAATGGTTTTCCACTCCGCATAAAATGACTTTTGCTAGTTGATGTTTTTTGGTCTCAACGAACTTGGACTATGCTATGATGATGATGTTGGAGTATGGGGAGGAGGTGTTCGTCCAATTTATATGTCTTTTCTTCAAAGACCTGGGAATTGATATGTAGTGTTTTAACATGCTTTATGTATTTTATTTTGTTCGTCGTATGTTGATAAATTATTCTTAAAAATGTAGTAATAAAATTTCTATTATGTCGCATAATTTTTCATTATTATCAATTATTAATTATTATTAGTAGCAACTTGGTAGCAATAATTATTTGTTAGTAATGATAATTAAATAATAATAATATTATTAATAAATAATTGTTATCGATAAGTAAGAATTACTAAAAATAACTAATTGAATACTATTAGAATAAGCAAAAACCTTATATCGGAACTTAGCTTCAACAAAACTCTAGACGAACTCTTGTCCAAGAACGTCAAGTTCACAACCTCTAGAGTTCAATCTGTAGAGTTTGGTGAACTTTTATAGTCTTATCCGACAATTCACCCTAAATTTTTATGTACAATATAAGTCCAAAGCATGTTGGACATAAGATTTATGTTAACGAATGTATACCCTTTTTTTGAACTACTCAAATTAGAGCGTTCAATGTTCAATTGGAATGAAAATATTACATCCGACTTGAAACCGTTATGTGGGATGTATGTTTATATATATTATTTTTCTACTGATAAATTAAGTAAATTAAAATTTATTATAGTCGTATGTATTTAATATCAGAATTTTTAAGGGGGATTAATTTAAAGTACAAAAATTTGTATATTTTTAGCCTCAAATAATATTATACTTTTTTTTATAAATTATTAATTTTAAATTATTAATAACTAATTATATCTTATTCATTGTTATTTATTATACTTAAATTATTAAATATTAAATGTTAATTATAAACATTAGGTATAAATAATTAATTATTGATTTTTAATTTTTTTTTAAATTAAATATTATTTTGATTATTTATTAATGATTAATTATTGGTTTAAATTATTGATGATCAATTGTTAAACTATTATGGAAATAAATATTTAATCTTATTTTTGTTAAATGTTAGTTATTAATGGTTATTAGTATCTACCAAAAAATGTACAATGGATATTAATATCTAATATTTTATATTATTTATTTGTCTACAAAATATCATTTTTGTAATATAATGCAAATGTTTTTAGGAAAAATAAATTGAACGACTTCACATGGCTTGCATTAAATACAAAGCACACAAAAGCATCAAAATTACACTAATAGACATGATTTGAAATTTAATACTTTTTATCGTCTATCTACCTAAAACTTGTCATGTAACAAATAAAATTCAAACAAATATGGTGGATGCATTGTAATAATTCAAGGTACAATGAAAACAATCAAAATTGCCCCCCAAAAAAAAAGATTATGAACATTTAATTATTTATACAATTTATCTTCATTCAATATGTCATTTTAATTACATAATGCTAGATGTTTTATGGAACATGAATAAATTCAGAATTTTCCATGTAGAACCGTTTCGAATGTGATCTGAAAGAAAAATAAGAAAACTGAAAACTGAAAAATAAATCATAATATTACGCTTTTGTTATATTTTTTGTGTGGATAAAGCAGCTGCATTAATTCATAACCGAGTTTTTACTATTTTGCACTGGTAGTTACTTGCAAAATCTGTTGAACAGGGTCTGCTAGAGCCTACCTTACAGGTCTTGAGACTTGATGGGAACCCCATGAGAAGGTACATCTTTATTTATCCTGTTATTCATTTTCATGTTTAAACTGATATTTGTAGGTACATGTTTTCATGTAATTCCACTTGAATAACTTATATAAAAGAAATCCACTTTTCAAACTAATCTCAACTCGAGGCAAGTTTTTCCTTTTTTAATCGCCATCTCTTTTGTCTTGTCATATGTATATGTAAATGCACTCATCCTTATCCATCTGATTTGTTGCATTTAAACTGCGTATTCAAAGTATCTTTTATTGTTTAAATTCTCATTCAATGTATTTGCCCAAGCATCTGTGCATCTCACCTTTGTTAGGCCTTATTTAATTATTACGCAGCCTGGCATTTGAAGTTATACCAATTCAGTTTTTATTTGAAATGTACACACGCATTGTTCAACCTTCTGACAGAGCGTTCTCAAGTAACTGAGTGTCTGAGTGGATAACAAACACATGTTCCCATTCCAAAATAAACTTGCATCATCTGTTCTGCAGCATACGAAGAACTATATTGGATCGTGGCACAAAAGCAGTACTCAAGTACCTAAGGGACAAACTTCCTGAATAAGATTTTCTATACCAATTCCTACTCCTTGAGGTAAAACTTCTGCTCCTCAAACTCGTATATTATATGGTTTTGGTTACTTAGCTATATATAGATACCTTGAAGGACGAGGGACCTGAATGTCCTATTTTTCGTCTATCTGATATTAGGAATTTGTGTTTAAAAATTAAAATATATACTAAAAGTGCTAATAGACTTAGAGTCAAAACCAATCCTAGACTTGAGTCCAAGACCACGTCCCAGTGGTACGGTGTTCAGACTTTGGTTTAGAGTCTGCAGTCACGAGCTCGAATCTTGCATAACATGATTCAAACATTGGACATGTTTAGACTTGTAGTAGTATGTATTAGCTAAGACATGTGATACCAGTAAAAGAATAACGATTGGAGTAGGAACAAGTGGCCTTCTTCAAGAAAGTAATAATGAAAAGTAATAATGAGTAAATTGTGTCACAGTCTTGCAGATCTAATATTTGTATTCTTTGACGGTACATTGGAGGCCTAGTACAAAATAGTTTTTGGGCCGATTGATGGGCTTCTTTGACCCTGGATTTCATGCTGTACGCAAAGGAATTATACAAAATTGACTTTATCTTATGTCAGTTTTTGTTTCTAAATAATACATGTTCATGTCACTTTGATTTTTATTTTATTTTTTTGCAGGCTGTACAATTGAGGAAAGTCAAAAATCAGTTGGCAGACAAGTTAATTATGCGTTTCTTTATTTTCTCATGTTCACATTCATGCTTGCACAGTTTCTTCGTGCAGCTGCTGCTACTACAATTATTTTATACTCTATAAAAGGAATTTTCGTGGACAGTTGTTCAGATAGGCACGTAATACTGCCTACAGATTAGTCAAAACCGTGGGGCCTGATTTGGAATTATTCGCATTGCATTAAGGATATATATGGGCCCATTAAGCGTTCATGAAAAGTACTCATGTTATCAGTGTCTTATTTTAGCTTGTATTGAATGATTGTACCGCAAGGCTGTTCATATAAGAGAAACATATACATATTGGTTCATTCTACTTAACAAATCATGTGTTTTTCAGGCGTACCGTAAGATAACGTGCTTGTGTGACCGGTGTATTATTAACAAGCGAAGTATGCACCCCCACTTTGAAAATTGTATTTTACTTTTCAAATGGGAGAAGATACAAGATATACCGTAGTGGAGTGTACTTAATAAAAATTGAGTATTTTAATTTTTGTTACCATTTTGAAAAATTAGACGTGCATTCCTTCCATTGAAATAAAATACTTGTAAAATTATAGTTGAAAACGAACGTTGAAGTCTCTTTTTATATAATTTAAGGTGTGAAATATTTGTAGGATACAAGGTAGTGATACAATTGGTGGTAGAATGGATATGACTTCTGTATTATCTTAACTTCAAATGTATGCACAATGAGATCCGACGGTTAAGATCTATTGTGTCATGTTTTTGGTTTATTGTGTTGATATAGCTGTTTTTATTTAATATTTTTGGGAGTTCAATATTTTTATTGTTGGATTACATGTACACAAACTACTATTTTTTTCCGTACAAGTGTTTTTTCTTTTAAGGAATTGGATATCATTGTAATGCTTTTGATATTGAAATCAATATATATATATATATATATATATATATATATATATATATATATATATATATGCATGCATGCATGTATATGCATGTATCATAGTAATCGTGTAAATATTGTTTTTGTGTCTAAGAAATAACGATGTTTAATCGTGCAAATATTGTTTTTGTATCTAAGAAATAAAGATGTTGATCCGCTTAACACTTTAAAAATAATTAAACTGCAACACTGTTGTAAAATAATGAAAATTTGGGTTGACTTTTCCACATTTATTAAATCACAGAATTATTTATTGTTGTTATGCTTCGGTTAATGGTTTTGAAATTTAAGTGGCATGGATCCAGTGGATAATTTAAAGGTTAGTCAGGTAGAATTGTTAATTTTTTGGTTGATAGAATTAATCCAACGGTTAAATATAAGAAAATGTTTTTTTTTTCTTTGACGTAATTAATCTAACGGTCAGACTTAGGAAAAATACTAGATCTAAGATATAAAATTTGACTTTTGAGAAGGATTCCCTTATCAACAGAGTGATCACCATTGATAGAAGAGCAATCGTGAGAATTATTAAACAAATAAATGAAAAGGTACCAAGACGTTTGGTCGGTGGCATGGTACATAGTTGAAAGTTGATCAAGCTATTTGTTCATGACTGTGTAGTTAATGTCACACTATTACCCCGCAATAACCCTGTTATATCTCATAGCGGATTTCTACCGCAACAATTATTCCATATAGCCCCAAAATATAGCCTTTCCGCTTTAATACCTGCTATTTCCGCTATATTCCGTTATTCCCGCTATATTTTGTTATTTCCGCTATATCTTCTTTAATAAAATGAATTAAAAATTACATTTATACATTATAAAAATTATGAAACTAATTTATTTGATTTAATTTTTAATATATTTTCGGAAATGAAAATACTCTAATATTCTACTAAATTCAATTATGTTATATAACAGTTTTACGTTTATTTAAAGTATATTCACACATGTTTTTGTTTTAAATTATTTATGTATTAATTATAATTCAATTGAATGATAATTTTTCATTTAATTACCGTTTATATATTTGTAAAAACATTAAGTACGAGTTTTATATGATATTTAGAGTCATCCGCTATATCCCGCTATATCCTCGCTATATCCCCGCTATGACTTTTTGCACCTCCACCGCTTTGAATCTGCCGAGCGTTTTAACTGCACAGGTTCATAGATGTGAAAACGATTAGCAAAAAGCTGAGCGGTAATAATAACAAAAACAGTAATTAGACCAGATAATGTGATCATATTGTAGGGCTGCAGTTGAGCAGATCCAGAATGGAACCTGGAGTCCCAGAATTCATTACTGCTTCTAAATGTAGTATTTCTGATTATCTTAGGGTGTTTGGCTCACAATAGACGGTCCTGATCGAGCAAGACGTATTCCTATCTATCTACCTCTTTAGAAAAAATATCTTGAGCACCTATGATGGTGACTACATCTGTTGGCATGTGATGGTTGGACATAAAATTGAGTCCTAGGATGTCAATGAAAGAAGACACATGATATTAATTTAGGACCTAGGTGTCTGCGACTGATGAATCTCCTCTGGATATCATTGATATTCCACCCAAGGAAGATCCGAGATGAGTTGAACGGAGCCATGCCAAAGATCGAGGTTTTCAAATGCCAGATCGACCATGCTCATTACCCCCTCTAACTTGGAGTGGCACTGGAAGGGAGTCTCGGTCCTGGACACTCGTTAGTCCCAAAGCAATAGGTTACCATTGATTCTTAAAAAGCTCCAAGGGGAGAATAGCCACAGAGAGAAGAATACCCCTTGAAGGCGAAAGGGGAAAGGGGGATGTACTACAAGGATTAGGTGTAGGGAGGGTCATAGAAAGGGGGAGGAACTCAAGCTGACCGACTCCATAGAAAAGTAGTCCTAGTTTACTAGGAAACATAGTTAATTAAGTCTGAGTGAGCCGCCCATGATTGAGGAAATTTATGCTAACTAATTCTAATTCCATATATTGATTGCAAGCAGAATCTTCATCCCAAGTAGTGGTGGAGGGAGAGGTGGGATGTTCCGATAAAGGTAAAAAAATTAACCCTACCTTTCCCATTTGAGTAAAAACTGGATGTCTGAACATCTATTAAACAAATGGCATGACCAGATGGTAGAAACCAGGTGGACATCACACCTATCCTAAAATCAGGAGTAGAATCGTCCAGTTTATCCCTGGAATGTTTATACTGGATTTGGTATATTAGGCACCAATGTTTATTCTGGCCCTATCAGTCTCGGTTGTAACCGTCAAAGACATTCTTAGCTGGCCTAGCTTGATAGAAACCTAAAGTTGCTACGTCCAGCTAGTGTGAGCGAAAAATGCATTTTTATTGTTTGATAGGGAAAGACACGCTGCACGTTATGAAAAAATATGCATTTTGTCCTCTCTAAGCATCTCTTTCACCACTTCTTCCATGCCTTCTTTTTAGGACAGTGCAAAAGTGACTCGGGTGCATGGAACTGATCAAGCAATCACTTATCATTGCGATCATCCTATGACTTCCTCCACTTATCCAGTCTTTACTCCTTTCATGTGTTAAGCATGGAAAAGATAAAGGATTGAGGTCAATTCTCACCTTGGATTTTCTAGAATGAAATTTTTATTTATGTATCTTTCTTGTTATTTGCCCTATCCAAGCTTTCCCTTAATTTAATGCGTTTCAAGTTTTACTTTGGAGCCTCGATGATTTCATCAATGAATTGGCAAGGAAGCTTAAGCAATAAAAGTGAAAGGAATCCCAAAAGGATAAAGTTAGATACAAAGGTGTATTCTTACGACTTATAGGATGAAGTGGACTCTCCCATTGGTCGCGTTTTTAGTTTCTCTTCCCGAAATAGTTTGGAATGGTTTGGTCGCTCCTTTTAGTTGCACTTGAGGCCACACTTTGCTTGCCTGGCTCCCTATGGTCGTCGATCTCTATACTCGGTGGACCAACTACCGTCGCCTTCTAACCTTGTCATGTCGGTTGTCAACCAAAGGAATGGTTGACATAGGTCCTATCTAATGCAATCTCTGAAGCTTACATCAAATCAGATAGGCTTTTCCAACATCATAGGAAAAACCATCTACCCACTTTGATTTGATTGGTTGGCCTTTCACTCGTACCAACATGAATGAAATGACCACTGGGTTTTCAAGCCGCCTCTACTTGGGATGAAGATTATGCAAGTAGTTAATTGTATACTCTATGCAATGGACTGGTCCATGTCATGCACTCGAGTCATTTTTGCACTATCCCAGAGGGAGGTAGGGTAGGAAGTGATGAAGAGACGTCTAGAAGAGGACTAGGCCTTGCACTAGAGAGGGAGAGATGGACCAGAAAGACTAGAGTCGAGAAATAACACCAAATTTAATGACCAATTAAGGAAAAGATGAAATAAGAGCATGCTAGACGTTGCAACATATGTCGATTCGGCTTTAGTTGATTTTTTGTAAACAAAATATGAGTGCGCAAAATGTAATCTTAGTAGCATAGAATGACAGACCTTGGATAACACAGGAAGAGGTCTGAACAAGACAGTGAAGACTGTTCAGTAAGTGCTTCTATTTATACCATAAACATTAGGGGTACTTCTTAATAAAGCCTAGGGTACTTCTCAATTACGCCTAAGTGAGCCTCTTGGCGATTGAGAATCTTTGTGCTAACTAAGCCTAATTATAGAGACTGACTACCGGTAGAATCTCAGCAATTCATTTTCCTATCACATATGCATCTGAATATGCAACTACTTTCTTTGATCTTATTCTTCAATATATGCGTAGCGGTTTACTGAACAGCCGATAGTAATCATCCTCTGCTTTATGTCCTTATATAGTAGTAGTTATCTCTTGTCCATAGGGAAAGGAAGAATTGATCATCTGGGATGGGAAGGAGCAGCATGGGTATTATTATAGAAGTACTTTAACCGAAAAGCTTTCGCCAAAGTAGTGCTATAGATCTTAGCCAAATGAATGAAAGCAAAGAAGGAATTTGTGTGGAGGATTACTTGTCGTATAGTTTAGGCGCTTTATCTATGGTTTCATCGCTTGTTGTTTCATTTGATTCAATAATACCGCTTATCCTAGTGAGTTTTATGCACCATTGGGTCCTTTTCAAGCTCAAGCATTTACTTTTCTAGTTAGAGACCCGTCTTTAGCCAAAGGGTTTATTACATAAGCTAGGATCGATGCTGGCTCTCGTAGAGGGAAGCCCAAAAAATGTCAGATGCAAAGCCTTGAATCTCATTAAGATCATATTGGCATACTCTCCCTAAAAAGGAGCAGATCCCATTGAAGATGGGAGTGAGGTGCAACAAGGCATATATGTCCAACTTTTCATGCGGCTTGGAAAAATGAACCTATATCGACAGACTTCTTACTAAGTATGAATAAGACCTAAGTAAGGTAGAAGAAAAACAATGAGAGTTTTATTACTATGCTTTACGCTCCAGGAAAACACATTAAGAACAAAGAAGCCAACAAATCTAGGAAGGAAAAGGAAATGCTTTCATCGATAACGAATACTCCTGGAATGCTCCTTATAAATAATAAGTAGCTTGTCGAACCTTCACAGAACAGAGCCAAGCTTGAACCAATAGAGTATATTCAAGATAGATAAAGACCTTTTCCTCTCCAATCAAAATCCATAAATCTTCATTGGATTCGCCTAGATCGCCTAAAGAAAATTTTCCATCCACCGGCACTTATTTATTCACGGGCTATTTCACTCTGCCATAGGTCGAAAAACGGCTTGCAGTCTAAGAAACTCTATTGCCAGTGCTTGGGATAAAAAACGTACAATTATCCATTTAGGGGAAAATTCCTTCAAATTTTTCTAGAGAATAAGGTGGTGGTGGGCGGGGGCAGGGAAGTTAACTTACCAACTTTGCAACCTGGTGCAAAATATAATCTTAGTAGCACAGAATGACCAATCTTAGGCACCATTGGGAGATTTCTGAATGAGACAATGAAAGTTGTTTAGTAAGTTCTTTTGTCTATATTATTAAGCCTAGGAGACTTCTAAATTAAGCTTAAGTGAGATGATTGGTAATCCTGATTCGGCTTGGCTAGGCCGAGAAGAGATTCTGAATAGAGAATATGCGCACCGAGAATAGATATCTTTGTTAGCTGGCGAGGGAAGGCTTTCTTCTAGTAGTCCAACTATGACCTCTGACAATCCATCCTATCTCGTTTTCTTTGGCTCTTCTTGTAGCTAGCTATGTTGGCTCCCAACCCTTTCTATAACAACTACTTCGGAACATGCCTAAATTTCGACACAAAAAGGCCCATCAAAACTTTGATCCATTCTATGGAAGCCTGCTGGTTAAAAAAAGAAATAATAATACAGAGTCATAACTAATCTTTCAGAGCTCACAACAACTGGAGTAACATATGTTAGCAAAGTGTACCCATTTATTTCAGAACCATAAAATGTAATAATACAAAATACCATCAAATCGTATCATAAATCCGTTACAACAATTGTTTAAATATATGGGTACACATAAAAGCAAGTTGTAATGATAAATACCGCCAGAAGCCAAGCTTCTCCATCTCTAAGCATCGTCGCTGCCATTACTCCATCCTTAACCTATGTTGTGATGAGGAGGGAGTCAGAAAAACAAGTCTTTGGTGAACAAAAAACCTCGAATCTTACCCTTTCAACACTTGGGCAGTATTTCAAAATAAGAATATATCTATGAACATAAAACCAGTAAAACCATTTAATACTTCTTATAAGGAAAGGAGGCGAGTCCTCAACCAAACACTATACCTTCCATTCCACAAGAAGATTTCTAAAATCCCATGGGATTAATCCCACATCATAAATAGCTAGCAATGTAAGAGATAGTACCCAAGCCACTTAATACCTTTAATTGGAAAATAAACGGACTTTGATCATTTAATACCTTAATTAAGGCAGACACCGTTATTTAATACATATTTCCAGGGCATACTCGTCAATGGTACTATCTTGCCGGCATCATATGGAATCTCTAATTACTTGATACTTGTTTATTTGAAAAGGTGGACCCCTGTAGCGATACCACCTAACGTGTCCTCTAGGCCATTTAATACTTCATTGGGAAAAAGAGGCAGATCCTCAAACAACCACTTAATATCTTAAGACCCTGAAGCAGGCTCCTCATACTATGGCCCATACTCATAATGGCGCCTCTCATTAGTCCGATTATTTGTTTGAACTGGAAGCTAGATTAGCCAGGCATTTTTTCCCTACAGAATTTGGGACTAACCTCGCGTCATTATAAATATTTATCACAATGATATCTCACATCAATAGAAAGTGTACACAACTGCTGATATCCTCAAAGTGAAGGGCAAACTTCCGTCAAGTAACCCTATTTACCTCGCATCCTTATGACTTAGCCATAAATTAAACACACTCCATATATATCATAATACTCATCTCATCGTTTCATAAATCAGGCCAGAATCATTCTTATCATGCCTTAGAATAATTTAGGCTAAATAAGAGTTCCCTCTTATTTTCGCTTAATTATCAATTACATTCCTAATAGGGGAAATAAATGAAAATACATACCTAATTAACAATGCCATATACACAATAATTATACGTTAATTATGCTAATAGAGGCAAATAAATATTCGCGCTAATAAATTCTAAACACATGGATTTTACGCCATAAACTAGCGTTAAATGTCAATTCCCTAACCAAATACTATTACAAGTACTTTTTCTTCAAATTCCCAAGATTTCAACATATCAAAATATGGGATTCTAATATTTGAAACAGGAAATGAATATTCATAACATAAAATGCAATAACAGACTTGTAAATAAAATAGAAACTCAATTTATTGCATCAATTCAATGGAATATCCTAAACAACAGAAATTGCAATCTAAACTTCATAATCTATTCAACTCCTCTTTTTCAAAGAAATAGATAAGAAGGAAATTTGTAACCTTCGATGCATTCTTAGGAGTCTTCTGTAACAACCCGATATTTTCAACCTTTCGCATCCGCACATGTCGGACTTGAATTGCTCAAAATACCGCGTTGTAAATAAAATTTGGCAAATCTCAGAACATACAGTAAATAATAATCACAGATCACAGACACAGAGTAATAATAGTGTGGCGGAAGTAAAAGAGATAGTAGTTCATGAAGCTACTATGAAAATATATGAGAGTTAAATAAAATACAACAGAATAAATAAAGTACAACAGAAGTCTCAAGATGATAACCAAGTACAAGCTGAATAGAACAACGGAACTGGAATAGATAAAACTAGATAAGCAGATGATCTCCAGCGATTCCAATCTCCAGAAAGTGGAATCCAAATCTGTGAATAAACTCAGGCTGACCCGAGCGTAAATAAAATACAAACACTCGAGTCAGAACAATATATACTTATATAATGTAAACCAACTCAAGTGAACTGTAATAAAGTACAAGTAACTTAAAGGATGCCTGAGACCGCCCATCCTCTAAAGATCCGTTAAACTATTTACTATGTAGTAATATTTCGCTATTATAATAATGTCTACAGTAAAATAAACATACTTTTAAATAGCGTTCCGGGTTACCCATATCACCCTTGACACATAATAGTCCCAGTAGTCCATCCAGTACCAGCATATCACCGAGAGACTACCCTAAATACTCCATGGGCTACGGGAGAAAAACAAACTCGTAGTAAAAGCTCGATATAGTAGGTGACACGGCACACAAGGCAATGCTAGGGTAGATATACCAATTACGCACACGGGCTGGTGGTAACGTAGCAGCCACATACTCCCACCTCGAAACACACTCCAAACCAAAATCGAAGGATGGCCATCTAATCAATCACAAGTAAGAGTATAGTATCGAAGGAATGTGTCCGATCGGAGGAATGACCTCACTTGGCCCGAGATCGCTCCAGTTTTCCAAAACTTCATGTCAACTCACGGGAGTTAGGTTCACATAATATACCTCAAGAACGTCGCCACCATCCTACTTCATTCTGGAATCTCCACCGCGTACACGGCTGTCAAAGTGGTTTTCGGTATCGACAGAGAGTATGCCAGATATCCGATCCCGGTCTCTTTGCCAACCAATCGTTATTATAACCCGTAGTTATAATTTAAAATAGTATTTATACTTCAAAATAGAATATCATTTCAAATCCAAATCTTTATCAAAATAAAGATTAAATTAATTCCAAACCTTTTCAAAAACATCATATCTTTCCAAAACTTATGTCAAATCATTTCAATATATTAAAATAAGATATCTTTACAAAACTTCATTTCCAATCATTTTAATATATCAAAATATCATATCTTTACAAAACTTCATTTCAAATCATTTCAATATATTAAAATATCATATCTTTCCAAAACTTCATTTCAAATCATTTTAATATATCAAAATATCATATCTTTCCAACTTCATTTCAAATCATTTTAATATATCAAAAATATCATATCTTTTCAAAACCACATTCATTTCAAATCATTATTCATTTTATTCAATTTAAAATACCATTTCAATTCACATTTCAAAACAGTTTATATTTCAAAAATCATTTTAAATCATTAAAATGAAGTTATTATATTTAATAATTAAATTATTAAATTTCCAAAATTTTCAACTTTCAAAGTTCATTTATTCACTTAAGTTTATCAAAACAGTGAAAATTCACTTTCGCAGTATTTAGAAAATGCTACGGAAAGTTACATTCAAAACGGTTCAATTTAACAAAAGACAGCGTTTTAAGAATGTTGTGATAGGGTTTACTTAAATTTCAAATAAACTTAGTTAAATTCAACAATTATAGCACTTAAAAAGATTGCTATAATAGCCTTTAATTTAATTTAGCTTCATTATCATCAACTGCAGTATTTACAAATGCTGTAATATCATTTACATTGCAATTAGTAGCATTTCAAAATGCAGTTAATTAACTTTAAATATTAAATATAATTTCACAACCAAATATATTTTATCTAAAACAATTTTTTTACTTATAAAATCATACATTTTCGCATTTATAAACAACATTTAATTTTCCTTAAGTTCATGATTTTATAAAGTTAAATTTCCATTCAAAAATCAAGATTTAATAATAATTCACTTATTAAATTTCAACATTCAATTTCAAATTCATTGAATTGAATTTCAACTTAACACCTAAATTTAAATTTCAAAATATAACTTAATTTCAATTTTATTTATTTAACTTAAAAATTCACATTTAAGCCAAATTCACAAATTCCCATTTGGTTATATTTCAAAATTTCAACTTAAATAATCATTCCTTTCACTTTTAACTTTACTCAAAAATCATTAATATATTATAAAAATTATTTTAAATTCAAATTATCATAAATTTATCATAATTTCATATTTAATTTAATTTCCAACTATAATTAAATCAAAATTTCCAAAATAACTTACTTCAGATTTTCTAACTTTCCATAATTTATTTAACTTATAAATTCCTAGAAAATCAATAATACTTTACAAAATATTTTATTTAATTAAGTTTAAATCAAAATATAGTAATGTTTACATTTCTAAAATATTTTAAAATTTTTAGAAAAACATATTTTAACTATGGGTCTGTATATATAATTTTCTACGCTAGGTAAAGTGATACGGGTAATATATCATTTCAACCCGTAATTTACAAAGAAAATCTGGGTTTTATCATTTCAAACCCATGGTCCCAAGTAAATGAAATAAAATGAAAATCGCTCAGGCCTATCATTTCAGCCCATAACGATTTTCCCCTATTCTAAAGTCCGTTCGGGTATGTATCATTTCAACCCATAGTGATTCTAATCTAAAGGGAACTTGAAGTGTGATAAACTGATATAAATAACAGAACAACATAAAATAATAGTAACATATGATATAACAGGTGTTTAAGAATGGGTGAACATCATATGATCATAATATAGCAGATATAATATGGTGATGCATTTTACAGATTCACAGGTGATCGATTTACTAGTTATATAGGTACAAAATTGTCTGGTGAGAATAGCTCACTTGTCAAAAGCTGGAGATAGCCAACAAAGCACACAACACAGATACGACGAAGGCACGATAACACGGATACGACTTGAGAGTGGAGAGCCAAAGCTAATAGCCTTGTTCAAACATTTACACAAAACAATACAATATATATAAGCTTCAACACCAATATAACATCAAATAACACTAGAAATCATTATCCAAAACAACACCAAATGGATTGCAATTGTTCTCAACCCCATATGATTCAGTTATGCAGTGACTAAGCTCAGCCAAGGCAAGGGAAAATGGTCTGGTTTGGGTCCATATGGGTCAGCCATCGGATGTTTGTAGATGGTGCATAGTCTAGGTGTAAAACTACACAATTTCAAGGCAACAACATCATTTGTTTGCTAAAGTTAGGCTCGGTCAGAAGCTATGGGGCATGGATAGTGGGTCCAGATGGTGGTGGGTGATGTGGCAGAGGGTGGAGGTCAGGTCAAAGGTGGTGATGGTGGAGGTAGTGGCGGCTAATGGTGGTAGAAGGTGGTGGTGGTAGAAGGGGTGGTGGAGGTCGGCCTAGGTCTGGTTGAGGAGGAGCCAATCCATGAAGGTGAGAACATATGCAAAGATTCAATGGAAAACATAAAAGAACAAGAGAGAAGAGAAGATTTTTACCAAACTTTTGAACACCAAGGAGATGGCCGTATTTTTTTTGTTGAGAAACGTTTGAGGAAGTGAAATTCACGTGAAAATGAAGATGGGGTTGAAGAGGAATGATGTATACGGCCAAAATCAATAAAGAGGGGAGTTGAGAAAATGAAAGGTTGGGAGATAAAAAGACTTTGGAATTTCAAAAGTTTAAAACCTTTCAAATTTCCACAAATGAAATTTTAAATTTACATACATATAAAAATGATGATATATAAAGGCAAATAAACTCAGAAATAAACTAAATAAGAAAATAAAATACTTAAATTAATTAAATTGAATGAAGAAAATAGCAATATATACAAAACTAGGCTTAATAAATTGAAATAAATTTCAATAGACTTTAGAAAAATTATATTATCACTTTAAAAGTATTAAAAGACAAAAATATACATAAAATAACATATTAACACATATTAAAATAAAATATGACAATAAAAATATAATTTATATAATTTAAAATAAACAAAATAGCTAAATAACTCAAATTGTATTCAGTATTGAAATATACATAACTTTCACAATTTAAATCCGTTTCCAACGAAACGAAAAACAATATTCATGTTGTTAAATCTATTTTCATAATAAAAGATAAAATTTAAAATTTAAAATATTTAAATTTAGAAGTCAAAATTTGACTATTTTAACCAAAATTCTCTTTTTGGAAAATTATTCTATTTAGTCATATTTGGAATTCTAATCCATATCAAAATCAAAGTTTATATTTAAAATAGCAAAAATTTATTCTTTTTTCATAAATAAAGCTTTTAAATCTGGAAATTCAATTTAAAAATAATTGTAAAATACAGGGTTGTTACACTCTCCCCCACTCAAAACTTTTCGTCCCGGAAAAGGAATGAGGTACGGGAAAGCACAGAAAAGATAGAAATGAAATAAGATTAAGACAAGGTGACAAGAAGATTGAAATTATACTTGATAACTGTTGTTATAGGTAAGTTTGACAAGGTGGAGATGATCAAATCAAGAACACAAACACGAAAAGATCCTTTAGAATCTGATTCACCCTTTTCTATTTGACCGTCGGTCTGTGGATGGTAAGCAGTGCTCAGATCCAGATGAGTACCAAAGATTTTCAAAGATTATAGAAAGATTTCTAAACAGAATGGTACAAGCAATAGCCTCCCCATTCTGTAGCAAGACAAGGAAAATAAGGACAACTAAAGTTTGAAAAACAATATAAGATAATAAATTTGAAACCACGATGCTTTGAAATCATAATACTTCGGAGATGTTATTATTTGGAAATCATACTACTAAAATCATAACACTTTTAAAATAATCTTCATTTAAACCATTTAAATTCAATGTCAAATAATATTCATTTTAAAATTGTAACATTTCTAAGTTCATTCATTCAATTATAAAATTTCCAAAACATTGTATTTTCAAAAACAACAATACTTTTAAAGTGCTACAGTAGATATATTAGTATTTCAATCGGTTCAATTTCTGAAATATTCATTTGGATATCATTTAACTTATGATTTATTTAAAATAAACTTTTATGAATGGAATATCCAAATTAAACTATACTTCATTTATTAAGTCAAACGTTCACTATTTTACTTAACTCTTAATTTAACAAATAACCTAACACTTTATTTAAAATACCCATTTCATAAATAGATATTCCTTCAATAAGTTACACTTGAAATTTCCATTTGAAAACCAAATTTTTAATTTAAAAATACATCTTAACTCTTAAATCATAATTATTCGTTTACAAGACATATCTATTTCATAAGTAAAATATTTATCATAGCAAATATAACCATCAAATTACTTTACACATTTATTCATTTAGACATCAATTAAACTATGATTCTAGATTAAATATACTTTATTACAAAATGCCACATTAAAATGTATTTTATTTATCTATTCAAAGATACATTGTTTATTACACAAACATATTCATTTCAAGAAATAACCTGTATTAAAATTCCTAGGTTAGACTTAAGGTTCCATATTAAATCAAATTTGATTATTAAGTTATTTAAATAAAATTCTCTAAATCTTGTTTTTCTCTATTTACCTCTGTTAATCTTTTTATATTGTATATTATCTAATTACATTGTTAACTTTTAAAAATTAAGGAAGTTATATTTAATTGCAAATGATTATTATACAAATAAAACTTTCTAATTCCCTCATCTCAATTTTGAATCATTTATCTAAAATTTTGACTTTTTTTTATAATTGAAATGATTCTTTTAAGATAAAGTTTAGAATAAAATTTCTGATTCCTTCAATTCATTAGAGATAAATAAATATATATACATAATATGTTAAATCAAATTTAAATCATATATCTATATATATTATAAATCCAGTCTTATTTTTTTTAGAAATTCAAATCAATCAAATTTCCCAAAACAAAACTGTAGCAAGACTACAGAACGGTCTCTTCACTTCGAAACTCGAAAATGAATGCCGATAATGCCGCGGTCATCACCGAAGTTATTTTCCAGCGACAAAGAGAAGAGAACTAAATTTTAAACTTTAAAATTTCTTGGAACAAATTTCTATTAGAAAATACTTTAAATAATATGCCCCTTTTAAAACTTTAAGCACAAGGTTTGAAACCATCGGAAATTAAATTCTCAAATTTCTTGTTTTAACTCATTTTCCGTTCCCAAATGAATTTATAAATAACTATTTATAAATTCATTTATAGAACAATAAATGATAAATCAAGTATTATCATTTCAAATGATCAATTTAAATCAATTTATTAAGTTCCATAAATTTACTTATATCAAAATTTATTTCATTAACCAAATTTTTTAAAAATAATATTGTGTTAGTTTGTTCTGTCAAAGTGTTTAAGAAATCCCATCGATAGCGTTGATCAGACGAATCGATCAGAAACCCAATTCAACATCAACAACTCAAACAACACAATATATAAAACATTTAAATTTTAAATATTAGTTTACAAATACACTATACATGAATAGTTTTTCAAAGAAGGATAGATATTCAAATATGATTAACTCAAATCAAAGGAAATTCTGATTTGAAAATAAGTTGGAAACAAGGATGAGATGCTTAAATAACAGAATAGAAAGATGGATAAGCTTATATAAATCGCAGGCAACTTTAACTGGTCAACCGTGACTTAAAGAATAAGATCGATGTGGATTTTCTGGGGTAAATCTACATTCGACCTCGGGAGATAGAGTTTGGAATAACAAAAGGATATTAGCATCTAAACCAAGGATAGATATAAATCTCTGGTGAATCGATGCTAATTGTAAAGGAGTTTTTCCCTTTACAAATGAATTCTTGAGATTGGCGGGACTGCCAATTCACTATAAAGCTCATTCGAAGTGGAGTTATGGGATACTCCAGAATCAAAAGGAGATGAATAGTGAGGGACATGAATGGATTTTGAAACCGCAGGGAACGTTTCAAAATTCAAATGAAATTTGAATCAAAGAGGAAGAGATTCAAGTTTGGACGAAAGTGATTCTGTAACTAAATTTACCATACATTCTAAGTTTTGCCTCAAAGCCAAAGCTCCGATACCAACTGTAACAACCCGATATTTTCAACCATTCGCATCCGCACATGTCGGACTTGAATTGCTCAAAATACCGCGTTGTAAATAAAATTTGGCAAATCTCAGAACATACAGTAAATAATAATCACAAATCACAGATACAGAGTAATAATAGTGCAGCGGAAGTAAAAGAGATAGTAGTTCATGAAGCTACTATGAAAATATATCAGAGTTAAATAAAATACAACAGAATAAATAAAGTACAACAGAAGTCTCAAGATGATAACCAAGTACAAGCTGAATAGAACAACAGAACTGGAATAGATAAAACTAGATAAGTAGATGATCTCCAGCGATTCCAATCTCCAGAAAGTGGAATCTAAATCCGTGAATAACTCAGGCTGACTCGAGCGTAAATAAAATACAAACACTCGAGTCAGGACAATATATACTTATATAATGTAAACCAACTCAAGTGAACTGTAATAAAGTACAAGTAACTTAAAGGATGTCTGGGACCACCCATCCTCTAAGGATCCATTAAACTATTTACTATGTAGTAATATTTCGCTATTATAATAATGTCTACGGTAAAATAAACATACTTTTAAATAGCGTTTCGGGCTACCCATATCACCCTTCACACATAACAGTCCCAGTAGTCCATCCAGTATCAGCATATCTTCGAGAGACTACCCTGAATTCTCCATGGGCTACAGGAGAAAAACAAACTCGTAGTAAAGGTTCGATATGGTAGGTAACATGGCACACAAGGCAATGCCAGGGTAGATATACCAATTACGCACACGGGCTGGTGGTAACGTAGCAGCCACATACGCCCACCTTAGAACACACTCCAAACCAAAATCAAAGGATAGTCATCCAATCAATCACAAGTAAGAGTATAGTATTGAAGAAATGAGTCCGATCGGAGGAATTACCTCACTTGGCCCGAGATCGATCCTGTTTTAGCCACCTTATGCCAACTCACGGGAGTTGGGTTCACGTAATATACCTCAAGAACGTCGCCACCATCATACTTCATTCTGGAATCTCCACCGCGTACACGGTTGTCAAAGTGGTCTTGGGTATCGACGGAGAGTATGCCAAATATCCGATCCCGGTCTCTTTGCCAACCAATCGTTATTATAACCCGTAGTTATAATTTAAAATGGTATTTATACTTCAAAACAGAATATCATTTCAAATCAAAATCTTTGTCAAAATGAAGATTAAATTAATTCCAAACCTTTTCAAAAACATCATATCTTTCCAAAACTTCATGCCAAATCATTTCAATATATTAAAATATGATATCTTTACAAAACTTCATTTCCAACCATTTTAATATATCAAAATATCATATCTTTACAAAACTTCATTTCAAATCATTTCAATATATTAAAATATCATATCTTTCCAAAACTTCATTTCAAATCATTTTAATATATCAAAATATCATATCTTTCCAACTTCATTTCAAATCATTTTAATATATCAAAAATATCATATCTTTTCAAAATCACATTCATTTCAAATCATTATTCATTTTATTCAATTTAAAATACCATTTCAATTCACATTTCAAAACAGTTTATATTGCAAAAATCATTTTAAATCATTAAAATGAAGTTATTATATTTAATAATTAAATTATTAAATATTCAAAATTTTCAACTTTCAAAGTTCATTTATTCACTTAAGTTTATCAAAACAGTGAAAATTCACTTTTCGCAGCATTTAGAAAATGCTACGGAAAGTTACATTCAAAACGGTTCAATTTAACAAAAGACAACATTTTAAGAATGCTGTAATAGGGTTTACTTAAATTTCAAATAAACTTAGTTAAATTCAACAATTATTGCCTTTAAAAAGATTGCTATAATAGTCTTTAATTTAATTTAGCTTCATTATCATCAACTACAGCATTTACAAATGTTGTAGTATCATTTACATTGCAATTAATAGCATTTCAAAAATGCAGTTAATTAACTTCAAATATTAAATATAATTTCACAACCAATTATATTTTTATTTAAAACTTTTTTTTACTTATAAAATCATACATTTTCACATTTATAAACAACATTTAATTTTCCTTAAGTTCATGATTTTATAAAGTTAAATTTCCATTCAAAAATCAAGATTTAATAATAATTCACTTATTAAATTTCAACATTCAATTTTAAATTCATTGAATTGAATTTCAACTTAACACATAAGTTTAAATTTCAAAAATATAACTTAATTTCAATTTATTCATTTAACTTAAAAATTCACTTTTAAGCCAAATTCACAAATTTTCGTTTGGTTACATTTCAAAATTTCAACTTAAATAATCATTCCTTTCACTTTTTAACTATACTCAAAGGTCATTAATATATTATAAAATCATTTGAAATTCATTTTAAATTCAAATTATCATAAATTTATCATAATTTCATATTTAATTTAATTTCCAATTATAATTAAATCAAAATTTCTTAAATAACTTACATTCGGATTTTCTAACTTTTTCATAATTTATTTAACTTATAAATTCCTAGAAAATCAATAATACTTTACAAAATATATTTTTTGCTAAGTTTAAATTAAAATATAGTAATATTTGCATTTCTAAAATATTTTAAATTTTTTAAAAAACATATTTTAACTACGGGTATGTATATACAATTTTCTACGCTAGGTAAAATGATACGGGTAATATATCATTTCAACCCGTAATTTACAAAGAAAATCCGGGTTTTATCATTTCAAACCTGCAGTCCCAAGTAAATGAAATAAAATGAAAATCGCTCAGGCCTATCATTTCAGCCCATAACGATTTTTCCCTATTCTAAAGTCCGTTCGGGTATGTATCATTTCAACCCATAGTGATTCTAATCTAAAGGGAACTTGCAGTGTGATAAACTGAGATAAATAACAGAATAACATAAAATAATAGTAACATATGATATAACAGGTGTTTAAGCATGGGTGAACATCATATGATCATAATATAGCAGATATAATATGGTGATGCATTTTATAGATTCACAGGTGATCGATTTACTAGTTATATAGGTACAAAATTGTCTGGTGAGAATAACTCACTTGTCAAAAGCTGGAGATAGCCAACAAAGCACACAACACAGATACGACGAAGGCACGATAACACAGATACGACTTGAGAGTGGAGAGCCAAAGCTAATAGCCTTGTTCAAACATTTACACAAAACAATACAATATATATAAGCTTCAACACCAATATAACATCAAACAACACTAGAAATCATTATCCAAAACAACACCATATGGATTGCAATTGTTCTCAACCCCATATGCTTCAGTTATGCAGTGACTAAGCTCAGCCAAGGCAAGGGAAAATGGTCTGGTTTGGGTCCATATGGGTCAGCCATCATGTGTTTGTAGATGGTGCATAGTCTAGGTGCAAAACTACACAATTTCAAGGCAACAACATCATTTGTTCGCTAAAGTTAGGCTCGGTCAGAAGCTATGGGGCATGTCCAGTGGGTCCAGATGGTGGTGGGTGACATGGCAGAGGGTGGAGGTCAGGTCATAGGTGGTGATGGTGGAGGTAGTGGCGGCTAATGGTGGTAGAAGGTGGTGGCAACAAACTAGGCTTGGTTTATATATGCAGTGATGGAATTTGCAACGTTTGGTGGTGATTCAAGCCATAGATGGGCTCGGCCTGTCTTGGTGGGGTACTAGGGTGGGTGGCGATCAGAGGAAGGGGTGGTGGAGGTCGGCCTAGGTTTGGTTGAGGAGGAGCCAAGCCATGAAGGTGAGAACATATGCAAAGATTCAGTGGAAAACATAAAAAAACAAGAGAGGAGAGAAGATTTCTACCAAACTTTTGAACAACAAGGAGATGGCCGTATTTTTTTGTTGAGAATGTCCGAGGAAGTGAAATTCACGTGAAAATGAAGATGGGGCTGAAGAGGAATGATGTATACGGCCAAAATCAATAAAGAGATGAGTTGAGAAAATGAAAGGTTGGGAGATAAAAAGACTTTGGAATTTCAAAAGTTTAAAACCTTTCAAATTTCCACAAATTAAATTTTAAATTTATATACATATAAAAATGCTGATAAATAAAGGCATATAAACTCAGAAATAAAGTAAATAAGAAAATAAAATAAATAAATCTTAAATTAATTAAATTAAATGAAGAAAATAGCAATATATACAAAACTAGGCTTAATAAAGTGAAATAAATTTCAATAGACTTTAGAAAAATTATATTATCACTTTAAAAATATTAAATGACAAAAATGTACATAAAATAACATATAAACACATATTAAAATAAAATACGACAATAAAAATATAATTTATATAATTTAAAATAAACAAAATAGCTAAATAACTCAAATTGTATTCAGTATTAAAATATACATAACTTTCACAATTTAAATCCATTTCAACGAAACGAAAAGCAGTATTCATGTTATTAAATCTATTTTCATAATAAAAGATAAAATTTAAATATTTAAATATTTAAAATTTAAATTTAAAAGTCAAAGTTTGACTATTTTAACCAAAATTCACTTTTTGGAAAATTATTCTATTTAGTCATATTTGGAATTCCAATCCATATCAAAATCAAAGTTTATATTTAAAATAGCAAAAATTTATTCTTTTTTCATAAATAAAGCTTCTAAATATGAAAATTAAATTTAAAAATAATTGTAAAATACAGGGTTGTTACACTCTCCCCCACTCAAAACTTTTCGTCCCCGAAAAGGAATGAGGTACGGGAAAGCACAGAAAAGATAGAAATGAAATAAGATTAAGACAAGGTGACAAGAAGATTGAAATTATACTTGATAACTGTTGTTATAGGTAAGTTTGACAAGGTGGAGATGATGAAATCAAGAACACAAGCACAAAAAGATCCTTTAGAATCTGATTCACCCTTTTCCGTTTGACCGTCGGTCTGTGAATGGTAAGCAGTGCTCGGATCCATATGAGTACCAAAGGTTTTCAAAGATTATATAAAGATTTCTAAACAGACTGGTATAAGCAATAGCCTCCCTATTCTGTAGCAAGAAAAGGAAAATAAGGACAACTAAAAGATAGCTTGAAAAACAAAATAAGATAATAAACTTGAAACCACGATGCTTTGAAATCATAATACTTCGGAGATGTTATTATTTGGAAATCGTACTACTAAAATCATATCACTTTTAAAATAATCTTCATTTAAACCATTTAAATTCAATGTCAAATAATATTCATTTCAAAATTGTAACATTTCTTAGTTCATCCATTCAATTATAAAATTTCCAAAACATTATATTTTCAAAAACAGCAGTACTTTTAAAGTGCTACAGTAGATATATTAGTATTTCAATCAGTTCAATTTCTGAAATATTCATTTGTATATCATTTAACTCATGATTTATTTAAAACAAACTTTTATGAATGGAATATCCAAATTAAACTATACTTCATTTATTAAGTCAAAAGTTCAATTTCTTAATTTAAGCGTATAACATTTATTATAACCACTCAAATTTTATTTATAAAACCTTTTTATATTGTATATTATCTAATTACATTGTTAAGTTTTAAAAATTAAGGTAAGTTATATTTAAATGCAAATGATTATTATACAAATAAAACTTTCTAATTCCCTCATCTCAATTTTGAATCATTTATCTAAAATTTTGACTTTTTTTTATAATTGAAATGATTCTTTTAGGATAAAGTTTAGAACAATAGATAAAACTAGATAAGCAGATGATCTCCAGCGATTCCAATCTCCAGAAAGTGGAATCCAAATCTATGAATAACTCAGGCTGACCCGAGCGTAAATAAAATACAAACACTCGAGTCAGGACAGTAATGTAAACCAACTCAAGTGAACTATAATAAAGTACAAGCAACTTAAAGGATGCCTAGGACCGCCCATCCTCTAAGGATCCGTTAAACTATTTACTATGTAGTAATATTTCGCTATTATAATAATGTCTACAGTAAAATAAACATACTTTTAAATAGCGTTCCGGGCTACTCATATCACCCTTCATACATAATAGTCCCAATAGTCCATCCAGTATCAGCATATCTCCGAGAGACTACCCTAAATACTCCATGGGCTACGGGAGAAAAACAAACTTGTAGTAAATGCTCGATATGGTAGGTGACACAGCACACAAGGTAATGCCAGGGTAGATATACCAATTACGCACACGGGCTGGTGGTAACGTAGGAGCCACATACGCCCACCTCGGAACACACTCCAAACCAAAATCGAAGGATGATCATCCAATCAATCACAAGTAAGAGTATAATATCGAAGGAATGTGTCCGATCAGAGGAATGACCTCACTTGGCCCGAGATTGCTCCTGTTTTAGCCACCTTATGCCAACTCACGGGAGTTGGGTTCACGTAATATATCTCAAAAACGTCGCCACCATCCTACTTCATTCTGGAATCTCCTCCGTGTACACGGTTGTCAAAGTGGTTTTCGGTATCGACAGAGAGTATACCAGATATCTGATCCCGGTCTCTTTGCCAATCAATCGTTATTATAACCCGTAATTATAATTTAAAATGGTATTTATACTTCAAAACAGAATATCATTTCAAATACAAATCTTTATCAAAATAAAGATTAAATTAATTCCAAACCTTTTCAAAAACATCATATCTTTCCAAAATTTCATGTCAAATCATTTCAATATATTAAAATATGATATCTTTACAAAACTTCATTTCCAATCATTTTAATATATCAAAATATCATATCTTTACAAAACTTCATTTCAAATCATTTCAATATATTAAAATATCATATCTTTCCAAAACTTCATTTCAAATCATTTTAATATATCAAAATATCATATCTTTCCAACTTCATTTCAAATCATTTTAATATATCAAAAATATCATATCTTTTCAAAACCACATTCATTTCAAATCATTATTCATTTTATTCAATTTAAAATACCATTTCAATTCACATTTCAAAACAGTTTATATTTCAAAAATCATTTTAAATCATTAAAATGAAGTTATTATATTTAATAATTAAATTATTAAATTTTCAAAATTTTCAACTTTCAAAGTTCATTTATTCACTTAAGTTTATCAAAACAGTGAAAATTCACTTTCGCAGCATTTAGAAAATGCTACGGAAAGTTACATTCAAAACGGTTCAATTTAACAAAAGACAGCATTTTAAGAATGTTGTAATAGGGTTTACTTAAATTTCAAATAAACTTAGTTAAATTCAACAATTATAGCACTTAAAAAGATTGCTATAATAGCCTTTAATTTAATTTAGCTTTTTAGTTCATTATCATCAACTACAGCATTTACAAATGCTGTAATATTATTTACATCGCAATTAATAGCATTTCAAAAATGCAGTTAATTAACTTTAAATATTAAATATAATTTCACAACCAAATATATTTTTATTTAAAACCATTTTTTACTTATAAAATCATACATTTTCACATTTATAAACAACATTTAATTTTCCTTAAGCTCATGATTTTATAAAGTTAAATTTCCATTCAAAAATCAAGATTTAATAATAATTCACTTATTAAATCTCAACATTCAATTTTAAATTCATTGAATTGAATTTCAACTTAACACCTAAGTTTAAATTTCAAAATATAACTTAATTTCAATTTTATGTATTTAACTTAAAAATTCACTTTTAAGCCAAATTCACAAATTCCCATTTGGTTATATTTCAAAATTTCAACTTAAATAATCATTCCTTTCACTTTTTAACTTTACTCAAAATTCATTAATATATTATAAAAATTATTTTAAATTCAAATTATCATAAATTTATCATAATTTCATATTTAATTTAATTTTCAATTATAATTAAATCAAAATTTCCAAAATAACTTACATTCAGATTTTTTAACTTTCCATAATTTATTTAACTTATAAATTCCAAGAAAATCCATAATACTTTACAAAATATTTTATTTTATTAAGTTTAAATCAAAATATAGTAATCTTTACATTTCAAAAATATTTTAATTTTTTTAGAAAAACATATTTTAACTAAGGATCTGTATATATAATTTTCTATGCTAGGTAAAGTGATACGGGTAATATATCATTTCAACCCGTAATTTACAAATAAAATCCAGGTTTTATCATTTCAAACCCACGGTCCCAAGTAAATGAAATAAAATGAAAATCGCTCAGGCCTATCATTTCAGCCCATAACGATTTTCCCCCATTATAAAGTCCGTTCGGGTATGTATCATTTCAACCCATAGTGATTCTAATCTAAAGGGAACTTGAAGTGTGATAAACTGATATAAATAACAGAATGACATAAAATAATAGTAACATATGATATAACAGGTGTTTAAGCATGGGTGAACATCATATGATCATAATATAGCAGATATAATATGGTGATGCATTTTACAGATTCACAGGTGATCGATTTACTAGTTATATAAGTACAAAATTGTCTGATGAGAATAACTCACTTGTCAAAAGCTGGAGATAGCCAACAAAGCACACAACACAGATACGACGAAGGCACGATAACACAGATACGACTTGAGAGTGGAGAGCCAAAGCTAATAGCCTTGTTCAAACATTTACACAAAACAATATAATATATATAAGCTTCAACACCAATATAACATCAAACAACACTAGAAATCGTTATCCAAAACAACACCAAATGGATTGCAATTGTTCTCAACCCCATATGCTTCGGTTATGCAGTGACTAAGCTCAGCCAAGGCAAGGGAAAATGGTTTGGTTTGGGTCCATATGGGTCAGCCATCATGTGTTTGTAGATGGTGCATAGTCTAGGTGCAAAACTACACAATTTCAAGGCAACAACATCATTTGTTTGCTAAAGTTAGGCTCGGTCAGAAGCTATGGGGCATAGCCAGTGGGTCCAGATGGTGGTGGGTGACGTGGTAGAGGGTGGAGGTCAGGTCAGAGGCGGTGATGGTGGAGGTAGTGGCGGCTAATGGTGGTAGAAGGTGGTGGTAACAAACTAGGCTTGGGTTTATGTATGCAGTGGTGGAATTTGCAACTTTTGGTGGTGATTCAAGCCATAGATGGGCTCGGCCTGTATTGGTGGGGGTACTGGGGTGGGTGGCGACCAGAGGAAGGGGTGGTGGAGGTCAGCCTAGGTCTGGTTGAGGAGGAGCCAAGCCATGAAGGTGAGAACATATGCAAAGATTAAATGGAAAACATAAAAAAACAAGAGAGGAGAGAAGATTTTTACCAAACTTTTGAACAACAAGGAGATGGCCGTATTTTTTTGTTGAGAAATGTTTGAGGAAGTGAAATTCACGTGAAAATGAAGATGGGGCTGAAGAGGAATGATGTATACGGCCAAAATCAACAAAGAGAGGAGTTGAGAAAATGAAAGGTTGGGAGATAAAAAGACTTTGGAATTTCAAAAGTTTAAAACCTTTCAAATTTCCACAAAATAAATTTTAAATTTATATACATATAAAAATGCTGATAAATAAAGGCAAATAAACTCATAAATAAAGTAAATAAGAAAATAAAATAAATAAATCTTAAATTAATTAAATTAAACGAAGAAAATAGCAATATATACAAAACTAGGCTTAATAAATTGAAATAAATTTCAATAGACTTTAGAAAAATTATATTATCACTTTAAAAATATTAAAAGACAAAAATATACATAAAATAACATATTAACACATATTAAAATAAAATATGACAATAAAAATATAATTTATATAATTTAAAATAAACAAAATAGCTAAATAACTCAAATTGTATTCAGTATTGAAATATACATAACTTTCACAATTTAAATCCGTTTCCAACGAAACGAAAAGCAATATTCATGTTATTAAATATATTTTCATAATAAAAGATAAAATTTAAAAATTTAAACATTTAAAAATTAAATTTAAAAGTCAAAGTTTGACTATCTTAACCAAAATTCACTTTTTGGAAAATTATTCTATCTAGTCATATTTGGAATTCTAATCCATATCAAAATCAAAGTTTATATTTAAAATAGCAAAAATTTATTCTTTTTTCATAAATAAAGCTTTTAAATCTGGAAATTCAATTTAGAAATAATTGTAAAATACAGCGTTGTTACATCTTCCATCCTTGGACAGCTCCCGCTTTAGCGGGGTCTACGGCCAAACCTTGCTCCGAAACAATATGCCCAAAAAATTTAACTTCATTCTTCCAAAAGTGACATTTCAAATTTTTGGCCTTCGGTTGGTGCCTCCTCAAAGTCTCTAATACCTCCCTAAGGTGGACCTCATGCTCCTTTTTTCCTTTGGAGAAAACGAAGATATCATCAACAAACATTACGACGAATTTATTCAGTTGCCCCTTAAATAATCTACTCATCAAATCTATAAATTATGTTGGGGCATTGCAAAAGGCATTACTTTTCACTTATAGAGCCTGTCAGGAGTGTGAAATGCGGTATTTGACTTGTTCTCCTCTGCTATCCTTAACTTATGGAATCCCATTGGGTCTAACTGAGAAAAGACCCTAACTCCTACAAGTTGGTCGAACAAGTCGTCAATCCTAGGTAAAGGGTACCTTTTATTCCTTGTCAACTTCTTTAATTCGCTATAATCGACACAAAGTCTCAAAGAACCGTCTGCATGATTGGTGAAAACAACAAGTTCTCTCCAGTTAGAAGTACTCCTACCGATGAATCCTTTCTTCAATAGCTCTAAGATTTGCTTATCCAACTTCCTTCTTTCTTTGGGGGCCATATGCCTTAAAGTAGGGCGACGAGCCTTGCATTCTTCTCCAAATTGATTCGAAACTCGATCTCCATATAGGGTGGAAGACCTGAGACCTCCTCAAAGGCATCGAGAAATTCACAAACTATAGGTATGGATGATGGCTCTCAAATAACAGATAGACTTATTGAGTATAAATGGCTTAACTCAACTAAATCATTAGATGTACAAAAAACTTCTAGGTCATGGCCTTTATAACTCTTTAATCGTACAGCCCTCCTATCGCAATCAAGAATGACTCTATAATATGATAACCAATCCATACCCAAGATCAGTCTATACCCTCAAAATTTAGAACGTACACATTACATATGAAATCAAATTCACATATGTATAACACTTGGACTTTGCAATTAAGAGAGAGATGCATCGAACCCCCAATAGGATTAGAAATCTCTATTGGGCTATTGACTATCTAGGTTTGAAGGTTTAAGGAATTTACTACCTACCTAGCTATAAAGGAATGTGATGCACATAAATTAAATAGGTATGAATGGTAACCTCATAAATAAGAGTTATACCTTCTAGAGTTTCTTTCTCTTGGTCTCTCGGTGGCCTACTAGCAATAGGGACGGCTTAATAGCAAAGGCTTGTCTGCTTGATCCTTCCTTCACCAACTTGGGACATTGATTCTTGAGATGCCCTTCCTCATGGCAATTAAAACGCTTCCCTTTAAAGAGTTACTTTATCAGACTAACCCTACAATCTTTAGCTTCATGGCCCTTCTTTTGGCATCTCTTGCACCTTACTATCCTTCTTAGACTTCCCCTTCGACTTCTTAATAGCCTAAAAGCTTCCCTTCTTGGATCCTCCTTACTTTTGGGTTGGTGCAGTCTTCTCCATTTCTGCTCCCTTATCTTATACATTGGCCATATGCAGCATTGCCATTTCCACCAACATCTCATATGTGGCCCCAACAGGTACTTGGTTCAACAACATTTCCCTTGGTGGGAAATTTAGGCCCTTTACGAACTTCATGGCCTTTTTCATATATGTATCATCAGGCTCATTCCAAATTTATCCAACTAAGTAAACTTAGCTATTTTGCGAGGACCCGAAATTTTCGAGCATTTAAAACGAAATATTTAATTGATTTTTAATATTTAAAAGTTAATTATTAACTTGAATTTCAAATATCACTATTTATTTGATAATTAAATTATTGGATTAAATAAGTTGAAGTTGGGTGAAATTTTGAATCTTCAGTTTTAAGCCTATTAAAAATAATTTGAAGGCTTGTAAAAAATTTATATTGATAGCACTGAGGATAATAGAAGTTGTAAAATTGAAATTAATAGTGTTTTGTTCAGTTTTAAAATTTTATAGTTTAAATTGAATTTTAAAATAGCCTTCCGAGGCACAGTCTCGGATTTCGACGAAACCAGTTCCATTAGATCCGTAATATTGAATTATTATCGGATTTCCATTTTCGTAGTGATCAGTGTTGTTGTGTGAGCGTACGATATATAAATGCGCTGAAAATTTAATTGATAATAGTCGATCCAAAAAGGGCTATCTTCTCCATACGATTAAGATTTTAAGTTGCAAAATCGTAACGATTTAAAATTTAAACAAATACATGTATATTGGTTGATTGACCTGTATACTTACATTAGCATACAAAACATCATTCATGGCATTTCATTTTAACCCTGTAAACACGCAACAAATATTTTAGATTTTTGTTTCTATAAATCACGCCATCCGTTATCTTCCAGCCGAAGACAATTTCCATCATCATATATAAAAAAAAAAAAATATATAATAACGCACGCAACCCTTAGATCGCCGGACCCAGAAAGAAAATTAAATGGCCGAAGTTCCATTTTCTTCTAATCGAATTCGAATACTCTCCTCCTCAAATCTTCGAATTCGAAATCGAATTCGCTTCA
This sequence comes from Allium cepa, assembly GCA_030765085.1. Classification (NCBI taxonomy): domain Eukaryota; kingdom Viridiplantae; phylum Streptophyta; class Magnoliopsida; order Asparagales; family Amaryllidaceae; genus Allium; species Allium cepa. The sequence continues at coordinate 344,107,202 of CM060939.1, read as the reverse complement.
AACGATCGCCCCATCTTGTACGAATCTATCAGGTCGAGGTGATTTCAGTGATTTAGGGTTTTAATTTTTGGGATTTTAAAGGCGTGTTTGATGAATTCGAAGGTGGATTCGGGTCAGTGAGGTTGAAGGGCAGTTTGGTAGTCGATGTAGTGGTGTTCGGTGGTCCGTAGGGAGGTGCGACGTGAACACAGTAGAAAGCTCATGCTCGATCGCGATGTCTGGAATCTCGTCGAGAGGGTGAGCTCGTGTGCAGCTGTTGAGGGAATGATAACGTCGACGAAGCAAGTCGGCGTGAGCTGAGCAGGGTCGATGTCTGTGTCACCTGTTTCTTTAGGTATGACAAATGAATTTGTTTTCTATAATTTTAGTTTTGTTAATTGTACAAAACAGTAAGGGTTAAAAACAGAAGCTTTTTAATAATCAGTGGTCGTTAATTACAAATAAGATTGGGAAGAAATAGGATTTTAAATGTTTGAAGATTTTATAAATTATATAGTATATGCAATTCGAAACAGAAAATAATAATAAAAATAAAATCTATTTAAGTTTTAAATTATATATATATATATATATATATATATATATACAGTTTATGTATTTTAATTAATAATAGTAATAAATAAATCTGCATAGGTCTATAGTAACTAGATAGTTTTGGTTTAATATATATGTTAAAAGGGAATTGTATATTTTATTAAACTTTATAAATGTATATAGGTGGATGTATATAAGTTCAAAGCAGAATATATATAGATAAAGATTTTGGGAAAATATAGGAATTTTAAATTTTTGGGGATCTAGTTGTTTAACAACTCATTTAATTATTTTGGTTACTAAAGATATTTTCATTTAAAATTAGATTAAAATTATTATTCTAAATTCAAATCATTGGTTAACTAGATTTTTAAATGAAATTTAATTGTTCAATCGATCCAAATATTAATAAATCATCTAATGATTTTACAAGGTCTGAAAATCGTGGAAAAACAAGTTGAGAAGGGTTCGATTGCAAAACAAATGCAAAGGCGAGTTAATCTCACTCGGTTAAATTTAAATTTAAATGATTAAATTTAAATTTAAATGATTAAATTTAAATTTAAATGATTAAATTTAAATTTAAATGATTAAATTTAAATAATTGGATGAATGGTTGAATTGGTTGATGTGCTATATTATAGCATATACTACATCTTGGAATGTTTGATTTATATCGTGCTAACGTCTGTGGATGCAGGGAACAGGTTGGAGGGATCCAACTGGATTGTCCTCATTAGTGTTATCATTAAGTCTAGTGTTATCATTAAGTCTAGTGTAGTCCATAACCATTCTGGATTGTCCTCTTTTTATTTTTAAACTATAAATGCAGCCGTTCTATGTTTAAAATATGTTTTTCTAATTATTTTTAACTTTGCTAATATTTCTATTTTTTCTAGTCTGCTTATTATTTGAATTTATGTATTATTTCTTAGTAATATAGGTAATATTTCATTTTTCACTTTCATTATATTTATTATTGTACAAGTTCTTACTCTCCATTCAAATTCAAGTAAAATTTTATATGCTTGCAGTAGTATATTGTATCAGTAGTATATTGCTTTCTCGATGTGTGATTTGGAAATGCACTTTCATTTTTGAACTTTATCGTTTTGTTATTATCGATATTAAAATACATGGAATAATTTTTTTAATGAACCAATTTATAATTTGATTTATATTTTTTGTAACATGCTATGTATGTATGTATTTCTATTAGGGAGTTGAAGTGGTTGAAAAAACCTTCTTTTTTTATAGTGGAATGCATAATGATAAAGAAGATTCTGCTATCTCCAAGAAAGCTATTTTGGTTAGCGAAAGCTACAATGGTTTAGATAAAAGGGTAGAACAGCTTTTTACAGAATTGGAAGTAAGGTGACACAATTTGGTACTGTAAAAAGATGTTCTATCCTTTTATCTAAACCAGTGTAGCTTTCGCTAACCACAATAGCTTTCTTGGAGATAGCAGAATATTCTTTATCATTATGCATTTCACCATAAAAAAATAAGGTTTTTTCAACCACTTCAACTCCCTAACAGAAATACATACATACATAGCATGTTACAAAAATATAAATTAAATTATAAACTGGTTTAATAAAAAATTTATTCCATGTATTTTAATATCGATAATAATAAAACGATAAAGTTCAAAAATGAAAGTGCATTCTTAAATCACACATCGAGAAAGCAATATACTACTGCAAGAGTATAAAATTTTACTTGAATTTGAATGGAGAGTAGGAACTTGTACAGTAATAAATATAATGAAAGTGAAAAATGAAATATTACCTATATTACTAAGAAATAATACATAAATTGAAAACTTGCTTAAATGAAAACTTAAATTAAAAGTAATTGAACTAAAACTTGAATTGCCAAGCCAAATAAAAGCAATATATATATATATATATATATATATATATATATATATATATAGGTAAAACTTAAAAAGAAAATAAAAGAATAAAATTAAAACATATCACTCTACTCAACCAGGTGAACGCTTCAACCCGTTCCAACCCCCAAAATGATTTCCTCACTTCGTTTCTTCCTCTTTGAAAAAAAATTGCGACTCAATGAAAGAAAATATGCGAAATCTAATCGACCGCAATTGGGTGAGGTCGATTGGCAATTTGGGTGAAGCGATGGACGTTGGGTTTTTTGGGTTTGGCAATTGGAGTGCTGGAATTTGATTTGGGTTTGTGGCCGAGGAGGAGGTGAACGGAATGGTTGGTGATTTGGTGACTGCAGTTGAATTTTCTGGTGATTGTGGGTTCATGTGGAAGGTTTGTTGGAACTTATTTGTGGTTTGTTGGAACTTGTTTGTGGTGATTGTGGGTTCAGGAGTTGTTAACAGAGGTAGGTGCTTCTGGCGATCAGTTGAAGGGGCAGAGTGTTGCTGCTGTAAGTGCGGATGGTGAAGTTGTATTGGTCAGTGAAGTGTGGACAGAGGCAACAGGCAGTATGTATGGTAGCAGTACGAAGGCAATTGACCGGTGATGGCTTATGTTGGCAGTTTGGGATTGTTGTTGATAGCAATAGATGATGGATGGTAGCAATGATAATGATTTGCTGGTGAAGGTGTGGAGGTATGTAGCAGCGTTTTTTTGTTGGGTGTTGAGTGCATTGATATGGAGGCAGAATTTATTTGAAGGGGGGGGGGGCAGTGGGATTTTCAGGTGGGTGGATGTGTGATATGGTGGCAGCAAGGAGGAGGTTGGTTTGTGAATGAAGATGTTATGGTCAGAGAAGGAATTGAAGGCAGTTTTGTATGGTTTTTGTGAAGTGTTGGGTTGCTGTGAAGTGTAGTTGCAGTTTGTTGGGGGGGTGTTTGATGGCCGGGGGATGTGATGTTGGTGGAGGTAGGCAGTGAGAAGGATGCGTAGCAGAGGGGTTCAGGTGGTTTGCTATTGTATGGCAATAGTTTTGAGATATTTAAAACAGTGGGGAGGATAGCCACTGGAGTTGTGGTAATGTTTTGATGGTCAATGGAGTTGGCAGTGCAGTGGGGATGGTGCAGTGCGGTGATGTGGTAATTCAGGGTATTGTTTATATGAAGGTTGTTTTCAGAGGTGATGCGAGTCTGGGGTTGAAGTTGGCAGGGGTGAAGTAATTTGATGACAGTGAATGTTGATGTGCACAATCACAGTGTATCTGTGCACAATCACAGGGAATGTTTTGATGGTCAGTGGAGACGGGGAAGTGGTTTTGCAGTGTATGGTTGATGTGTTGTGGCTGTTGAATGTTTTGTTTGATGTGTAGAGGGAATTGTGATGATGAAGTGTAGTTTGGAGTTCTGTATACGTGTGTTTGAAAAGGAATGAGGACAGACACAATTATGTGACTGTGGTGGTTGGGGGAGGTGAACTGTCAGCAGGAAGTTGTGAAGTGGTATGTTGACGGAGGCGAGTGAAGTTGAAGGTAATGCAGCAGGGTGATAAAGGCCATTGGAGATATGTAGATGCAAATGTAAAAACAAAATGAAATTTAAATTGAATTGAAATTTTTTAAGTGCAAATATGAAATGTAAATGCAAATGTAATTGACAATGAAACGGAATAAAATTTTTTTCAAATGAAATTGTGTATATTTAAAAAAAATAAAATTAGAAATGCAAAAGCAACTAGAAAACAACAAGCACACAATCAAAATGCAAAAAAAAATCACACAAACACAACAAATAATTTTTTTTAAAAGCAAATTAACACACAAAACAAACACACAATAAAATCAAACAAAAATAATTCGAAAAATAGAAATAAAATCAAATTAATTCCCTGACAACGGCGACAAAAACTTGTTTAACGACTACTTTCTATCAGATTAGAAAATAGCCATTTTTTTAATTAAAAATAACCGCAAGCGTATGATGTACAATTTTAGTACGTTACGAGTACGGGTCGATCCGCAAGGAATTGTATTGATTTAAAAATTCCACACAATCAAATTAAACCAAGAATTTGAGATGTGTTAACTATAAATTTCAAAAAACTAACCAAATCTAAAAGTGGATAAAAATATGGGAGTAGAAAACAATTTAGAGGCAAATCCCTTATCATGATCACATAAATCAACATATATGAAATTATGATCTCTCATTTTTGGTCATTAGTAAATTTAGTTGATGTGTTTATCATAAACACGGTCTATTTGTACTACTAATTAGCCCGATATAAACCATCAAACTATAACACATCCACTAAACCACTTGTCAACTCATGAAAATGGAAATGAAGTTGAAAATAAAATCTATTATATGCATGATCTATTTACTATCGATTAGTAATGTAAACCGTCAAATTTTGATTCTCAAATCCACTTCATTACCAACATCATATGTAGATGAAGATGTAATTTGTGTTTGTTTAAGCATAGCTTATTTGGAGGCTATCAAATTCAAACCTAAAATAACAATTTTTTTATTCATTCAAACATTTCCATTTAACATAATATGGGATTAAAAATTAGCAAACGTTGAATCTACATGATTAAGAGAGATTTATTACGCCTAAATTGAAGGGGTTTAACTTCTCGTATTTGTTATCTTTCAACAGATGTAGAGTTCAACATGAAACAAAAACAAGAGGAAAATGCAAGCTAATTAAAAATAAAAGTGCTAAACTACGTGCATAAGAAATTAAACTAAGATACTAACATAAATGGAAAGAGAACATGTAAATAAAAATAAGCGTGAATTTAAATTGCATTAAGAAAATTACAAAAGAAGAAAATGGCTAATAAGCGATGAAAGAGAGTTACAATTTTTGTCTCAACCTAAACTAACTAAAGAGGAGTCCCTCATTACATGAAACATATGTGGTATTTATATAAGACTAAAATATCCTAATGCATATTTTATACCTTTGAGGAAGTGTGACCATCAAGTTATTATTAGCTTCTAATTAATCTTTCATTAAGTGTGCATGCAACTTTAATGTTCAATAACATGTGCATTAGCTTCTAATTGCGGATCAAGGTAAGTGGGTAGGTGGGGTCCTCCATGATGTATAAGTTGATTTATTTCTTCATTCCTTTCTTTTCTTCCCTTGTGCATGCATATTTTCATGAAGCCTCTCCAAATTTGAATTCAAATTCCTATAAAATAACATAAAAATGTTAAAAAAATTTCAAATTACCCAAAAATGACTATTTTGCTTCTATATGAAGATGAACATACGATGATTTGAAAATAATTGAAATTTGGGTTTAAACATATTAAAATATCTTATATGCTCATTTATTTAATTAAATTAGATTAAATATGAAAGTAAAAATATGATATTTACGTGCATATCAGTAACATGAGCAGTCTAAAGTTAAAACCGGAGGCTCAATTGTTTGTTGGTTATAACTTAAATATATAATTACATAAGTAATTTTTACCAAGTAAATGGTAAAAATAGTATAGATATTTTAAACAATTCACAAACAAAGTGCCATTATATATATCATCCTTTTATATGGATATGTTCAATTATGTACTTTCATATACATTCATTACTTATAGCAGACAAACATCAATATTATATCATTTTAGTCACATCCAAACACTTTTGCTTATTGTTATTTAATTAAAACTACTTAACAATTACCATTTAATACTCTTTTTAAGAAGCTTTATAATAAGTGGTTGCCAGACATGCTCTTAGACCATGTAGACGAACACGAACAAAACAAGTTATCCAATGAATATAAAATATGAGTTATATCAGTATACAGGGAAAATATGTGCTACCCGAAGTACTAAAAGCATTTTTTTTGTATACAGAAATGGATGATCCTGTTCTTTGCTAGCGCTTTTTTATTTATCCATGCAGTGTCTGTTGATCAATCTGATTGTGCATCTTTAATAGCATTCTTGCAATTCCATTTGTTTTGGATTATAACAGGGAGGTCCCAGATGATGTCTATAAAAGCTTGGATGCAGTAAAAGAGGATGAGAAATGGTGGGAGGTATTATCTTTTTTGTTACTTAATGCCTCTTGCAGTAAACATCGAATTTCAATGTTGACATCAGTACAAATATACGATTTCTATATTTTGGGTTTGGCATAATAAACGTTCAAGAAAAAACTACTACTTTCCTACACTGTTAATAACTCAGTATTTTAATCACTTAACATATGATAACTGGATCAACCGAGTTAATATAACTGTATAGTGCAATTAGAATGCAAGTCGGGAAAGGCTGTTGTTCCTCGCTTGCTGTCATTATTGCTTTGATACTGATAGGTGAACTTCAGCCTTTTCCTATGTGTTTAAATTACTAATTTTTGTAATTTTTTACTATCACAATCAATTCCAATCTCGGATTAGTATTTAAGGCCAAAAAAAAACTAATATAACAAAAATACCGGTTTGACTCTCACAAATATGATCCTTGCAATTGCAGGCAGTGGACTTGCAGAAGCTTATACTGGCACATAATAACCTAGAAACAATTTCGGAAAATTTGAGAAATCTGTCACTGTTAACTATACTCAATGTTAGTCGTAATAAATTATCAAGCCTTCCCTCAGCTGTAGGCGAGTAAGTATATATCACAAATTTGAAATGCATTTTACACGGTATACATTATGTTATTTTGTTGCATTGCAGATACGCTATGATCCTCAAATTGCCTTTGTCCACCTTAATTTTACTAGATGTTTTTTTTTTTATTGCTAATAGTTTTGGTTTCTAGTTCACACAGCAGTTTAAAGACTGCGACTCGTGAATGCTGCAACCAGTTTTGAAATAATAAACTTTCCATAAATAGACTAGTAGTACTCTGCGTGCGTGCGTGTTTCTAGGAGATATCTGACGTTTATTGGTGCTAAATTTTATATTGATTTTTTTACTGTTTGGCTTCGGATGTAAGAAGTACACCTTGCCCAAAGACATGCCATAAAGATATATTACTTCCTATTTTGGGTTGATTAGTTATCTAGAAATTTTTTAGTTTGCTGTTTTATATTAGATTTGTTTTCTGGCAGAGTGCCATATATATCTTACATATCGTGATTCTAGGAGCTATCTCTTAGTGGGCTAGGATTAACCAATGTCCCACCTGCTGTATGGGAAATGAGTGAGGTGGAGAAGGTTGATCTTTCTAAAAACTCAATCGAAGTGTTACCTTCTGAGATGGCCGTTTGTTCCTCACTTCAGGTTATCTCACTCTCTCTTTCTTCAACATTTCATCTCAGAAGCACCAAAAACCTGCATTGGACATTCAGATGTTTATTTTTTTCCAGAGACTTGAAAATGTTCAATTGTTTACTTGTGTTATTTTGGGATAATTCAACAATAATTTTATTTTTGTTTAGTGAAAGATTCCCTTTTCTTGTCAAAATATGACCAAATATTTAATTCTTATGCAAAATTTCCTTGAAAACAAACTTGTTCATGCATTTGACTAAAAACAAAAATATTTGCAGACTTTGGTATTGTCATGCAACAAGTTGAAAGAATGGCCTAGCAACATATTTTCATCACTTCCCAACCTCACTTGTTTGAAGTTAGACAAGAATCCCCTGACACAGGTAACCTGTGTATTATTGGTTGTTTGTGTAAAGCCTTGAATTTGGTCATATATATTTACACCTTTTCAAGAGTGTACTGAGTTATGGATCAGTATATGTGAAAAAAATTCTGACTAACATAACAAGTTTCTTGTTAAATGTGAAATTCTTATCTTCAATTTAACTGCATTTGAGCTTTTTTTTTCTCTTTTTTTTTCCCCCTAATTTGAAGTAAATTTACAAGATAATTGAAGCTGGATAGCAAAAATGCCAATAGCAATCTTTTCTTTGATAGATGGTGGATATTTCTGCGGCTTCTTTTGTGTTATATAAATAATTAAATTTTTAATTGGAATAATATTCGAGCTAAGCACCACTAGCTAATTATTATCAGGTTGTGGTTTTCAAAACTTTATTTTTCGTGACCCTGCCAATACCTAATAGTATAATTTATACCGTCAAATTTTAGACGAGATCTGTTTGGCTTAAACGAAAAGTTAAATACAATATATCAGATGAGCCAAGGACTAAAATTGTCACACTAAGAGGACTTCCTTTCTCCACGTTGATACATCATTGAAGTCTCTTTCAGCACTTCTTTATCATTTGCTCTGGCTTTTGCTTCTCCTCATGTGATTTTTAACCATGGCAGATAGATTGTTTACTAATTACATTACAACTACAACCTAAATTCAACACTTGCTTTTGGATAAATGATACTTGACATAATATCAGGAAGTCTTAGGTTCTTCAACTTTATCAGCATTATTTTAGTCTAATTATATTAGAAAATCTTACACCTTGTATGGATTTCATTATGGTTTGTTACATGGAGGACATTAGTAATTGAAGAGTTTTAACGAGTACTTCATTTTGGTTTGGATCACTGCTCTGTGTCCATAAACATTCAAATTATCTTTTATGAATCAAACTTTTCTTTGCTAGTTTTGAATAAACCAGCTTTCATGATATTAGATCATAGAGGGAATTTGCCGGGTGGTTGGTTCTCTTAAATGTCGTGTTCAAAGACCAATTATTTTCTACATATATTGTGTTCCTTACATCTTCTCTTTGTTTTCAAGGTGACATTATCCTTAATTTTCCGATTTATTTTTTGATAATCTGAAAAAAAAAAAATTCGTTTTTTTAAATTCCTTCAGATTCCAGTTGATGGATTCAAAAAGCTGTCAAAGCTTGAAATACTAGATTTGAGTGGTAATGCATCTTCATTACCGGACCCATCTATACTATCTAGCTTGCTCCAGCTTCAAGAACTTTATTTGAGGTAACAACCTAAGCTGCAAAGTTTCGAGTTCTATGCTTAACAGTGTCAAATTAGCAAGCAATTAAATTATGACAGTGATGGTAGTTACTTTGAAAATCATTATTGTTATGCACTTACTTTGAGATTAACAGGCGAGCACAGCTGCAACTTTTCCCACTGAGCTTACTAAGCTTGCAAAAACTGCGCCTTCTTGATTTAAGCCAGAATACCATAATCTCAATACCTGAGGTATCACCTACATGATTTGTACAACTCTCGTTAGTTTTATATATTTATATAAACTACTGTTTGTTGGTATTTTTATGGTAAACTCTGTGTTTACGATAATATCATGTTATAGCTCAAAATTGTTGCATAGCTCAAGCATGGTTATGATTTGCTAAAGGAAAGACTATCCGTATAAAATCAGATGCCTATGGGTCAAATTTTAATCTAAATTTGCGCTCTACAGTTTACACTATCCGCATTGTACACCACTTTGTTTTGTCGCCTTTTAGAGCTGTCGGCGTCAAACCTCAATTTTTCAGAACTCTCCGACGTAGCATATTATTTTAGCACTCTTTCAAGTTCCTTCTTGACTAGTTGTATCTACCGATCCTTCTATTTCCAATCGCACATTGTAAAAAAGTATCATATCTCTAATCAGATGTCTCTTATACTCCCAACCCTAATGGATTAGATATCTACTGAGCTATTATAAATAAAGATAATAGCAGTTATAATTTTACCTTTTGGACGTTTATCTTGTCTAGTTTTGTACATTTATCCAAAGGTTAAATGCTGCACCATTGAAGTTTGGGCTGCACCAAACCAATATCAAACCCCAGCATATCCAGTCCGATCCAATCCCTATAAATCCAATTCAGTCCGCATGATTCCGAACCAATCAATTCTAGTTCAGGTTGGATATAGGTTACAGTCTATAACACGTACTAATTATCAGTCAGGTGCAACATATTGTTTAACCCAACTCATGTTAAACCGATTCAATTCTTTTTACTAAATGGTGGAACCTAGTGCACGAGGCTCCCGCACGATAGCGGGCTTTGGGGAGGTTGATAATGTACGCAGCCTTTCCCTTCCATTGCGACGAGGTTGTTCCGGACTCGAACCTGGGTGCCTAGATTACCATGCGTGTGATCTAACCATTGCGCCAAAGCACCACCTCATTCATTCCTCCTTTCTTTAAAAAAAAAGTTGGTTGAGAGCATTTTGAACATCACACGTGAATGAATGAGTCTGTGATGTTCTTTAGTGCTGCAGTGTATGAACTCTATAATGAATATTGTGATGCATCTTATGATGAATAATAAAGTGATATGTATTGTAATGTATTATGTGATGTTAAATTCCAGATTTCTAAATCAATTATTGGGTCATTTATTCTGAACCTTTGAGCACTTCTCCAGTTTTATACCATTATATTATGATTTGAACCAATCTCATTTAACCAACTATTTAACCTGGAACATGTTAGGCCGATCCAGTTATTTTTATTCTATAAAAAAAAGTTCGTTGACAGCATTTTGAACTATCACATGTGCATGAAAGAGGATCTATTTTTTGTTATTCTGTGATGTTTTTTTGTATAGTATCGTAGTGTACGAACTCTGTAATGAATTTTGTTATGTATTTTATGATGAATTAGGTGATGCATATTGTAATGTATTATGCGCTGTTAAAATTGGAATATACGCATGAATTATTGTCGTAAATTATTCTGAAATTTTGGGTTTTATATTCTCGTTTTGTACCATGTTTTTATAATCCGACCCAACATCATTTAGCCAACTCAATCTTTCCTAGTAATCCAGCCCAAATCAACCTCAAATGGAGTGAATGTAGATTGATCTTCCTTTCATCCGAACATATGGTCGGTCGGATAGTATCAGACCTAATCCAACCAAACCTAATCTTTGTGCAATCCCAGTTAAATTTGGTACAAATATTACTTTATTATATTTTAAGTGTGTGCCAATTTTAAGCTAATTACTGGACTGAAGTCCTACAGGATGTCAAAATATTAGCTACTCTTGCCGAGCTTGATTTATCCGATAACGACATCTCTACTCTTCCTCCAGAGCTGGTATGTCTGCTAAACTTTATCTTGACATTTGCTTGTTTAAAACCATCTATTTGATGGTTTTCCTCAATTCTATGGTCTAAAAGTCTGTTTGCAGAATGGGTAAAATATAAAGTTAAAGTTGCAAAGATTTTTCTAAAGGCCTATGTCAAACCATCAACTCATTGTAATACATGTTGCCTTCCTATTGTGAAAATATGAACAACGTTATGCTATATTAAGTAATCATCTTAAAACTGTAAGGACATATGAATCTATGTGATAATAAAAGAGTTTTCGCTGTATAATATTGATCTTTACCATTATATGTCAAGTTAGTAACCGTCTTTTAGAGGAGGGAAAAAACTGGTATTCAGAGTGGTCTTGAGATTAACACATAAATCCACGTATTGTATTAAAAACTAAAGCAGTTAAGATTGGATAATATCGATGATATACTGCCGATATATCTCTTATCGCTCCTTTCCCAATTCCCCCCCCCCCCCCCAAAATATCACTAAAAATATCGTTCCAGATGTTGTTCGATATTTGTCGATATATCACTTCGATATTTAATGTATAATATCACATTTTAATGAACATCGACTATTATTATTAGTGTTGGTGAGAATCAAATGACAAACAAATATCTTCACATTCTTAAAGTTATATTTTAGTATACGATGAATGATAATATGTAGACCATATTTGAAATCCAAATGCTATATTTTTTTAATATTAACCATGATATTTTTGTCTGTTCATTAGTCTTTCGATAGAAATCCGCTATTTATTTCATTATTTCATATGTTCATTTGTATGAACACTTATCACTAAAAACAAGATCGTGTAAGAGCTACTTTTTTAGAGGTTATTTTTGTTTATTATTTTTAATCAGCGAGTTAGCTTATAAAGATTTTTTCTTTTGTTTTTGTTATTATCATGCACACAGAACTAAAATTTGAATAACTGGAAATTTATATGTTTGCATAGATAAAGAAGGGGCTAGAAGTAGTAATTAATATCAAGTCAACCTTACTCGATAGCTTAAACGAAAATGAAAACGAAGAAACAATGAATATGTAACTTGAAAAATAGTAGAGATGATTATATGAATGAAGAAACAAAGAATATCGTATAAAAATGAAAGAAAAATATGCACTTTACAAAAATTTCTTAGTTTTTACTAGCCTATTTTATGGCTTGTATTTAATAGAATATCCAAATAGGCATATTGTAATCTATAGTGGTAATTTGGAAATATAGATCCAAATATTTGAATGTTTAATTTAATTGTACAATTATAAGATAGTATAATATCATCTATAGCTTGGTACAGACATACATGTCCGGTATATTACCGATATTATCCGATGTTATCGTGAGATTTTAAAATACTCACATCAGTACTTGATCGATATTAACTACTTAGATTAAGAAAAGACCACGTGTCATTAAGCGAAATTAACTACTTGGATTGACAAAAGACCATTTATCATTAATCAGAATTATTTTTAACATATGAACTTAAGGCTCCGTTTTCGGTCACCTTAAAGGTTTGTTCACCCAACTGTAAGGCCCAAATCTTGGACGTTGGAGATGTTCCAATTTCAGCGCTTGATGTTTCCTACAATCGATGTAAAACCTTTATCAGATGTAAGAGTTATATCAAAGTTGGGGAATGAGCATTTTTGACTGTGCGAATTCGGATAGTTTCGAGGAGATTTAAGACTTATGTTGGATGCAAGCATTTACTTCCACTATTATAAGCACCTCTCGTTATTTTCCATAAACACAACAAAAATTTCCCTTCCCCAATTCAATTTTTTCCTCAATCCAACGGCTGCTTTCTCCTCCTCTTCGTCCAATAAGAAGTCGATTACTAAATGGTCAGTTGCCGAAATTAATTTTTTGTGTAAATGCTTGCTATTTCCTGCATACTATTAAGGATATTGATAAGCAGAAAGGTTATCTCTTGGCGATACAAGCTTACCTTGAAAAAAAAAATCATGGTATGTTTTACCATATCAGAACTTTGACACACAAATGAGATAATTATACGAAATTGCACATAAAATTTTCAGTAATTACGCATTTTAGAGGGTTTGGATGGGATTAAAACGGGGCATCGATGATAAAGAGTACTAAAAAACCTATTTATCTTGTTCCCACAATTCAAAAAATTTACCAATTGGATGATGGTTCAATTATCCGTTTCAGAGTCAATGGACACAAGAAAAACGTCCATTTGGTGACCAAACACATTTCACATTGTTAAATTTTGGCGATACTATATGGTGAATTGAAGAGGTCGAGAATAGCTTGATAACGGTGAAAACGGCGCGCGGATCAGAGCTTAGATGCTCAATTTATTTCGATTTAAAAATGCGCAGGTTGAAAGTTGTGTCAGACGTCCGACAGAAATCCTCAGACGTCTGACAGCAGGTTTACTGCAGCCAGAAAGTTGCAACAAACATCTGAAAGGTTGTGACAGACGTCTGATGCGGTGTGGTTTTTTTTTTTTCGGTCCAGAATTTGTGAATTTGCTTATAGGGCTTCAAGGGGCAAATCAGATATTTGTCATGGAATGTTGGTTCACTATATAAGCTATTTTCAGGATTCAAAGCAAGATGACTTAAAGATTCTAAGGGGTTGATTAGGGGATTTTATCCTCCATTTACTAGGGTTTATCTAAACCTAGATTTCTTTAATTTTCTTCTCCACAAATCTATTGTATTATTAAATATTGATTATTGTAATCAATCTTTTGTACTCTTCTCATTGGTATTAATAAAAGCTCTCTTTCAAAGTGGATGTACACTAAGAAGACGTTGATAAATCTACTGTAAATCCGCTTGTGTAGTTTTCTATGCAGCTTGTCCAAAGTCAGAATAAAAGAGGAGGGTTGTGATAGGCTTGACGAGCGAGTGTAAAAACCACAACCTCTCTTATAGAAATGGAATCTTATTATATTTCATTGGAGCATAAATCTCTTATCGATGCGCCATATCGAGGCTTGTGTATGGTGAAAAGTGAGCAAGGGCTAAGTCGCCACTCTCTTAGTGGCATGCCATATCGAGACTCAAGTATGATGATAAACATGCAAGGGCCGTCGTCACTTCCTTAGTGGCGCGCTGCATCGACGCCCCAATGTAGTGACAAATGAGCAAGGATCTTTGCACTTTACTCGACAGGTGCGAGGGGCAAGGAAGCTAGTCGATGAAAGTTGGATTTGGTTATGTAATTGGAATGTAAGATCATTAACAGGAAAATTAAGAGAGATAGTTGATAATATGAATAGAAGACGTGTAAATATTTTATGCGTTCTAGGGCCCAAATTGACGGGCCAGTAAGCGAAGGGGTGGAGAACACAAGCTTCAAGTTATGATACACGAGAAAAGAACGTAATAAGAATGTGGTAGACATCGTAATTGACAAGAATCTTAGAAACGGAGTGGTCGACATTAGGAGACAATGAGACATGATCATCCTTGTCAAGCCGGTAGCGGGCGATATGATTCTGAACGTCATTAGTGTCTATACACGACAAGTAGGTCTAAGTGAAGCCGTCAAGAGGAATTTCTAGGAAGAGCTAAATGTCATGGTTAGAAATATGCCTAGTAGCCAAAAAAAATTCATATGAGGAGATTTCAACGGTCATGTTGGTGCAACTAGGGTGAGGTTTGAGATAGTGTATGATGGTTTTGGATATGGCGATAGAAACCAAGAAGGAGAAGAAATATTGAATTTCGCTTTTGATTATGACTTAATGATAGCTAATACCTTCTTCAGAAAGAGACAATCACACTTAATTAATTTTAATAGCGGTCAACTCTTTAGCCAGATTGACTTTGTCCTTACTAAAAGAGATTACAAACGAGCTTGTGTAGATTGCAAAGTCATACTTGAAAAATGTGTCGTCTCACAACATCAGCTTTGATATCCCAGTTTCGTCTGCGAATACATGCCAAGATTAGTCGGACGAAATGGTGGAAGCTCAAAGAAGACGTCTCGCGAGTGTTTAAGGATAGAGTGATGGGAGAAAGGGTATGAAATACGAAAGGAGAAGCAAATCACATGTGGAATGAGATGACAACGCGCAATCAGAAAGTGACTATTAAGGTGTTTGAGATAACGAAAGGAAATAAACACGAACCTAAAGTTCGTGGTGGTGGAACAGTGATGTACAAAATGCTATCAAAGAGAAGGAATTCTATTAGTGCTTACATCATCACATGAGCGAGGACAACATGCAAAAGTATAAAGTGGAATGAAGAACGCAAAGAAAGCGGTGTGAAGCAAGGGGTCGGTCGTATGAAGACCTATATCAAAAGTTAAGTACGAAGGAGGGTGAAAAAAGGGCTATAGGATAGGTAAGCTCCACGAGTTAAAGACAATAGACTTCAAATAAGTTAAATGCATCGAAGATGACAATAATAAACTTTTGGTGAAGGACGATGAGATAAAAAAATAGATGGAGAGATTACTTCGACAAGCTATTCAATGAAGAAGGTAATAACACTACGATCGAGATAGATGACTCTTTTGATGACACCAGTAGACATTTTGTTCGGAGAATTCAAGAATTCGAGGTAAAGGATGCGCTAAAACGGATAAAAGCAGACAAGACATTGAGGTCTGATGACATCCCAATTGAGGTGTGGAGATGCCTTGGAGATGCAAGGATAGCCTGTCTAACTAAGTTGTTCAATAACATTTTCAAATCAAACAAGATGCCAGATGCGTAAAGGAGAAACATGTTAGCTTCAATTTTTAAGAATAAAGGAGACATCCAAAGTTGCACAAACTATAGAGAAATTAAGCTTATGAGTCATACAGTGAAGTTTTGAGAGAGAGTCATTGAACATCGATTAAGAAGAATTACAAGCATTTCGCAAAACCAATTTGGTTTCATGCCCTGGAGGTCGACCACAGAGGCGATTTTCTTGATAAGACAACTTATGTAGAGGTTTAGAGGGCAAAAGAAGAATCTACACATGGTATTTATTGATTTGGAAAGAGCTTTGACAAAGTACCGCTAAATGTGATGTGGTGGGCTCTGTAAAAGAAGAGAGCCCCAATACTACACTACCCTTATCGAGGATGTGTAGGATGATGTTGTGACTAGTGTCAGAGCATGCGATAGTGAAACCAGTGACTTTTCCATTAACATAGGATTACATCAAAGGTCAGGTTTGAGCTCCTACATTTTTGCCTTAGTGATGGATGAGGTTACGAAGGGTACTCCTTGGTGTATGCTATTTGCTGATGATGTTGTGCTAATTAATGAAAGTAGGATTGAGATTGATAGACAACTGGATCTGTGGGAACGGAGTTAAGAATAAAAGGGATTTAGGCTTAGCGGAACTAAACAAAGTATATGAAGGGTAAGTTCAGCGGTGTCCGATCAGAGGATGAAGATGTCACTTTGGCTGGAAAAATAGTTCCCAAGAAAGAATCCTCTCGATATTTATGATTAATGTTGTGGTATGATGGTGGGATTGATGAATATGTTAGTTTTAGAATTCGAGCGGGATGGGTGAAATAGCGACAAGCGTTTGACATTCTTTGTGATAGAAAAGTCGCACAGAAGCTTAAAGGAAAGTTCTACAGAATGGCTATCAGACCCGCGATGTTGTATGGTGCAGAATGTTGGCTTACTAAAAGCCAACATGTCCAGAAGATAAGTGTAGCAGTGATGCGTATGCTGCGATGGAGCTGCGGTCATATAAGAAGAGACGAATTAGTAATGATGATATATGTGATAAATTTGGAGTAGCACCAATTGAGAAAAACCCGATTCAACATCGCTTAAGATGGTTTGGACATCTCCAACTGAGGTCGCCCGAGGCATATATGCGCGTTCGACTTATAAGCCGCGTCGTATGCTCATAAAGACGTAGAGGTGGACCAAGGTTGACATGTGACGAAGTAGTAAAAAGGGACTCTGAGGATTGTAATATATCCGAAGAGCTGGCGACGGACAGTAGCGCGTGGAAGTTAGCGATTCATGTACCAGAGCCATGAGCTATGAGTTTTATAAGTTTTAGATTATAAGATCAGGGAACAAGAGCCTAAGACGTAGTGTTTGGTCTTGACCAATATTACTATTAGTATCATGATTACTTTTTTCTTTATATATATACATATATGTGTGTATATATTTTATTCTTTATTTTTATTTTACTTGGTTATTATTATTATTAATTAACTTATTTGATTTTATATTGTTATTGTTATTATTATGACTTTTAAATTGACTTTGTCATTTAGTTTTGGGTTCCATCTATAACCGATCCCAACTTGTTTGGTAATAATGACTTAGTTGTTGTTATTGCTTTGTTTCTTTATTTCTTGTTTAGTGATTGTGATTGTTTTTGGATTGGATTGAGATTTAGATTGAGATATTGATTGGTTATTTTTGCACTTCTTACCACGATCTTGTTTTTCCGCCGTGCATTAGGGTTTTGATTTGAGTGGTCTTGAGTTAGAATTCCCATAACATTTGGAATAGCCTTTGATGTTGGTAGGTGGTTGTAGATATGCTAGAAGCAGATAATACCTCAGGTGGTCCCTCAATGGTTAGTCCAAATCGTGTATTGTTGTATGTACATGGATCGTACACGACTGCAAGATCACAGTTGGTTATAGACAAGTTGAATGACGATAATGATTTTGAAAAATGACAATGAAAGATGAACGTGATTCTTACGCGGAATCGAGTGCATCAAGTAGTGTTTGTACACATTTGTTGTTGGCGGACATCTCGGATGTTGTGAGAGAGGAAATGGACGAGCGGACATTCACTACACTTCAACTTGTTATGGACGAGAGGAAATGGATGTTGCTAAGAGTATATGAGACAAGCTCAAGGAGTTGTATATGAAGAAGTCACTAACTAATCGTTCGATCTTGTTGCGAACGTTTTTTACCTATCAAATGAAGGATGATACTTCGCTAAAGGCGCACTTGAATACCTCTGATGATTGCTAATGAAGATGAGGGCGGTGGATTTGAAGATTGAGGAAGAGCAAAGTGCGATGATATTGTTGTTTTCTTTATCCAAGGAGTAGAGAGAGTAGAGTAGTTGAAGATGTTTGTGAGGATGAAGCGATTGATGTGACACCACATAGTCCATATGGCGCCTCTAGTAGTGTTGGTGGTGTACATGATTCTAGAGAGGATTCAGTTCGAGGTAGATCCGAAAGGAGTTTGGGTGATAGTATTGCAACTCGGGTGGTTCGTCGTGTTATAAGGCCATCTGATAAATATGGTGATTGAACTATCTTAGCTTTTGTGATAATTTGAAATATGCTCTTCATGTAGTCCAAGATGAGTCGATGGACCTTGATGACGTTATGGAGTCGAGTGATAGCTCGAAGTGGATTTATGTCATGGAGTAAGAGATACAATCGTTGATGAAAAATCAAACTTTGGATTTGGTTCCACTTTCTAAAATGAGTATGATGTGTTTTTTGCACCGGTTGTGCACCATATATCCATCCGGATATTACTTGCCATGGTTGTTATTCACAACTTGGAGCAACTTGATGTGAAAATCATTTTCTTGCATGATAACTTGGATGAAAACTTTTACAAGAGCAAACACAAGGGTTTGTTGTAGATAGTAAATCAAATTTGGTTTGCGCGCTAAAACAATCACTATATGATTTAAAGCAATCGCCTAGACAATGATACAAGAGATTTGATCATTTTATGTTTGAAAATGGTTTTGATAGAAGCATCAAGGATGCTTGTGTATATTTTAGGAGGTTGGAAAATGATTGTTGAGTGTATTTACTCTTGTATGTGGATGACATGCTCATTGCTTCTAAGGATATAAATGTTCAAACTGAGTTTGAAACCGGAATTCGAAATAAAAGACCTTGGAGAATCAAAGAGGATGTTAGGCATGGAAATAGAAATAGATCGAAAGCATTTTGAGTTGAAATTGACTCAAAAGGAATACATAAAGAAAGTGTTTTGTTGGTTTAGCATGGAGAATGCAAAGGCGTCGATACATTTTACCTTTGCATATGAGTTTTTTGAGCAAGGAATCACTTATTTTGGAGAAAGACATGGCTTACATGGCAAAGTTGTCATATGCTAGTACGGTTGGAAATCTAATGCATGTTATGGTGTGTACAAGACCCGATATTGCAAATGCCGTCGGGATGGTTAGTCAGTATATGGCTAATCTGGAGAAATCGCATTGGAAAGCTGTGAAGCTTATATTGAGATACCTTAGAGGTACATCATCTCATGATTTTGCTTTTGGCGGTAGTAAGAGGATGAATGACAAGTTGGTTGGTTATTGTGATTCGGACTACGCCGGTGGTAGGAATCGTCGAAAGTTAACTTTCGAATATGTCTTCACAGTTGGTGGTACGACCATAATTTGAAGATCGAGATTGCAGATCATAGTTGCTTTATTCACTATGAAGGCGAAGCTAATAGCTACGGTGGAGGCGACAAAGGAGACACTTTATTTGAGGCGATTGTTGTATGAGTTGAGATTCGAGCATGATAGCATCGATGTTCGATGTGATAGTCAGAATGCTATTCAGTTGGCGGAGAATTTGACGTTTTGCTCACGGACTAAGCATATTAAAGTGAGAAAGTCATTTTTAATAGTCATGGATGAAGATAAACAAGTATATCTTCGAAAAGTGCACACAAAGGTTAATGCGGCAGATATGTTCACCAAAGCATTGCCGGTTGGGAAGTTTGAGCATTGCTCGAACTTGATTCGCTTGTTGAAGTGCTAGGTGCCATGAGGTGACACGATTAAGAGAGGAGCCTGGGTATTGATGACGAGTATCGGTAAGGGATTGTGGTTCTCTCTTTTTGGTGAGTACTAGTTTACACTCATCACTACTTTGTCTTTTAGTGAGACGGTTTCGGATTTGGGTACTTTCAACATTTCGTTAGCGAACCATTGATGGAGTGCAATGGGCAATGGTTTTGCTGGAGCTCATTGACAAAATATTCAAGCTTATTCGGTTGAAGGTAGAAGTGGTGATAGTTTGGTATTATCGGTTGTTGGTGATGAAGATGAATATAGTGTCGATGTGGAGTGTTGAGTGTTGAATTTTGACGACACTATATGGTGAATTGAAGAGGTCGAGAATAGCTTGATAATGGTGACAACGATGTGTGAATTAGAGATCAGATGCTCAAATTATCACGATTTAAAGATACACATGCTGAAAGTTGTGACAGACGTCTGACGCGGTGCAGTTTTGTTTTTCGGGCTAGAATTTGTGAATTTGCTTATAGGGCTTTAATGGGTAAACCATGTATTTGTCATGGAATGATGGTTCACTATATAAGCTATTTTCAGGATTCAAAGCAAGATGACTTAAAGATTTCAAGGGTTTGATTAAGGGTTTTTATCATCATTAACTAGGGTTTATCTAAACCTAGTTTTCTCCAGTTATTTTTTCCACAAATCTATTCTATCATTGAATATTGATCATTGTAATCAATCTCTTGTACTATTCTCATTGGTATTAATAAAAGCTCTCTTTCAAAGTGAATGTACACTAACAAGACGTTAATGGAATTACTATAAATCGGTGTGTAATTTATTTTATTGTTATTGCTTTGTTTTTCAATTGCTTGTTTGGTAACTGTGATTGTTTTTTGATTGGATTGAAATATTGATTGGTTGTTTTTGCAAGTCTTACCATGGTCTCGTTGTTCCGCTGTACATTGAGGTTTTAATTTGAGTGGTCTTGAGTTGAAATCGCCATAACACACATTTCCATCATACTTTGAGTACAAAGAAGCAAAGTAAATGATCCACCAGATGA
This sequence comes from Allium cepa, assembly GCA_030765085.1. NCBI lineage: Eukaryota > Viridiplantae > Streptophyta > Magnoliopsida > Asparagales > Amaryllidaceae > Allium > Allium cepa. The sequence continues at coordinate 344,086,004 of CM060939.1, read as the reverse complement.
CAATTCATAGAACATTGCAGAGCGATGAGAGCACCAAAGAAGCCATGCGTAGGTTTTTTCATACAAACATTGAATATTTTGATGTAACATTTTCTCTTGACCAGAAGTTTTGTAAGCAACATGCGAAACCACTAATATGAAACCATCTGGACGAAAAAGCCAAACTTCCGGTTGAGTCTTATGTTGTTGCTCTTGCTTTTACTTCTAATTTTGTTGGTTTTCTCAAATTTGATCCTAAAACATCGGTTATGCACACTGATAGATGCCGTGGTACCCTTAACCGTTTCCAATGGTTTTCCACTCCGCATAAAATGACTTTTGCTAGTTGATGTTTTTTGGTCTCAACGAACTTGGACTATGCTATGATGATGATGTTGGAGTATGGGGAGGAGGTGTTCGCCCAATTTATGCATGTCTTTTCTTCAAAGACCTAGGAATTGATATGTAGTGTTTTAACATGCTTTATGTATTTTATTTTGTTCGTCGTATATTGATAAATTATTCTTAAAAATGTAGTAATAAAGTTTCTATTATGTCGCATAATTTTTCATTATTTTCAATTATTAATTATTATTAGTAGCAACTTGGTAGCAATAATTATTTGTTAGTAATGATAATTAAATAATAATAATATTAATAAATAATTGTTATCGATAAGTAAGAATTATTAAAAATAACTAATTGAATACTATTAGAATAAGCAAAAACCTTATATCGAAACTTAGCTTCAACAAAACCCTAGACGAACTCTTGTCCAAGAACGTCAAGTTCACAACCTCTAGAGTTCAAGCTGTAGAGTTTTGGTGAACTCTTATAGTCTTATCCGACAATTCACCCGTAAATTTTTATGTACAATATAAGTCCAAAGCATGTTGGACATAAGATTTATGTTAACAAATGTATACCCTTTTTTTGAACTACTCAAATTAGAGCGTTCAATTGGAATGAAAATATTACATCCGACTTGAAACCGTTATGTGGGATGTATGTTTATATATATTATTTTTCTACTTATAAATTAAGTAAATTAAAATTTATTATAGTCGTATGTATTTTAATATCAGAATTTTTAAGGAGAATTAATTTAAAGGACAAAAATTTGTATATTTTTAGCCTCAAATAATATTATACTTTTTTTTATAAATTATTAATTTTAAATTATTAATAACTAATTATATCTTATTCATTGTTATTTATTATACTTAAATTATTAAATGTTAATTATAAACATTAGGTATAAATAATTAATTATTGATTTTTAATTTTTTTTAATAATTAAATATTATTTTGATTATTTATTAATGATTAATTATTGGTTTAAATTATTGATGATCAATTGTTAAACTATTATGGAAATAAATATTTAATCTTATGTTTGTTAAATGTTAGTTATTAATGGTTATGAGTATCTACCAAAAAATGTACAATGGATATTAATATCTAATATTTTATATTATTTATTTGTCTACAAAATATCATTTTTGTAATATAATGCAAATGTTTTTAGGAAAAATAAATTGAAGGACTTCACATGGCTTGCATTAAATACAAAGCACACAAAAGCATCAAAATTACACTAATAGACATGATTTGAAATTTAATACTTTTTATCATCTATCCACCTAAAACTTGTCATGCAACAAATAAAATTCAAACAAATATGGTGGATGCATTGTAATAATTCAAGGTACAATAAAAACAATCAAAATTGCCCCCCAAAAAAAAAAAAAATTATGAACATTTAATTATTTATACAATCTATCTTCATTCAATATGTCATTTTAATTACATAATGCTAGATGTTTTATGGAACATGAATAAATTCAGAATTTTCCATGTAGAACCGTTTCGAATGTGATCTGCAAGAAAAATAAGAAAACTGAAAACTGAAAAATAAATCGTAATATTATGCTTTTGTTATATTTTGTGTGTGGATAAAGCAGCTACATTAATTCATAACCGAGTATTTACTATTTTGCACTGGTAGTTACTTGCAAAATCTGTTGAACAGGGTCTGCTAGAGCCTACCTTACAGGTCTTGAGACTTGATGGGAACCCCATGAGAAGGTACATCTTTATTTATCCTGTTATTCATTTTCATGTTTAAACTGATATTTGTAGGTACATGTTTTCATGTAACTCCACTTGAATAACTTATATAAAAGAAATCCACTTTTCAAACTAATCTCAACTCGAGGCAAGTTTTTCCTTTTTTAATCGCCATCTCTTTTGTCTTGTCATATGTATATGTAAATGCACTCATCCTTATCCATCTGATTTGTTGCATTTAAACTGCGTATTCAAAGTATCTTTTATTGTTTAAATTCTCATTCAATGTATTTGCCCAAGCATCTGTGCATCTCACCTTTGTTAGGCCTTATTTAATTATTACGCAGCCTGGCATTTGAAGTTATACCAATTCAGTTTTTATTTGAAATGTACACACGCATTGTTCAACCTTCTGACAGAGCGTTCTCAAGTAACTGAGTGTCTGAGTGGATAACAAACACATGTTCCCATTCCAAAATAAACTTGCATCATCTGTTCTGCAGCATACGAAGAACTATATTGGATCGTGGCACAAAAGCAGTACTCAAGTACCTAAGGGACAAACTTCCTGAATAAGGTTTTCTATACCAATTCCTACTCCTTGAGGTAAAACTTCTGCTCCTCAAACTCGTATATTATATGGTTTTGGTTACTAGCTATATATAGATACCTTGAAGGACGAGGGACCTAAATGTCCTATTTTTCATCTATCTGATATTAGGAATTTGTGTTTAAAAATTTAAATATATACTTAAAGTGCTAATAGACTTAGAGTCAAAACCAATCCTAGACTTGAGTCCTAGACCCACGTCCCAGTGGTACGGTGTTCAGACTTCGGTTTGGCGTCTGCAGTCACGAGCTCGAATCTTGCATAACATGATTCAAACATTGGACATGTTTAGACTTGTAGTAGTATGTATTAGCTAAGACATGTGATACCAGTAAAAGAATAACGATTGGAGCAGGAACAGGTGGCCTTCTTCAAGAAAGTAATAATGAGTAAATTGTGTCACAGTCTTGCAGATCTAATATTTGTATTCTTTGACGATACATTGGAGGCCTAGTACAAAATAGTTTTTGGGCCGATTGATGGGCTTCTTTGACCCTGGATTTCATGCTGTACGCAAAGGAATTATACAAAATTGACTTTATCTTATGTCAGTTTTTGTTTCTAAATAATACATGTTCATGTCACTTTGATTTTTATTTTATTGTTTTGCAGGCTGTACAATTGAGGAAAGTCAAAAATCAGTTGGCAGACAAGTAAATTATGCGTTTCTTTATTTTCTCATGTTCACATTCATGCTTGCACAGTTTCTTCGTGCAGCTGCTACTACTACAATTATTTTATACTCTATAAAAGGAATTTTCGTGGACAGTTGTTCACATAGGCACGTGATACTGCCTACAGATTAGTCAAAAGCGTGGGGCCTGATTTGGAATTATTCGCATTGCATTAAGGATGTATATGGGCCCATTAAGCGTTCATGAAAAGCACTCATGTTATCAGTGTCTTATTTTAGCTTGTATTGAATGATTGTACCGCAAGGCTGTTCATATAAGAGAAACATATACATATTGGTTCATTCTACTTAACAAATCATGTGTTTTTCAGGCGTACCGTAAGATAACGTGCTTGTGTGACCGGTGTATTATTAACAAGCGAAGTATGCACCCCCACTTTGAAAATTGTATTTTACTTTTCAAATGGGAGAAGATACAAGATATACCGTAGTGGAGTGTACTTAATAAAAATTGAGTATTTTAATTTTTGTTACCATTTTGAAAAATTAGACGTGCATTCCTTCCATTGAAACAAAATACTTGTAAAATTATAGTTGAAAACGAACGTTGAATTCTCTTTTTATATAATTTAAGATGTGAAATATTTGTAGGATACAAGGTAGTGATACAATTGGTGGTAGAATGGATATGACTTCTGTATTATCTTAACTTCAAATGTATGCACAATGAGATCCGACGGTTAAGATCTATTGTGTCATGTTTTTGGTTTATTGTATTGATATAGCTGTTTTTATTTAATATTTTTGGGAGTTCAATATTTTTAATGTTGGATTACATGTACACAAACTACTATTTTTTTCCGTACAAGTGTTTTTTTTTAAGGAATTGGATATCATTGTAATGCTTTTGATATTGAAATCAATATACACACACACACACATATGCATGCATGTATATGCATGTATCATGGTAATCGTGTAAATATTGTTTTTGTGTCTAAGAAATAACGATGTTTAATCGTGCAAATATTGTTTTTGTATCTAAGAAATAAAGATGTTGATCGGCTTAACACTTTAAAAATAATTAAACTGCAACACTGTTGTAAAATAATGAAAATTTGGGTTGACTTTTCCACATTTATTAAATCACAGAATTATTTATTGTTGTTATGCTTCGGTTAATGGTTTTGAAATTTAAGTGGCATGGATCCAGTGGATAATTTAAAGGTTAGTCAAGTAGAATTGTTAATTTTTTGGTTGATAGAATTAATCCAACGGTTAAATATAAGAAAATGTTTTTTTTTCTTTGACGTAATTAATCTAACGGTCAGACTTAAGAAAAATACTAGATCTAAGATATAAAATTTGACTTTTGAGAAGGATTCCCTTATCAACAGAGTGATCACCATTGATAGAAGAGCAATCGTGAGAATTATTAAACAAATAAATGAAAAGGTACCAAGACGTTTGGTCGGTGGCATGGTACATAGTTGAAAGTTGATCAAGCTATTTGTTCATGACTGTGTAGTTAATGTCACACTATTACCCCGCAATAACCCCGTTATATCTCATAGCGGATTCTACCGCAATAATTATTCCATATAGCCTCGAAATATAGCCTTTCCGCTTTAATACCTGCTATTTCCGTTATATTCCGTTATTCCCGCTATATTTTGTTATTTCCGCTATATCTTTTTTAATAAAATGAATTAAAAATTACATTTATACATTATAAAAATTATGAAACTAATTTATTTGATTTAATTTTTAATATATTTTCGGAAATGAAAATACTCTAATATTCTACTAAATTCAATTATGTTATATAACAGTTTTACGTTTATTTAAAGTATATTCACACATGTTTTTGTTTTAAATTATTTATGTATTAATTATAATTCAATTGAATGATAATTTTTCATTTAATTACCGTTTATATATTTGTAAAAACATTAAGTACGAGTTTTATATGATATTTTAGAGTCATCCGCTATATCCCGCTATATCCTCGCTATATCCCCGCTATGACTTTTTGCACCTCCACCGCTTTGAATCTGCCGAGCGTTTTAACTGCACAGGTTCATAGATGTGAAAACGATTAGCAAAAAGATGAGCGGTAATAATAACAAAAACAGTAATTAGACCAGATAATGTGATCACATTGTAGGGCTGCAATTGAGCAGATCCAGAATGGAACCTGGAGTCCCAGAATTCATTACTGCTTCTAAATGTAGTATTTCTGATTATCTTAGGGTGTTTGGCTCACAATAGACGGTCCTGATCGAGCAAGACGTATTCCTATCTATCTACCTCTTTAGAAAAAATATCTTGAGCACCTATGATGGTGAGTACATCTGTTGGCATGTGATGGTTGGACATAAAATTGAGTCTTAGGATGTCAATGAAAGAAGACACATGATATTAATTTGGGACCCAGGTGTCTGCGACTGATGAATCTCCTCTGGATATCATTGATATTCCACCCAAGGAAGATCCGAGATGAGTTGAACGGAGCCATGCCAAAGATCGAGGTTTTCAAATGCCAGATCGACCATGCTCATTACCCCCTCTAACTTGGAGTGGCACTGGAAGGGAGTCTCGGTCCTGGACACTCGTTAGTCCCAAAGCAATAGGTTACCATTGATTCTTAAAAAGCTCCAAGGGGAGAATAGCCACAGAGTGAAGAATACCCCTTGAGGGCGAAAGGGGAAAGGGGGATGTACTACAAGGATTAGGTGAAGGGAGGGTCATAGAAAGGGGGAGGAACTCAAGCTGACCGACTCCATAGAAAAGTAGTCCTAGTTTACTAGGGAACATAGTTAATTAAGCCTGAGTGAGCCGCCCATGATTGAGGAAATTTATGCTAACTAATCCTAATTCCATATATTGATTGCAAGCAGAATCTTCATCCCAAGTAGTGGTGGAGGGAGAGGTGGGATGTATAGATAAAGGTAAAAAAATCAACCCCGCCTTTCCCATTTGAGTAAAAACTGGATGTCTGAACATCTATTAAACAAATGGCATGACCAGATGGTAGAAACCAGGTGGACATCACGCCTATCCTAAAATCAGGAGTAGAATCGTCTAGTTTATCCCTGAAATGTTTATAATGGATTTGGTATATTAGGCGCCAATGTTTATTCTGGCCCTATCGGTCTCGGTTGTAACCGTCAAAGACATTCTTAGCTGGCCTAGCTTGATAGAAACCTAAAGTTGCTACGTCCAGCTAGTGTGAGTGAAAAATGCATTTTTATTGTTTGATAGGGAAAGACGCGCTGCACGTTATGAAAAAATATGCATTTTGTCCTCTCTAAGCTTCTCTTTCATCACTTCTTCCCCGCCTTCTTTTTAGGACAGTGCAAAAGTGACTCGGGTGCATGGAACTGATCAAGCAATCACTTATCGTTGCGGTCATCCTATGACTTCCTCCACTTATCCAGTCTTTACTTCTTTCATGTGTTAAGCATGGAAAAGATAAAGGATTGAGATCAATTCTCACCTTGGATTACGTGTAGGGGAAAGAGACAAAACTTTGCCACTGTTCACAATGCGAGAACCTCTGTCATGTAATCATAAACATGCCAACAAGGTCCGGTGAATAAAAAACCTCAGGTCTTACCTTTTCAGTACTGGAGCAGTATATTTTAAAATGAGAATATGTCTATAAATATAAAACCATTAAAACCATTTAATACTTCTTATAAGGAAAGGAGGCGAGTCCTCAACCAAACACTATACCTTCCATTCCACAAGAAGATTTCTAAAATCACATGGGATTAATCCCACGTCATAAATAGCTAGCAATGTAAGAGATAGTACCCAAGCCACTTAATACCTTTAATTGGAAAATAAACGGACTTTGATCATTTAATACCTTAATTAAGGCAGACCCCGTTATTTAATACATATTTCCAGGGCATACTCGTCAATGGTACTATCTTGTCGGCATCATATGGAATCTCTAATTACTTAATACTTGTTTACTTGAAAAGTTGGACCCATGTAGCGATACCACCTAACGTGTCCTCTAGGCCATTTAATACTTCATTGGGAAAAAGAGGCAGATCCTCAAACAGCCGCTTAATATCTTAAGACCCCGAAGCAGGCTCCTCATACTATGGCCCATACTCATAATGACGCCTCCCATTAGTCTGATTATTTGTTTGAACTGGAAGCTAGATTAGCCAGGCATTTTTTCCCTACGGAATTTGGGACTAACCTCGCGTCGTTATAAATATTTATCACAATGATATCTCACATCAATTGGAAGTGTACACAACTGCTGGTATCCTCAAAGTGAAGGGCAAACTTCCGTCAAGTAACCCTATTGACCTCGCATCCTTATGACTTAGCCATAAATTAAATAGACTCCATATATATTATAATACTCATCTCATCGTTTCATAAATCAGGCCAGAATCATTCTTATCATGCCTTAGAATAATTTAGGCCAAATAAGAGTTCCCTCTTATTTTCGCTTAACAATCAATTACATTCCTAATAGGGGAAATAAATGAAAGTACATACCTAATTAACAATGCCATATACACAATAATTATACGTTAATTATGCTAATAGAGGCAAATAAATATTCGCGCTAATAAATTCTAAACACATGGATTTTACGCCATAAACTAGCGTTAAATGTCAATTCCCTAACCAAATACTATTACAAGTCCTTTTTCTTCAAATTCCCAAGATTTCAACGTATCAAAATACGAGATTCTAATATTTGAAACAGGAAATGAATATTCATAACCAAAAATGCAATAACAGACTTGTAAATAAAATAGAAACTCAATTTATTGCATCAATTTAATGGAATATCCTAAACAACAGAAATTGCAATCTAAACTTCATAATCTATTCAACTCCTCTTTTTCAAAGAAATAGATAAGAAGGAAATTTGTATGGAATAAGTGGTGTAAAATAAAAATAAAATCAGTAATCCAAATCCCATATTTCATTGAAGAGTCATGAATTGAACCAAAGAAGAAAGAGAAGTGGAATAGACTATGAAATAATCAAAAATTACATAAACAAAACAACCATCAAATTAATGTAAATAATTGAGAATCTCAACATAAAATTGATAGTTTGAAATAAAAAAGAATTTTGAAGGATTTTATCTATCGTATTTTCGCAATCCCAAAATTCTTAAGGCAGATTTAAATCCATCGAGATACACTAAACAATTACCGAAAAAGAAATACTAAGGTTTCCACTCACAGAACAGCCTCAGCTTCGCATTCATTGGATTTACATGCCTTTCAATCTCCTTAAGAATCTCTCTTTTGATATACATACAATAGGGAAGATGTATATATTTTTATTAGATTTAGAACTGTTTGGAGAAAGAACAAAAAAAAGAATAAGTTGGAGATAAAAGTAATAATTAGAGAATGAATTGAATTCTTACCTGAATTCTCTACGGAGTTTCCGAATCTAATTTAAAGAGATAAAAACGATACATTTTCGTTTGAATACCCCAAAATAATATAAATAAAAAGTGAACTTGGTAGGGTTCTACTTATAGGGGTTAAAATGCACTAGAACCGTATGATGGAAGTATGTAAGAAATAGATAAATCTGGAGTGTAAAACTCAATATAACATAGCTTCAAACACTAGAAGCCACTCATAACATTCGTTGCTAAGCGGTCGACCGCCTATGTGCGACTGGTCGACCGCTACGGTTGACCGATTGACCTACGTAGGTCAACTGCTCCTCTATTTCGAGGAATGTTTATTTTGTTCCGTTGCTCAACTTATTTTATTCCCTAGTTAATTTTTTAATGTTAATTAAATATTAACTTAGCCCCATGCTAATTTTTAAAATTTAAACCCAAATTTAATTTCTCATTTGAATTTGAATTCCAACTAAATTAATTTAAATCTAAAAACTTCAAATGCTCGTAACTTATTTGTTTGTACTCCGTATTCAGCATATTATATATGAAAATAGATCAGAATTTCACCACGAACGGAACAGATAAATTTCGTGGTCAAATTTTGATTTTTATAAATTTCCATTTTCTATCTTATTGTATTTAACTCAATTTAATCATGATTCATTTTACGGGGTGTTACATTCTTCACCCCTTTAAAAAGAAATTTGCCTCGAAATCCTTCAAGTGGCGAACAACGTAACTCGCAATAACATCCATGTTATACAACCAAGTTATCTACAAAAGCATCTACTCACCTACTAGTGCAATGTGATTTACCGCAGACATCTAAAATAACTCAATCCTAGTGTGAATGTGTAAACTTGTCATGCAAGTATGTATGCAAATACCTTAAACATGCATAAAATTTCTACTTCAGTGCAAAATGATTGTGAAAAAGTGTAACAACCATCTCCTACCATCCAATTTAGCAACCACAATGCAACCAAAATCTTAAAATTTGAAGAGAATAATTACCAATGAAAAGCTCTAGGTGAGTGTTCTTTATGTTCTCCTCGATCACTCATTGCTTTAAGCCGGATTGTCCCCCCATTGTACTCGGGCTAGTCTAATTTTTTTTTGCGAAGTCCTCTAGTTCCGTGCTCCATAATGCATGCGATGGCATGGGACGCTGTCGGCTCCACTCAAAATCCGCAAACTGATCAGGCTCGACACTAGTAGAGGTGTCATGGAGGTATTTCCTAAGGTGAGAAACATGGAAAATATTGTGAACTCTTGCCAACTTTTCAAGAAGCTCCATAGGGTATGCCAATTTTCATATCCTTTCCAATATTATAAATGGTCCGATAAACCTAGGCCCAAACTTTCCAGTCTTGCCAAATCTAAAACCTTCACAAGAGGGAAGGTTTAACAAACACCATATCTCCAGCCTCAAACTCAAGCTCTTTCCTTCTTTTATCCGCTTAAGATTTCTTACGTTCTTATGCCGCCTTCTTCCTTTGCCTGATCAACTCTACTTTTTCCATGGTATCGCCGATCAAATCGAGTCCGGGTAATACTTTGTCGGTGGTTTCCCATCAGCAACTAGGCGATTTGCATAGTCGTTGTTTGATAGCTTGTTATATGCAAACTCAACCAAAGGTAGATGTTGCTCCCAACATCCTTCGAAGTCCAAGACACAAGCTCCCAACAAGTCCTCCAAAATCTTATTCATCCTCCCTATTTATGCATCACGCAGTGCCAAGATCTAAAGAAGTTCCCAAAGCTGATTGTAGGCTCCTCCAAAACTCAATGGTGAACAATGGGTCCCTATCACCGACTTTTCTCATAAGAATTCCGTGCAAATGAACTACCTCCTTGATGTAAATCTATGTAAGAGAAGCGGAAGTCCTATTTCTCTTGATCGGAAAAAATAAGCACTCTTAGTGAGTCTATCCACAATAACCCAAATAGCCTCATTGCCCTTCTGACTTCTAGGAAATCCTTCACAAAATCCATTGAAAATGTTCATACTTCCAAGTCAGAATTTCCAAATATAATAATAATCCATCAGGTTTTCCTTGCTCAGCTTTTACTTTCTAATATGTTAAACACCAAGCAACAAACTCAGGGATGCTATTCTTTGTTCCATGCCAAAAGAAAGTCCCCTCCATGTCCTTATATATCTTACCTCCTCCAGGACGAATGGTCATCCTTGAGTGGTGACACTCCATAAGCAACTCTCTCAACAAATCATCAATCATCGGAACACAAAGGCGTCCATCCCTTCTCAAGCATCCCTTCTCATCAATTGAATACCTATTAGCATAAGGAGAATGCTATCCTTTCCTCAACTTCTCCAAAATCTCTACTAACTTGTCATCCTTCTTTTTGCTCTCGCCCTATGTGGTTCATCAAGCTGGTCTAATCTCTGTAACTGCTAGAAAACCTTGGATGGTTTCTTTTGACCGTTGGAAGTTAAAATTCAAGAGAAACTCCAACTATCTTCATCTATATATAGCACCTAGGGTAGCATGCTTCTGACTAAGGGCATCAGCGACTACGTTTCCTTTTCCAAGGGTATACTAGATATTAAAGTCAAACGATGCTATATATTCCAGCCATCTCTACTGTCTATGATCCAAATCTTTTTGGGAAAATAAGTATTTGAGTGATTTATGATCAGTGAATAACTCAAACCTTCTTCCAAAAGATAACGCCTCCACTTCTTTAAGGCAAAGACAATAGCTGCCAATTCCAAGTCATGCACTGGATACCTCTTCTCATGATCTTTTATTTGTCTACTAGCACAAGTAACTACTTTCCCTTCTTGCATCAAAATTGCTCCTAACCCTATGCCACAAGCATTCTATGAAAACCATAAACGGTTTGGTTCCATCAGGAATAGTGAGCATAGGTGCACAAGTCAGTGACTCCTTCAGCATCTCAAATATCTTAGTGCATCTTTCATCCTAAGCAAAAACTAGGTTTTTTAGTCAATTGAGTTAAGCGGGCTATTATTCTTGCAAATTTCTTGATGAACTTCCTATAGTAGCCTGCCAATCCTAGAAAATTTGTAACCTTCGATGCATTCTTAGGAGTCTTCTGTAACAACCCGATATTTTCAATATTTCGCATCCGCACATGTCGGACTTGAATTGCTCAAAATACCACATTGTAAATAAAATTTGCCAAATCTCAGAACATACAGTAAATAATAATCACAGATCACAGACACAGAGTAATAATAGTGTGGCAGAAGTAAAAGAGATAGTAGTTCATGAAGCTACTATGAAAATATATTTGAGTTAAATAAAATACAACAGAATAAATAAAGTACAACAGAAGTCTCAAGATGATAACCAAGTACAAGCTGAATAGAACAACAGAACTGGAATATATAAAACTAGATAAGTAGATGATCTCCAGCGATTCCAATCTCCAGAAAGTGGAATCCAAATTTGTGAATAACTCAGGCTGACCCGAGCGTAAATAAAATACAAACACTCGAGTCAAAACAATATATACTTATATAATGTAAACCAACTCAAGTGAACTGTAATAAAGTACAAGTAACTTAAAGGATGCCTCGGACCGCCCATCCTCTAAGGATCCGTTAAACTATTTACTATGTAGTAATATTTCGCTATTATAATAATGTCTACAGTAAAATAAACATACTTTTAAGTAGCGTTTCGGGCTACCCATATCACCCTTCATACATAATAGTCCCAGTAGTCCATCCAGTATCAGCATATCACCGAGAGACTACCCTAAATACTCCATGGGCTACGGGAGAAAAACAAACTCGTAGTAAAAGCTCGATATGGTAGGTGACACGGCACACAAGGCAATGCCAGGATAGATATACCAATTACGCACACGGGCTGGTGGTAACGTAGCAGCCACATACTCCCACCTCGGAACACACTCCAAACCAAAATCGAAGGATGGTCATCTAATCAATCACAAGTAAGAGTATAGTATCGAAGGAATGTGTCCGATCGGAGGAATGATCTCACATGGCCCGAGATCGCTCCAGTTTTCCAAAACTTCATGTCAACTCACGGGAGTTGGGTTCACATAATATACCTCAAGAACGTCGCCACCATCCTACTTCATTCTGGAATCTCCACCGCGTACACGGTTGTCAAAGTGGTTTTCGGTATCGACAGAGAGTATGCCAGATATCCGATCCCGGTCTCTTTACCAACCAATCGTTATTATAACCCGTAGTTATAATTTAAAATGGTATTTATACTTCAAAATAGAATATCATTTCAAATCCAAATCTTTATCAAAATAAAGATTAAATTAATTCCAAACCTTTTCAAAAACATCATATCTTTCCAAAATTTCATGTCAAATCATTTCAATATATTAAAATAAGATATCTTTATAAAACTTCATTTTCAATCATTTTAATATATCAAAATATCATATCTTTACAAAACTTCATTTCAAATCATTTCAATATATCAAAATATCATATCTTTCCAAAACTTCATTTCAAATCATTTCAATATATCAAAATATCATATCTTTCCAGCTTCATTTCAAATCATTTTAATATATCAAAAATATCATATCTTTTCAAAACCACATTCATTTCAAATCATTATTCATTTTATTCAATTTAAAATACCATTTCAATTCACATTTCAAAACAGTTTATATTTCAAAAATCATTTTAAATCATTAAAATGAAGTTATTATATTTAATAATTAAAATATTAAATTTCCAAAATTTTCAACTTTCAAAGTTCATTTATTCACTTAAGTTTATCAAAACAGTGAAAATTCACTTTCGCGGCATTTAGAAAATGCTACGGAAAGTTACATTCAAAACGGTTCAATTTAACAAAAGACAGCATTTTAAGAATGTTGTGATAGGGTTTACTTAAATTTCAAATAAACTTAGTTAAATTCAACAATTATAGCACTTAAAAAGATTGCTATAATAGCCTTTAATTTAATTTAGCTTCATTATCATCAACTACAGCATTTACAAATGTTGTAATATCATTTACATTGCAATTAGTAGCATTTCAAAATGCAGTTAATTAACTTCAAATATTAAATATAATTTCACAACCAAATATATTTTATCTAAAACATTTTTTTTACTTATAAAATCATACATTTTCGCATTTATAAACAACATTTAATTTTCCTTAAGTTCATGATTTTATAAAGTTAAATTTCCATTCAAAAATCAAGATTTAATAATAATTTACTTATTAAATTTCAACATTCAATTTCAAATTCATTGAATTGAATTTCAACTTAACACCTAAATTTAAATTTCAAAATATAACTTAATTTCAATTTTATTTATTTAACTTAAATTTCAAAATATAACTTAAATTTCAAAATATAACTTAAATTCAAATTATCATAAATTTATCATAATTTCATATTTAATTTAATTTCCAACTATAATTAAATCAAAATTTCTAAAATAACTTACTTCAGATTTTCTAACTTTCCATAATTTATTTAACTTATAAATTCCTAGAAAATCAATAATACTTTACAAAATATTTTATTTAATTAAGTTTAAATCAAAATATAGTAATGTTTACATTTCTAAAATATTTTAAAATTTTTAGAAAAACATATTTTAACTATGGGTCTGTATATATAATTTTCTACGCTAGGTAAAGTGATACGGGTAATATATCATTTCAACCCGTAATTTACAAAGAAAATCCGGGTTTTATCATTTCAAACCCATGGTCCCAAGTAAATGAAATAAAATGAAAATCGCTCAGGCCTATCATTTCAGCCCATAACGATTTTCCCCTATTCTAAAGTCCGTTCGGGTATGTATCATTTCAACCCATAGTGATTCTAATCTAAAGGGAACTTGAAGTGTGATAAACTGATATAAATAACAGAATAACATAAAATAATAGTAACATATGATATAACAGGTGTTTAAGAATGGGTGAACATCATATGATCATAATATAGCAGATATAATATGGTGATGCATTTTACAGATTCACAGGTGATCGATTTACTAGTTATATAAGTACAAAATTGTCTGGTGAGAATAACTCACTTGTCAAAAGCTGGAGATAGCCAACAAAGCACACAACACAGATACGACGAAGGCACGATAACACAGGTACGACTTGAGAGTGGAGAGCCAAAGCTAATAGCCTTGTTCAAACATTTACACAAAACAATACAATATATATAAGCTTCAACACCAATATAACATCAAACAACACTAGAAATCATTGTCCAAAACAACACCAAATGGATTGCAATTGTTCTCAACCCCATATGCTTCAGTTATGCAGTGACTAAGCTCAGCCAAGGCAAGGGAAAATGGTCTGGTTTGGGTCCATATGGGTCAGCCATCGGGTGTTTGTAGATGGTGCATAGTCTAGGTGTAAAACTACACAATTTCAAGGCAACAACATCATTTGTTTGCTAAAGTTAGGCTCAGTCAGAAGCTATGGGGCATGGATAGTGGGTCCAGATGGTGGTGGGTGATGTGGCAGAGGGCGGAGGTCAGGTCAAAGGTGGTGATGGTGGAGGTAGTGGCGGCTAATGGTGGTAGAAGGTGGTGGTGACAAACTAGGCTTGGTTTATGTATGCAGTGATGGAATTTGCAACTTTTGGTGGTGATTCAAGCCACAGATGAGCTCGGCCTGTCTTGGTGGGGTACTAGGGTGGGGGTGATCAGAGGAAGGGGTGGTGGAGGTCGGCCTAGGTCTGGTTGAGGAGGAGCCAATCCATGAAGGTGAGAACATATGCAAAGATTCAATGGAAAACATAAAAGAACAAGAGAGAAGAGAAGATTTTTATCAAACTTTTGAACACCAAGGAGATGGCCGTATTTTTTTGTTGAAAAACGTTTGAGGAAGTGAAATTCACGTGAAAATGAAGATGGGGTTGAAGAGGAATGATGTATACGGCCAAAATCAATAAAGAGAGGAGTTGAGAAAATGAAAGGTTGGGAGATAAAAAGACTTTGGAATTTCAAAAGTTTAAAACCTTTCAAATTTCCACAAATTTAAATTTAAATTTATATACATATAAAAATGCTGACAAATAAAGGCAAATAAACTCAAAAATAAAGTAAATAAGAAAATAAAATACTTAAATTAATTAAATTGAATGAAGAAAATAGCAATATATACAAAACTAGGGTTAATAAATTGAAATAAATTTCAATAGACTTTAGAAAAATTATATTATCACTTTAAAAGTATTAAAAGAAAAATATATACATAAAATAACATATTAACACATATTAAAATAAAATATGACAATAAAAATATAATTTATATAATTTAAAATAAACAAAATAGCTAAATAACTCAAATTGTATTCAGTATTGAAATATACATAACTTTCACAATTTAAATCCGTTTCCAACGAAACGAAAAATAGTATTCATGTTGTTAAATCTATTTTCATAATAAAAGATAAAATTTAAAATATTTAAAATATAAATTTAGAAGTCAAAGTTTGACTATTTTAACCAAAATTCTCTTTTTGGAAAATTATTCTATTTAGTCATATTTGGAATTCTAATCCACATCAAAATCAAAGTTTATATTTAAAATAGCAAAAATTTATTCTTTTTGCATAAATAAAGCTTTTAAATCCGGAAATTCAATTTCAAAATAATTGTAAAATATAGGGTTGTTACACTCTCCCCCACTCAAAACTTTTCGTCCCCGAAAAGGAATGAGGTACGGGAAAGCACAGAAAACATAGAAATGAAATAAGATTAAGACAAGGTGACAAGAAGACTGAAATTATACTTGATAACTGTTGTTATAGGTAAGTTTGACAAGGTGGAGATGATCAAATCAAGAACACAAACACGAAAAGATCCTTTAGAATCTGATTCACCCTTTTCCGTTTGACCGTCGGTCTGTGGATGGTAAGCAGTGCTCAGATCCAGATGAGTACCAAAGATTTTCAAAGATTATAGAAAGATTTCTAAACAGACTGGTATAAGAAATAGCCTCCCCATTCTGTAGCAAGACAAGGAAAATAAGGACAACTAAAAGATAGTTTGAAAAACAAAATAAGATAATAAATTTGAAACCACGATGCTTTGAAATCATAATACTTCGGAGATGTTATTATTTGGAAATCATACTACTAAAATCATAACACTTTTAAAATAATCTTCATTTAAACCATTTAAATTCAATGTCAAATAATATTCATTTTAAAATTGTAACATTTCTAAGTTCATTTATTCAATTATAAAATTTCCAAAACATTGTATTTTCAAAAACAACAATACTTTTAAAGTGCTACAGTAGATATATTAGTATTTCAATCAGTTCAATTTCTGAAATATTCATTTGGATATCATTTAACTTATGATTTATTTAAAACAAACTTTTATGAATGGAATATCCAAATTAAACTATACTTCATTTATTAAGTCAAACGTTCACTATTTTACTTAACTCTTAATTTAACAAATAACCTAACACTTTATTTAAAATACCCATTTCATAAATAGATATTCCTTCAATAAGTTACACTTGAAATTTCCATTTGAAAACCAAATTTTTAATTATCAAATTTTAGTGATATTAAAAATACATCTTAACTCTTAAATCATAATTATTCGTTTTACAAGACATATCTATTTCATAAGTAAAATATTTATCATAGCAAATATAACCATCAAATTACTTTACACATTTATTCATTTAGACATCAATTAAACTATGATTCTAGATTAAATATACTTTATTACAAAATGCCACATTAAAATGTATTTTATTTATCTATTCAAAGATACATTGTTTATTACACAAACATATTCATTTCAAGAAATAACCTGTATTAAAATTCCTAGGTTAGACTTAAGGTTCCATATTAAATCAAATTTGATTATTAAGTTATTTAAATAAAATTCTATAAATTTTGTTTTTCTCTATTTACCTCTGTTAATCTTTTATAACTAAAATTTAAGTGTATAACATTTATTATAACCACTCAAATTTTATTTATGAAATCTTTTTATATTGTATATTATCTAATTTCATTGTTAACTTTAAAAATTAAGGAAGTTATATTTAAATGCAAATGATTATTATACAAATAAAACTTTCTAATTCCCTCATCTCAATTTTGAATCATTTATCTAAAATTTTGACTTTTTTTTATAATTGAAATGATTCTTTTAAGATAAAGTTTAGAATAAAATTTCCGATTCCTTCAAATCATTAGAGATAAATAAATATATATACATAATATGTTAAATCAAATTTAAATCATATATCTATATATATTATAAATCCAGTCTTATTTTTTTAGAAATTCAAATCAATTAAATTTCCCAAAACAAAACTGTAGCAAGACTACAGAACGGTCTCTTCACTTCGAAACTCGAAAATGAATGCCGTTGATGCCGCGGTCATCACCGAAGTTATTTTCCAGCGACAAAGAGAAGAGAACTAAATTTTAAACTTTAAAATTTCTTGGAACAAATTTCTATTAGAAAATACTTTAAATAATATACACCTTTTAAAACTTTAAGCACAAGGTTTGAAACCATCGGAAATTAAATTCTCAAATTTCTTGTTGTAACTCATTTTCCGTTCCCAAATGAATTTATAAATAACTATTTATAAATTCATTTATAGAACAATAAATGATAAATCAAGTATTATCATTTCAAATGATCAATTTAAATCAATTTATTAAGTTCCATAAATTTACTTATATCAAAGTTTATTTCATTAACCAATTTTTTTTAAAATAATATTGTGTTAGTTTGTTCTGTCAAAGTGTTTAAGAAATCCCATCGATAGCGTTGATCAGACGAATCGATCAGAAAACCAATTCAACATCAACAACTCAAACAACACAATATATAAAACATTTAAATTTTAAATATTAGTTTACAAATACACTATACATGAATAGTTTTTCAAAGAAGGATAGAGATTCAAATATGATTAACTCAAATCAAAGGAAATTCTGATTTGAAAATAAGTTGGAAACAAGGATGAGATGCTTAAATAACAGAATAGGAAGATGGATAAGCTTATATAAATCGCGGGCAACTTTAACTGGTCAACCGTGACTTAAAGAATAAGATCGATGTGGATTTTCTAGGGTACATCTACATTCGACCTCGGGAGATAGAGTTTGGAATAATAAAAAGATATTAGCATCTAAACCAAGGATAGATATAAATCTCTGGTGAATCGATGCTAATTGTAAATGAGTTTTTCCCTTTACAAATGAATTCTTGAGATTGGCGGAACTGCCAATTCACTATAAAGCTCATTCGAAGTGGAGTTATGGGATACTCCAGAATCAAAAGAAGATGAATAGTGAGAGGCATGAATGGATTTTGGAACCGCAGGGAACGTTCCAAAATTCAAATGAAATTTGAATCAAAGAGGATGAGATTCAAGTTTGGACGAAAGTGATTCTGTAACTAAATTTACCATACATTCTAAGTTTTGCCTCAAAGCCAAAGCTCAGATACCAACTGTAACAACCCGATATTTTCAACCATTCGCATCCGCACATGTCGGACTTGAATTGCTCAAAATACCGCGTAGTAAATAAAATTTGGCAAATCTCAGAACATACAGTAAATAATAATCACAAATCACAGACACAGAGTAATAATAGTGCAGCGGAAGTAAAAGAGACAGTAGTTCATGAAGCTACTATGAAAATATATCAGAGTTAAACAAAATACAACAGAATAAATAAAGTACAACAGAAGTCTCAAGATGATGACCAAGTACAAGCTGAATAGAACAACAGAACTAGAATAGATAAAACTAGATAAGCAGATGATCTACAGCGATTCCAATCTCCAGAAAGTGGAATCCAAATCCGTGAATAACTCAGGCTGACCCGAACGTAAATAAAATACAAACACTCGAGTCAGGACAATATATACTTATATAATGTAAACCAACTCAAGTGAACTGTAATAAAGTACAAGTAACTTAAAGGATGTCTGGGACCGCCCATTCTCTAAGGATCCATTAAACTATTTACTATGTAGTAATATTTCGCTATTATAATAATGTCTACGGTAAAATAAACATACTTTTAAATAGCGTTTCGGACTACCCATATCACCCTTCACACATAATAGTCCCAGCAGTCCATCCAGTATCAGCATATCTTCGAGAGACTACCCTAAATACTCCATGGGCTACGGGAGAAAAACAAACTCGTAGTAAAGGCTCGATATGATAGGTGACACGGCACACAAGGCAATGCCAGGGTAGATATATCAATTACGCACACGGGCTGGTGGTAACGTAGCAGCCACATACGCCCACCTTAGAACACACTCCAAACCAAAATCAAAGGATGGTCATCCAATCAATCACAAGTAAGAGTACAGTATCGAAGAAATGAGTCCGATCGGAGGAATGACCTCACTTGGCCCGAGATCGATCCTGTTTTAGCCACCTTATGCCAACTCACGGGAGTTGGGTTCACGTAATATACCTCAAGAACGTCGCCAACATCCTACTTCATTCTGGAATCTCCACCGCGTACACGGTTGTCAAAGTGGTCTTGGGTATCGACGGAGAGTATGCCAAATATCTGATCCCGGTCTCTTTGCCAACCAATCGTTATTATAACCCGTAGTTATAATTTAAAATGGTATTTATACTTCAAAACAGAATATCATTTCAAATCCAAATCTTTATTAAAATGAAAATTAAATTAATTCCAAACCTTTTCAAAAACATCATATCTTTCCAAAACTTCATGCCAAATCATTTCAATATATTAAAATATGATATCTTTACAAAACTTCATTTCCAATCGTTTTAATATATCAAAATATCATATCTTTACAAAACTTCATTTCAAATCATTTCAATATATTAAAATATCATATCTTTCCAAAACTTCATTTCAAATCATTTTAATATATCAAAATATCATATCTTTCCAACTTTATTTCAAATCATTTTAATGTATCAAAAATATCATATCTTTTCAAAACCAAATTCATTTCAAATCATTATTCATTTTATTCAATTTAAAATACCATTTCAATTCACATTTCAAAACAGTTTATATTTCAAAAATCATTTTAAATCATTAAAATGAAGTTATTATATTTAATAATTAAATTATTAAATATTTAAAATTTTCAACTTTCAAAGTTCATTTATTCACTTAAGTTTATCAAAACAGTGAAAATTCACTTCTCGCAGCATTTAGAAAATGCTACGGAAAGTTACATTCAAAACGGTTCAATTTAACAAAAGACAACATTTTAAGAATGATAAAATAGGGTTTACTTAAATTTCAAATAAACTTAGTTAAATTCAACAATTATAGCCTTTAAAAAGATTGCTATAATAGCCTTTAATTTAATTTAGCTTCATTATCATCAACTACAGCATTTACAAATGCTGTAATATCATTTACATTGCAATTAATAGCATTTCAAAAATGCAGTTAATTAACTTCAAATATTAAATATAATTTCACAACCAATTATATTTTTATTTAAAACTTTTTTTTACTTATAAAATCATACATTTTCACATTTATAAACAACATTTAATTTTTCTTAAGTTCATGATTTTATAAAGTTAAATTTCCATTCAAAAATCAAGATTTAATAATAGTTCACTTATTAAATTTCAACGTTCAGTATTAAATTCATTGAATTGAATTTCAACTTAACACCTAAGTTTAAATTTCAAAATATAACTTAATTTCAATTTATTTATTTAACTTAAAAATTCACTTTTAAGACAAATTCACAAATTCCCATTTGGTTATATTTCAAAATTTCAACTTAAATAATCATTCCTTTCACTTTTTAACTTTACTCAAAGATCATTAATATATTATAAATCATTTGAAATTCATTTTAAATTCAAATCATCATAAATTTATCATAATTTCATATTTAATTTAATTTCCAATTATAATTAAATCAAAATTTCCAAAATAACTTACATTCAGATTTTCTAACTTTTCCATAATTTATTTAACTTATAAATTCCTAGAAAATCAATAATACTTTACAAAATATATTTTTTATTAAGTTTAAATCAAAATATAGTAATATTTACATTTCTAAAATATTTTAAAATTTTCAAATAACATATTTTAACTACGGGTATGTATATATAATTTTCTACGCTAGGTAAAGTGATACGGGTAATATATCATTTCAACCCGTAATTTACAAAGAAAATCCGGGTTTTATCATTTCAAACCCACAGTCCCAAGTAAATGAAATTGTTCTCAACCCCAAATGGATTGCAATTGTTCTCAACCCCATATGCTTCAGTTATGCAGTGACTAAGCTCAGCCAAGGCAAGGGAAAATGGTCTGGTTTGGGTCCATATGGGTCAGCCATCATGTGTTTGTAGATGGTGCATAGTCTAGGTGCAAAACTACACAATTCCAAGGCAACAACATCATTTGTTTGCTAAAGTTAGGCTCGGTCAGAAGCTATGGGGCATGGCCAGTGGGTCCAGATGGTGGTGGGTGACGTGGCAGAGGGTGGAGGTCAGGTCATAAGTGGTGATGGTGGAGGTAGTGGCGGCTAATGGTGGTAGAAGGTGGTGGCAACAAACTAGGCTTGGTTTATGTATGCAGTGATGGAATTTGCAACTTTTGTTGGTGATTCAAGCCATAGATGAGCTCGGCCTGTATTGGTGGGGGTACTAGGGTGGGTGGCGATTAGAGGAAGGGGTGGTGGAGGTCGGCCTAGGTATGGTTGAGGAGGAGCCAAGCCATGAAGGTGAGAACATATGCAAAGATTCAATGGAAAACATAAAAAAACAAGAGAGGAGAGAAGATTTCTACCAAACTTTTGAACAACAAGGAGATGGCCGTATTTTTTTTGTTGAGAAATGTCTGAGGAAGTGAAATTCACGTGAAAATGAAGATGGGGCTGAAGAGGAATGATGTATACGGCCAAAATCAATAATGAGAGGAGTTGAGAAAATGAAAGGTTGGGAGATAAAAAGACTTTGGAATTTCAAAAGTTTAAAACCTTTCAAATTTCCACAAATTAAATTTTAAATTTATATACATATAAAAATGCTGATAAATAAAGGCATATAAACTCAGAAATAAAGTAAATAAGAAAATAAAATAAATAAATCTTAAATTAATTAAATTAAAAGAAGAAAATAGCAATATATACAAAACTAGGCTTAATAAAGTGAAATAAATTTCAATAGACTTTAGAAAAATTATATTATCACTTAAAAAATATTAAAAGACAAAAATATACATAAAATAACATATAAACACATATTAAAATAAAATACGACAATAAAAATATAATTTATATAATTTAAAATAAACAAAATAGCTAAATAACTCAAATTGTATTCAGTATTGAAATATACATAACTTTCACAATTTAAATCTATTTCCAACGAAACGGAAATCAGTATTCATGTTATTAAATCTATTTTCATAATAAAAGATAAAATTTAAAAATTTAAACTTTAAATATAAAAGTCAAAGTTTGACTATTTTAACCAAAATTCACTTTTTGGAAAATTATTCTATTTAGTCATATTTGGAATTCCAATCCATATCAAAATCAAAGTTTATATTTAAAATAGCAAAAATTTATTCTTTTTTCATAAATAAAGCTTCTAAATATGAAAATTCAATTTAAAAATAATTGTAAAATACAGGGTTGTTACACTCCCCTCCACTCAAAACTTTTCGTCCCCGAAAAGGAATGAGGTACGAGAAAGCACAGAAAAGACAGAAATGAAATAAGATTAAGACAAGGTGACAAGAAGATTGAAATTATACTTGATAACTGTTGTTATAGGTAAGTTTGACAAGGTGGAGATGATCAAATCAAGAACACAAGCATGAAAAGATCCTTTAGAATCTGATTCACCCTTTTCCGTTTGACCGTCGGTCTGTGAATGGTAAGCAGTGCTCGGATCCATATGAGTACCAAAGATTTTCAAAGATTATAGAAAGATTTCTAAACAGATTGATATAAGCAATAGCCTCCCTGTTCTGTAGCAAGATAAGGAAAATAAGGACAACTAAAAGATAGCTTGAAAAACAAAATAAGATAATAAACTTGAAACCACGATGCTTTGAAATCATAATACTTCGGAGATGTTATTATTTGGAAATCGTACTACTAAAATCATATCACTTTTAAAATAATCTTCATTTAAACCTTTTAAATTCAATGTCAAATAATATTCATTTCAAAATTGTAACATTTCTTAGTTCATTCATTCAATTATAAAATTTCCAAAACATTATATTTTCAAAAACAGCAGTACTTTTAAAGTGCTACAGTAGATATATTAGTATTTCAATCAGTTCAATTTCTAAAATATTCATTTGGATATCATTTAACTTATGACTTATTTAAAACAAACTTTTATGAATGGAATATCCAAATTAAACTATACTTCATTTATTAAGTCAAAAGTCCACTACTTAACTCTTAATTTAACAAATAACCTAACACTTTATTTAGAATACCCATTTCATAAATAGATATTCCTTAAATAAGTTACACTTGAAATTTCCATTTGAAAACCAAATTTTTAATTATCAAATTTTAGTGATATTAAAAATACATCTTAACTCTTAAATCATAATTATTCGTTTTACAAGACATATCTATTTCATAAATAAAATATTTATCATAGCAAATATAACCATCAAATTACTTTACACATTTATTCATTTAGACATCAATTAAACTATGATTCCAGATTAAATATACTTTATTACAAAATGCCACATTAAAATGTATTTTATTTATCTATTCAAACATACATTGTTTGTTACACAAACATATTCATTTCAAGAAATAACCTTTATTAAAATTCCTAGGTTAGACTTAAGGTTCCATATTAAATCAAATTTGATTATTAAGTTATTTAAATAAAATTCTATAAATTTTCCTTTTCCCTATTTACCTCTGTTAATCTTTTATAACAAAAATTTAAGTGTATAACATTTATTATAACCACTCAAATTTTATTTATAAAATCTTTTTATATTGTATATTATCTAATTACATTGTTAACTTTTAAAAATTAAGGTAGGTTATATTTAAATGCAAATGATTATTATACAAATAAAACTTTCTAATTCCCTCATCTCAATTTTGAATCATTTATCTAAAATTTTGACTTTTTTTTATAATTGAAATGATTCTTTTAGGATAAAGTTTAGAATAAAATTTCCGATTCCTTCAAATCATTTAGAGATAAATAGATATATATACATAATATGTTAAATCAAATTTAAATCATATATCTATATATATTATAAATCCAGTCTTATTTTTTTAGAAATTCAAATCAATTAAGTTTCCCAAAACAAAACTGTAGCAAGACTACAGAACGGTCTCTTCACTTCGAAACTCGAAAATGAATGTCGATGATGCCGCGGTCATCACCGAAGTTATTTTCCAGCGACAAAGAGAAGAGCACTAAATTTTAAATTTTAAAATTTCTTGGAACAAATTTCTATTAGAAAATACTTTAAATAATATATCCCTTTTAAAACTTTAAGCACAAAGTTTGAAACCATCGGAAATTAAATTCTCAAATTTCTTGTTTTAACTCATTTCTGTTCCCAAATGAATTTATAAATAACTATTTATAAATTCATTTATAGAACAATAAATGATAAATCAAGTATTATCATTTCAAATGATCAATTTAAATCAATTTATTAAGTTCCATAAATTTACTTATATCAAAATTTATTTAATTAACCAATTTTTTTTAAAATAATATTGTGTTAGTTTGTTCTGTCAAAGTGTTTAAGAAATCCCATCGATATCGTTGATCCGACGAATCGATCAGAAACCCAATTCAACATCAACAACTCAAACAACACAATACATAAAACATTTAAATTTTAAATATTAGTTTACAAATACCCTATACATGAATAGTTTTTCAAAGAAGGATAGAGATTCAAATATGATTAACTCAAATCAAAGGAAATTCTGATTTGAAATAAGTTGGAAACAAGGATGAGATGCTTAAATAACAGAATAGGAAGATGGATAAGCTTATATAAATCGCGGGCAACTTTAACTGGTCAACCGTGACTTAAAGAATAAGATCGATGTGGATTTTCTGGGGTAAATCTACATTCGACCTCAGGAGATAGAGTTTGGAATAACAAAAGATATTAGCATCTAAACCAAGGATATATATAAATCTCTGGTGAATCGATGCTACTTGTAAAGGAGTTTCTCCCTTTACAAATGAATTCTTGAGACTGGCGGGACGCTAATTCACTATAAAGCTCATTCGAAGTGGAGTTATGGGATACTCCAGAATCAAAAGGAGATGAACAGTGAGGGACATGAATGGATTTTGGAACCGCCGGGAACGTTCCAAAATTCAAATGAAATTTGAATCAAAGAGGAAGAGATTCAAGTTTGGACGAAAGTGATTCTGTAACTAAATTTACCATACATTCTAAGTTTTGCCTCAAAGCCAAAGCTTCGATACCAACTGTAACAACCCGATATTTTCAACCATTCGCATCCGCACATGTCGGACTTGAATTGCTCAAAATACCGCGTTGTAATAAAATTTGGCAAATCTCAGAACATACGGTAAATAATAATCACAGATCACAGACATAGAGTTATAATAGTGCAGCGGAAGTAAAAGAGATAGTAGTTCATGAAGCTACTATGAAAATATATCAGAGTTAAATAAAATACAACAAAATAAATAAAGTACAACAGAAGTCTCAAGATGATAACCAAGTACAAGCTGAATAGAACAATAGAACTAGAATAGATAAAACTAGATAAGCAGATGATCTCCAGCGATTCCAATCTCCAGAAAGTGGAATCCAAATCTATGAATAACTCAGGCTGACCCGAGCGTAAATAAAATACAAACACTCGAGTCAGGACAGTATATACTTATATAATGTAAACCAACTCAAGTGAACTGTAATAAAGTACAAGTAACTTAAAGGATGCCTGAGACCGCCCATCCTCTAAGGATCCGTTAAACTATTTACTATGTAGTAATATTTCGCTATTATAATAATGTCTACCGTAAAATAAACATACTTTTAAATAGCGTTCCGGACTACCCATATCACCCTTCATACATAATAGTCCCAGTAGTCCATCCAGTATCATCATATCTCCGAGAGACTACCCTAAATACTTCATGGGCTACGGGAGAAAAACAAACTTGTGGTAAAGGCTCGATATGGTAGCTGACACAGCACACAAGGTAATGCCAGGGTAGATATACCAATTACGCACACAGGCTGGTGGTAACGTAGCAGCCACATACGCCCACCTCGGAACACACTCCAAACCAAAATCGAAGGATGGCCATCCAATCAATCACAAGTAAGAGTATAATATCGAAGGAATGTGTCCGATCAGAGGAATGAGCTCACTTGGCCCGAGATTGCTCCTGTTTTAGCCACCTTATGCCAACTCACTGGAGTTGGGTTCACGTAATATACCTCAAAAACGTCGCCACCATCCTTCTTCATTCTGGAATCTCCTCCGTGTACACGGTTGTCAAAGTGGTTTTTGGTATCGACAAAGAGTACACAAGATATCTGATCCTGGTCTCTTTGCCAACCAATCGTTATTATAACCCGTAATTATAATTTAAAATGGTATTTATACTTCAAAACAGAATATCATTTCAAATCCAAATCTTTATCCAAAAAAAGATTAAATTAATTCCAAACCTTTTCAAAAACATCATATCTTTCCAAAATTTCATGTCAAATCATTTCAATATATTAAAATATCATATTTTTACAAAACTTCATTTCCAATCATTTTAATATATCAAAATATCATATATTTACAAAACTTCATTTCAATATATTAAAATATCATATCTTTCCAAAACTTCATTTCAAATCATTTTAATATATCAAAATATCATATCTTTCCAACTTCGTTTCAAATCATTTTAATATATCAAAAATATCATATCTTTTCAAAACCACATTCATTTCAAATCATTATTCATTTTATTCAATTTAAAATACCATTTCAATTCACATTTCAAAACAGTTTATATTTCAAAAATCATTTTAAATCATTAAAATGAACTTATTATATTTAATTTTCAAAATTTTCAACTTTCAAAGTCCATTTATTCACTTAAGTTTATCAAAACAGTGAAAATTCACTTTTCGTAGCATTGAGAAAATGCTACGGAAAGTTACATTCAAAACGGTTCAATTTAACAAAAGACAGCATTTTAAGAATGCTGTAATAGGGTTTGCTTAAATTTCAAATAAACTTAGTTAAATTCAACAATTATAGCACTTAAAAAGATTGCTATAATAGCCTTAATTTAATTTAGCTTTTTAGTTCATTATCATCAACTACAGCATTTACAAATGCTGTAATATCATTTACATTGCAATTAATAGCATTTCAAAAATGCAGTTAATTAACTTCAAATATTAAATATAATTTCACAACCAAATATATTTTTATTTAAAACATTTTTTTACTTATAAAATCATACATTTTCACATTTATAAACAACATTTAATTTTCCTTAAGCTCATGATTTTATAAAGTTAAATTTCCATTCAAAAATCAAGATTTAATAATAATTCACTTATTAAATCTCAACATTCAATTTTAAATTCATTGAATTAAATTTCAACTTAACACCTAAGTTTAAATTTCAAAACATAACTTAATTTCAATTTTATTTATTTAACTCAAAAATTCACTTTTAAGCCAAATTCACAAATTCCCATTTGGTTATATTTCAAAATTTCAACTTAAATAATCATTCTTTTCACTTTTTAACTTTACTCAAAAATCATTAATATATTATAAAAATTATTTTAAATTCAAATTATCATAAATTTATCATAATTTCATATTTAATTTAATTTTCAATTATAATTAAATCAAAATTTCCAAAATAACTTACATTTAGATTTTCTAACTTTCCATAATTTATTTAACTTATAAATTCCTAGAATATCAATAATACTTTACAAAATATTTTATTTTATTAAGTTTAAATCAAAATATAGTAATGTTTACATTTCTAAAATATTTTAATTTTTTTAGAAAAACATATTTTAACTACGGGTCTGTATATATAATTTTCTACGTTAGGTAAAGTGATACGGGTAATATATCATTTCAACCCGTAATTTACAAAGAAAATCCAGGTTTTATCATTTCAAACCCGCGGTCCCAAGTAAATGAAATAAAATGAAAATCGCTCAGGCCTATCATTTCAGCCCATAACGATTTTCCCCTATTCTAAAGTCCGTTCGGGTATGTATCATTTCAACCCATAGTGATTCTAATCTAAAGGGAACTTGCAGTGTGATAAACTGATGTAAATAACAGAATGACATAAAATAATGGTAACATATGATATAACAGGTGTTTAAGCATGGGTGAACATCATATGATCATGATATAGCAGATATAGTATGGTGATGCATTTTACAGATTCATAGGTGATCGATTTACTAGTTATATAAGTACAAAATTGTCTGGTGAGAATAACTCACCTGTCAAAAGCTGGAGATAGCCAACAAAACACACAACACAGATACCACGAAGGCACGATAACACAGATACGACTTGAGAGTGGAGAGCCAAAGCTAATAGCCTTGTTCAAACATTTACACAAAACAATACAATATATATAAGCTTCAACACCAATATAACATCAAACAACACTAGAAATCATTATCCAAAACAACACCAAATGGATTGCAATTGTTCTCAACCCCATATGCTTCAGTTATGCAGTGACTAAGCTCAGCCAAGGCAAGGGAAAATGGTCTGGTTTGGGTCCATATGGGTCAGCCATCATGTGTTTGTAGATGGTGCATAGTTTAGGTGCAAAACTACACAATTTCAAGGCAACAACATCATTTGTTTGCTAAAGTTAGGCTCGGTCAGATGCTATGGATCCGTAATATTGAATTATTATCGGATTTCCATTTTCGTAGTGATCAGTGTTGTTGTGTGAGTGTACAATGTATAAATGCGCTGAAAATTTAATTGATAATAGTCGATCCAAAAAGTGCTATCTTCTCCATACGATCAAGATTTTAAGTTGCGAAATCGTAACGATTTAAAATTTAAACAAATATATGTATATTGGTTGATTGACCTATATACTTACATTAGCATACAAAACATCATGGCATTTCATTTTAACCCTGTAAACACGCAACAAATATTTCAGATTTTTGTTTCCATAAATCACGCCATCCGTTATCTTCCAGCCGAAGACAATTTCCATCATCGTATAAAAAAAAATATATATAATAACGCACGCAACCCTTAGATAGCCGAACCCAGAAAGAAAATTAAATGGCCGAAGTTCCATTTTCTTCTAATCGAATTCGATTACTCTCCTCCTCAAATCTTCGAAATCGAAATCGAATTCGCTTCAAACGATCGCCCCATCTTGTAAGAATCTATCAGGTCGAAGTGATTTCAGTGATTTAGGGTTTTAATTTTTGGGATTTTAAAGGCGTGTTTGATGAATTCGAAGGTGGATTCGGGTCAGTGAGGTTGAAGGGCAGTTTGGTAGTCGATGTAGTGGTGTTCGGTGGTCCGTAGGGAGGTGCGACGTGAACACAGTAGAAAGCTCATGCTCGATCGCGATGTCTGGAATCTCGTCGAGAGGGTGAGCTCGTGTGCAGCTGTTGAGGGAATGATAACGTCGACGAAGCAAGTCGGCGTGAGCTAAGCATGGTCGATGTCTGTGTCACCTGTTTCTTTAGGTATGACAAATGAATTTGTTTTCTATAATTTTAGTTTTGTTAATTGTACAAAACAGTAAGGGTTAAAAACAGAAGCTTTTTAATAATCAGTGGTTGTTAATTACAAATAAGATTGGGAAGAAATAGGATTTTAAATGTTTGAAGATGTTATAAATTATATAGTATATGCAATTCGAAACAGAAAATAATAATAAAAATAAATTCTATTTAAGTTTTAAATTATATATATATATACAGTTTATGTATTTTAATTAATAATAGTAATAAATAAATCTGCATAGGTCTATAGTAACTAGATAGTTTTGGTTTAATATATATGTTAAAAGGGAATTTTATATTTTATTAAACTTTATAAATGTATATAGGTGGATGTATATAAGTTCAAAGCAGAATATATATAGATAAAGATTTTGGGAAAATATAGGAATTTTAAATTTTTGGGGATCTAGTTGTTTAACAACTCATTTAATTATTTTGGTTACTAAAGATATTTTCATTTAAAATTAGATTAAAATTATTAGTCTAAATTCAAATCATTGGTTAACCAGATTTTTAAATGAAAATTAATTGTTCAATCGATCCAAATATTAATAAATCATCTAATGATTTTACAAGGTCTGAAAATCGTGGAAAAACAAGTTGAGAAGGGTTGGATTGCAAAACAAATGCAAAGGCGAGTTAATCTCACTCGGTTAAATTTAAATTTAAATGATTAAATTTAAATTTAAATGATTAAATTTAAATAGTTGGATGAATGGTTGAATTGGTTGATGTGCTATATTATAGCATATACTACATCTTGGAATGTTTGATTTATATCGTGCTAACGTCTGTGGATGCAGGGAACAGGTTGGAGGGATCCAACTGGATTGTCCTCATTAGTGTTATCATTAAGTCTAGTGTAGTCCATAACCATTCTGGATTGTCCTCTTTTTATTTTTAAACTATAAATGCCGTTGTTCTATGTTTAAAATCTGTTTTTCTAATTATTTTTAACTTTGCTAATATTTCTATTTTTTGCTAGTCTGCTTATTATTTGAATTTATGTATTATTTCTTAGTAATATAGGTAATATTTCATTTTTCACTTTCATTATATTTATTATTGTACAAGTTCTTACTCTCCATTCAAATTCAAGTAAAATTTTATATTCTTGCAGTAGTATATTGTATCGGTAGTATATTGCTTTCTCGATGTGTGATTTGGAAATGCACTTTCATTTTTGAACTTTATCGTTTTGTTATTATCGATATTAAAATACATGGAATAATTTTTTTAATGAACCAGTTTATAATTTAATTTATATTTTTTGTAACATGCTATGTATGTATGTATTTCTATTAAGGAGTTGAAGTGGTTGAAAAAACCTTCTTTTTTTATAGTGGAATGCATAATGACAAAGAATATTCTGCTATCTCCAAGAAAGCTATTTTGGTTAGCGAAAGCTACAATGGTTTAGATAAAAGGGTAGAACAACTTTTTACAGAATTGGAAGTAAGGTGACACAATTTGGTACTGTAAAAAGCTGTTCTATCCTTTTATCTAAACCAGTGTAGCTTTCGCTAACCACAATAGCTTTCTTGGAGATAGCAGAACATTCTTTATCATTATGCATTTCACCATAAAAAAATAAGGTTTTTTCAACCATTTCAACTCCCTAACAGAAATACATACATACATAGCATGTTACAAAAATATAAATTAAATTATAAACTGGTTTATTAAAAAATTTATTCCATGTATTTTAATATCGATAATAATAAAACGATAAAGTTCAAAAATGAAAGTGCATTCTCAAATCACACATCGAGAAAGCAATATACTACTGATACAATATACTACAGCAAGAGTATAAAATTTTACTTGAATTTGAATGGAGAGTAGGAACTTGTACAATAATAAATATAATGAAAGTGAAAAATGAAATATTACCTATATTACTAAGAAATAATACATAAATTGAAAACTTGCTTAAATGAAAACTTAAATAAAAAGTAATTGAATTAAAACTTGAATTGCCAAGCCAAATGAAAGCAATATATGTGTGTGTGTGTGTGTGTGTGTATATATATATATATATATATATATATATAGGTAAAACTTAAAAAGGCAAAAAGAAAATAAAAGAATAAAATTAAAACATATCACTCTACTCAACCAGGTGAACGCTTCAACCCGTTCCAACCCCCAAAATGATTTCCTCACTTCGTTTCTTCCTCTTTGAAAAAAAATTGCGACTCAATGAAAGAAAATATGCGAAATCTAATCGACCGCAATTGGGTGAGGTCGATTGGCAATTTGGGTGAAGCGATGGACGTTGGGTTTTTTGGGTTTGGCAATTGGAGTGCTGGAATTTGATTTGGGTTTGTGGCCGAGGAGGAGGTGAACGGAATGGTTGGTGATTTGGTGACTGCAGTTGAATTTTCTGGTGATTGTGGGTTCATGTGGAAGGTTTGTTGGAACTTGTTTGTGGTGATTGTGGGTTCAGGAGTTGTTAACAGAGGTAGGTGCTTCTGGCGATCAGTTGAAGGGGCAGAGTGTTGCTGCTGTAAGTGCGGATGGTGAAGTTGTATTGGTCGGTGAAGTGTGGACAGAGGCAAAAAGCAGTATGTATGGTGTGTGATGGATGGTAGCAGTACGAAGGCAATTGACCGGTGATGGCTTATGTTTGCAGTTTGGGATTGTTGTTGATAGCAATAGATGATGGATGGTAGCAATGATAATGATTTGCTGGTGAAGGTGTGGAGGTATGTAGCAGCGTTTTTTTTTTGGGTGTTGAGTGCACTGATATGGAGGCAGAATTTATTTGGAGGGGGGGGGGGGGGAGGCAGTGGGATTTTTAGGTGGGTGGATGTGTGATATGGTGGCAGCAAGGAGGAGGTTGGTTTGTGAATGAAGATGTTATGGTCAGAGAAGGAATTGAAGGCAGTTTTGTATGGTTTTGTGAAGTGTTGGGTCGCTGTGAAGTGTAGTTGCAGTTTGTTTGGGGGGGGGGGTGTTTGATGGCCGGGGGATGTGATGTTGGTGGAGGTAGGCAGTGAGAAGGATGCGTAGCAGAGGGGTTCAGGTGGTTTGCTATTGTATGGCAGTAGTTTTGAGATATTTAATACAGTGGGGAGGATAGCCACTGGAGTTGTGGTGATGTTTTGATGGTCAATGGAGTTGGCAGTGCAGTGGGGATGGTGCAGTGCGGTGATGTGGTAATTCAGGGTATTGTTTATATGGAGGTTGTTTTCAGAGGTGATGGGAGTCTGGGGTTGAAGTTGGCAGGGGTGAAGTAATTTGATGACAGTGAATGTTGATGTGCACAATCACGGTGTATCTGTGCACAATCACAGGGAATGTTTTGATGGTCAGTGGAGACGGGGAAGTGGTTTTGCAGTGTATGGTTGATGTGTTGTGGCTGTTGAATGTTTTGTTTGATGTGTAGAGGGAATTGTGATGATGAAGTGTAGTTTGGAGTTCTGTATACGTGTGTTTGAAAAGGAATGAGGACAGACACAATTATGTGACTGTGGTGGTTGGGGGAGGTGAACTGTCAGCAGGAAGTTGTGAAGTGGTATGTTGACGGAGGCGAGTGAAGTTGAAGGTAATGCAGCAGGGTGATAAAGGCCATTGGAGATATGTAGATGCAAATGTAAAAACAAAATGAAATTTAAATTGAATTGAAAATTTTTAAGTGCAAATATGAAATGTAAACGCAAATGTAATTGAAAATGAAACGGAATAATTTTTTTTTTCAAATGAAATTGTGTATATTTAGAAAAAATAAAATTAGAAATGCAAAAGCAACTAGAAAACAATAAGCACACAATCAAAATGCAAAAAAATAAATCACACAAACACAACAATTTTTTTTTTTTAAAAGCAAATTAACACACAAAACAAACACACAATAAAATCAAACAAAAATAATTCGAAAACTAGAAATAAAATCAAATTAATTCCCTGACAACGGCGACAAAAACTTGTTTAACGACTACTTTCTATCAGATTAGAAAATAGCCATTTTTTTAATTAAAAATAACCGCAAGCGTATGATGTACAATTTTAGTACGTTACGAGTACGGGTCGATCCGCAAGGAATTGTATTGATTTAAAAATTCCACACAATCAAATTAAACCAAGAATTTGAGATTTGTTAACTATAAATTTCAAAAAACAAACCAAATCTAAAAGTGGATAAAAATATGAGAGTAGAAAACAATTTAGAGGCAAATCCCTTATCATGATCACATAAATCAACATATATGAAATTATGATCTCTCATTTTTGGTCATTAGTAAATTTAGTTGATGTGTTTATCATAAGTACGGTCTATTTGTACTACTAATTAGCCCGATATAAACCATCAAACTATAACACATCCACTAAATCACTTGTCAACTCTCATGAAAATGAAAATGAAGTTGAAAATAAAATCTATTATATGCATGATCTATTTACTATCGATTAGTAATATAGACTGTCAAATTTTGATTCTCAAATCCACTTCATTACCAACATCATATGTAGATGAAGATGTAATTTGTGTTTGTTTAAGCATAGCCTATTTGGAGGCTATCAAATTCAAACCTAAAATAACAATTTTTTTATTCATTCAAACATTTCCATTTAACATAAAATGGGATTAAAAATTAGCAAACGTTGAATCTACATGATTAAGAGAGATTTATTACGCCTAAATTGAAGGGGTTTAACTTCTCGTATTTGTTATCTTTCAACAGATGTAGAGTTCAACATGAAACAAAAACAAGAGGAAAATGCAAGCTAATTAAAAATAAAAGTGCTAAACTACGTGGATAAGAAATTAAACTAAGATACCAACATAAATGGAAAGAGAACATGTAAATAAAAATAAGCATGAATGTAAATTGCATTAAAAAAATTACAAAAGAAGAAAATGGCTAATAAGCGATGAAAGAGAGAAAGAGAGTTACAATTTGTGTCTCAACCTAAACTAACTAAAGAGGAGTCCCTCATTACATGAAACATATGTGGTATTTATATAAGACTAAAATATCCTTATGCATATTTTATACCTTTGAGGAAGTGTGACCATCAAGTTATCATTAGCTTTTAATTAATCCTTCATTAAGTGTGCATGCAACTTTAATGTTCAATAACATGTGCATTAGCTTCTAATTGCGGATCAAGGTAAGTGGGTAGGTGGGGTCCTCCATGATGCATATGTTGATTTATTTCTTCATTCCTTTCTTTTCTTCCCTTGTGCATGCATATTTTCATGAAGCCTCTCCAAATTTGAATTCAAATTCCTATAAAATAACATAAAAATGTTAATTTTTTTTTCAAATTACCCAAAAATGACTATTTTGCTTCTATATGAAGATGAACATAAGATGATTTGAAAATATTTGAAATTTGGGTTTAAACATATTAAAATATCCTATATGCTCATTTATTTAATTAAATTAGATTAAATATGAAAGTAAAAATATGATATTTACGTGCATATCAGTAACATGAGCAGTCTAAAGTTAAAACCGGAGGCTCAATTGTTTGTTGGTTATAACTTAAATATTATAATTACATAAGTAATTTTAACCAAGTAAATGGTAAAAATAGTATAGATATTTTAAACAATTCACAAACAAAGTGCCATTATATATATCATCCTTTTATATGGATATGTTCAATTATGTACTTTCATATACATTCATTACTTATAAATTATAGCAGACAAACATCAATATTATATCATTTTAGTCACATCCAAACACTTTTGCTTATTGTTATTTAATTAAAACTACTTAACAATTACCATTTAATACTCTTTTTAAGAAGCTTTATAATAAGTGGTTGCCAGACATGCTCTTAGACCATGTAGACGAACACGAACAAAACGAGTTATCCAATGAATATAAAATATGAGTTATACCAGTATACAGGGAAAATATGTGCTACCCGAAGTAGTAAAAGCATTTTTTTGTATACAGAAATGGATGATCCTGTTCTTTGCTAGCGCTTTTTTATTTATCCATGCAGTGTCTGTTGATCAATCTGATTGTACATCTTTAATAGCATTCTTGCAATTCCATTTGTTTTGGATTATAACAGGGAGGTCCCAGATGATGTCTATAAAAGCTTGGATGCAGTAAAAGAGGATGAGAAATGGTGGGAGGTATTATCTTTTTTGTTACTTAGTGCCTCTTGCAGTAAACATCGAATTTCAATGTTGACATCAGTACAAATATACGATTTCTGTATTTTGGGTTTGGCATAATAAACGTTCAAGAAAAAACTACTACTTTCCTACACTGTTAATAACTCAGTATTTTAATCACTTAACATATGATAACTGGATCAACCGAGTTAATATAACTGTATAGTGCAATTAGAATGCAAGTCGGGAAAGGCTGTTGTTCCTCGCTTGCTGTCATTATTGCTTTGATACTGATAGGTGAACTTCAGCCTTTTCCTATGTGTTTAAATTACTAATTTTTGTAATTTTTTACTATCACAATCAATTCCAATCTCGGATTAGTATTTAAGGCAAAAAAAAAAAAACTAATATAACAAAAATACCGGTTTGACTCACACAAATATGATCCTTGCAATTGCAGGCGGTGGACTTGCAGAAGCTTATACTGGCACATAATAACCTAGAAACAATTTCGGAAAATTTGAGAAATCTGTCACTGTTGACTGTACTCAATGTTAGTCGTAATAAATTATCAAGCCTTCCCTCAGCTGTAGGCGAGTAAGTATATATCACAAATTTGAAATGCATTTTACACGGTATACATTATGTTATTTAGTTGCATTGCAGATACGCTATGATCCTCAAATTACCTTTGTCCACCTTAATTTTACTAGATGGTTTTTTTATTGCTATTAGTTTTGGTTTCTAGTTCACACAGCAGTTTAAAGACTGCGACTCGTGAATGCTGCAACCAGTTTTGAAATAATAAACTTTCCATAAATAGACTAGTAGTACTCTGCGTGCGTGCGTGTTTCTAGGAGATATCTGACGTTTATTGGTGCTAAATTTTATATTGATTTTTTTACTGTTTGGCTTCGGATGTAAGAAGTACACCTTGCCCAAAGACATGCCATAAAGATATATTACTTCCTATTTTGGGTTGATTAGTTATCTAGAAATTTTTTAGTTTGCTGTTTTATATTAGATTTGTTTTCTGGCAGAGTGCCATATATATCTTACAGATCGTGATTCTAGGAGCTATCTCTTAGTGGGCTAGGATTAACCAATGTCCCACCTGCTGTATGGGAAACGAGTGAGGTGGAGAAGGTTGATCTTTCTAAAAACTCAATCGAAGTGTTACCTTCTGAGATGGCCGTTTGTTCCTCACTTCAGGTTATCTCACTCTCTCTTTCTTCAACATTTCATCTCAGAAGCACCAAAAACCTGCATTGGACATTCAGATGTTTATTTTTTTCCAGAGACTTGAAAATGTTCAATTGTTTACTTGTGTTATTTTGGGATAATTCAACAATAATTTTATTTTTGTTTAGTGAAAGATTCCCTTTTCTTGTCAAAATATGACCAAATATTTAATTCTTATGCAAAATTTCCTTGAAAACAAACTTGTTCATGCATTTGACCAAAAACAAAAATATTTGCAGACTTTGATATTGTCATGCAACAAGTTGAAAGAATGGCCTAGCAACATATTTTCATCACTTCCCAACCTCACTTGTTTGAAGTTAGACAAGAATCCCTTGACACAGGTAACCTGTGTATTATTGGTTGTTTGTGTAAAGCCTTGAATTTGGTCATATATATGTACACCTTTTCAAGAGTGTACTGAGTTATGGATCAGTATATGTGAAAAAAATTCTGACTAACATAACAAGTTTCTTGTTAAATGTGAAATTCTTATCTTCAATTTAACTTCATTTGAGCTTTTTTTTTCTCTTTTTTTCCCCCCCCTAATTTGAAGTAAATTTACAAGATAATTGAAGCTGGATAGCAAAAATGCCAATAGCAATCTTTTCTTTGATAGATGGTGGATATTTCTGTGGCTTCTTTTGTGTTATAGAAATAATTAAATTTTTAATTGGAAGTAATATTCGAGCTAAGCACCACTAGCTAATTATTATCAGGTTGTGGTTTTCAAAACTTTATTTTTCGTGACCCTTCCAATACCTAATAGTATAATTTATACCGTCAAATTTTAGACAAGAGATCTGTTTGGCTTAAACGAAAAGTTAAATACAATATATCAGATGAGCCAAGGACTAAAATTGTCACACTAAGAGGACTTCATTTCTCCACGTTGATACATCATTGAAGTCTCTTTCAGCAATTCTTTATCATTTGCTCTGGCTTTTGCTTCTCCCCATGTGATTTTTAACTGTGGCAGATAGATTGTTTACTAATTACATTACAACTACAACCTAAATTCAACACTTGCTTTTGGATAAATGATACTTGACATAATATCAGGAAGTCTTAGGTTCTTCAACTTTATCAGCATTATTTTAGTCTAATTATATTAGAAAATCTTACACCTTGTATGGATTTCATTATGGTTTGTTACATGGAGGACATTAGTAATTGAAGAGTTTTAACGAGTACTTCATTTTGGTTTGGATCACTGCTCTGTGTCCATAATCATTCAAATTATCTTTTATGAATCAAACGTTTCTTTGCTAGTTTTGAATAAACCAGCTTTCATGATATTAGATCATAGAGGGAATTTGCCGTGTGGTTGGTTCTCTTAAATGTCGTGTTCAAAGACCAATTATTTTCTACATATATTGTGTTCCTTACATCTTCTCTTTGTTTTCAAGGTGACATTATCCTTAATTTTCCGATTTATTTTTTGATAACCTAAAAATTTATTTTTTTCGTTTTTTTTTAATTTCCTTCAGATTCCAGTTGATGGATTCAAAAAGCTGTCAAAGCTTGAAATACTAGATTTGAGTGGTAATGCATCTTCATTACCGGACCCATCTATACTATCTAGCTTGCTCCAGCTTCAAGAACTTTATTTGAGGTAACAACCTAAGCTGCAAAGTTTCGAGTTCTATGCTTAACAGTGTCAAATTAGCAAGCAATTAAATTATGACAGTGATGGTAGTTACTTTGAAAATCATTATTGTTATGCACTTACTTTGAGATTAACAGGCGAGCACAGCTGCAACTTTTCCCACTGAGCTTACTAAGCTTGCAAAAACTGCGCATTCTTGATTTAAGCCAGAATTCCATAATCTCAAGGTATCACCTACATGATTTGTACAACTCTCGTTAGTTTTATATATTTATATAAACTACTGTTTGTTGGTATTTTTATGGTAAACTCTGTGTTTACGATAATATCATGTTATAGCTCAAAATTGTTGCATAGCTCAAGCATGGTTATGATTTGCTAAAGGAAAGACTATCCGTATAAAATCAGATGCCTATGGGTCGAATTTTAATCTAAATTTGCGCTCTACAGTTTACACTATCCGCATTGTACACCACTTTGTTTAGTCGCCTTTTAGAGCTGTCGGCGTCAAACCTCAATTTTTCAGAACCTTTTAGAGTTGTTTAGTCGCCTTTTAGAGCTGTCGCCTTTTAGCACTCTTTCAAGTTCCTTCTTGACTAGTTGTATCTACCGAACCTTCTATTTCCAATCGCACATTGTAAAAAAGTATCATATCTCTAATCAGTTGTCTCTTATACTCCCAACCCTAATGGATTAGATATCTACTGAGCTATTATAAATAAAGATAATAGCAGTTATAATTTTACCTTTTGGACGTTTATCTTGTCTAGTTTTGTACATTTATCCAAAGGTTAAATGCTGCACCATTGAAGTTTGGGCTGCACAAAACCAATATCAAACCCCAGCATATCCACAGTCCGATCCAATCCCTATAAATCCAATTCAGTCCGCATGATTCCGAACCAATCAATTCTAGTTCAGGTTGGATATAGGTTACAGTCTATAACACGTACTAATTATCAGTCAGGTGCAACATATTGTTTAACCCAACTCATGTTAAACCGATTCAATTCTTTTTACTAAATGGTGGAACCTAGTGCACGATGCTCCTGCACGATAGCGGGCTTTGGGGAGGTTGATAATGTACGCAGCCTTTCCCTTCCATTGCGAAGAGGTTGTTCCGGACTCAAACCTGGGTGCCTAGATTACCATGCGTGTGATCTAACCATTGCGCCAAAGCACCACCTCATTCATTCCTCCTTTCTTTAAAAAAAAGGTGGTTGAGAGCATTTTGAACATCACACGTGAATGAATGACGTCTGTGATGTTCTTTGGTGCTGCAGTGTATGAACTCTATAATGAATATTGTGATGCATCTTATGATGAATAATAAAGTGATATGTATTGTAATGTATTATGTGATGTTAAATTCCAGATTTCTAAATCAATTATTGGGTCATTTATTCTGAACCTTTGAGCACTTCTCCAGTTTTATACCATTATATTATGATTTGAACCAATCTCATTTAACCAACTATTTAACCTGGAACATGTTAGGCCGATCCAGTTATTTTTATTCTATAAAAAAAAGTTCGTTGACAGCATTTTGAACTATCACATGTGCATGAAAGAGGATCTATTTTTTGTTATTCTGTGATGTTTTTCTGTATAGTATCGTAGTGTACGAACTCTGTAATGAATTTTGTTATGTATTTTATGATGAATTAGGTGATGCATATTGTAATGTATTATGCGCTGTTAAAATTGGAATATACGCATGAATTATTGTGGTAAATTATTCTGAAATTTTGGGTTTATATTCTCGTTTTGTACCATGTTTTTATTATCCGACCCAACATCATTTAGCCAACTCAATCCTTCCTAGTAATCCAGCCCAAATCAACCTCAAATGGAGTGAATGTAGATTGATCTTCCTTTCATCCGAACATATGTTGGTCGGATAGTATCAGACCTAATCCAACCAAACCTAATCTTTGTGCAATCCCAGTTAAATTTGGTACGAATATTACTTTATTATATTTTAAGTGTGTGCCAATTTTAAGCTAATTACTGGACTGAAACATAATGTCCTACAGGATGTCAAAATATTAGCTACTCTTGCCGAGCTTGATTTATCCGATAACGACATCTCTACTCTTCCTCCAGAGCTGGTATGTTTGCTAAACTTTATCTTGATGACATTTGCTTGTTTAAAACCATCTATTTGATGGTTTTCCTCAATTCTATAGTCTAAAAGTCTGTTTGCAGAATGGGTAAAATATAAAGTTAAAGTTGCAAAGATTTTTCTACAATAAAGGCCTATGTCAAACCATCAACTCAGTGTAATACATGTTGCCTTCCTATTGTGAAAATACGAACAACGTTATGCTATATTAAGTAATCATCTTAAAACTGTAAGGACATATGAATCTATGTGATAATAAAAGAGTTTTCGCTGTTATAATATTGATCTTTACCATTATATGTCAAGTTAGTAACCGTCTTTCAGAGGAGGGAAAAAACTGGTATTCAGAGTGGTCTTGAGATTAACACATAAATCCACGTATTGTATTAAAAACTAAAGCAGTTAATATTGGATAATATCGATGATATACTGCCGATATATCTCTTATCGCTCCTTTCCCGATATTCCCCCCCCTCCCCCCTAAAAAAAATATCACTAAAAATATCGTTCCAGATGTTGTTCGATATTTGTCGATATATCACTTCGATATTTAATGTATAATATCATATTTTAATGAACATCGACTATTATTATTAGTGTTGGTGAGAATCAAATGACAAACAAATATCTTCACGTTCTTAAAGTTATATTTTAGTATACGATGAATGATAATATGTAGACCATATTTGAAATCCAAATGCTATATTTTTTTAATATTAACCATGATATTTTTGTCTGTTCATTAGTCTTTCGATAGAAATCCGCTATTTATTTCATTATTTCATATGTTCATTTTGTATGAACGCTTATCACTAAAAACAAGATCGTGTAAGAGCTACTTTTTTTTGAGGTTATTTTTGTTTATTATTTTTAATCAGCAAGTTAGCTTATAATGATTTTTTCTTTTGTTTTTGTTATTATCATGCACACAAAACTAAAATTTGAATAACTGGAAATTTATATGTTTGCATAGATAAAGAAGGGGCTAGAAGTAGTAATTAATATCAAGTTAACCTTATTCGATAGCTTAAACGAAAATGAAAACGAAGAAACAATGAATATGTAACTTGAAAAACAGTAGAGATGATTATATGAATGAAGAAACAAAGAATATCGTATAAAAATGAAAGAAAAATATGCACTTTATAAAAATTTCTTAGTTTTTACTAGCCTATTTTATGGCTTGTATTTAATAGAATATCCAAATAGGCATATTGTAATCTATAGTGGTAATTTGGAAATATAGATCCAAATATTTGAATGTTTAATATAATTGTACAATTATAAGATAGTATGATATCATCTATAGCTTGGTATAGACATACATGTCCGGTATATTACCGATATTATCCGATGTTATCGTGAGATTTTAAAATACTCACATCAGTACTTGATCGACATTAACTACTTAGATTAAGAAAAGACCACGTGTCATTAAACGAAATTAACTACTTGGATTGACAAAAGACCATTTATCATTAATCAGAATTATTTTTAACATATGAACTTAAGGCTCTGTTTTCGGTCACCTTAAAGGTTTGTTCACCCAACTGTAAGGCCCAAATCTTGGACGTTGGATATGTTCCAATTTCAGCGGTTGATGTTTCCTACAATCGATGTAAAACCTTTATCAGATGTAAGAGTTATATCAAAGTTGGGGAATGAGCATTTTTGACTGTGCGAATTCGGATAGTTTCGAGGAGATTTAAGACTTATGTTGGATGCAAGCATTTACTTCCACTATTATAAGCACCTCTCGTTATTTTCCATAAGCACAACAAAAATTTCCCTTCCCCAATTCAAATTTTTCCTCAATCCAACGGCTGCTTTCTCCTCCTCTTCGTCCAATAAGAAGTCGATTACTAAATGGTCAGTTGCTGAATTTTTTTTTTTTTTTGTGTAAATGCTTGCTATTTTCTGCATAATATTAAGGATATTGATAAGCAGAAAGGTTATCTCTTGGCGATACAAACTTACCTTGAAAAAAAAAATCATGGTATGTACCATATCAGAACTTTGACACACAAATGAGATAATTATACGAAATTGCACATAAAATTTTCAGTAATTACGCATTTTAGAGGGTTTGGATGGGATTAAAACGGGGCATCGATGATAAAGAGTACTAAAAAACCTATTTATCTTGTTCCCACAATTTAAAATTTTTACCAATTGGATGATAGTTCAATTATCCATTTCAGAGTCAATGGACACAAGAAAAACGTCCATTTGGTGACCAAACACAGTTCACATTGTTAAATTTTGGCGATACTATATGGTGAATTGAAGAGGTCGAGAATAGCTTGATAATGGTGAAAACGGCGCGCGGATCAGAGCTTAGATGCTCAATTTATTGCGATTTAAAAATGCGCAGGTTGAAAGTTGTGTCAGACGTCCAACAGAAATCCTCAGACGTCTGACAGCAGGTTTACTGCAGCCAAAAAGTTGCAACAAACATCTGAAAGGTTGTGACAGACGTCTGATGCGGTGTGGTTTTGTTTTTTCGGTCCAGAATTTGTGAATTTGCTTATAGGGCTTCAAGGGGCAAATCAGATATTTGTCATGGAATGTTGGTTCACTATATAAACTATTTTCAGGATTCAAAGCAAGAGGACTTAAAGATTCTAAGGGTTTGATTAAGGGATTTTATCCTCCATTTACTAGGGTTTATCTAAACCTAGATTTCTTTAATTTTTCTTCTCCA
The DNA here is from genome assembly GCA_030765085.1 of Allium cepa. NCBI lineage: Eukaryota > Viridiplantae > Streptophyta > Magnoliopsida > Asparagales > Amaryllidaceae > Allium > Allium cepa. The sequence goes on along the minus strand of CM060939.1, from coordinate 344,041,765 downwards.
CAAATCTATTGTATTGTTAAATATTGATTATTGTAATCAATCTTTTGTACTCTTCTCATTGATATTAATAAAAGCTCTCTTTCAAAGTGGATGTACACTAACAAGACGTTGATAAATCTACTGTAAATCCGCTTGTGTAGTTTTCTATGCAGCTTGTCGAAAGTCAGAATAAAAGAGGAGGGTTGTGATAGGCTTGACGAGCCAATGTAAAAACCACAACCTCTCTTATAGAAATGGAATCTGATTATATTTCATTGGAGCATAAATCTCTTATCGATGCGCCATATCGAGGCTTGTGTATGGTGAAAAGTGAGCAAGGGCTAGGTCGCCACTCCCTTAGTGGCATGCCATATCGAGACTCAAGTATGATGATAAACATGCAAGGGCCGTCGTCACTTCGTTAGTGGCGCGCTGCATCGACGCCCCAATGTAGTAACAAATGAGCAAGGATCTTTGCACTTTACTCGACAGGTGCGAGGGGCAAGGAAGCTAGTCGATGAAAGTTGGATTTGGTTATGTAATTGGAATGTAAGATCATTAACAGGAAAATTAAGAGAGATAGTTGATAATATGAATAGGAGACGTGTAAATATTTTATGCGTTCTAGGGCCCAAATTGACGGGCCAGAAAGCGAAGGGGGTGGAAAACACAAGCTTCAAGTTATGATACACGAGAAAAGAACGTAATAAGAATGTGGTAGACATCTTAATTGACAAGAATAGAAACGGAATGGTCGACATTAGGAGACAATGAGACATGATCATCCTTGTCAAGCCGGTAGCGGGCGATATGATTCTGAACGTCATTAGTGTCTATACCCGACAAGTAGGTCTAAGTGAAGCCGTCAAGAGGAATTTCTAGGAAGAGCTAGATTTCATGGTTAGAAATGTGCCTAGTAACCAAAAACTTTTCATATGAGATTTCAACGGTCATGTTGGTGCAACTAGGGTGAGGTTTGAGATAGTGTATGATGGTTTTGGATATGGCGATAGAAACCAAGAAGAAGAAGAAATATTGAATTTCGCTATTGATTATGACTTAATTATAGCTAATACCTTCTTCAGAAAGAGACAATCACACTTAATTAATTTTAATAGCGGTCAACTCTTTAGCCAGATTGACTTTGTCCTTACTAAAAGAGATTACAAACGAGCTTGTGTAGATTGCAAAGTCATACTTGAAAAATGTGTCGTCTCACAACATCAGCTTTGATATCCCAGTTTCGTCTGCGAATACATGCCAAGATTAGTCAGACGAAATGGTGGAAGCTCAAAGAAGACGTCTCACGAGTGTTTAAGGATAGAGTGATGGGAGAAAGGGTATGAAATACGAAAGGAGAAGCAATTCACATGTGGAATGAGATGACAACGCGCAATCGGAAAGTGACTGTTAAGGTGTTTGAGATAACGAAAGGAAATAAACGCGAACCTAAAGTTCGTGGTGGTGGAACAGTGATGTACAAAAGGCTATCAAAGAGAAGGAATTCTATTAGTGCTTACATCATCACATGAGCGAGGACAACATGCAAAAGTATAAAGTGGAATGAAGAACGCATAGAAAGCGGTGAGTGAAGCAAGGGGTCGGTCGTATGAAGACCTATATCAAAAGTTAAGTACGAAGGAGGGTGAAAAAAGGGCTATAGGATAGGTAAGCTCCACGAGTTAAAGACAATAGACTTCAAATAAGTTAAATGCATCGAAGATGACAATAATAAACTTTTGGTGAAGGACGATGAGATAAAAAAATAGATGGAGAGATTACTTCGACAAGCTATTCAATGAAGAAGGTAATAGCACTACGATCGAGATAGATGACTCTTTTGATGACACCAGTAGACATTTTGTTCGGAGAATTCAAGAATTCGAGGTAAAGAATGCGCTAAAACGGATAAAAGCAGACAAGACATTGAGGCCTGATGACATCCCCATTGAGGTGTGGAGATGCCTTGGAGATGCAAGGATAGCCTGTCTAACTAAGTTGTTCAATAACATTTTCAAATCAAACAAGATGCCAGATGCGTGGAGGAGAAGCATGTTAGTTTCAATTTTTAAGAATAAAGGAGACATCCAAAGTTGCACAAACAACAGAGAAATTAAGCTTATGAGTCATACAATGAAGTTTTGAGAGAGTCATTGAACATCGATTAAGAAGAATTACAAGCATTTCACAAAACCAATTTGGTTTCATGCCCTGGAGGTCGACCACAGAGGCGATTTTCTTGATAAGACAACTTATGTAGAGGTTTAGAGAGCAAAAGAAGAATCTACACATGATATTTATGGATTTGGAAAAAGCTTTGACAAAGTACCGCTAAATGTGATGTGGTGGGCTCTGTAAAAGAAGAGAGCCCCAATAGTACACTACCCTTATCGAGGATGTGTACGATGATGTTGTGACTAGTGTCAGAGCATACGATAGTGAAACCAGTGACTTTTCCATTAACATAGGATTACATCAAAGGTCAGGTTTGCGCCCTACATTTTTGCCCTAGTGATGGATGAGGTTACGAAGGGTATACAAAGTGAGATTCCTTGGTGTATGCTATTTGCTGATGATGCTGTGCTAATTAATGAAAGTAGGATTGAGGTTGATAGACAACTGGATCTGTGGGAACGGAGTTAAGAATAAAAGTGATTTAGACTTAGCGGAACTAAACAAAGCATATGAAGTGAGTTCAGCGGTGTCCGATCAGAGAATGAAGATGTCACTTTGGCCGGAAAAATAGTTCCCAAGAAAGAATCCTCTCGATATTTATGATTAATGTTGTGGTATGATGGTGTGATTGATGAAGATGTCACTAGCTAATCGTTCGATCTTGTTGCGAATGTTTTTTACCTATCAAATGAAGGATGATACTTCGCTAAAGGCGCACTTGAATACCTCTAATGATTGCTAATGAAGATGAGGGCGGTGGATTTAAAGATTGAGGAAGAACAAAGTGCGATGATATTGTTGTGTTCTTTATCCAAGGAGTAGAGAGAGTAGAGTAGTTGAAGATGCTTGTGAGGATGAAGCGATTGATGTGACACCATATAGTCCACATGTCGCCTCTAGTAGTGTTGGTGGTGTACATGATTTTAGAGAGGATTCGGTTCGAGGTAGAGCCGAAAGGAGTTTGGGTGATAGTATTGCAACTCGGGTGGGTCGTCGTGTTATAAGGCCACCTGATAAATATGGTGATTTGAACTATCTTAGCTTTTCTGATAATTTGAAATATGCTCTTCATGTAGTCCAAGATGAGTCGATGGACCTTGATGACGTTATGGAGTCGAGTGATAGCTCGAAGTGGATTTGTGTCATGGAGTAAGAGATACAATCGTTGATGAAAAATCAAACTTTGGATTTGGTTCCACTTTCTAAAATAAATTGTGCTATTAGGTGCAAATGGATATATAAGTTGAAGGACGATGAGAAATACAAAGCTAGGCTAGTGCCTAAGAGGTTTGTACAAAGGAAGGAAAATGAGTATGATGTGTTTTTTGCACCGGTTGTGCACCATATATCCATCCGGATATTACTTGCCATGGTTGCTATTCACAACTTGGAGCAACTTGATGTGAAAATCATTTTCTTGCATGATAACTTGGATGAAAACTTTTACAAGAGCAAACACAAGGGTTTGTTGTAGATAGTAAATCAAATTTGGTTTGCAAGCTAAAACAATCACTATATGATTTAAAGCAATCGCCTAGACAATGATACAAGAGATTTGATCATTTTATGTTTGAAAATGGTTTTGATAGAAGCATCAAGGATGCTTGTGTATATTTTAGGAGGTTGGAAAATGATTGTTGAGTGTATTTACTCTTGTATGTGGATGACATGCTCATTGCTTCTAAGGATATAAATGTTCAAACTGAGTTTGAAACCGGAATTCGAAATAAAGGACCTTGGAGAAGCAAAGAGGATGTTAGGCATGGAAATAGAAATAGATCGAAAGCTTTTTGAGTTGAAATTGACTCAAAAGGAATACATAAAGAAAGTGTTTTGCTGGTTTAGCATGGAGAATGCAAAGGCGTCAATACATTTTACCTTTGCATATGAGTTTTTTGAGCAAGGAATCACTTATTTTGGAGAAAGACATGGCTTACATGGCAAAGTTGTCATATGCTAGTACGGTTGGAAATCTAATGCATGTTATGGTGTGTACAAGACCCGATATTGCAAATGCCGTCGGGATGGTTTGTCGGTATATGGCTAATCTGGAAAAATCGCATTGGAAAGCTGTGAAGCTTGTATTGAGATACCTTAGAGGTACATCATCTCATGGTCTTGCTTTTGGCGGTAGTGAGAGGATGAATGACAAGTTGGTTGGTTATTGTGATTCGGACTACGCCGGTGATAGGAATCGTCGAAAGTCAACTTTCGAATATGTCTTCACAGTTGGTGGTACGACCATAATTTGAAGATCGAGATTGCAGATCATAGTTGCTTTATTCACTATGAAGGCGGAGCTAATAGCCGCGGTGGAGGCGGCAAATGAGACACTTTATTTGAGGCGATTGTTGTATGAGTTGAGATTCGAGCATGATAGTATCGATGTTCGATGTGATAGTCAGAATGCTATTCAGTTGGCGGAGAATTTGACGTTTTGCTCACGGACTAAGCATATTGAAGTGAGAGAGTCATTTTTAATAGTCATGGATGAAGATAAACAAGTATATCTTCGAAAAGTGCACACAAAGGTTAATGCGGCAGATATGTTCACTAAAACATTGCCGGTTGGGAAGTTTGAGCATTGCTCGAACTTGATTCGCTTGTTGAAGTGTTAGGTGCCATGAGGTGACACGATTAAGAGAGGAGCCTGGGTATTGATGAAGAGTATCGGTAAGGGATTGTGGTTCTCTCTTTTTGGTGAGTGCTAGTTTACACTCATCACTACTTTGTCTTTTAGTGAGACGGTTTCGGATTTGGGTACTTTCAACATTTCGTTAGCGAACCATTGATGGAGTGCAATGGGCAATGGTTTTGCGGGAGCTCATTGACAAAGTATTCAAGCTTATTCGGTTGAAGGTAGAAGTGGTGATAGTTTGGTATTATCGGTTGTTGGTGATGAAGATGAATATAGTGTCGATGTGGAGTGTTGAGTGTTGAATTTTGACGACACTATATGGTGAATCGAAGAGGTCGAGAATAGCTTGATAATGGTGACAACGATGTGTGAATCAGAGATCAGATGCTCAAATTATCACGATTTAAAGATACACATGCTGAAAGTTGTGACAGACGTCTGACGCGGAGCAGTTTTGTTTTTCGGGCTAGAATTTGTGAATTTGCTTATAGGGCTTTAATGGGTAAACCATGTATTTGTCATGGAATGATGGTTCACTATATAAGCTATTTTCAGGATTCAAAGCAAGATGACTTAAAGATTTCAAGGGTTTGATTAAGGGTTTTTATCATCCATTAACTAGGGTTTATCTAAACTTAGTTTTCTCCCGTTATTTTTTCCACAAATCTATTCTATCATTGAATATTGATCATTGTAATCAATCTCTTGTACTATTCTCATTGGTATTAATAAAAGCTTTCTTTTAAAGTGAATGTACACTAACAAGACGTTGATGGAATCACTATAAATCGGTGTGTGATTTATTTTTTTGTTATTGCTTTGTTTTTCAATTGCTTGTTTGGTGACTGTGATTGTTTTTGGATTGGATTGAAATATTGATTGGTTGTTTTTGCAAGTCTTATCATGGTCTCGTTGTTCCGCTGTACATTGAGGTTTTAATTTGAGTAGTCTTGAGTTGAAATCGCCATAACACATATTTCCATCATACTTTGAGTACAAAGAAGCAAAGTAAATGATTCACCAGACGACAATTCATAGAACATTGCAGAGCGATGAGAGGACCAAAGAAGCCATGCGTAGGTTTTTTCATACAAACATTGAATATTTTGATATAACATTTTCTCTTGACCAGAAGTTTTGTAAGCAACATGCGAAACCACTAATATGAAACCATCTGGACGAAAAAGCCAAACTTCCGGTTGAGTCTTATGTTGTTGCTCTTGCTTTTACTTCTAATTTTGTTGGTTTTCTCAATTTTGATCCTAAAACATCGGTTATGCACACTGATAGATGCCGGGGTACCCTTAACCGTTTCCAATGGTTTTCCACTCCGCATAAAATGACTTTTGCTAGTTGTTGTTTTTTGGTCTCAACGAACTTGGACTATGCTATGATGATGATGTTGGAGTATGGGGAGGAGGTGTTCGCCCAATTTATGTATGTCTTTTCTTCAAAGACCTAGGAATTGATATGTAGTGTTTTAACATGCTTTATGTATTTTATTTTGTTCGTCGTATATTGATAAATTATTCTTAAAAATGTAGTAATAAAATTTCTATTATGTCGCATAATTTTTCATTATTATCAATTATTAATTATTATTAGTAGCAACTTGGTAGCAGTAATTATTTGTTAGTAATGATAATTAAATAATAATAATATTAATAAATAATTGTTATCGATAAGTAAGAATTATTAAAAATAACTAATTGAATACTATTAGAATAAGCAAAAACCTTATATCGAAACTTAGCTTCAACAAAACCCTAGACGAACTCTTGTCCAAGAACGTCAAGTTCACAACCTCTAGAGTTCAAGCTGCAGAGTTTGGTGAACTCTTATAGTCTTATCCGACAATTCACCCTAAATTTTTATGTACAATATAAATCCAAAGCATGTTGGACATAAGATTTATGTTAACGAATGTATACCCTTTTTTTGAACTACTCAAATTAGAGCGTTCAATTGGAATGAAAATATTACATCCGACTTGAAACCGTTATGTGGGATGTATGTTTATATATATTATTTTTCTACTTATAAATTAAGTAAATTAAAATTTATTATAGTCGTATGTATTTTAATATCAGAATTTTTAAGGGGAATTAATTTAAAGGACAAAAATTTGTATATTTTTAGCCTCAAATAATTTTATACTTTTTTTTTATAAATTATTAATTTTAAATTATTAATAACTAATTATATCTTATTCATTGTTATTTATTATACTTAAATTATTAAATGTTAATTATAAACATTAGGTATAAATAATTAATTATTGATTTTTAATTTTTTTTAATAATTAAATATTATTTTGATTATTTATTAATGATTAATTATTGGTTTAAATTATTGATGATCAATTGTTAAACTATTATGGAAATAAATATTTAATCTTATGTTTGTTAAATGTTAGTTATTAATGGTTATGAGTATCTACCAAAAAATGTACAATGGATATTAATATCTAATATTTTATATTATTTATTTGTCTACAAAATATCATTTTTGTAATATAATGCAAATGTTTTTAGGAAAAATAAATTGAAGGACTTCACATGGCTTGCATTAAATACAAAGCACACAAAAGCATCAAAATTACACTAATAGACATGATTTGAAATTTAATACTTTTTATCATCTATCCACCTAAAACTTGTCATGCAACAAATAAAATTCAAACAAATATGGTGGATGCATTGTAATAATTCAAGGTACAATAAAAACAATCAAAATTGCCCCTCAAAAAAAAGATTATGAACATTTAATTATTTATACAATCTATCTTCATTCAATATGTCATTTTAATTACATAATGCTAGATGTTTTATGGAACATGAATAAATTCAGAATTTTCCATGTAGAACCGTTTCGAATGTGATCTGCAAGAAAAATAAGAAAACTGAAAACTGAAAAATAAATCGTAATATTATGCTTTTGTTATATTTTGTGTGTGGATAAAGCAGCTACATTAATTCATAACCGAGTATTTACTATTTTGCACTGGTAGTTACTTGCAAAATCTGTTGAACAGGGTCTGCTAGAGCCTACCTTACAGGTCTTGAGACTTGATGGGAACCCCATGAGAAGGTACATCTTTATTTATCCTGTTATTCATTTTCATGTTTAAACTGATATTTGTAGGTACATGTTTTCATGTAATTCCACTTGAATAACTTATATAAAAGAAATCCACTTTTCAAACTAATCTCAACTCGAGGCAAGTTTTTCCTTTTTTAATCGCCATCTCTTTTGTCTTGTCATATGTATATGTAAATGCACTCATCCTTATCCATCTGATTTGTTGCATTTAAACTGCGTATTCAAAGTATCTTTTATTGTTTAAATTCTCATTCAATGTATTTGCCCAAGCATCTGTGCATCTCACCTTTGTTAGGCCTTATTTAATTATTACGCAGCCTGGCATTTGAAGTTATACCAATTCAGTTTTTATTTGAAATGTACACACGCATTGTTCAACCTCCTGACAGAGTGTTCTCAAGTAACCGAGTGTCTGAGTGGATAACAAACACATGTTCCCATTCCAAAATAAACTTGCATCATCTGTTCTGCAGCATACTTGGATCGTGGCACAAAAGCAGTACTCAAGTACCCAAGGGACAAACTTCCTGAATAAGATTTTCTATACCAATTCCTACTCCTTGAGGTAAAACTTCTGCCCCTCAAACTCGTATATTATATGGTTTTGGTTACTTAGCTATATATAGATACCTTGAAGGACGAGGGACCTAAATGTCCTATTTTTCATCTATCTGATATTAGGAATTTGTGTTTAAAAATTAAAATATATACTAAAAGTGCTAATAGACTTAGAGTCAAAACCAATCCTAGACTTGAGTCCAAGACCACGTCCCAGTGGTACAGTGTTCAGACTTTGGTTTAGAGTCTGCAGTCACGAGCTCGAATCTTGCATAACATGATTCAAACATTGGACATGTTTAGACTTGTAGTAGTATGTATTAGCTAAGACATGTGATACCAGCAAAAGAATAACGATTGGAGTAGGAACAAGTGGCCTTCTTCAAGAAAGTAATAATGGGTAAATTGTGTCACAGTCTTGCAGATCTAATATTTGTATTCTTTGACGGTACATTGGAGGCCTAGTACAAAATAGTTTTTGGGCCGATTGATGGGCTTCTTTGACCCTGGATTTCATGCTGTACGCAAAGGAATTATACGAAATTGACTTTATCTTATGTCAGTTTTTGTTTCTAAATAATACATGTTCATGTCACTTTGATTTTTATTTTATTTTTTTGCAGGCTGTACAATCGAGGAAAGTCAAAAATCAGTTGGCAGACAAGTTAATTATGCGTTTCTTTATTTTCTCATGTTCACATTCATGCTTGCACAGTTTCTTCGTGCAGCTGCTACTGCTACTGCTACAATTATTTTATACACTATAAAAGGAATTTTCGTGGACGGTTGTTCAGATAGGCACGTGATACTGCCTACAGATTAGTCAAAACCGTGGGGCCTGATTTGGAATTATTCGCATTGCATTAAGGATGTATATGGGCCCATTAAGCGTTCATGAAAAGTACTCATGTTATCAGTGTCTTATTTTAGCTTGTATTGAATGATTGTACCGCAAGGCTGTTCATATAAGAGTGAACATATCGGTTCATTCTACTTAACAAATCATGTGTTTTTCAGGCATACCGTAAGATAACGTGCTTGTGTGACCGGAGTAATATTAACAAGCGAAGTATGCACCCCCACTTTGAAAATTGTATTTTACTTTTCAAATGGTAGAAGATGCAAGATATACCTAAGTGGAGTGTACTTGATAAAAATTGAGTATTTTGATTTTTGTTACCATTTCGAAAAATTAGACGTCCGTTCCTTCCATTGAAACAAAATGCTTGTAAAATTATGGTCGAAAACGAACGTTGGAGTCTCTTTTTATATAATTTAAGATGTGAAATATTTGTAGGATACAAGATAATGATACAATTGGTGGTAGAATGGATGACTTTTGGATTATCTTAACTTCAAATGTATGCACAATGTGATCCGGTTACGATCTATTGTGCCACGTTTTATGGTTTATTGTATTGATATGGCTGTTTTTATTTAATATTTTTGGGAGTTCAATATTTTTAATGTTGGATTACATGTACGCAAACTACTATTCTTTTTTCATACAAGTGTTTGTTTGTTTTTTGTTTTTTTTGAAGGAACTGGATATCATTGTAATGCTTTTGATATTGAAATCAAAAAACACACACATATGTGTATACACACACACACACACACACACACACACACACACACACACGTACATGCATACATATTGTTATTATTATTATTATTTTTGAAAATTGGTTTATCCTTTATTACTATAGAAACAGACCGAAGCCTAATGTTTTACAAAGAATATTTGATACTAAGTACAGAACTCGAACCTACCATATCTACTCCACTTCCATAAGCTTCACTTAATAATCATGGCGGCTTCCGACTCTCTAATAGATTTCCTTCATCGTTTATCTTCCACTTCTCCAGTAGTGATTTTTCTTGTTCCTTTAGGCTGGTAAGCATTTTCTTGTTAATTCGCAGCATCATCATTTTAATATCTCGATCTACTTGCGAATTCACTGATTGAATGTTTGTTTCTTTTCTGTTAAAAGTCCTGTTGTTCCTCTCACGCCAGAGGTTTCAAACGGTAGCTGCAAGGCAAATTTTGAATATTTCCTGCAGAAAGTTCGCACTGTTTCCCCGTTTGTTCAGGTAAACAATTTCATCTTTTATTGTTTAGACTTCAGTCGATCTTATACATTTCATTTTCTGAAGACTCCATACCAATTTAGTGAAATTACACTCAAAAAAATAAGTGTTCATGGCTCTCATTCTGTTCATTGCATAGGCTGCATGTGATTTCTTCTATTATCCCCCAGTTATTTAAACGATCTTTTGTGGGAAGTCTGCCGAGAATCGCTTTGTATGTTGTGTGTGCCATTTTTGGGGTAATCGATTTACTCCAGATTAAATTGTACCACTCAACTGTTTGATGTTTATATCTGGTTATCTCCATTGTTTTACTAAATTGAAATTTACCTGTCTTTGAGTGTTTCATGCTCCATTCATAACGTTCTTTTTCTGGATTTATTGGAATATTATGAATTTCCTGGGTAAAATTTCTTGTGACAATTTGTTTTTCGCATCTCCAAGCTCCTCCTTCAATATATATGTATGTATATATGCATGCATGCATGTATATGCATGTATAATAGTAATCGTGTAAATATTGTTTTTGTGTTTAAGAAATAACGATGTTTAAGTGTACAAATATTGTTTTTGTATCTAAGAAATAAAAATGTTGATCGGCTTAACACTTTAAAAATAATTAAACTGCAACACTTTTGTAAAATAATGAAAATTTGGGTTGACTTTTCCACATTTATTAAATCACAGAATTATTTATTGTTGTTATGCTTCGGTTAATGGTTTTGAAATTTAAGTGGCATGGTCAGTGGATAATTTAAAGGTTAGTCAAGTAGAATAGTTACTTTTTTTGGTTGACAGAATTAATCCAACGGTTAAATATGAGAAAATGTTTTTTGTTCTTTGACATAGTTAATCTAACGGTCAAACTTAGGAAAAATACTAGATCTAAGATATAAAATTTGACTTTTGAGAAGGATTCCCTTATCAATAGAGTGATCACCATTGATAAAAGTGCAATCGTGAGAATTATTAAACAAAATAAATGAAAAGGTACCAAGATGTTTGGTCGGTGGCATGGTACATAGTTGAAAGTTGATCAAGCTATTTGTTCATAACTGTGTAGTTAATTCCCCGCTATATCTCATAGCGGATTTTTACTGCAACAATTTTTCCATATAGCCCCAAAATATAGCCTTTCCGCTTTAATCCCTGCTATTTCCGCTATATTCCGTTATTCCCGCTATATTTTGCTATTTCCGCTATATCTTCTTTAATAAAATGAATTAAATAATTGCATTTATACATTATAAAAATTAGGAAATTAATTTATTTGATTTAATTTTTAATACATTTGCAGAAATGAAAATATTCTAATATTCTACTAAATTCAATTATGTTATATAACAGTTTTACGTATTTTAAAGTATATTCACACATGTTTTTTGTTTAAAATTATTTATGTATTAATTATAATTCAATTGAATGATAATTTTTCATTTAATTACCGTTTATATATTTGTAAAAATATTAAGTACGAGTTTTATATGCTATTTTAGAGCCATCTGCTATATCCCGCTATATCCTCGCTATGACTTTTTGCACCTCCGCCACTTTGATTCTGCCGAGCGTTTTAACTGCACAGGTTCATAGATATGAAAACGATTAGCAAAAAGATGAGCAATAATAATAACAAAAACAGTAATTAGACCAGATAATGCGATCACATTGTAGGGCTGCAGTTGAGCAGATCCAAAAGGGAATCTGGAGTCCCAGAATTCATTACTGCTTCTAAATGCAGTATTTCTGATTATCTTAGGGTGTTTGGCTCACAATAGATGGTCCTGATCGAGCAAGACGTATTCCTATCTATCCACCTCTTCAGAAAAAATATCATGAGCACCTATGATGGTGACTACATCTGTTGGCATGTGATGGTTGGACATAAAATCAAGTCCTAGGATGTCAATGAAAGAAGACACATGATATTAATTTGGGACCCAGGTGCCTGCGACTGATGAATCTCCTCTGGATATCATTGATATTCCACCCAAGGAAGATCCGAGATGAGTTGAACGGAGCCATGCCAAAGATCGAGGTTTTCAAATGCCAGATCGACTATGCTCATTGCCCCTCTAACTTGGAGTGGCACTGGAAGGGAGTCTCGGTCTTGGACACTCGTTAGTCCCAAATCAATAGGTTACCGTAGATTCTTAAAAATCTCCAAGGGGAGAATAGCCACAGAGTGTAGAATACCACTTGAGGGCGAAAGGGGAAATGGGGGATGTACTACAAGGATTAGGTGAAGGGAGGGTCATAGAAAGGGGGAGGAACTCAAGCTGACCGACTCCTTAGAAAAGTACTCCTAGTTTACTAGGAAACATAGTTAATTAAGCCTAAGTGAGCCGCCCATGATTGAGGAAATTTATGCTAACTAAGCCTAATTCCATATATTGATTGCAAGCAGAATCTTCATCCCAAGTAGTGGTGGAAGGAGAGGTGGGATGTTCCGATAAAGGTAAAAAAATCAACCCCACCTTTCCCATTTGAGTAAAAACTGGATGTCTGAACATCTATTAAACAAATGGCATGACCAGATGGTGGAAACCAGGAGGACATCACACCTATCCTATAATCAGGAGTAGAATCATCCAGTTTATCCCTGGAATGTTTATACTGGATTTGCTATATTGGGCGCCAATGTTCATTCTGGTCCTATTGGTCTCGGTTGTAACCGTCAAAGACATTCATAGCTGGCCTAGCTTGATAGAAACCTAAAGTTGCTATGTCCAGCTAGTGTGAGCGAAAAATGCATTTTTATTGTTTGATAGGGAAAGACACGCTGCACATTATGAAAAAGTATGCAATTTGTCCTCTCTAAGCATCTCTTTCATCACTTCTTCCCCGCCTTCTTTTTAGGACAATGCAAAAGTGACTCAGGTGCATGGAACTGATCACGAAATCACTTATCATTGCGGTCATCCTATGACTTCCTCCACTTATCCAGTCTTTACTCCTTTACTCCTTTCATGTGTTAAGCATGGAAAAGATAAAGGATTGAGGTCAATTCTCACCTTGGATTTTCTAGAATGAAATTTTTATTTATGTATCTTTCTTGTTATTTGCCCCATCCAAGCTTTCCCTTAATTTAATGCGTTTCAAATTTTACTTTGGAGCCTCGATGATTTCATCAATGAATTGGCAAGGAAGCACAAGTAATATAAGTGAAAGGAATCCCAAAAGGATAAAGTTAGATACAAAGGGGTATTCTTACGACATATAGGATGAAGTGGACTCTCCCATTGGTCGCATTTTCAGTTTCTCTTCCCGAAATAGTTTGGAATGGTTTGGTCGCTCCTTTTAGTTGCACTCGAGGCCTCACTTTGCTTGCCTGGCTCCCTGTGATCGCCGATCTCTATACTCGGTGGACCAACTACTGTCGCCTTCTAACCTTGTCATGTCGGTTGTCAATCAGAGGAATGGTTGACATAGGTCCTATCTAATGCAATCTCTGGAGCTTGCATCAAATCAGATAGGCTTTGCCCAGCATCATAGGCAAAACCATCTACCCACTCTGATTTGATTAGTTAGCCTTTCACTCGTACCAACATGAAAGAAATGACCACTGGGTTTTCAAGCCACCTCTACTTGGGATGAAGATTATGCAAGTAGTTAATTGTATACTCTATGCAATGGACTGGTCCATGTCATGCACTCGAGTCATTTTTGCACTATCCCAGAGGGAATGTAGGGTAAGAAGTGATGAAGAGACGTCTAGAAGAGGACTAGGCCTTGCACTAGAGAGGGAGAGATGGACCAGAAAGACTAGAGTGGAGAAATAACACCAAATTTAATGACCAATTAAGGGAAAGATGAAGTAAGAGCATGCTAGACGTTGCAACATATGTCATTCGGCTTTAGTTGATTTTTTGTAAACAAAATTTGAGTGCGCAAAATGTAATCTTTGTAGCATAGAATGACAGACCTTGGATAACACAGGAAGAGGTGTGAACAAGACAGTGAAAACTGTTCAGTAGGTGCTTCTATTTATACCATAAACACTAGGGGGACTTCTTAATAAAGCCTAGAGTACTTCTGAATTACGCCTAAGTGAGCCTCTTGGCGATTGAGAATCTTTGTGCTAACTAAGCCAAATTATAGAGACTGACTACCGGTAGAATCTCAGAAATTCATTTTCCTATCACATATGCATCTGAATATGCAACTACTTTCTTTGATCTTATTCTTCAATATATGCGTAGCGGTTTACTGAACAGTCGATAGCCATCATCCTCTGCTTTATGTCCTTATATACTAGTAGTTATCTCTTGTCCATAGGGAAAGGAAGAATTGATCATCTGGGATGGGAAGGAGCAGCCTAGGTATTATTGTAGAAGTACTTAAACCGAAAATCTTTCGCCAAAGTAGTGCTATAGATCTTAGTCAGATGAATGAAAGCAAAGAAGGAATTTGCATGGAGCATTACTTGTCGTATAGTTTAGGCACTTTATCTATGGTTTCATCGCTTGTTGTTTCATTTGGTTCAATAATACCGCTTATCCTAGTGAGTTTTATGCATCATCGGGTCCTTTTCAAGCTCAAGCATTTACTTTTCTAGTTAGAGACCCGTCTTTAGCCAAAGGGTTTATTACATAAGCTAGGATCGAAGCTGGCTCTCGTAGAGGGAAGCCCAAAAAATGTCAGATGCAAAGCCCCGAATCTCATTAAGATCATATTGGCATACTCTCCCTAAAAAGGAGCAGATCCCATTGAAGATGGGAGTGAGGTGCAACAAGGCATATATGTCCAACTTTTCACGCGGCTTGGAAAAATGAACCTATATCGACAGACTTCTTACTAAGTATGAATAAGACCTAAGTAAGGTAGAAGAAAAACCACGAGAGTTTTTATTACCACGCTTTACGCTCCAGGAAAACACATTAAGAACAAAGAAGCCAACAAATCTAGGAAGGAAGAGGAAATGCTTTCATGATAACGAATACTCCTGGAATGCTCCTTATAAATAATAAGTAGCTTGTCGAACCTTCACAGAACAGAGCCGAACTTGAACCAGTAGAGTATATTCAAGATAGATAAAGACCTTTTCCTCTCCAATCAAAATCCATAAATCTTCATTGGATTCGCCTAGATCACCTAAAGAAATTTTTCCATCCACCAGCACTTATTTATTCACGGGCTATTTCACTCTGCCATAGGTCGAAAAACGGCTTGCAGTCTAAGAAACTCTATGGCCAGTGCTTGGGATAAAAAACGTACAATTATCCATTTAGGGGAAAATTCCTTCAAGTTTTTCTAGAGAATAAGGTGGTGGTGGGCGGGGGCATGGAAGTTAACTTACCAACTTTGCAACCTGGCGCAAAATGTAATCTTAGTAGCACAGAATGACCAATCTTAGGCACCATTGGGAGATGTCTGAATGAGATAATGAAAGCTGTTTAGTAAGTTCTTCTGTCTATATTATTAAGCCTAGGAGACTTCCTAATTAAGCTTAAGTGAGATGATTGGTAATCCTGATTCGGCTTGGCTAGGTCGAGAAGAGATTCTGAATAGAGAATATGCGCACCGAGAATAGATATCTTTGTTAGCTGGCGAGGGAAGGCTTTCTTCTGGTAGTCCAACTATGACCTCTGACAATCCATCCTATCTTGTTTTCTTTGGCTCTTCTTGTAGCAAGCTATGTTGGCTCCCAACCCTTTCTATAACAACTACTTCGGAGCATTCCTAAATTTCAACACATAATAGGCCCATCAAAACTTTGATCCATTCTATGGAAGCTTGCTGGTTAAAAAAAGAAATAGTAATACAGAGTCATAACTAATCTTTCAGAGCTCACAACAACTGGAGTAACATATATTAGCAAAGTGTACCCATTTATTTCAGAACCATAAAATGTAATAATACAAAATACCATCAAATCGTATCATAAATCCGT
Organism: Allium cepa; assembly: GCA_030765085.1. Lineage (NCBI taxonomy): Eukaryota > Viridiplantae > Streptophyta > Magnoliopsida > Asparagales > Amaryllidaceae > Allium > Allium cepa. The sequence continues at coordinate 344,025,332 of CM060939.1, read as the reverse complement.
TACAACAATTGTTTAAATATATGGGTACACATAAAAGCAAGTTGTAATGATAAATACCGCCACAAGCCAAGCTTCTCCATCTCTAAGCATCGTCGCTGCCATTACTCCATCCTTAACCTATGTTGTGATGAGGAGAGAGTCAGAACAACAAGTCTTTGGTGAATAAAAACTCGAATCTTACCCTTTCAACACTTGGGCAGTATATTTCAAAATAAGAATATATCTATGAGCATAAAACCATTAAAACCGTTTAATACTTCTTATAAGGAAAGGAGGCGAGTCCTCAACCAAACACTATACCTTCCATTCCACAAGAAGATTTCTAAAATCCCATGGGATTAATCCCACGTCATAAATAGCTAGCAATGTAAGAGATAGTACCCAAGCCACTTAATACCTTTAATTGGAAAATAAACAGACTTTGGTCATTTAATACCTTAATTAAGGAAGACCCCATTATTTAATACCTATTTCCAGGGCATACTCGTCAATGGTACTATCTTGCCGGCATCATATGGAATCTCTAATTACTTAATACTTGTTTATTTGAAAAGTTGGACCCTGTAGCGATACCACCTAACGTGTCCTCTAGGCCATTTAATACTTCATTGGGAAAAAGTGGTAGGTCCTCAAACAACCACTTAATACCTTAAGAACCCAAAGCAGGCTCCTCATACTATGGCCCATACTCATAATGACGCCTCCCATTAGTCCGATTATTTGTTTGAACTGGAAGCTAGATTAGCCAGGCATTTTTTCCCTACAGAATTTGGGTAACCTCGCGTCATTATAAATATTTATCACAAGGATATCTCACATCAATAGGAAGTGTACACAACTACTGGTATCCTCAAAGTGAAGGGCAAACTTCCGTCAAGTAACCCTATTGACCTCGCATCCTTATGACTTAGCCATAAATTAAATACACTCCATACATATTATAATACTCATCTCATCGTTTCATAAATCGGGCCAGAATCATTCTTATCACGCCTTAGAATAATTTAGGCTAAATAAGAGTTCCCTCTTATTTTCGCTTAACAATCAATTACATTCCTAATAGGGGAAATAAATGAAAATGCATACCTAATTAACTATGCCATATACAACAATAATTGTACGTTAATTATGCTAATAGAGGTAAATAAATATTCGCGCTAATAAATTTTAAACACATGGATTTTACGTCCTAAACTAGCATTAAATGTCAATTCCCTAACCAGATACTATTACAAGTCCTTTTTCTTCAAATTCCCAAAATTTCAACATATCAAAATAAGGGATTCTAATATTTGAAACAGGAAATGAATATTCATAACCAAAAATGCAATAACAGACTTGTAAATAAACTAGAAACTCAATTTATTGCATCAATTCAATGGAATATCCTAAACAATAGAAATTACAATCTAAACTTCATAATCTATTCAACTCCTCTTTTTCAAAGAAATAGATAAGAAGGAAATTTGTATGGAATAAGTGGTGTAAACTAAAAATAAAATCAGTAATCCAAATCCCGTATTTCATTGAAGAGTCATGAATTGAACCAAAGAAGAAAGATAAGTGGAATGGACTATGAAATAATCAAAAATTACGTAAACAAAACAACCATCAAATTAATGTAAATAATTGAGAAACTCAACATAAAATTAATAGTTTGAAATAAAAAGGAATTTTGGAGGATTTTACCTATCGTATTTTCGCAATCCCAAAATTCCTAAGGCAGATTTGAATCCATAGAGATACACTAAACAATTACCGAAAAAGAAAAACTAAGGTTTCCACTCATAGAACAGCCTCATCTTCGCATTCATTGGATTTACATGCCTTTCATTCTCCTTCAGAATCTCTCTTTTGATATACATACAATAGGGAAGATGTATATATTCTTATTAGATTTAGAACTGTTTGAAGAAAGGACAAAAAATAATAAGTTGGAGTAGAAGTAATAATTAGAGAATGAATTGAATTCTTACCTGAATTCTCTACGGAGTTTCCGAATCTAATTTGAAGAGATAAAAACGATACCTTTACTTTCGAATACCCCAAAATAATATAAATTAAAAGTGAACTGGGTAGGGTTCTAGTTATAGGGATTAAAATGCACTAGAACCGTATGATGGAAGTATGTAAGAAATAGATAAATCTGGAGCATAAAACTCAATATAACATAGCTTCAAACACTAGAAGCCACTGATAACTTTCGTTGCTAAGCGGTCGACCGCCTATGTGCGACTGGTCGACCGCTACGGTTGACCGATTGACCTATATAGGTCAACTGCTCCTTTATTTCGACGAATGTTTATTTTGTTCCGTTGCTCGACTTATTTTGTTCCCTAGTTAATTTTTTAATGTTAATTAAATATTAACTTAGCCCCATGCTAATTTTTAAAATTTAAACCCAAATTTAATTTCTCATTTGAATTTGAATTCCAACTAAATCAATTTAAATCTAAAAACTTCAAATGCTCATAACTTATTTGCTTGAGCTCCGTATTCAGCATATTATATATGAAAATCGATCAGAATTTCACCACGAACGGAACAGATAAATTTCATGGTCAAATTTTGATTTTTTATAAATTTCCATATTCTATCTTATTGTATTTAACTCAATTTAATCCATTTAATCATGATTCATTTTACGGGGTGTTACATTCTTCACCCCTTTAAAAGGAATTTTGCCTCGAAATCTTTCAAGTGGCGAACAACGTAACGCGCAATAATATCCATGTTATACAACCAAGTTATCTACAAAACCATCTACTCACCTACTAGTGCAATGTGATTTACCGCATACATCTAAAATAACTCAATCCTTGTGTGAATGTGTAAACTTGTCATGCAAGTATGTATGCAAACACCTTAAACATGCATAAAATTTCTACTTTAGTGCAAAAAGATTGTGAAAAAGTGTAACAACCATCGCCTACCATCCAATCTAGCAACCAAAATCTTAAAATTTGAAGAGAATAATTACCAATGAAAAGCTCTAGGTGAGTGTTCTTTATGTTCGCCTCGATCTCTCATTGCTTTAAGCCGGATTGTCCCCCCATTGTACTCGGGCTAGTATAATTATTTTTTTGCGAAGTCCTCTAGTTCCGTGCTCCACAATGCATGCGGTGGCACGGGACACTGTCGGCTCCACTCAGAATCCGCAAACTGATCATGCTCGACACTAGTAGAGGTGTCATGGAGGTATTTCCTAAGGTGAGAAACATATATTGTGAACTTTTTCCAACTTTTCAGGAAGCTCCATAGGGTATGCCAATTTTCATATCCTTTCCAATATTATGAATGGTCCGATAAACCTAGGCCCAAACTTTCCAGTCTTGCCAAATCTAAAAACCTTCACAAGAGGGAAGGTTTAACAAACACCATATCTCCAACCTCAAACTCAAGCTCTTTCCTTCTTTTATCCGCTTAAGATTTCTTACGTTCTTATGCCACCTTTTTCCTTTGCCTGATCAACTCTACTTTTTCCATGGTATCGCCGATCAAATCGGGTCCGGGTAATACTTTGTCGGTGGTTTCCCATCAGCAACTAGGCGATTTGCATAGTCATTGTTTGATAGCTTATTATATGCAAATTCAACCAAAGGTAGATGCTGCTTCCAACGTACTTCGAAGTCCAAGACACAAGCTCTCAACAAGTCCTCCAAAATCTTATTCATCCTCTCTATTTGTGCATCATGCAGTGCTAAGATCTAAAGAAGTTCCCAAAGCTGATTGTAGGCTCCTCCAAAACTCACTGGTGAACAATGGGTCCCTATCACCGACTATGCTCATAAAAATTCCATGCAAATGAACTACCTCCTTGATGTAAATCTATGTGAGAGAAGCGGCAGTCCTATTTCTCCTGATCGAAAAAAATGAGCACTCTTAGTGAGTCTATCCACAATAACCCAAATAGCCTCATTGTCCTTCTGACTTCTAGGCAATCCTTCCATAAAATCCATTGAAATATGTTCATACTTCCAAGTCAGAATTTCCAAAGATAATAATAATCCATCAGGTTTTCCTTGCTCAGCTTTTACTTTCTAACATGTTAAACAACTAGCAACAAACTCAGGTATGCTATTCTTCATTCAATGCCAAAAGAAAGTCCCCTCCATGTCCTTATATATCTTACCTCCTCCAGGATAAATGGTCATCCTTGAGTGGTGACACTCCATAAGCAACTCTCCCAACAAATCATCAATCATCGGAACACAAAGGCGTCCATCCCTTCTCAAGCATCCCTTCTCATCAATTGAATACCTATTAGCATAAGGAGAATGCTCTCCTTTCCTCAACTTCTCCAAAATCTCTACTAACTTGTTATCCTTCATTTTGCTCTCGACCTATGTGGTTCATCAAGCTGGTCTAATCTCTGTAACTGCTAGAAAAGCTTGGATGGTTTCTGTTGACCGTTAGAAGTTAAAATTCAAGAGAAACTCCAACTATCTTCATTTATATATAGCACCTAGGGTAGCATGCTTCTGACTAAGGGCATCGGCGACTACGTTTCCTTTTCCAAGGGTATACTAAATATTAAAGTCAAACGATGCTATATATTCCATCCATCTCTACTGTCTATGATCCAAATATTTTTGGGAAAATAAGTATTTGAGTGATTTATGATCACTGAATAACTCAAACCTTCTTCCAAAAGATAGCGTCCCCACTTCTTTAAGGCAAAGACAATAGTTGCCAATTCCAAGTCATGCACTGGATACCTCTTCTCATGATCTTTTATTTGTCTACTAGCATAAGTAACTACTTTCCCTTCTTGCATCAAAATTGCTCCTAACCCTATGCCACAAGCATTCTATGAAAACCATAAACGGTTTGGTTCCATCAGGAATAGTTAGCATAGGTGCATAAGTCAGTGACTCCTTCAGCTTCTCAAATGTCATAGTGCATCTTTCATCCTAAGCAAAAACTAGGTTTTTTAGTCAATTGAGTTAAGCGGGATGCTATTATTGCAAATTTCTTGATGAACTTCCTATAGTAGCCTGTCAATCCTAGAAAATTTGTAAGCTTCGATGCATTCTTAGGAGTCTTCCATCCTTGGACATCTTCCACTTTGGTGGGGTCTACGACCAAACCTTGCTCCGAAACAATATGCCTAAAAAATTTAACTTCATTCTTCCAAAAGTGACATTTAAAAAATTTGGCCTTGAGTTGGTGCCTCCTCAAAGTCTCTAATACCTCCCTAAGGTGGTCCTCATGCTCCTTTTTTCCTTTGGAGAAAACGAAGATATCATCAACAAACATCACGACAGATTTATTCAGTTGCCCCCTAAATAATCTACTCATCAAATCTACAAATTATGCCGGGGCATTGCAAAAGGCATTACTTTTCACTTATAGAGCCTATCAGGAGTGTGAAATGCGGTCTTCGACTTGCTCTCCTCTGCTATCCTTAACTTATGGAATCCCATTGGGTCTAATTGAGAAAAGACCCTAACTCCTACAAGTTGGTCGAACAAGTCGTCTATTCTAGGTAAAGGGTACCTTTTATTCCTTGTCAACTTCTTTAATTCGCTATAATCGACACAAAGTCACAAAGAACCGTCTGCATTAGTGGTGAAATCAACAAGGTCTCCCCATTTAGAAGTACTCCTACCGATGAATCCTTTCTTCAATAGCTCTAAGCTTTGCTTATCCAACTTCCTTCTTTCTTTGGGGGCCATATGCCTTAAAGTAGGGCGACGAGCCTTGCATTCTTCTCCAAATTGATTCGAAAATCGATCTCCATATCGGGTTGAAGACCTGATACCTCCTCAAAGGCATCAAGAAATTCACAAACTATAGGTATGGATGATGGCTCTCCAATAACAGATAGACTTATTGAGTATAAGTGGCTTAACTCAACTAAATCTTTAGATGTACAAAGAACTTCTAGGTCATGACCTCTATAACTCTTTAATCGTACAACCCTCCTATCACAATCAAGAATGACTCTATAATATGATAACCAATCCATACCCAAGATCAGTCTATACCCTCAAAATTTAGAACGTACGCATTACATATGAAATCAAATTCACATATGTATAACACTTGGTCTTTGCAAATAAGAGAGAGATGCATCGAACCCCCAATAGGATTAGAAATCTCTATTGGGCTATTGACTATCCAGGTTTGAAGGTTTAAGGAATTTACTACCTACCTAGCTATAAAGGAATGTGATGCATATAAATTAAATAGGTATGAATAGTAACCTCATAAATAAGAGTTATACCTTCTAGAGTTGCTTTCTCTTGGTCTCTCGGCGGCCTACTAGCAATAGGGACGGCTTAATAGCAAAGGCTTGTCTGCTTGATCCTTCCTTCACCAACTTGGGACATTGATTCTTGAGATGCCCTTCCTCATGGCAATTAAAACGCTTCCCTTTAAAGAGTTACTTTATCAGACTAACCCTACAATCTTTAGCTGCATGGTCCTTCTTTTGGCATCTCTTGCACCTTACTATCCTTTTTAAACTTCCCCTTCGACTTCTTATTAGCCTAAATGCTTCCCTTCTTGGATCCTTTTGGGTTAGAGCAGTCTTCTCCATTTCTGATCCCTTATCTTATACATTGGCCATATGCAGCATTGCCATTTCCACCAACATCTCATATGTGGCCCCAACAGGCACTTGGTTCAACAACATTTCCCTTGGTGGGAAATTTAGTCCCTTTACGAACTTCATGGTCTTTTTCATATATGTATCTATCAGGCTCGTTCCAAATTTATCCAACTAAGTAAACTTAGCTATTTACTCCTCAAGAGTATAATCTCCTTGTCTCATCTGAATAAACCTTTCAGTTTTAGGCTCACTTTTGCTTAGACATAAACCTCATCTCAAATCTGTCTTTGAATTCATCCCAAGAGAATATTCTTCTAGGGTGCTCATCAGTCATAAAGTTCCACCAATCCAAAGCTTCTCGCTTGTGGTGCCAAGCCGCTATTCTTCTTCTTAGCTGATCATCCCAACCAAGCTTTGTAAATATTTTCTCACGGTTACTAACCCATGCTTTAGCTTTTGAATATTCTTCGGTTCTAGAGTATGTCTTCCCTTTCATATTGAGAAAGTCCTTACAGAACTTAGGAAAATCAACAGGACGAGGTACTGCATCGGCAGGAGAGGCAACATGTGCTATTGATGCAGCTGGAGGAATAGGAATCTGATCAACAGTCCTAAGATATTGTCCAAACCTTTCGAGCATTCCATGAATGGGTGGTCTTCCACGGGTAGGATTCTCTTGTCCGAAAGAAGATTGATTATCAGCTATATCAACTATCTGTAGGTTAATTCTTTAGTGATGACTTCCTTAGATAGTATTTATATGTTTAAAGAAAAGGGTTACCTAGTGTGGATGCGTGTGTTCAAGAAAACATGGTACATATATAGTAAGAATGTTGAAAATTCTTTTTGAAAACCTTTTTCAAAATATCAAATACATCTCTCATACATATAGTTTTCCTCGTTGATCGGGTAACCTAAGCTCTGATACCAAATGCAACAACCCATCTCGGAACAAGTTACCCCTTAAAAGGCATGGCTACAAATGGTAATCCCATACACCCTTGTTTTATGGCTAGCCTCTCGACTGCCTAGGCTACTAGCCTGCCAACCCACTAGGGACGTGTAGGGGAAAGAGACAAAGATTTGCCACTGTTCACAATGCGAGAACCTCTGTCATGTAATCATAAACATGCCAACAAGGTCCGGTGAATAAAAAACCTCAAGTCTTACCTTTTCAGTACTGGAGCAGTATATTTTAAAATGAGAATATGTCTATAAATATAAAACCATTAAAACCATTTAATACTTCTTATAAGGAAAGGAGGAGGGTCCTCAACCAAGCACTTAATACCTTTCATTCTAGAAGCAGGTTTCTAAAATCCCATAATCCCAAATCCCACGTCATAAATAGCTAGCAATGCAAGAGATAGTACACAAGCCATTTAAATTCTTTGTATTGAAAAATAGGCAGACCTTGGTCATTTAATACCTTAATTAAGACAGAACCCATCATTCAATACCTATTTCCAAGGCATGCTCCTCAATGGTACTATCTAGCTGACATCATATGGAATTTTGAGTCACTTAATACTTCTTTACTTGAAAAGACGGACCCTCAATCAGTCACTTAATACATTATCCAGAAGCGGACCCTTATAGAGATACCACCTGACATGTCCCCTGGGTCATTTAATCTTCATTTATGGAAAAAAGGAGGACCCTCAAACAACTATGTAATACTTCAAGATCCCCAAGCAGGCCCCTTGTAAGCCATACTCATAATGACGCCTCACATTAGTCCGAATATTCATAGGAATTAGTAGCCAAATTAGCTCAATAGATTTCCCCTACAAAATTTGGGACTAACTCGTGTCATTATAAATATTTATCATAAGGATATCTCACATCAATAGGAAGTATATACAACTGCTGGTAGCCTCAAAGTGAAGGGCAGACTTATATCATGTAACTCTAATGACCTCGCATCCTTATAACTTAGCCATAAATTAAATACACTCCATATATATAATAATACTCATCTCACCGTTTCATAAATAAGACCTTATAATGAATCTTTCTTATTATGCCTTAGAATAATAATTAAGCTAAATAAGAGTTTCATCTTATTTTTGCCTAACAATCAGTTACATTCCTAATGGGGGAAATACATGAAAATAAAATACCTAATTAAATATGCTATATATGAAATAATTATACATTAATCATGCTTATAGAGATAAATAAATATTTGTGCTTAATAAATTCTAAACGCGTGGATTTTACGCCTTAAACTAGCGTTAAATGTCAATTCCCTAACCAAATACTATTGGAAGATAATAAAATAAGGGATTCTAATATCCGAAGCAAGGAATAAATATTCATAACCAAAGCTACAATAACAAACATGAAAATAAAATAGAAACTAACTTATTACACCAATTCAATGAAATATCCTAAACAATAGGAATTACAATCTAAACTCCATATTCTATTCAACTCCTCGTTCTCAAAGAAATAGATAAAAAGAAAATTTGTGTGGAATAAGTGGTGTAAACTACGAATAAAACCCGTAATCTAAACCCCTTATTTCATTAAAGAATCACAAATTGAACCCGGGAAGAAGGAGAAGTGGAATAGACTATAAAATTATCAAAACTACATAAACAAAACAAATTCCATCAAATTAATGTAAATAATTGAGAATCTCAACATAGAATTGACACTTCGAAATAAAAAGGAAATTTAGGGATTTTTCTATCATATTTTTGCAATCTCAAAATCCCTATGTCATATTCAAATCCATAGAGATTCACCAAACAATTACTTAAAAAGAAATACTAAAGTTTTCACTTATAGAACAGCCTTAGCTTCGCTTTTCTTGGATTTGCACGCCTTTTTATCTCCTTCTGATTCTCTCTCTTTTGATATATACACAATATGAAAGATGTACATATTTTTATTAGATTCAGAATGGTTAGAGAAAGAACAAAATTAGAATAGCTTGAAGGTAGAAGAAATAATTAGAGAATGAATTGAATTCTTACACGGATTCTCTATGGAGTTTTTGAATCTAATGTGGAGAGATAACAATGGCAGAGTTTCGTTAAACTCCTTAAAATAATATGAATAAAATATGGAGAGGGTTGGGTTTTATTTATAGGGGCTTAAATGCACCAGAACAGTAGGATGGAAATAGGTAAGAAATGGATAAATCTGGAGCAATATAGCTCAATATAACATAGCTTCAAACCCTAACCACCAAGCAGTCGATCACCTATGTGCGATCGTTCGACCTAGCGGTCGGTCGGTTGACCTATATAGGTGGAATGTTTATTTTGTTCCGTTGCACAATTTATTTTATTCCCTAATTTTACTTTTTAACATTAAATGTTTATACTTAGCCCCGAAACTATTTTTGAAATTTAATTCCTAATTTAATATCTCATTTGAATTTGAATTCAAACTAAATTAACTTAAATCTGAAAATTTCAAATACTCATAACTTCTTTGCTTGAGCTCTGTTTTTAGCATATTATATATGAAAACAAATTAGAATTTCGCCATGAATGCAATAGAATAAATTTCGTGGTAAAATTTTAACTTTAGTAAAATTTTCATATTCTATCTTATCATATATAACTCAATTTAGTCCATTTAATTATTGTTCATTTTGCGGGTTGTTACACTTACTAACAGTATTGGCTTCATCGGCTGCTTCCTTTCCTATTCAACTTTTCTTTCCACCTATTAGATTCTGAAAATATGTCCGATTCAATTTGCATTTTGTCGCTTTTCAGATTATCCAAATGCTTATGCTAGATGGAATACTCTGAGCAATTTTGGCTTTTATATATCCTTAGTTGGGATTTGTACTTTATTTGTGGTCTTTACAATCACTTTAAGCATTGGAAACAACATTAAATGTTCTCTAAGCCCTTAGGCTATTACAAAAGGGTAGGAATCCGCTTCTTGGTAGGGATGCGGATTAAGGATCTTAAGGCAGAAATAACACTAGAGGGGGGAGGGGGTGAATAGTGTTTTAAAGAATATATGAACTATATGACTAAATTAAAACTTTCAACACAAATTTAAACAAATTCTAACACAGAATGATCATAGAACAAATAATGAATGCAAATAGTAAACAAGTGAAAGGAAAGAACACACCGGATTTTATACTGGTTCGGAATCCTCCTACATCCAATCGTGCACCAAGGAAATATCCTTGTATAGATTTTTATAAGCCAATATCCAAATTGCAACCCTCAATTTCTAAGGCCTTGAGGAACCCTCCTATCTCTGAGTCTGGGGTAAACTCTCTTGATTTACGGGACACAAGATCACCATAATACTTCTTAATAACAATCCTTTTGAATGGATAGACTCTATGGACTTTTTGAATACAAATTAATCCTATAACTCTGAATAGCACTTTGATCTTTAGTAGAATGATGGAGAATCATATAGAGAGAGTATCTAAATGATTTCTTATTGAGAATTTGGCAGAATGATGGCATGATCTTGAAAATATGAAGTTTTATGATATGGAATGGTGGAGAAGAAAGAATGAAGAAAATAAGAAAGTAGTTGTTTAAAAAAATTCATTTTGGAAGCCTTATATAGATGCACAACAGTCATAACCATTGGCGAAAGGTTTTCGAATGGATGGACACTTCTTTTGAAAATTGAATTTTGAATCCAACTGTCACCATGTCGACTGGGGTATCCCCTTATGTCGACATCCCTTAGTTCAAAATTATAGAGATGTTGTTTTGTAAAGACAATTGAATTTAAAACAAGTTGAAACTTCTCTGAAGCAAAGTAAAGTGTTTAAACAATATTTTGAGATAGAGAATGAATATAAAACATTATTTTAAATATATATATATATATATATAATTGATATAGATCGTCAATTATATAAGTAATATTTAAAATCAGAATAAGTTTTGATGTTTTTTAAAAATAGAAGTTTTTAAAATCAGAATAAGGAATATTTCAAGGCTAAAACAAAGTTTGAAAATATTTTTGAAAACATGATTTTGAAAGCTAAAACATTTTGAAAACAGATTTAAAAACATTTTGAAAAATCTATTCAAACTGAAATTGCAAGAACCTTCCTACAGAGCTCCTCCATAGGACTCGAGAACTTGTACAAAGTAGTTTAAATGATTTTGATTTTCGTGGGTTTGTAAGCCACTTGTCGTAGGTTTGTAAGCTACTTGTCGTGGGTTTGTAAGCCACTGGTTTCGATAGAAATTGGGTTCCATCCCAAAAGAAAATTGAAAGAAAGATGAGAGTGCTATTATGAAGTTTTAACAAAATGCTAGACACTTATCTTGAGATCTTGAAATCTTGATTCTCTAGAGTCTTGAATCTTGAATCTCTAATCTTCATCTTGATGCCTGAGTCTTTATACTGATTGCATATACTTCCTATATACATACATACATACATACATACATACATACATATATACGGAAATGTTAGTATATATTTTATAAAGTAAAGTATAATAACTATATAAGGTTGTTGTCATCAAAACATCATCAACTCAGTTCCTAACAATCTCCCCCTTTTGATGATGACAACCTTTATTTATAAAATATTCTTACCATACCATAACTCCCCCTTACTTCGTGACTTCTTCTTAAAACTACAACTCCCCTTTATTTCATGACTCCCCCTTACACCAAGCACATATATCTTTATAACTTTCTCCCCCTTTGACATCAGCAAAAAGGAATAAAAGATTTACCTGTTCTAAGATAATCAAGTATATATAGAATAAAAGTGTAAAGTGAACGTGTAAGTGATCAAGTGTGTGGGCATATATATAAGTGTAACTTGACAATCAAATCAATATCATACATAGCAAACCGATCATGTATAGTATATGAAGTTATATACAAACCAAATCCAAATCAAACTTAAGTAAACAATTCAATAAATCCTAATCAAATCTAAATCAAATCAAATCAAACAAACAAACATACATACATAATGATCAAACATTCCTTGGGACTTCCACCCATCCATCTTCTCCAAAGATAGGATCAGTTTTGATAACATCCCAATTATCTTTGTCGAAGGTGACCGTGGATTTGCTTCGGGTTCGTCTTTGCTAAGGCTTGAGATCATCCAACGAAGTGCATCGAAGTGTCTCTCTTGCTCTTTGATCATCTGTATTTGGCTTAATTCTAAGTGCCTTTGATTTCTTAGTATAAAAGAGAGAATATTCTTGAAAGAAGTAAGAGTTTCTTCAAGATTTTCACTTAAATTCTTTATTGGAGAAGCCATAATTTAAGAAATAAGTTGAAGTATGAGAGGAGATGAATAGAAATGGAGGTAGAGAAGTTTTTCTGGAAGAAATAGGTATTTATAGGAGTTATTGGCCGTTCAAAATGAATTGTCACTTGGTAGTTACAAGAATTTGAAGTTTAGAAATTGTAACTACTTTTTGACTGTTATATGTCGACATGGGGGGGGGGATGGGGCATGTCGACATGGTCTAGACAGAATGACCAAGTTGAATTATTTTTGATTTCTAAGTTTATTTTTATACTAGTGGACCTATATAAACTTAAAATAAATAACTATCAGAGATATATAAAGTTGGAAAACAGAGAATAAGATAACATTATTTATATTAGTTAACATTACATAATATTAACCAAAAAAATAGAAAATACAAAGATAGATAAACAATAGCTAGAGAGATAATGGCTAGGATTAGTTTGATGAAGATGATGATGAGGACAAGCCAGGTTTCCTGCCTATCTTCCCAAAGAACTTTTCGATCTTGGTAGAGATTTTATCCATTTTCTTGCTAATAGATCTCTTAAGAACCTTTTGGTTTTGAGCAAGTATCTTTTGGTTCTTGAGTATGGTTTTGTTGGACGGATTGGCGGGTGTATGTGGATAATCTATACTTTCCAAAGAGGTTTCTTCATCTTCCTCTTCTTCTTCAATTTCCATTCCTTCCTCTTCCTCTTCCTCTTCTTCTCCCTCTTCTTCCATCTCTTCATGAGCAAGTCTCTCTTCCTTTTCGGTAAGTATTTCATACGGTTGAAACATAAGTGGGATTTTCATAAGGGAAATGTTCCCATGATTGAACACTTTCCTACTTACAAACTCTTCCTTTTTAACATCCACACCAAAATAATTGAAGATCCGAGTAAGATAAATTCCATGATAAAGAGTGTTTTCTCCCATAGTAAAATTTTTGGGTCTTAACTCATCCAAAATAGTTTGTGCCCAATTAATATCATATTTTCCAAATATAGCAAAAAGATCTTTACACACTTTTGAGGTGGGATTATTGTAGTTTCCCGACCTAGGAACAACGGTGTGTTGAATAAGAAGGTTGACAATTCTTGCTTTTGGGCGGAAAAAGCGATTCTTAAAATCCATGTGGTCATCGCTTTCAAAAATGTGATGAAAAGTCTCTCGATCGGTTTCATTGATTTGAAATTGCGAAAGATTCATACCGGTAGATTTACAACCCAAAATAGTACCCAAAATATCGGAATCCAAAACAATAAGTGTTCCTTTAACACTACTCCAAATTTGATCTTCATTTCCATTATAAAATTCACGGTTTAGGTTTGCATAAAACATTTTGACAAGGTTTAAATAACAAACGAAATCATTTTGCTTGTTATCAAACAAGCTAAGAATGGAGTTTTCTTCAAAAAGTTGATCGATTTCATAAGAAGGAAAATCATCAAAAATAACAAATTTTCCCGTATTGACTTTACCATAGTTTACATAACTTATGTAAGCTTTGATAGCCTCCAGGTCATTAAAAGATCATTTTTGATGGATTTGTTCAGCCTCATAGTTGATGGGGTACTTGAGGAAGCCATTGATAAGTGTTTGAGAGGAGTAGAAGATAATGAAGAAAGTTTGAATTATGAGAATTGAGTGAAAAGAGATGATAAGAGAAGTATATTAAATAGATTCTCTAAAGTCATGTTCTCTGGTCAAGAGGTATCTTTTCAGAATTTTGAAGTAAGTGAAAAGGTGGAGGGAAATTCAAAAGTTTGAATTCAAATTTTGAAATCAAATTTCTAAGAGACATGTCGACATGGGGTATCCTGGCATGTCGACATGTGCCTGTTGAATTTGAAAAGGGGTGTCTTTTTCTAAAATCTAAGAAATTCCAAAAATCTTAAAAAACTAGTCTATATTCTATATCTATATATAATTCCAGTAATAATATTAAATATAATAATATTAAAATATTTTAATATTTAAAATATTATTAAAATAATATTATTTTGAATTTAAAAATTCAAATTTCAAAGGGTGATTTTGAATTTAAAAATTCAAGGAATTGCAAACAAAATCAAAACAAACAAGCATCCAATAAAATTAAAATAAATGTGTACCTATTTTTAGATCCAAACTCTGATCGTCTTCTGATTCGAGAATAGCCGTGAAGCACAGATTTGAATTATCGGTTTTCTTCTCGTCATCACTGGATGAATGTGAATCGTCAAGAGTTGCTGCATATGCCTTCTTTCTTTTCCTTAGTTTCTCGTTGTTTGGTTTAAATGTCTGTTTGTCTGGATATGGACAATCTATCTTGTAGTGCCCTGTTTTGTTGCAGTTGTAGCATCTATCACCATTGTTGTTGTTGTTGTTGTTGTTGTGATTGTTGTTGTTTTCCGAAGTATTTTTGGAATTCCTTTGATCATTTCTTTTAAAGTTATTCATCTTTCTATACTTCAGAAACTTTTTGAAATTTCTGGTCATGAAAGCAATTTCTTCATCACTATCTTGTTCTGAATCGATTTCTTTTCCATTGCCTTAGATTCTTTTCTCCCTTGTAGTTGAACTTCATAAGACATTAGATTACCGATGAACTCTTCGATCTTCATTTGACTAACATCATTTGCATCTTCAATAGTAAGTGTCTTTTGATCCCATTCTGGAGTGAGTGAATTGAGTATTTTTCTGACTTGATCTTCTTCTGAGAAACCCTTTCCTAAAGCAATCAATGAATGTACAATATCTTGAAATCGACAATACATGTCGGAAATGGACTCATTTTCATGCATTTTAAACAATTGAAAGTAGTTAGTTAATATGGAAATTTTAGTCTGTTTAACTTTGCTTGTTCCTTCATGAGTTACTTGCAAAGTTTTCCGGATTTCAAATGCAGACTTACAAATAAAGACTCTATTAAACTCATTCCTATCTAGTGAACAAAATAGTATATTCATAGCCTTAGAATTGTTTTGTGCAACCATCTTTTGCTCAGTAGTCCACTGGGCAAAATTAGTAGTTGGTTCAACATATTCAATTTGTGTCATATTCCAAGTATCTAAACTTATGGGTTGTAAATAAATTTTCATCCTACATGCCCGATATGCATAATTACTGCCATTAAAAATGGTGTCTGACAGTAGACTGACCTTCTACAAATGAACTAGTGTTAGTGCTTGTGTTGACAGAAGTAGTGGTGACAGGAGTGACATTATTAGTGTGTTGTGCCATTAAAAGTTTTCAAAATTTCAGATTATGAAAATAATGAAAACCAATGCTCTGATACCAATTGTTAGGGATGCGGATTAAGGATCTTAAGGCAGAAATAACACTAGAGGGGGGGTGAATAGTGTTTTAAAGAATATAAGAACTATATGACTAAATTAAAACTTTCAACACAAATCTAAACAGAATTCTAACACAGAATGATCACAGAACATATAACGAATGCAAATAGTAACGTAAAGCAAGTAAAAGGAAAGAACACACCGGATTTTATACTGGTTCGGAATCCTCCTACATCCAGTCCTGCACCAAGGCAATATCCTTGTACAGATTTTTATAAGCCAATATCCAAATTACAACCTCAATTTCTAAGGCCTTGGGAACCCTCCTATCTCCGAGTCTGGGGTAAACTCTCTTGATTTACGGGACACAAGATCACCCTAATACTTCTTAATAACAATCCTTTTGAATGGATAGACTCTATGGACTTTCTGAATACAAATTAATCCTATAACTCTGAATAGCACTTTGATCTTTAGTAGAATGATGGAGAATCAAATAGAGAGAGTATCTAAATGATTTCCTATTGAGAATTTGGAAGAATGATGGCACGATCTTGAAAATATGAAGTTTTATGGATGTGGAATGGTGGAGAAGAAAGAGTGAAGAAAATAAGAAAGTAGTTGTTTAAAAAAATTCGTTTTGGAAGCCTTTATATAGATGCACAACAATCATAACCACTGGCGAAAGTTTTCAAACGAATGGACACTTCTTTTGAAAATTGAATTTTGAATCCAACTGCCACCATATCGACATGGGGTATCCCCTTATGTCGACATCCCTTAGTTCAAAATTATAGAGATGTTGTTTTGTAAAGACAATTGAATTTAAAACAAGTTGAAACTTCTCTGAAGCAAAGTAAAGTGTTTAAACAATATTTTGAGATAGAGAATGAATATAAAACATTATTTTAAATAAATATATATATAATTGATATAGACCATCAATTATATAAGTAATATTTAAAATCAGAATAAGTTTTGATGTTTTTTAAAAATAGAAGTTTTTAAAATCAGAATAGAGGAATATTTCAAGGCTAAAACAAAGTTTGAAAATATTTTTGAAAACATGATTTTGAAAGCTAAAACAATTTGAAAACAGATTTAAAAACATTTTGAAAAATCTATTCAAACTGAAATTGCAAGAACCTTCCTACAGAGCTCCTCCATAAGACTCGAGAACTTGTATAGAGTAGTTTAAATGATTTTGATTTTCGTGGGTTTGTAAGCCACTTGTCGTAAGTTTGTAAGCTACTTATCGTGGGTTTGTAAGCCACTGGTTTCGACAGAAATTGGGTTCCATCCCAAAAGAAAATTGGAAGAAAGATGAGAGTGCTATTATGAAGTTTTAACAAAATGCTAGACACTTATCTTGAGATCTTTATTCTCTAGAGTCTTGAATCTTGAATCTCTAATCTTCATCTTGATGCCTGAGTCTTTATACTGATCAGTCTTCAATGATACCTGCATATACTTCCTATATACATACATACATATATATATATATGGAAATGTTAGTATATATTTTATAAAGTAAAGTATAATAACTATATAAGGTTATTGTCATCAAAACATCATCAACTCAGTTCCTAACACTTCTAAGGTTTTTCGTGATAAGAGGACTACTCTTTGATCTCTCTCCTACACTTTTTGATAGCTGCTTGGCTTAATTCATAGATCTTCTTTCTTATAAGTTATTCTAGATTGATCTAAAACTATTGGTAGGAACAAAGCTACCATCAAAGACATTTGTGTTTACCACACCGGATCCTAAATGTGTGGGTAGGATAAACATAATTTTTAGGGTGAAATGCATTTTCTTTCATATGAAATGTAGAAAGTTGTTTGGGAACATGTTCCCTTAGGAAACTAAAATTTAGTGGATGCAGGATTTCCCTAGGTAAAATAAATCGAGAAGCAATTCTTATTTTGTTGTTCAGTTGAGTCGGCCTTTTTTCTTACATAAAAGAGAGATTTTTCCACGTCAATTGTTTATTAGATTGTTAACAAGTTTTCCCAATGTAACCCCAAGGCTAGCATGTTGATTGGGCATAGGTATCTCTTTGGACTTGGTCATTTACCCTAAAAATGCATTTAAATGAATTTTTCATTTACACTAGCTAGATGTACCTGCTTTAGGTTTATACCAAGCTAGGCCATATAAGAATGTCTTTGGTGGTTGCTTTGTTCCTATCAATAGTTATAGATCAAGACCAATTTTTTACAGGGTCACCTGTTTTCTTTAGTAACCATACGCATATTACCTATTCAGAGGTGTACTTTGACCTAATAGGAGTAGTTGCGAAGAGAAATCTATAGCTTTGTGTTGGTGTCAAAATTGGCCACCAACACCCAGTTATAAGTGAAAGCTCCAATATCCAATCACAGATCATAGATATAATATATGTGTTTGCACCAAAATTGGGGACAACACTCTTCGAAAGCTTTTGAAGAGATAACAGTGAATAATATGAATTAAAAATGAGGATTATCTAACAAAAACTCCAAACAACAGGAAAGTAAATGCAGACAAGCGATTTAGAGTGGTTCGGCGTGTTGCCTACGTCCACTATGAAGTTTTTGCAACTTTATTGATTCTCTTTCAACGATTACAAGTGATTACAGCAAACTACAGCCAAATACAACTTGGAATTCAAATTCAACAGCAAACATTCGGTGTAAGTCTTGATCCGGCAGAGTCTGGGCGCCTTAGAATCAAAAGATCCCTTTTCTAGGCTCTGGGGCTCTATTTATAGGCGTAGGAGGCTGAGACTTCGCTCAAACTTCGGAAGACTCGCTCTGGCACGAGAGGGGGCCCATACGACCAACTCCAGAAAGTTTCGACTCGATCTGTGATCGATACGAAATCAATTCGTATCGATCAGGATCGTGTCCATCGGAGCTGAAATTTGGTGGAGGCAATCTTTGGCTCGTGCGTAATCTCCTGTGAAAATTTCACGGCATTTGGATCAGTAGATCTCTAGATATCGTCGATACGAAATGGAGCTTCTCGGTGGCTGTCCAGTTCGAATCGACCAATTCGAATTGATTCCTTCGAATCGATCACCTGCACGTGCTCTTGTGGTGATGTGGCGTGCATATCTCGCATCGATCCGTTCTTTACTCCTAGTTGACCGTGTCGACTCCATGAATTTCGCCTTGCTTGTATCGAAGAATAACACGTCACCCAGGCTCGTTGACTCGATGGACGCGAATAAGTCTTTGCACATGGGTTCGAACATGGACCCACGATGGTGATGAAGAGTAGCTGACTGATGGATTCGAACTAACACACTCTTATGGTTTCGAACAGGAGCTTCATGATGGTCTCGAACCAACGAAATGGATGGATACGAAAAGGGCAGTTATTTCATGGATACGAAACAGTGACTTGCTGTCATTGATAGATACGAACTAAGGTCACCCGATGGATAAGAATTGCTCCGTTCAGATGGATTCGAATAGAGGCTTTTATGATGGATGCGAAGTAAATATTGGCCGATCGTTACGAGGCGCATTATCTGTTGATGGGTACGAAGTCCATCGATACGAACTCGACGGATTCGAACACTGCCAATTTGATCGATACAAACTCAAGGGAATTGACTAACGCGAAGTGGGTGATGGATATGAACTGGATCGAGTCGAATTGTGATTCACTGATGGATACGAAAACGAGGCCGTTTCCTCCAGATTGAATCGATCATAACTCGAGCATACGAACTCGGATTGACTTGAAACTTGGAATGCAGGCTTCCCTGGCTGTGGTTGTCATGTCATATCAATTATAGCTCGATCCGGACTCGGAAAAAGTTCATCGATATCCATAGCGAGCCTGTGCATGCTCGATACCCAGGACGATTGATCTTAAGCTTGGAACCAGTTCCTTGATATCTCGGCCTTGCCAAAAGACGGGATAACATTTGACCCCCAAAGTACGTCTTGTGGAAACATGACGTGCTTTGAAAAGCTGCCGTCTTCGCTCTGAACAACCGTTGCTCTTTTGTCGAATGTTGTAACCTTGAGTTGATATAACCGATTGCTATATTATAGGGCCTAGCTGTTTGTCGCCGTAATCGTTATTAGATGAATATCCAATTCCTGTTAATGCTGAAAATGGGATATTGTTTTGACATATGCACATATGTTAACCTGACTCTCGTTATCGTTGCACGCTCATGAGCAGTTGTCAGTTTTCTTGTATTCAATTTCGTGTCGATCCTCTCCTGAATCGATGTGAAATTTGAGTTGTAACAACGTTTGTCAGTTTTTTTAGGAAGTTCCTTCATATCGATCCTCTCCTGAATCAATATAGAAGGTTGAAAGATTGACTTCGCATCGATAAATGGAGAATTATGTGGATGCGAAGTGTTCATTCGTATCGATGCTTAATGACTCCAACATGTCTTTGTTGTGTAATCCGTAACGATGCTATTGTTTATATACTGAAGCATACGAAATAGCTATATGTATCGACGCGCAGTAGATGGAGTTGTGAACTTGTCGATGCGAACAGGGGCTTCGAGTCGATGTTTTCACTGTCCATTTCGAATCGATGGAAATCTTTGGTCAGATGGATTCGAACTGGGGATTTGCCTCGATCCATGGGTTGACTGGTTGCGACCGGTCACATGGACCGGGAGGCGAATCGACCCGGTTCCTTCTAGGTTTCATATAAATATCTGGAACTTAGCCATTTTTCACTTTTTTACTTTTCACTTTTTACTGCTGCCTTTAACCTTCGTATCGACTCGAAGAACCAGAGAAAGGAGAATAACAGCACCGTGCTTTCGACTAGATTTAACCTAACCTTTTAATTCTTCAAATCCAAATCTCAAATTAGGTAATCAATCAATTTCTGCTACATCCTGACGACAAAGTTCGAATCTCAGATCCCTCTTTTCTTCACTGATCATAAATTCTGGTAATTCTTAAAGTCAAATCTAGGTGTGAGCTCGGTCAAAAATGGCCATAGCAACGCTCCTATAGATTGGAGAAGAAAGAATGAAGAAGGCAAAAAATGAATCGATCTGGGGGCTTGCGTTCGAATCGATGAAGGCAGTGATATTTCTCCTTGGATTTCGCATCGATCCCTGGAATATTCCAATGGAGGTGATGCAGTTCGTACCGATTGTTATGGTGGTGGATCGTATCGATACGAAATGATCGATATGAAAAATAAGTTAACGATCGCTCCGAAGTAATCAGCTTCAGATCGATACGAAGTTTACCTTTATGCTCAATACGAAAAGTATTGACTCGAACGTGATCAATGTAAAGCTGAGACCTTCCTGATCGGTACGAACTAAACAATCAAGGATCGATTCGAAGCCATCTCATTATGATCGATACGAACTCGGCCCTTGACGATCAATTCGAAACACTCTCCCTGGGATCGATTCGAACTTGTATCCTGATGGACTCGAACGAGCTTCCTGTGATCGGTTCGAAATCTCCCATGATGGATACGAAATTTTGACACTTTTCAGCACAATTCCGACGAGCTTCATTCTTGCATATCTGGACTTGATTGTTAAACTGCATACTTGACTACCTTTCGAAACTCGTCGATGGAACCATAACAAATTTAATCCGGATCGATTGCCAACATTTAGATGATCTGGTGATGACGGTCAGCGATGACGGTCATTATAACTGGACTTCGAAGCTTTGTCATTTGCATATTTTCTTTAACTTTGCAAAATTTATCCAAGTAATGCACAACACGCACTTTACACGAGGGGAACACACGGGCTCTTCAGCGTCTAATGATGATTTCTTGTGAGTTAGCTAGTTATGGAAACTTCAAGGTCGCAGCCGCAAGAAGTTCAGAGTTCAGGCCCTCCCGTGCTTGAAGCACTGGAGATTGAGGTTGAAGTTATCGGTCCATCTCCAGACGAGTTACCTGATGCATCCTTCATTAGTAACCCATCAGACTCTGTTCCATCCAACATTTTGGAAGACATGCTAGGAAGAATATGCTTAAGGCATGGTTTGTCGATGGACGACGTATTATTGCCGGGACCAAATGATAGACCGCACAATCCATCGGAGGGATATACCGCATTCAATCGCCACGCGTGTGCAGCTGGGATGGTTCCTCCGTTCAATGAATACATAAGAGAAGTGTTGTCATTTTTAGGGATCGGCTCATCTCAGTTACACCCGAACGGATATGCCTCGCTCAATAGCTTGTTCATTGCATTTATGGAGTACCTCTATCAACCACCGAACCCGACCGAGATCAGATACTTATTCAACTTCAAAAGTCGAACAGATAGCCCATCCTTCACATTCCTAGAGGCAGTAAGGAATTGTCAAGTGGTTATAGGATCTTGGACCAGATTAAGCTATTTCAAGACGGAGTGGTTCTACGTTCGGTGTCCTCCAAGATTCGCCAGGCTATGACTATTCAGACGTGAGTATTGTCATCTCCTGGGATAATTGTTAAGACAGCCATAGACAAAGTTGAACTTATATCTCTTCTTTGTTTCTTTACAGCAATAATTCAGTGACCCGAAGGTGGATATTTCAAGGAGATAGTTCGGGTTTTCCACGAAATCCCAAGCGAAGAGAGGAATATCGAATTGCTTTTGACGGACAGGAACCTCAGAACTCTCGGGTTGATCGAGCGGAGACAAAGTATAATGCTCGACGGTGCGTTAAGAACTGCCTCTAGAGAACGAGCTAAACGAAAAAAGCCTAGAGTTGTCATAATCGAGGAGGCTGACTCCGAGAGAACTCACAACGATGAGGAACCGTTGGGCGAACCTGTGGATGTAGCCCAGGATATCGAAGAGCAGAGAAAAGGCAAGGCAGCCGTTGTTAAGCCATCTAAAAAGGGAAGATGGAAATCTGTTGTCACGTCCCGTCCCGCCTTCGGAATTAGAATTTCAGAGATGTCTCCCCCAACAACTGAGAATCTTTATGAAGGGCTCGCCGATCTTCCAATTCCGGACGATGTGTCCTTACAGCATGATGTCGGATTGGACGAACTTTCGCAAGCCTTAGTATTAAGCGAGCCTCTGCCCGCTAGCGCGGTTGACACATCCGGTTGGTCGGAGGGTTGCACACACATTCACACTTCACGTCACTACACGATTTCTGAATGTAATACGCTCATTGTGAGAGATTAGTAACTCTGTTTTATGTTTTTTTCGCAGATACCATGTCTGGTCGAAGCTCGATGCCTGGCAGTCTTCGCAACAAACGCAAGTCTTCATCATATTATGAATCATATAGAAGAGAAGGAGACAAAGACTATGACTAGGGATACTCGAGTCATGAGCGCTCTGACAGAGATAAAGAGCATAGGCGTCGATCTCGGTCTCGTACGCCACCTCCCAGAGTCTCTACACCACCTCCTGCCCACGTTTCGCGACCTTCAGAGGCGCCGCGACACAAGCCGTCCTCGCAACCGTCGAGGTTCGAAACCCCACCGTAGGACTGAGATTGTGGCTCCTACAGCTACACAGCAGACATTGGCCGAGCCTTTGGGGGAAGGAGCAGCGAAGCTTACTCAACTGAAGAAAGATTTCCCTGAGATTTGCTTTGATGGGTTTGTCTTCCCTCCGCATTTGAAAAGGGTACCAGCGTCGGTCGAACCCATGATGCATGATTATCTTGCTGATATATTTTTCCAGTACTAGGAATGGTCGAAAACCGCGAAGAAAGCATCTAAGGTGGTCTTCGATCGGGCGGCCATGATTGAGAAACTAGAGAAAGAACTTGGCCAAAAAGACCGGATTATTCAAGCGCTTAATAGCGAGGCTGAGTCTTCTTGCTAGTCTGAAATCAAGGCTCTTAAGAAAGCTGAGGAAGCCCAGGCTGCAATGGACAGGATGAAGCGCGAACATTATGCCACGGTGGAGGACATGGGCCACTAGAATACCGTCGTAGTCGTCGAGCGGGATGCAGCCCAGAAGCAGTTAAATGAGCTCAAGGCCAAAGTCTCAGAGTTCATGAAAGAGAGGGACGCTGCTAATATTTCCGCACAGGAGGCGTGCGATCAGGCGGTGGAGTTTCGGAGGGAGAGGGACGCGGCTATGGAAAAGGTCCGCGAGGTGGAAGCCAGAGTCAATGAGAAAGTTCGGTTGGCAGAGACCAAGCTCGAGTCAAAGATGGAGGAGCTTCTTATTACTGATAATGCCAATGTACTGAGGCACAGAAACTTGACGTGGCTCGATGATTACCCCACACACCTATCCAATGCTTGGAATTTGTTAGTCGAAGAAGAGAAGGCGATGCTATCGGGTGGTGCTCTCGATGAATTTGAATTGGAGAACCGCATTTTAAGCGAAGATGAAAAGAAAGTTCTCCACGATTCTATGATCTCTCATGCAAGAGAGAGGTTGGGCACCCAGCATCTAGAAGTTGGTGAAGGCTCTGGTGTCGCACATCAGGTTACAAGTTCTGAGATGATTACTTCACCTGGATCCGAGCCGACGCCAGCGATTGAGCCGCAGCCGGTTCCGGGCTATGACCCTGACCAGCCATGCTTATCCCCCATAAGGGAACATCCTTCAGAAGCTGTCCAGCTACCCATGAGTCATGTAGAGGAAGGTACTCTGGACAAATCTACTGTGTGTCTGAACTGAAGTATTTGTATTGAAGCGTGTATTGACAACTTGTTCTTTTTCTTTGCTCAGTGACTGAAGCTACATCAGTTGCGCCTCCTGCGATCCAAGAGTTGCATCAAGGGCAGAAGGCCATCATTACTGAGGCGGTTACCACAACTGCGGTCGCGCTGATTGAGATGACGAAGGGGAGCTCGCTGTCTTTGGACGAGCAGATGATGAACGAGCTCCTAGGTCAAAGCAGTGATCCTTTTGCGGACATGCCATTCGTTCTTGGCACGGTCTCGCTTGCTCCTAGCGCTTCGACACAGGGTGTCGCTGCCTATAAGGAAGCCCAAGTTGCTCGTGAGACCGAGATACTGGCTCAAATCAACGCAGGGATGGAAGCGGCAACACACGGTGGTAGTTCCGAGAGTGTTACGACGGCGGTTGGCCCCACTCCTCTTATGATGATATCTCCCGGGGACACGCTCGTCGATACCAGCATGTCCATTCCGCCTCCGGTGGTAGACCCAACTCCTCCGACTCCTCCCGAAGAGAATATTCTTTTATGTTTGAGTTCGGACGAAGATGTCGATATCATGCCTTCGTCAGAGGATGATCCGCTAAAGGGTAAGGGCTCGAAGCGAAAGACTGTTAACGATTCCAGTGGTTTCGCGTCAAAGAAAAAGCCGAAGAAGAAAGAATAGATAAACTCCCCGTGGCGCATTTTTGGCAGTTAGGAAGTTGCTTTTATTTTTCTTTCATAGGCCATGTATAGATGCAGGCTTGGCTCCCTGCTAGTAGGAATTTTTTGGAATAACTTGTATATGAATCTTCACATGCAATTTAGTTGAAATGACATTTAGTTTCTTTTCTTCAACTCTCATTTGTTTTGTGCTTAAGTATTTGTAGTATTTGACTTTCAGTCCAGTGTACTTGTGGTGTTTCTACCTTCAAGTTGAGTTCATTTTATTTGCCAAGTCTGAAAATTGTGATCACAAGTCGTAATTGACGGATGAGTTGAATTTTGGACATTGTATCGCTTCGGTTGGTGATTAACACCTAAGCTTTTGCCCCCAGTTCCGGGGACCAGCACTTGTATTTCGGTGGTCAATCGCACCTACTGCAAATCTTGAGCACATGTCCACACTCCGGGGACTTAGGATAATCTGTGATCGATAATCCGGTTCGCACTCTGGGAATTCGAGAGTTAACGATGTTTGTAACACAGTTTGCACTCCAGGAACTTCGACTTGGTATTTATACTCTAATCCACACTCTGGGAATTTGGAGTCGACATTTATATTTCGGTTCGCACTCCGGAAACCTGGAATTGATGTTTATACTCTAATTCACGTTCTGGGAGCTTGGAATTAGTATTTATATTTCGGTTCGCACTCCAGGAACCTGGAATTGATGTTTATAATTTAATTCACACGCTGCGAATTTAGAGTTAATCGACAGATGGTCAGTTGCATTTGTTCGGATTTTTTAGGGAATCGCTTAAGGAACAATAAATTTATCAGGATCACGGATGGTCGAATCACATCCACCCCAAATTAAAAAGCGAGGTCGTTAGAGGGACGTGTCCATCCTCCTCTAACTTGGTTAGAATACAGTTGGAGTCATTAGGTAGATGGGTCTGCCCTCTCCAGAACCGTACTTAGAGTTTTCACACTTCAACTCGCACTCTGAGAGTTTGGAGTAGTTTTAAGGATTGTAGTGTATCAATCCTTTTCGGTATTATCGCAGTGGCTTGCCCCCGAGCTCGGGTATCACTTAGTGAGTGACCAGTCATATCACGGTCACTCGCTATTTGAATAAATTCCACCGTTCGATGGAACTTAGCTCTTCGTGCATCGTGATGTTGTGCGTCATATTCAATAAATCACAGCTCTGGCTCGAAGAGATGACATTTTATTGCTGAAATGAAAAAACATTGGCAAAGTCAGTTACCTTATTACAAATTCAGACTTCGAAATGCGAAAACAAACTGCAAATAAAAGAATAAATCGGATAAATGAAGCCTTTCATATGTAGTAGCGACGGAGGCTTTCACTATTCCAAGCTCTTAGCAAAGTAAGACCGTCAACGGTCGACAACTTGAATGTGCCATCTCCGAACTTTTGAGTGATCACATATGGCCCTTTCCAATTTGACTTCATATGCGAAGGGACCGGATAAATCCTTTTCAGAATGACATCGCCAAGTTCGAAGGTCCATGCTCGGACCTTGGCATTATATAATCGAGAGATTTGATTTCGATATGTGGCTGCCCTCAAATCAGCCTCTTCACGTTTTTCATCCAGTAAGTCCAAAGATTCAGCGAGTAGTATGGCGCTAGTTTTCGGATCATAATAAGTTACCCGATGAGAAGGTACTTCCATTTCGACCGGGATAACAGCTTCTGAGCCGTAGGATAGAGATAAGGGAGTGTGTCCGGTCGTGGACTTATGGGTCGTTCGGTAAGCCCATAAAGCCATAGGTAATTCATCAACCCACTTGCCCCCAGCCTTTTCCAGTCGTTTTTTCAGAATTTTTTTGATAACTTTATTAACGGCTTCGACTTGTCCATTCGCCTGAAGGTGTGCAACTGCCGAGAATTTCTTATGGATGTGGAACCGTTGGCAGAAATTTTTGAATTCAACACTGTCGAATTGGGCTCCATTATCAGTGATAATGTTATGCGGGAGACCAAACCGGTAGATGATATTGCGAACTACAAAGTTGATTACTTTTTTCGTTGTAATTGTCGCAAGTGGTTCAGCTTCAGCCCATTTAGTAAAGTAATCGATTGCGACGATGGCATATTTTGTTCCTCCTTTGGCAAGTGGTAGAGTACCGATGATATCAATGCCCCATACTGCAAACGGCTAGGGACTGACCATTTGGGTTATCTTAGTAGGTGGGGCCCTAGGAATTCGAGCATGTATTTGGCATTTATCACATTTTCTTGCATAATCTGATGCATCACGGTTCACAGTTGGCCATAAATATCCATATCGAAGTACTTTCTTAGCGAGGGCTTGCCCCCTAGTGTGATCACCACATTCTCCTTCATGCGCATCATACAACACCCTTTTTATTTCATCGTGGGCGATGCATCGAAGGAGGGGAACAGAATATCCTCTTCTATACATGATTCCATCCTGAATGGTGAACCGTGAGGCCTTCCGAAGAATCCGTCTCCTTTCACTCCTATGCTCGGGCGGTACCCCATGCTCGATATAGTTTCGATAGGGGGTCATCCATGACTCTTTTTCGAGAGCAATTTCAAATGTAAAATCAGTTTCCATCTGATCAATGCTTGGAGAAGACAAAATTTCAACAGGAACGAGTCTCATGTGCTGTGCTTCACCCGTACTTGCTAACTTGGCTAATGAGTCAGCCTTCTGGTTGTGCTCACGGGGTATGCAGAAAATGGCTTAGTGATCGATTTGATCAAGTACTTCTTTGACTCGAGCTAAATAGACCGCTAGTCTTCGATCCTTGGCCTGATATTCACCCCGAACTTGACATACGACTAGCTGAGAGTTGCAGTAAATTTCCATGGCAGTAATCCTCAGATTGCGGGCTAGCCTCAACCTAGCAAGTAAAGCTTCATACTCAACTTCATTGTTTGTCGCACGGAACTCGAATTTCAGGGCATAGCGTATGGATTGGCCCTGGGGGGTTTCAAGCACTACCCCAGCACCTGAGCACCGATCGTTGGACGCGCCATCAGTATGCAGCTTCCAGATATGTTTGGGAGATTTATCGGCCTTGGGCAAATCCTCTGGGACAGTGAATTCGACAATAAAATCTGCTAGGACTTGACCGTGAATGGAATGGCTCTTCTCGGGGTATAGGTGATATTGAACTGACTCAGTTCGATGTTCCACCTGAGTAACCTACCGAACGTTTCAGGCCGCGTAAGGACCTGTCGTAACGGCTGATCAGTGTACACAGTGATAGGGTGAGCCTAAAAATATGGACAGAGCTTCCTTGAGGCAATGACTAGGCAGTAAGCCAATTTATCCAGCTTTGGATAGTTTCTCTCAGCTCCAGTCAATCGCTTGCTGACGTAGTAGACCGGTTTTTGCACTCGATCTTCCTCCCAAACTAAGGCAGCACTGATTGCATTTTTCGATACCGCCAAGTAAAGATACAACTGCTCATGGTTGATAGGCTTCGATAAAATCGGTGATGTGAAGAAATGCTGAACCAGTGCTTGGAATGCGCCTTCGCACTCCGTAGTCCACTCGAACTTCCGCTTTCCTCTTCGGATCAGATCAAAGAAAGGGATGCATTTATCGGTAGACTTTGATATGAACCTGCTCAATGCCTCTATCTTCCCGTTGAGACTCTGAACCTGCTTTATGGTTCGTGGAGTTTGCAAGTTCCTGATTGCCCAAATCTTTTCTGGATTGGCTTTTATTCCTCGAGCGTTGACAATGAACCCAAGGAATTTTCCAGATGCGACTCCAAAGTGACACTTTAGTGGATTGAGCTTTATCCCGTACTTCCGAAGGATGTTAAACATTAACTCTAAATTTTTGACGTGATTAGTGGATAATCGTGATTTCACAAGCATGTCATCTACATAAACTTCCATGGTCTTCCCAATCTGATTGGAGAACATCCGATTGACTAGACGCTGGTAAGTCGCTCCGGCGTTCTTTAGTCCAAACGGCATGACTTTATAGCAGTAGAGTCCTAGATCGGTTACGAAGCTGGTATGTTCTTGGTCAGGTACATGCATGGGTATTTGATTGTAGCCGGAATAAGCGTCCATGAAAGATAATAATTCGTGTCCAGCCGTCGAATCTACAAGCTGATCAATCCTGGGAAGTGGAAAACTGTCTTTTGGGCAAGCTTTATTTAGATCTGAATAATCAACACATGTCCTCCATTTCCCATTCGGCTTTCGGACAAGTACAGGATTGGACACCCACTCTGGGTATAAAGCATTTTGAATGAACCCGTTTGACTTGAGCTTATTGACTTCTTCCTTAAGGGCGGCAGATCTCTCTGGATCCATACCACGCCTTTTCTGTTTGACCGGGATACACCTCGGGTCGATATTCAGGGTGTGGCTCGCGATGTCCGGCAAGATCCCACACATGTCAGAGTGTGTCCAGACGAACACGTCGAGATTCGTCCGGAGAAATTCAACCAATTCCTGCTGTGTCTCATGGCTCAACTGAGACCCAATCTTTAACATTCTAGCATCATCATCATCATTGCCATTGATCGGGACATCAATCGTCAATTCAACCGGGGATGCTTGATTCTCTATGGATTCCTCCTTGTTCTCATTGTTTCTAGGGTCAAGATCCCTTTGGAATTGGTTGTGGTGCCCGGGCCGAGGCCCATGCATCAATTGTCAATTATTTGTAAAGAAGACACAGAGAGATTCCTCTACGCCTTTTCCTTTCTCTCGTTGCTGCGCCTTGCGCAGCTCTGCAACATAACAGGCTCTCCCAGCAGCCTGATCTCCTTGAATAACTCCAATTCCACGATCGGTGGGGAACTTCAAAGTCAAACACCACGGGGCAATTGCTGCCCTGAATTCAGCGAGCGCCGGTCGGCCCAAAAATGCGTTATAGGGGGAATGAATGTCCAACACAAAAAACTGTAACATCCGGACTCTCCAACTCCCAGCTCCACTGGCAACTCCACTACTCCAGTGGGTATATTGGCACTTCCATCGAAGCCATGAATTCAAGGTTGGAAAGATTTCAAGTCCTTGGCTTCCATTTTCATCAATTCGTAGGCTCTTTTGAACAGAATATTTACTGCACTCCCACTGTCAACCAGGATCCTCTTCATCCAAGCAGGACTAACCTAGGCAGATATGACCAGTGGGTCAATGGTGGGGGCTTCGACGCTATCAGCATCTCGCTTTCTAAACACGATATCATCATTCATTGTTTTCTGTTGTTTGGCCGGAGCCCCTTCATCAAAATTACTGCAACACTCGAAGTTCGCATGTCGGATAGAACTGGCATACGACTCCATATCCCTCCAGCTCCAGCCTGCTGGATGGGGACCACCACTAACTGTATTTATATTCAATCGCCCGCCCGTACGAGCGGGTTCTTCCTGTCTTTCTTGACTTTGCACACGATTTTGGGTTGACGGGTCCGCACCTCCAGATTGCGGCGCCCGCACAAACTGATCTAACTTCCTCTCCCTGATTGACTTCTCAATAAGGTCTTGCAAATGTCTGCACTCATTGGTATTGTGGCCATAACTCTCATGGAATCTGCAGAATTTTCCCGTTTGAATCTGTCTCTCCGACGACGGCTTCGGAGCGGGCTTCTTATACTGCATAACATTGCAAGTCTATAGATACACGTTTTATAGCGACGTATTCAACGGTGTATAGCTGTCAAACATTGGGGCCCTACGTCGTGGACCACGGTTTTGATCCCGTTTCTTACTTTGATTATCATTGCTTCTCGGCTGAGACTGCTTGTTCTGTACATTTAGCTGTACTTTCCCAGAACTCTCACCCGACTGTTTAATTGCTACATTACTTTGAATCCCTTCACTACTGGGTCTCACGTCATCCTGCTTCCTAGACTATTTTTCTTCCTCACGCCTTAGGAATTGAGCGGCTTTCGAGTAAAAACAGTCCAACGACGTGGGAGGTTTCCTAGTTAACCAATTCCCAAACTCAGAATCAAGATCGATTCCCTTAGTTAGTGCTATTAGAATTGAATTGTCGTTGGGATTACTAATCTCTGCGCATGCTGCATAAAACCTTTCTAAATAGCGTCTAAGTGTTTCCCCTGGTACCTGGGTGACGCTGGATAGATTGTTAACATCTTTAGGTCTAGCAACATGCATACGAAACTACTCAACAAACTTTGTAGCCAACTGGTCAAGCGAAGAGATAGATCGTGGTGGTAACCTTGTAAACCACATTGTTGCAATGCCCCCAAAAGAAATGGGAAAACTACGTCACTTTACTGCGTCGTCAGCCCTTGCCGCACTCATTGACCATTCATATTTCAAAATGTGCTGATTGGGGTCTGAATTTCCTTCATACATCGGTAATGCCGGCATCCTGAATCGCCGAGGAGATTCGGCATAAAGAATCTCGTCCGTGAAAGGGGTATGATTCGTCGTTGGTAAGACCCTGACTTTCACGGATCATCTGTCTAATCATAGTCGGAAGGTCTGGAATTGCAATGTTCTGCGCTCGTTGGGCAAAAGTGTGGTCGGGTTCCGCATTGCGAGGTTGGACCAGGCGCTGTCAACGGTCAACATCTCGCCTCCTTGGCTCAACATCTTCTGTGGCGTAAGGTTCGGAAGTGCGTCCGTATTTTTTTCCAGCATCAACCCCTATGTCAACTGCAGTAGCGGTAGGACGGTTATCTGTGGTGTACTAAGGGATGGTCCCTCCCCGGGAGGAGGGTCCAGTATGAAAGTTGGCCGATGGACCAACCCTTAGCTGTCCAACAGTCAAGGTGGGTTGGTGTCCAGCGGCCTGTACGTGACCTTCGTCTGGCCGGGGACGAACGGATCTTTGGTTGTATCCGGACGAAGCAGAACTTTCTATGGAGGAATGAGAACCCTGGTCTCTTCTATGTCTTCTGTGCTTCTGGCGGTTTAGCTGGTTTGTTAGCTCAGCATTCGCGCGTAATTGTTCGGTTAGTTGCTGACGGCTCTGCGTTAGCTCTTGAAGCAGCAACTGGAACTCTTTCCTAGTAACCGGGCCTTATGAATCTAAGGGTCCAGCTACATTTTGATTGGTTGGTGGCAATTGTAAGGGATTCTGCCTATCCCGTCCTCCTTGATCGCCAACATTAGACGTGGTTCTTGTACTTACCATCTTGAACGGTGGACACCTTTCTCTAGATTTTTGCAAATCTGAATAGAATGGAAGGAATTTGGACTTGAGATCTGGATCTCTCTCTTAGATTTATGCAATCCGGTATTGATGACAGATCCAACGAGCAGGAGAAAATCTGGGTGCTCTCAGTGAAAGCACCAAAGTATTTGCACCAAAATTGGGCACAACACTCTTCGGAAGTTTTTGAAGAGATAACAGTGAAGAATATGAATTAAAAATGAGGATTATATAACAAAAATTCCAAACAACAGGAAAGTAAATGCGCAGACAAGCGATTTAGAGTGGTTCGGCGTGTTGCCTACGTCCACTATGAAGTTTTTGCAACTTTATTGATTCTCTTTCAACGATTACAAGTGATTACAGCAAACTACAACCAAATACAACTTGGAATTCGAATTCAACAGCAAACATTCGGTGTAAGTCTTGATCCGGCAGAGTCTGGGCGCCTTAGAATCAAAAGATCCCTTTTCTGTAGGCTCTGGGGCTCTTTTTATAGGCGTAGGAGGATGAGACTTCGCTCAAACTTCGGGAGACTCGCTCTGGCACGTGAGGGGTCCCACACGACCAACTCAGAAAGTTTCGACTCGATCTATGATCGATACGAAATCAATTCGTATCGATCAGGATCATGTCCATCAGAGCTGAAATTTGGTGGAGGTAATCTTTGGCTTGTGTGTAATCTCCTATGAAAATTTCACGGCATTTGGATCGGTAGATCTCTAGATATCGTCGATACGAAATGGATCTTCTCGGTGGCTTTCCAGTTCGAATCGACAAATTCGAATCGATTCCTTCGAATTGATCACCTACACGTGCTCTCGTGGTGATGTGGCGCGCATATCTCACATCGATCCGTTCTTTACTCCGAGTTGACCGTGTCGACTCCATGAATTTCGCCTTGTTGGTATCGAAGAATAACACGTCACCCAGGCTCGTTGACTCGATGGACGCGAATAAGTCTTTGCACATGGGTTCGAACATGGACCCACGATGGTGATGAAGAGTAGCTGACTGATGGATTCGAGCTAACACACTCTTATGGTTTCGAACAGCAGCTTCGTGATGGTCTCGAACCAACGAAAGTGGATGGATACGAACAGGGTAGTTATTTCATGGATACGAAACAGTGACTTGCTGTCATTGATAGATACGAACTAAGGTCACCCGACGGATACGAATTGCTCCGTTCAGATGGATTCGAATAGAGGCTTCTATGATGGATGCGAAGTAGATACTGGCCGATCGTTATGAGGCACATTATTTATTGATGGGTACGAAGTCCATCGATACAAACTCGATGGATTCGAACACTGCCAATTTGATCGATACGAACTCATGGGAATTGACCGATGCGAAGTGGGTGATGGATATGAACTGGATCGAGTCGAATTGTGATTCACTGATGGATAAGAAAACAAGGTCGTTTCCTCTAGATTGAATCGATCATAACTCGAGCATACGAACTCGGATTGACTTGAAACTTGGAATGCAGGCTTCCCTGGCTGTGGTTGTCGTGTCGTATCAATTGTAGCTCGATCCGGACTCGGACAAAATTCATCGATATCCATAGCGAGCCTGTGCATGCTCGATACCCAGGACGATTGATCTTAAGCTTGGAACCAGTTCCTTGATATCTCGGCCTTGCCAAAAGGTGGGATAACAATATATAGGAAATATATTATGAAGCATAGCTGAAATTAAAATGAAAGCAAGTAAAAGAGAGACAGGGTTTATAGTGGTTCGGCTAACTCCATCCTACGTCCACCCCAAAAAAATCCTTTTTATTGTCAGAAATTTAATTGCAGTTACAATCTGAAATTTCTGAATAAAAACGGCAGAGTAGCCTCTAGGT
The DNA here is from genome assembly GCA_030765085.1 of Allium cepa. Lineage (NCBI taxonomy): Eukaryota > Viridiplantae > Streptophyta > Magnoliopsida > Asparagales > Amaryllidaceae > Allium > Allium cepa. Next base: position 343,991,026 of record CM060939.1, on the reverse strand, counting down.
GGAAGATGAAGAGAAACAAAAGGTGAAGATCCAGATCCCCTTTTCTAGAGCCGTACCTGCTGTATTTATAGGCTAAACTCCAGCTACAGGGTCTCCTCACCTACATGGACCCACCATAGAGACCGTCGGTCCCAACTCGTCCATTTATGCCGACCTAAAGTAGTTCGCGTGCTGACTCGAAGCAAGTGACATGCCAACCCGAAGTAAGCCTCATGTTGGCCCAAAGTAAAACACATGCCGACCCAAAGCGTTCCCATATGCCTTTGACCTGATGCTAACAATACCCTTGCCGATTTGAAGCCAAAACAACACCGACCCGAAGCCAAACTATTGTCGACCCGAAGCACTTCAACATGTCGACCCCATGTTTCTCCTTCTTTGCCGACCCCTTGCAACTCTTTATGCCGACCCCATATCTCCTTGCCGACATGAAGTTTCAACACCGACCCGGAGTTATCTCTGATGCCGACCTGAAGTAATCTTTATAGCCGACCTGAAGTGCCATAGCCGACCCCTTTCCACTCCTTATGCCGACCCCTAGCCATTCCTTATGCCAACCTAGGGTGAGATCAAAACCGACCTGAAGCAATTCCATACTACCGACCTGAAGTGATACAACCTCGAGCTTATGCCGATCAGATAAAATGTCTACGCTAACCTGAAGTCTTTTGCGATCCGACCCGAAGAAGCAGCAATGCCGACCCAAAGATGCAGCAATGCTGACCCGAAGAAGATCCAATGCCAACCCCATCGAAGTACATCCTATTATGACTCAAAGTACACACTTTCCTGGCTCGAAGCAAACTACATGGTGACTCGAAGCCACCCTTTTGCTGATCCAAAGTAACCCGACCTTGGCCAAAATTCATATTCCATGTACCCGACATCGTTTATCCATTGACCATGCTAAATCCTGGCTTCATATTCATATTTATTATCTGCAATTGATCATGCATCCACCTATTCGAACCAAACCCATAGTATTCCAGCCTCGATAATTGTGCGGTCCATTGAGTTAAATCCGCTTGTATACGGCCTTGCTAAAAAGGCGGGTTAACATTTTCGCACCAAAACAAGCCTTGCTATAGGAATGCGTGTTTTGAATTTCCAAAAGTCCAAGATCCGAAGTCCATAATCCATTGATCGTCATATCATCCAACCTAGAGTCTAATCCACTGCCAATCCAATTCTTTGATCTCTTTGGACCGTTAGCAAAATTGATGACTATTTCGAGTCGATATTCAATTTCAAATCCATTAAATGGATCTACGATCTCTTTGGGTCATTCCAGGACCTCTCCGGGACCATCTCCAAATCCATAGATATCTCCGAGTTATTTAATCCAAATCCAGGACCTCTCCAGGTCCATATCCAAATTCGGGACTTTCCGGGTCCTATAATCCAAATCCGGGACCTCGTCGGGTCCATATCCAAATTCGAGACCTCTCCGATTCCTTATCCAAAGTCGGGACTTCTCTGTGTCCATATCCAAATCTCGGACCTATCCGGGTCCATATTCAAATCTTTAGACCTCTCCAGGTTATTTTATCCTACTCCGGCCTTGACTCTCCGGTCGAGGGCTTATCCATGGTTATCATTCTCTGGCTTCAACTCTCCGGTCAAGGACTTAATCCGTGGGGATCCTACTCCGACCTCGATCCCCAGCCGAGGACTTAATATGTGAATATCCTTCTCCGGTTGAGAGCTTAATTTGTGGGGTATCCTACTCCGGCTTCGATCCCTACCCTAGGACTTAATCCATGAATATCCTTATCCGGCCTAGACTCTCCGGTCGAGGACTTAATCTATGGGGTATCTTACTCCGGCCTTGATCCCTAGTCGAGGATTAATCCATGAATATCCTTCCTCAGCCTTGACTCTCCAGTTGAGGACTTAAACCGTGGGGTATCCTACTCCGGCCTTGATCCCTAATCGAGGACTTATCCTTGTTCGAGTCCATCTACTCGCTCTACGACAAAGGAACTCGCAGTTATTGCCCCGTCTCTTTGGTCGGGGCCATAACCATGAACTGTGTTATTTATTGCAGCATTGCGGATCCAAGTGTTTTAAGATTCATTAGTTATTGTCGTTTATCGTCATCTCAGAGCGTGCATAGGGACCATTCTCGATCCTGTACATGTGTAAGTGATTTAGCCATTTTAGTATAGAATTTATTATTAGTTATTTAGTCCATGCCATCAAGAGATGACGACCTGTGCCCTTAAGCTAGGCTAGCTTCGATTTGTGGCGGATGATGATTGCTCCTGTTCCATCACCGCTATCCATTTCCAAGCAAAGCCATTTGAATCCATGTCCCCAGTTCCATAGGAAGTTGTGCTAATCCATTCTCTTTGGTCGGGGTTCGCCCCCGGCTGATTCAATCCATATCTAAGCCTGCTAATTTCCGCTCCACATCTTGGATTCCATTTTCAGCCGTTCCAGCATCCATTAGTGGTCTCCGATCGTCATTTCCATCCTGCCCCGAGTCCACGAGGGAATATTGAAATTTGTTCTTCTGGACGAGTAACCATATCTCGATCAATGCCAAACTGTATAGCACTGCCTGGTATCCTGCCTGGAATCGAGCCAATATGATCTGAGGGCATGCCTCCAAGTTTGGAATGATCAGGGACAGCTTCCGGTGGTTCCGTTCTATCCCGCATCATGTTGGCTTTGTTTTCTTGGTTTTGATTCTATACTTCCTCTATTCCTACTGTTCCATCTTCGCGATCCACATTTCCAGCATTCCCTGTAAGTTTGTTCCCTTAATTTTGGATTCCAACCTGTCCAATCTGTCAGAATAAGTTCTGCATCATATTCTCCTGTCTCTTCAGCATCCATTCCCGCATAACATCCATCATCATTTCCATTTCATCTCTGGTGATGAAGATCAAGGTCGGATTAGCTCCTGAGGAAGCCTCCTGACTTCCTTCATGATGACTACTCTCCATTCTCAGTCTCCTTGTCGATTACCTAGCCATTGATTTCCAAACCTAAGTTCCCAAGCTTTGAAATCCAAGATCCAAACTACCAAATTCTTGAGTGCTATCTTTCTCAGTGAAAGTACCAAAATGTTAACATTAAAATTGGCCACCAACACCCAATTATAAGTGAAAGCACCAATATCCAGTCACATATCATAGATAGAATATATGTAGAGAATATAATACGAAGAATAGCCAAAATTAAAATGGAAGCAAGTAAAAGAAAGACAAGATTTATAGTGGTTTGGCTAACTCTAGCCTACGTCCACTCCAGAAAAATCCTTTTTATTATAAAAAATTAATTACAATTACAACCTAGAATTTATGAATAAAAATGAAAAAGTAACCTCTAGGTGGAAGATGAAGAAAAATAAAAAGTGAAGATCGAGATCCCTCTTTTTGAAGCCATACATGCTGTGTTTATAGGTGAAACTCCAACTACTGGGTGTCCTTACCTACCTGAATTAGTTCGTGTGCTGACCCGAAGCAAGTGACATACCAACCCAAAGTAAGCCTCATGTTGACCCAAAGTAAAATATATGCCGACCCGAAGTATTCCCATATGCCGACCTGATGCCACAATACCCTTGCCGACCCAAAGCAAAAACAACACCGACCCGACGCCAAACTAATGCCGACCCGGAGCACTTCCACATGACGACCCTAAGTTGCTCCTTCTTTGCTGACCCCTTGCAACTCTTTATATCGACTCCATATCTCCTTTTCGACCTAAAGTTCAAACGCCGACCCGGAGTTATCCCTAATGCCGACCCGACGTAATCTCCATAGCCAACCTGAAGTGCCATAGTCGACCACTTGTCACTCCTTATGCTGACACCTAGCCATTCCTTATGCCGACCCGAGGTGAGATCAACACCGACCCGAAGCAATTCCATTACTGCCGACCTGAAGTGACACAACCTGGAGCTTATGCCAACCCGAGACAATGTCTACGCCGACCCGAAGTCTTTGCCGACCTGACCCGAAGATGAAGCAATGCCAAATCGAAGAAGATCCAATGCCGACCCCACCGAAGTACATCCTATTATGATCCAAAGTAAACACTTTCCTGACCCATAGCAAACCACATGGTGACTCGAAGCAACCCCTTGGTTGATCCAAAGCAACTCGACCTTTGTCAAAATCCATTTTTCAAGTGCCCGACATCGTTTATCTATCGACCGTGCCGAATCCTGACTTCATATTCATATTTATTATCCATAATTGATCATCCATCCATCTATTCGAACCAAACCATAATATTCCAGTCTCGATAACCGTGCAGTCCATTGAGTTAAATCTGCCTGTATACGACCTTGCTAAAAGGCGGGTTAACACTTTGTTTTTATTAGTAGTTTTAGATGAAGATCCTTGGGTGGGAAGGTGGAAGAGGGTGTAATTCAAAGATTAGGAGGGAGAGTCATAGGGAGGGGAGAGGTATTCAAGCTGACCACCTCCCTTGAAAAGCAATCCTAGTATACCAAGAAATAGAGTCAACCCTAGAGACGACCGAAGGGAGTGCCTAGAGTTGAAGTTAAGGCTTATGAGACACAGTCGAGTAAGTCAAGACCTATCCATGTCTTTTTTGTGCCTCAGCCTTACATACCAGTGCATGTAAAAAATGAAAGAATGAACGCTCGATTTCATTATCAATGTGCACGGGAACCTTGGAAGTGATAATCTAAGCTTTTAGTAAGTGATGTTTATGGTAATGATCTCGTATCACCTATTATTAAAGATTATTTAAGATAATATTCACATCAAAGAATAGTTATTCTACATTGCACATAAGCCTAAATGAGCCGTCGACGATTGGCGGGATTTGTAACAACTAAGCCTAATTCAAGAGAATGACTACTGGTAGAAAGTTCATCATAATTAATAGTTGAAAGAGAGGTGGGGTGTTTTGACGAGGGGTAAAAACATTAACCCCACCTCTCTATCTTTAGTAAAGAGTGGATAAGTGAGGGAGTCAAAGGACGACCACAACGATAAGCAATTTCCCGGCCAGTTCCATGCACCCAAGTCACTTCTGCACTTTCCCATAGGGAAGGCAGGGTAGAAGTGATAAAGATGTACTTGGAGAGGATTAGGCTATTACACCCTAGTCTTTATAAGCCATTTGAGGAGGCCCGCACAAGCAATGGGTCTCTAAACCATTAGGGCATGAGATTTGCCATCGGGCCAAGACCGACCAGGCTCATTGCCTCTCTGACCTAGAGTAGTGTGAGAAGGAAGCCTCGATCCTGGGCACTTATTAGTTCCAAAGCTATAGGGTGCCACGGATACCTAGAGAGCTCGATGGGAAGCGACACACATAAAGTCTCTATAAGAACCCCACTTGAGTGTGAAAGGGGTGGAGGGATATACTTCATGGAATAAGAGAGTGTAGGGTCACTTGAAGGGAGAAGAATTCGAGCTGACCAGCTTCCCTAAAAAATAGTCCTAATATAGTAGGAAACAGAGTTGGCCCTAGAGACAACTGGAGGGAGTGCCTGGAGTTGGAGTCGAGGCTTATAAGACATAGTCGAGCAAATCAAGCCATGTCTTAGCCGCCCAACAACTAGTTTTTGAAGCAATAAACATTAAAATTGGTGAAATACAAACCAGGAGTGAAACAAATAAAGTTAACCGAATGCTTGAGAAAACACCGAGCTAGAACCAAACAATAGATTGGGTTACCGAAGCTAGACATGTAATGCTGAAGTGGGGTATTGAAATGTTATGTTGAATTATGGTGTTGATGTGGTGTTGAACCGTAGTAATGTGCTAGAATCAGGTTGGTCTATATTGTGCTAAAACTGAGTATTGTTTGCTATGAGCTAATATGTTTCTAGTCTAAACCAAAATGCAACTACAGCCAACTGAAGCAAAAACTGAAGGAAGTTAGCTGTAAGGCCGAAATGTAGTGTAATATATGGTGCTGTAAATGTTAATAAGTGAAAACTAAAGCAGAATAGATACAAACTAAGGTGTGAGGAAAACTTAAGCTAAGGCACAAACTGCACATAACAGCAAACTTGCATCGAAGATAAGGAAGACAGAAGGTTAAATCTCATTTCAAGTAGAGACGTGTTGTAACAAGGGAACACATGCATGTAGACAAGCAATAACTACTCAAATAATGACTAGAATATATAGGAGTTAAAATTGCAAAGGACGGTAGCATTCAGGAAAGTGCATCATTTATGGATCAATTATTCCATAGTGAAATCAAAGAAAATGCAGACAAACGTTGCATAAACGAGGCTGAAGTTGCTACCTTGAATCAAGCGTGGCTAAAGTTGTGTGTAGAACTAACCTAATAAGAACAGATGCAAACAAGGTCGCAAGTTGACAAAACACAACAAGCAAGATCCAAACATGAATACTCTTAAAATATAAATCAAAAGAAAGTGATATAGTGATGTGATGAACTTAAACGTGTTGGTTTGAATTGAAGCGGTTAGCGGCTAAAATTGGATGATTAATCAAACCGACTTTCTTTGGTGAGATGGACCGAGATGAGGAAGTAATAAAGGAAATTACCATTGAAGTGTACAACAAGATAATGAGGTGAAATATTTTCTATGACATTATGGAATAATAGCTAGGACATTAGGACGGAAAACTAGCTGAAGTATTTATATATGTGTTGTCAAAGACCCGTTGATTTCTCAGTCCATAAGCACCAAGTAGTAAAGCTATGTATAATGCCAAAAAGCCATCTATATGTTGGAAGGTAAGCCAAAAATTTATCTAGTATTCAAAAGGTATTAGAATGGTTTGACTCAAGGGAAGTCCAAAAAGAAGAATTATCCTACGATTGATAAAATGGGCGTATTAACATTCATAATACACGTGATTAGTAGTTTCTAATATAAATTACAGAAATTGCACATATTACTAGTTATATTTTTTGATATTTTGTTTTTTTAGCATTTGAATCGTATTTAATTTCTCATGTAGCATTATCCACATATGTATCTTAGCTTTAGGAGGTGCATGAAACTTCCAATAGTATTTAAAATAAGTGAATTGGACTTCAGAGAAATTTATAATTTTGTACATTGGTTTTGACGTGTATCTTTTCTTTTTGTTCAACCTCTATTCAAAATATCATGTTGGTTACCAGTAATTATATGTTCAATTCTTGTGACGTCTAATTGAAATTTCCAAAATCTAGTGCCTAGTAGATCTTTATTGAATTTTATGTTACATTAAATTCTTTAAGGTTAAAGAGATTAATAATAAGATCATTTTTATGATTATATAATTGGATAAAACTGAAAATTCATGTTTCAAGGCAATATTCTACAACCAAGGGTTATGCCAGAAGGATGTTTTATCGCCTCATTGTAGAACTAAATTAAGGCCTAGCTTGAAAATATGAAAAAGTTAACAATGTATTTCCAAAAGAAGGATGTATGATACATTCTTTTAATTTTCCAAATCAATCACAAATTTTCAATTCACGACCATCTACCTTCAACCAACACTCCTCTAAGCCTCCATGGACTGAGCCTCACTGTTACCCTTTTTTGCTTTTAAATTTTCTAGCACCATCATCACCGCTAACATTAAATATCACCAAACCCAACCATAGTACCTCATTTTGCTAGATTATGACGTCACTGCATCATGCCACCTATCCTTTGCCTCTATCAGTGCCTTTATTTACCAAAATCAGCACCTCTATTGCTAAAAAAAATATTATAGAAAAATGCTAAATTAAACAAGCATTACATGAATACAATGCTATATTCATTTTATAGTTTATAAAATGCAAAAATACACGAACATTAGATGAATTGTTAGCACCAAAATTGGTCACTACCACCCTTGAACAGAGTTGTGTAGGGAGATTAGCGAAGAAAGTAAATTGAAACAGAGAGATGATACACTTAAATGCTAAATCAACAGAAAATGGAACACCAGGTTTATAGTGGTTCAGCGTAATTGCCTATGTCCACTTTGAATATGATATTTATTACTTTACTGATCAGTTGAGTATAGATACAATCCGTAAAAAAACAATTTGAATGCAAGTTTGAACAAAAAAGAAATGAGTATAAAAAATGGAAGAGTATCCCTGGAATTCCCCAAAAAAAGGTCCTTTCAACTGTACCCCTCCCCCTCTATTTATAGACGAAGATAGGCTAGTCCCCCTATGCAGGTGCATAACCAAGATACTTCGGCCCACAGTAGGCAATTCGTGTTCACCAACCCGAGCGTTCCGAGCCACCAATACCGAACAATGGTTGCCTACCCACCTTGGCCGACCTTGGGTTTTCTCATTAGTGACTCGAATTTTTTCCTCACATAACTTGAGGGAAGTGGTGGTATGAGTGAAGCAAAGGAATGCCGGTCGCGTCACTTCTGACCTAACTACCATGGTCGACCAACTTCTACACCATCTACCTTGACCGATCCAACAAGGTCGAACCAACATAGTCGAGCCATTCATGCGGAACCCTCCGTGGCCGACCCACTAAATACCAAGCCAGATGAATCAATTCCTCTGAGTCTGATCCACTAAGTGTCGAGCCATCTTTGCAGAGCGATCTCTCCTTGGATGTCTTGACTAACCCGCTCAGACCAACCTAGGCAGGCCGAACGTCCACCACCGAACCACATATACAGGCCGACCTAATCAATTCATATTAAGCCTCACACTTCCAGTCCTGTCGTGACTTGAGTTTTCTGATCACATCATCTGTAGCTATCGCTTTGTAGCCGGGTCACATGGTCGGGTAACATTTGCCCCCCAAAGTGTGTCGTGTGAATAAACATGACGCGCTTTGAATTAGCAATCAGTTCTTGTTTTCAAAAGCTAGCTCATCCAAAAAGATAATCGTCTATCATTTAGATAATGTTATTAAGTTTTCAAAAGCTGAATGTATATGATCTCACGAAGGCTGAATTACGGCGGACTTTCCTAACATTATGTGCACTTACACACACACACACACACACATATATATATCCTTTTTTTACTTTCTTATTTTTATTGTGGATCGTTCGACATATGAACGCCAAACCACTCGTTTGGTCTACCCAGTGTCATTCGGCATATTGACTCACCGAACCACCAAAGCGTTTTGACCGGTTCCACAGGAGAAGGCCTGTTCACCTTCCCTTCTTCACATATAAAAGCCCTACACCCCAACTTTCTCTTCTCACTTCTATTTTCCTTTACAAGCCCCTAAACTTTATTTCCCCTCAAGCCTTGCTCATCATTCCATCCTTCTTTCTCTCAAATCCAAGCCGTCCACTTTGTAACTCCAGCTGCCATCAAACCTAAACAAATCTCGACCTGAACCCAACAGTTTGCATAAGCACTAAATTTTGCATATATGTATGAATCTATCACTCTATTTATCTCCCTAAGTTTGGAGTCACATGGGTTTTTGAATAGTAGTTAGTAGGAATCGACGAAGAGAGGGACGAATTCAGTATAGGAGTGTGTCTTAGGCTAGTAATTTGGTTCGGTCTTAATGGAACAAGGGCAAGTTATCAGGAGAAACAGTTATAGCCTTAACTTCAAAGTCATGGATATGGAGGAGAAGTAAGCTCGGTGATTAATAGGAATTAGTTTATAGGTCGTAGGATCTTGCTAGTCGTACAACCGAGGGAGAACGATTGATATCTTAATGTAGTAGTGTTGAGTTATTAGGAGTTTAGTAATAGAGTAGGTCGAAACTCTTGAAAGGGAGTGGCTCGGCATATGCTATGCTAAGGCCGTTCGGCGACTTAAAAGTGAGTGGGTCTGTATTCTGTGAGTTGGTGGGTCGGTTGCTTATGTTTAAAGTGTCAGTCGGTATAGATGGCTTTAGGAGTTAGGGATAGTGGCTCGGTATAGTTTGAGGGAGTTGGTTCGATGGTGAGAGAGAGAGAGAGGAGAGTGGAAGGTTCGGTCATCCTATAGGGCAGTGGGTAAGCATTGACAACCAAGACTATTCTAACTCAAAGGTAACATACATTTGGATAACTCACTTCCCCAACCAAGCACAGCATAATGGACAATGGCAAGTAGTAAAGCATACTAGCCCAAAGACCTAATTTGAACTAACTACCCCATAGCTTGAATAATCCTAAATGCAAATTTAACCCATCAAATGCGAATAATTGCCTTCACATTCTATGATGCCAATGTTTGATTTCAAGACTTCTACTGCAAATCACATGATAAATTGCCGGAGACGGTCAGCGATGACGATCTCCAAGGGGGCAATTTAAAATTCTATCATGCCACACTTTCCTTTAAAACTTTAGTTTCTCTGCACTCATGTTTGAGTTGTCGCACTAGTTCACACTCAACACAGGGAAATACACTATAATTATATCTGATATCGATTGTCTTTCAGTTATAGTTTAAACTGGTATCTATCCACACTAAATGCTCGTTGAAGATGTCCAAAAAGTCAAGCTCCGCTACTATTTCTGATAAGCCTGAGCTAGGTTCTCGGCAGGAGGCAGTGGGAACCTCGAATCCACCGTCAACCTCCACACCTGGCATTCTGGATCCACCTGTCGTAGTTATAGGCCCGGCTCCTGATGCCATAGACGGAGATGTTATTCTAGATAACCAAATTGATTCACAAGCCTCAAAAATTGGCGAAGCCGCTCTTCGTCGGTTGTGCTCAATTCATGGAATCCCCTTTGATGACGTTTTGGTTCCATGAGGGCAAGATAGGCCTTACCTGCCCCCAGTTGGATATACTACGTGCAACAAGTTTATGTGCTAGGTCGGGGGTGTGCCACCCTTCAATTCATTCCTTCGTGAAGTGTTGCAGTACATTGGGATTGCTTCGGCACAGCTACACCCTAATAGTCATGCATTTATTCACGGAAACTATATCCTCTTTATAACCACCAAATTTAGACTCCCTACTCCTGAGTATATTAGTTATATTTACCGCTTCAGGAGACGTTCCGACAATCCATCCTTCATATTTCTCGAGCCACATTCCAAATGTCAAATCCCGACAGACGCGTGGAGTAAAATTTTCCAATATAAGCAAGAGTGGTTTTGCGTACGCTGCCCCTGGTTTTGCGAGAAGATGGCTGGAAGGGAGTAAGTTTCATTTTTAGACTAATATTTGTCTAAGGCTCGAAGTGTATCCTTTCTGAACTTCTTTCGACTCTTATAGGTATCCACCCATGATCTGAAGGCGCTGGGTATTCTGAGGCGTCGAGGCCATTCAAGCTATTCCCGTGAGATACGGGGACATTAAATTTGTTATTTCCAATGAACTGCTTTTGAAGTTTGGATTACTGGAGGAGGACCGTCGAACTAGCCTTCCAATTGGGGCCATTACAACCGGATCCACTATGGAAAAAGACAAAGAGCATGCCGGACCTTTCTAGGGTTAGTCTATAAAAATGCCAAGGAAACGACCAAGGCAGTTAGTCGCTTAGAGGCCACTCACAAGAAATAAATTGATGAGGCGGTCCAATGCAGGGGTGCTCAAGCTTTAGAGAAAGACTCTATCTAGAAAGAAAAAGGTACCCTCGCTCGACAAGTTAAAGAGCTGGAGGAGCCTGCTCTCTAAATAGAAAGGAGAGAAAATTGCTGTGTAGGAAGAGTCACAATGATATTACGATGAAATTGCACGATACGACTTCTAAAGAAGAAGCTCGATGAGGAGCTTTCGAAGGTTGAAACATTGAAGGAGGCAGCTCACGAGGAGGGTAAGAAGATAGTGCTTACAGAAATCGACTCTCGTCTTGAGGCAGCCATTGAGGTCGGTAAAGAAGAAATTAAGTGCGTATTTGATTTGCTCATTGTCAAATACAATACACGAGTTCTCGTGCACGGTGATCTATCTTTTCTAGGCGATGGTTACCTCAAGTTATTGGCTGAAGCCTGGGACACTTTGATAAAAATTAAAAGAGTTGAGTTGGGCGTCGAAGAAGTTGATGAAGAACTCTTGTGATGGAAGTGCTTTGAGGAAATGAGCCCTAGAATTATCTACAGCAAAAGCCCTCTTTGGAAGAGACTCCTCGTCAACAAAGGGAAAGAAAGATATTGTTGGCCCGTCTGGCACTGAGTCTCCTGTCCCTCCTCCCGCTCAGCCGACCGATAGCTCGTCACTTGAGGCTCCCGAGCAGCATGTTGGTTATGACCCAAAGAAGCCCAGGCTTTTTTGTTCACATCCTATCCCTTATTCTATAGGGTGATACTGCAAAGACAGCTGAGAGTCAACTGGAAGTCAGTATGTAGCTTTTCCTTCTGGAGTTCAGGAAACCATTGCTTTTGGTGAGTAATGGATATATTCTAAAATTTGTCTTTTATGACTTCATGTAGGCCATTCTGATCCGGAACCAATTCCAAGGAGCGATGTCACCACAGAGCGGGAAGAGAAAGTGGTTGAGGCATTTCACACTGGGGATACTCCTAGACCCGATGCTCAAGCGATTGGGGTGCTAGATGAGGACAAACTGACAATCCCTCGCCTGAAGATTGATATGACGAGGTCGAAATCATAGGCACTTTCGAACATACTTCGAAGCTTAGCATGAAGGAGAAAATTAAGGAAGAGGAGAAAAAGAAAACCGAAGTTAAGATAGAACCTCAGGTGGTGGAACTTGATAACCCTCTAAATAGGCCCATGAAGGTCATCCTCCCTGGTGGAACCATACCTTTGGAGGTCCCTCTTCCTTCCTCGGATACCTTCTCACTAGGAAGCAAGGGGTCTAGAAGAAAACGTTTTGCTGAGGAGTCTTCGGAGAAGCTAAAGTAGGAGAAAAAGTCAAAAAGGTAGCTATCATTTAGTCATACCTCGGTCAGCTTAAATAAACCTAAATCATGTAGTTGTTTCTTTTCTTTTTTATAGTCGTCGTAGATGGACTTTTGCACCGGACTTCAGAGAATTTGTAATGGAACTTAATCTTTGATTAGTAAATAAAATTTTGTTTCTTTGTTTTCCATGATTTTCATTGTTTAGCTTATCGTCTGACTTGTAATTGAAATCAGAGTTTTGTGGGTCATGTAAGCGCCATTATGCTTTCACATGACTAAGAGATTTTTGAATTCTTTATACTCTAGTCCACACTCCGAGAACTCAGAGTACTCTAGTCCGTGCTCCAAGGATTTAGAGATTTTCAAACCGTTTATACTCCAGTCTGCACTCCGGGGACTCAGAGTACTCTAGTCTGCGCTCTGTGGACTTGGAGATTTTTGAATCATTTGTACTCTAGTCCACATTCTTGGCACTCAGAGTACTCTAGTCCGCGCCCTAGGGACTTAAAGATTTTTAAATCGTTTATACTCTAGTCCACACTCCGCGGACTCAAAGTACTCCAGTCCGCGCTTCGGGGACTTAGAGATTTTTGAATCGTTTATACTTTAGTCCGCACTCCGGGGAGTTAGAGCACTCCAGTCCAAGCGCCGAGGACTTAGATATTTTTGAATCATTTATATTTTAGTCCGCGCTTCGGAAACTCAGAGTACTCTAGTCCGCGCTCCGAAGACTTAGAGATTTTTGAATCATTTATACTGTAGTCCGCACTTTGTGGACTCAGAGTACTCCAGTCCACGCTCGGGGACTTAGAGATTTTTGAATTGTTTATATTCTAGTCCGCACTCTGGGGACTCGGAGTACTCCAGTCCGCACTCCGGGGACTCGGAGATTTTTGAATCTTTTTAGCCGATCGACTCTTAATTTTGTGTGTATGTTCATACGCCAGATAGATTAATGTAGTTTTATTTTGCCACGAAATTACAAAATACAAAACACTAATAGTTCATAGGAAACAACTTCAAGCCTTTATTGATTGTAGAAAACAATGACAAACTTAATTCTCTTATTACATGCCGAAAACTGAGAACAACAACGAAAAAACATTTACTGAAACAATTGCCATAAAAATGCAAAAGAAATGGACTAAGTGTAATAACGACGCAAATGCTCGCTATTCCATGCTCTGGGGAATGTCATGCCATCAATAGTCGCTAGCCTGAAGGTTCCTTCTCCAAGCTTCCATTCGATGACATAAGGACCTTCCCATACGGGATTCATATACGTTAGGACAGGAAAAACACGCTTCAAAACTAAATTACCCACATCGAAGGTTCTCGGCCGAACTTTTTCATTATAATATTGAGCAATTCGATGGCGATATGCGGCCACCCTTAAATCAGCTTCTTCGTGTTTCTCATCGACAAAGTCCAACGATTCCAGTAAAAGATCTTGATTCGTTCTAGGGTCATAATGCGTCACCCGATGAGAGGGAACTTCAAGTTCAATGGGTATAACAGCTTTAGTGCCGCGTGACAAGGTGAATAGAGTATGGCTAGTCGCGGACTTGTGGGTCGTTCTATAGGCCTAGAGTGTTGTTGGAAGCACATCCACCCACTTGCCTTTAGCCTTCTTCAAACGTTTTTTAAGATGGACTTGATTATCTTATTTACGGCTTCAACTTGCCCATTTGCTTCGGGATAAGCGACTGCAGCAAATCCTTTCTCAATGCAATATTTTTGGCAGAGCTCTTTGAACTCTCTACTTTCAAATTGAGTTACGTTGTCAGTAATGATAGTTCATGGAAGGCCAAAGCGGCATATAATGTTTCACACAAAAAAATAATGACCTTCTTGGTGGTGTTCATGGCTAAGGCTCCGCTTTTGCCCACCTAGTGAAGTAATCGGCTACGACAATTGCGTATTTCGACCACCTTTGGAGATTGGCAAAGAGATGATTATATCGATCCCCCATATTGTGAATGGCCATGGACTTACCATTTGTGTGAGTTATGTCGGTGGTACTCTTGGCAATTTTGCTTTCTTTTGGCACCTATCGCACTTCCTTACATAGTCTGCGGCATCCCGATTCACAGTTGGCCAATAGTATCCATAGCGAAGGATCATTTTAGCTAACGTCATCCCCCAGTATAGTCGCTGCATTCTCCTTCATGAACTTCCCTCAAGACTCGCTTTATTTTGTCGTGGGCGATGCACCTAAATAAGGGAACTGAGAATCCCTTCTGATACATTATTCCATCTTGCATTATATATCGCTAGGCCTTGTGAACAGCTTGTTGCCTCTCGTTCTTTCTCTCGGGCAACGTTCCATGTGGAAGGTATTTTTTGAACGGGGTCATCTACAACTCCCTTTCTGTTTCCATCCCTAATAAAAAATCTACTTCCATTTCATTTATACTCGGAGCATTTAAGGTTTCGAAGGGAACCAAGCCCATCTTTTATGCATCATTAGTACTTGCGAATTTCGCTAATGAATTGGCTTTCCCATTTTGCTCACACGGGATATGCGAAATATCGTAATACTCAAGGTCCGCCAACAGTTCTGGAACTCGAGCGAGGTATGGAGCAAGCCTTTGCCCGATAGTTTCCCCATACTTGGTATACCACCAACTATGAATCACAAAAGATTTCAATCGATTTAACTTCAAGTTCTTTGGTAAGTTTCAAGCCTGCAACCAACGCTTTATATTCAGTCTCATTGTTCGTAGCGGGGAAACCAAATTTCAAATTATAACAAATCAAACGGTTTTCGAGAGTTACAAGAATAACACCAGCCCCAGAACATTGGTCGTTGGATGCTCCATCTGTATATAGCTTCCATCGAACAGCGAGAATTACATCGCTACCACTTGGCTCGTCTGATATGGTGAACTCTGCAATGAAGTCTGTTAGCGCTTGTCATTGGATTACCCTCCGTGGAAGGTAAGTGATATCAATCTGACTCAACTCAATGTTCCATTTAAGTAGCCTTCCAGCGGTTTATGGTCGTTGAAGCACCTGCCGTAGAGGTTGATCAGTACAAACACTGATCGGGTGTGCCTGAAAATACGGACAGAGCTTGCATGATGCGATCACCAAGCAGTACGCTAGCTTCTCAATCTTAGGGTAGTTTCTCTCTGCCCTCGTTAAATGCTTACTAACATAGTATAATGGCTTTTGAATTCCGTCCTCTTAACGAATCAATGCTGCACTGATGGCATGCTGAGATACGGCCTAGTAAACATACAACTCCTCATAGTCCACAGGTTTTAACAGAACAAGGGGCCTCTCTAAGTGTCTCACCAGAGCTCGGAACGCATCCTCACAGTACGACATCCATTCAAAATTTCTCTTCCTTTCCTTATCACATCGAAGAAAGGAATACACTTGTCAGTCGCTTTAGATATGAATCGACTCCACACGGTGACTTTTTCATTCAGGCTTTGTACTTGATTTATAGTTATGGGTGCTTCTATGTCTCGGAAATAGCCTGAATCTTTTCTAGATTGGATTTGATTCCCCGCGCATTGACAATAAAACCTAAAAACCTTCCCAACGTAACACCAAAGGAACATTTTAATGGATTGATTTTCATTTCGTAATATCTGAGTATTTCAAACATCTCCTCTAAGTCTCGAATGTGGTCATTTGACTGTCGTGACTTCACGAGCATATTATCCACATAGACTTCCATTGTTCTACCAATCTGGTCTTTAAACATCTGATTCACAACCCTAATAAGTTGCTCCTGCATTCTTTAACCCGAAAGGCATTACAATATAATAGTACAGCCCAACACCTATGACGAAACTGGTGGGCTCCTGATCTGAAATGTGCATTGGGATCTGATTGTATCCTGAATACACATCCATGAATGACAATAATTCATATCCTAGTGTCGAGTCGACCAGCTGATCAATTATGGGAAACGAAAAACTATCCTTAGGGCATGCCTTGTTCAGGTCTGATTAATCAACATAGGTCCTCCACATCCCGTTTGCCTTCCTCACCAGTACGGGATTATATACCCATTTAGGATAGAGAGTGTCGCGGATGAACCCTTTGGCTTTAAGTTTATCCACTTCCTCTCTGAGAGCAGCAGACCTCTCTAAGTCCATGCCTCTCCTCTTTTGTTTCACTGGCACATACTTTGGGTCAATGTTAACTATATGACTTACGATGGTGGGGCAAATCCTACACATATCAAAGTGGATCAAAGCGAAAACATACAGATTCGCTCGGAGGAAATTGGTAAGATCCTCAATCATCGAGGAGTTGAGTTGTGATCCAATATTAAGCACACATGATGGGTCATCATGACTGACTGGAATGCCAATCGTCAGTTCAGCCGATGCTGCTTTAGCCTCCTTAGGTTCTTCATCATCATCTCTTGAATCTATGTCTTTATAGATCCGACCTTGTTGCCCGAGCCAAGGCTCGAGCATTACTTGTCAATTTTCAACAACACGGATGCGGACAGAGTTGTCCACACCCTTTTCCTTCTCTTTTCGCTAGGCCTCTCTCAGCTCAGCCACATAACATGCACGACCAGTCGCTTGATCGCCATGCACTACACCAGCTCCTCTATCCATTGGAAATTTTAAGGTTAAACACCATGGGCCAAAGCTTCCCTAAACTTTGCCAGGGCCGGTCGGTCCAAAAAAACATTATACGAGGAATCAACATCCAAAATAATGAATAGTAGGATCCGTACTCTCCTACGTTCACCTTCTCCCAACTCAATTGGAAATTCAATAAAACCTATCACATCAGCGGCTGCACCATTAAAGCCGTGAATGTAGGCTTTAGATGGTTTCAGATCCATCGCTCTTCGTTTGGTCATACGCCTTTTTGAAGATAATATTAACAGAACTCCTATAATCATTCAGTATCTTTCTCACAAACACCAGCCCAATCATAGCTAAGATGACCATCGGATCAATGGTAGGTGCCACCGCCTGATCGACATCCCTACTCCTGAATACTATATCATCCATCATCGCTCGCTGCTGTTTCGTTGGGGTCCCAACTTCTATGTTCGAGCAGCATTTGAAATCCGCATGCTTTAGGGCATTAGCATAGCGTTCCATTTCTTACGTACTCTTGTCTGCCGCGTGAGGCTCACCGACTATCGTGTTTATGATTAGCCAACCTACGGTCCGAGCGGGTTCTTTAGGTCGATGTAGAGCCTGCCCGTGATTGGGGTCGAATGTCCCATGTCTGCCTTCTTGCGGATTCTTAACAAATTGTTGTAACTTCTTTTGCCGAATCAGTTTTTCTATAGCATCATGGAGGTGTCTACATTCCTCGGTATTGTGCCCGTAGGTTTCGTGAAACCAGTTGTACTTTCCAGTCTTTTTTTTGTTCCTCAGTGGAATCCTTTGGGTGTGGCTTCCAGTATTGGAATGTATTACAAGTTGATAAATAAATTTTCTCCAAAGAGCTGTTCAGAGGAGTATATTCGCCATAGGTTGGGATTCTTGGTTTCCACTTTCCGGCTTCCCTCCTTCTTCCGAAATTTCCTCCTCCGGATCCTTTAGACTGCTCCGACTTATTCTAAACATTGACCTGGACCTTGCCAGAGTTATCGCCAGATTGCTTTACCGAAATTTTGCTTTGCACGGCTTCCTTACTGCGCCCTAGCACACTGCTTCACCTTGTCCCCCTGGCCTCTTCCCTTCTCATTTGAATAAAAGCGTTCCAGGGTAGTCGGAGGTTTTCCTGCCGACCAATCACCAAATTCTGAATTCGGATCTACTCCTCGCATCACGGCCATAAGAATAACATAGTCATTTGGATTGCTAACTTCGGTATCAACAACGTAAAATCTTTGCAAATAATCCTTTAACGACTCCCTTGGAGCCTAGATCACACAGAATAGAGACATCACGTCCTTTGGGCGAGTGGCATGGATCCTAAACTGCTCCACAAATTTCACCGCTGACTCATTAAACCTGGAGATCGATCGCGGGGGAAGTCTAGTGAACCACATGGTAGCGATCCCGAACAATTTTTGGGAAGCATCTGCGTTTGGTCGCATCATTGGCCCGTGCCGAATCCATCATCCACTCATATCTCATTATATGCTGTCAGGTATTAGTTTTCCCTTCATTAGCTTGAGTAGTAGGCATATTGAGCCTCTGGGGGCACTCAGCCTTTAGGATAGCATCTGTGAACGGAGTGTGGCTCCTAGATGCGCCCTAATCATCATTTGACAAGCCCCGATTCTCCCTCATAAGTTGTTTGACCATAGCTGATAAATCTGGAGTTTGGATGGAAGGTGGCAGATCGGAATCCATCATGCGTGATCGCTCCGGCTGGTGCCTCTTTGGTAGGCGATCTCCCAAGTGCACGTCCCGAGGACCCGCTTCGCTACGATCCTGGCGAGGCGGTGGACCAGCTTCCACTTGTGCTCCAGATCCTAATTTTCCCACTCGAGTTTGGGCGTGATTTCCTAGGTTCAGGTGATCATGGTTCCAGGTAGGGAACCTGGACCATTTCTGTTGGATTTCTCTGCTGCAGTCATTTATGCCAGTTCAATAGTACGGCGTCTATGCTTGGGTTGTTCATCTGACAAAGCGGATCTGTCAGATGATGAGTAGGAAGCGGGGCATCCCCTAGCGTTCTGACGCTATTGCTGAGCAAACTGGGTCATGAGGTTGGCGTTTGCTTGAATATGCTCATTAAGCTGTCTCCTATTTTCCACGAGTTCTCTCATCGGCTCATTAAACTCCACCCTTGTGACAACTTCTGATTGGTTTAGGGCGGTGGCGGTTCCTACTGCTAGATTAGCTCGCTGATTACTGGTTCCTACTTGCTAGACGCTAGCGGTCTCATTGACATCCGCATTGTGGGAGGCTGCTCTTGTACGTGGTCTTCTTATCTTAGAATTATCCATCGGTACTCTAAATAGAATCTATGAACTCTTGAGAATGAACTTGGATCTCCTTCGGGGGAATTCTTCAATCCAGTAGCGACAAAGTAGATCCTAACAGCCTTAGATTACATGATCAGCACCAAAATTGGTCACTAAAATCCTTGAACAGAGTTGTATTGAGAGATTAATTAAGAAAGTAAATTGAAACAGAGATATGACACAATTAAATGCTAAATCAACAAAAAAGGAACACTAGGTTTATAGTGGTTTGGCGTAATTGCCTACGTCCACTTTGAATATGATCTTTATTACTTTACTGATAAGTTGAGTACAAAGGTCCTTTCAGCTGTACCCCTGCCCCTCTATTTATAGACAAAAATAGGCTAGTCCTCCTATGTAGGCCCATAACCAAGATACTTCGACCCATGGTAGGCAATTCGTGTTCACTGACCGGAGCGTTCCGAGCCACCAATGTCGAACAATAGTTGCCAACCCACCTTGGCCGACTTCGAGTAGTGCCTCGAAGTTTGTCCTCACATAACTCGAGGGAAGTGGTGGTATGAGTCGAAGCAAAGGAATGTCGGTCGCATCACTTCTGACCTAACTACCATAGCCGACCCACTTCTACACCATCTACCTTGACCGATCAAACAAGGCCGAACCAACGTAGCCGAGCCATTCATGCCGAACCCTCTGAGGCCGACCCACTAAAACCGAGCCAGATGAATCAATATCTCTGAGGTCGATCCACCAAGTGCACGAGCCATCCTTGCCAAACGATCTCTCCTTGGATATCTTGACCGACCCTCTCAGACTGACCTAGGCAGGCCAAACGTCCACCACCGAACCACATATAAATGTCGACCTAATCAAGTCATATTGAGCGTCGCACTTCCATTCCTGTCGTAACTTGAGTTTTCTAATCACAACATCTGCAACTATCGCCCCGTAGTGGGGTCACGTGGTTGGATAACATGAACAAAATATACGTTCATCTTCTAGTTAAAAATGCTAAATTAATATAGCGTTTTGTGAGTATAATACTATACTATAATAAAAAAATTGCTAAATCAAACCATCATTATAGGTGCATAATGCTATATTCATTTTTACATATATAAACACTGCTTGTTGTATTTAAATTTTTTGAAAAGAACCTTACCACCACTGTCTCCACCTCGTC
Organism: Allium cepa; assembly: GCA_030765085.1. Classification (NCBI taxonomy): domain Eukaryota; kingdom Viridiplantae; phylum Streptophyta; class Magnoliopsida; order Asparagales; family Amaryllidaceae; genus Allium; species Allium cepa. Next base: position 343,970,261 of record CM060939.1, on the reverse strand, counting down.
CATCATTAGCGTTGAACTATCGATAGACAACGCTATAATACAACAATATGTCATCTTCATCACTTAATCTTTTTCTTTTTCAAATATGTGAAAATTTTGAACCCTAAAGCTATTCAACACACTAATCACTGTTATTCCTATATTTAACCCCACCCCTCCAAATAACCATTTCCACTCCCGCTAATGATGCCTCTATCTTTCATTAGCAATGACATGCAACCATCGGTGGAATCATGAACTAAGTTAACCTCGATTTCGCGTAGAAGTCCTGGTTTGGTGATTAAAATTTTCCAAAGGTTTGTCCTTCAAACTAAAAGAAAAATGTCATTCTTGGAGCCAACTTTTCGTAAACTTTATCATGTACCTATTTCCTACTCTTAGCTTAATATTTTTGCTCATGTCGTTGTTTAAAAATGAACTAGATTTATATCTCCATTTATGAAACAACAAAAATAACATCTCTGCTTTTAAAATTTTGAATTCACTGTTGAGAATTGTGCTCAAACAAATTTTTAGTATTTTCTATCATTATTACAACTAGTGTTTATTGAATATCTAATGCACCTTAATTAGATGTACCTATGTTTGCCACTCTAATTTCAAAAAGAACCGAGTTAAACGTTGTATAAATATTGTGATTTCAAATATTTGAATAGCAAATATTCATAGCTCCAATGTTCCCTGTATAAGATCAAAAAATTAATATAACAAAACAAATATTTTCAAAATTTATTTTCATTTACAATCCAAATATTTGCGATCTAAATATTTGGATTCACGTTTCTAGAAAGAAAATTAGTAGTGTAAACAATTTAATGTAAACTTTTTTCGACGCAAATGAATGGGATTAAAATATTATTTTCGAAAATCAACGGTTTTAATAAATTTTCAACTATGACGATTAGATTGTTTTTACCATTCATTTAATTTTACCATGGAAAATAAGGTTATTTTCAATTTGAACCAATATTAAAACTATTAACTCATAAATTTCACTTTAAAAACTAATTACATCCTTAGATCACTTTATAATGAACCCGATCAATGTTTGTATTGATGCAATCTCAAACAAAAGTATAAAAATTCAAGGAGTTAAACTTGTGTAATTTAAAGTCGCGGCAATGTAAAAAGGATAGTGAGATTACATTGGTGGTTTGAGATTGGACTAATACAAAAACATGAAATTCATTTATTTTCATTTATAATAAAATGTTAAATAGTCACAATTCTTACATAAATTCACTTCATCATTTCAATTAATATATTTTTGATAAAAAGAGTGATAACTTATTCAAGTAGAGCACTCCTTTTGATTTTCCAAATCCAATAAACCTGTAATTCTCAGTCTACTCAAATGAGTATCCTAGAGTTTAAGGGTAAAACATAAACTTCGATTAAGACATAAACCTGGTACGAATATTATTAGGATCAATTGTTTATAATATAACTGGAACATAAGGGGATGATTTCCCCCTCACTATTATACTTATATTTTATACAAGTAAATTATTTTTATAATTATGCCATGGTCTCAAGTTTAATTATAGACCTTTGTGTCATAACTACCCGAGTAAAATTACACATTTATACAATGTTAGTGTTCAAGATCCCTACCTACACTTTTCACAAGTTATTTATCTCAAGGTTGCTTGGCTTTCACCTCTGTACAAATACACTTATGACTAATACTATCATTTGCCTAGGTATTTAAACACTCATAACCATGTTTATCTCTTACGAAGGTTAATATCATTCACCTAGTTATAGTATTGGCATGTCAAGGTACTTACTCTTGCACTGGTTACTACCTTTCAACTAAGTGTATTCATACATCTTTTCACAACTCTCATGACGGTTATTATCATTGATCTAGGTGTTTTTCCATTAACTTTCATCTACCTTAGTGTTTACCATAACATTAACTATCTTGGTAAATTGCTCTTATGAGATTACCATCATTCCCCTTGTTACTTACCCTTGTATCTTTGGTAGATTACTCTCACAAAGGTTACTATAATTCACTTTGTTGCGTACCAGTATTGCATCTGTAAATTGTCCTCGTGAAGCTTACTATCATTTTCCTCCAAGATCTCAGTAAATTTCTTCCATTCGTTGACATAGGTGTTTACCTTTATTGCCTTGGTAAATTGCACTCACATAGGTTACTATCTTTCACCTGTATGTTCGCCTATAATGTCTCATTTGCTAAAATAATTTTCTCTTACAAAGGTTACCAGACTTCACCATTGTGTTACCTTAGTGCTCACAAAGGTAGTTTACCCTCATGAAAGTTACTCTCATTCGCGTCAGCATTTACCTTAGTGCTTTACCATGTTCATGATAATTTATTCTCATGAAGGATACTGTAGTTCACCTTGTTATTTTTCATTTCCACATTCTACCTTTAGAACTTTGGTTAAATCATCACAAATACTCATGTTATTCTCATCTCAAGTCTTGTAAGCGCTTCCCAACCTAAAGCCAAATGCAAGTGACTTCATCTCATCATTTCTCGAGAATATGCTAAGAAAGACTGGAGTCCTTCTCTGGCTTTCCTATCAACTACTACTACCTACCAAATCTCTCATTCATAGTCTAGTTTTCTTGACATTTGTCATCCTAGGAATCAGCGGTTCTCAACTAAATCGTTGTGGTTTCAATCACACATTGCGGGTCATTTACCTAAGTTGCTTGCACATCCTTTGACCCTTCTAACTTATGGAGTTTGGTGTTTGGTAAATACTAGAAATTAATTTTTTTTACTTAATCATCTATTTCTGTTTATGTTGTACATATTTTTCCGTATTATGTACACTACATGTTACATGTCAAACTATCATAGGTTAATACAATTACCATGTGTGCTTAAACTTAGGGAAAACATGTAGGGGGAATATTTCCTTTCCCTATTTTAGTTACATAAAACTTATAATCAATACCTCTATTTAGGTAACACTCCCGCCTTATCTCAAGAGGTTTGATAGAAACCATTTTCTCTCTCTAAAATCATTCTAAATCATTATATAAAATGCTATAAAATTCATAAAATTCTTTTAACTCCAGAACAATTTGTTTTGGGAGAAAAGGTGGCACTTTTAACTTATTTCTTCCTTTCAAAAGTCATTATTCTCCTTTAAAAATCCTTATACATTCTTAAACATTCATATATCTCTATTTCTCATAGAAATCCATTTTAAAAAATTATAGCTCAATATTTTAATTTGATTTAACTATTTATAAGTTGAAAACAAAGGTTTTGTCGAACAATATCCTCTTTATTAGCCATTTAACCTAGTTATACACTCCTGCAACCTTTTAATGATGTTTTAGTTCACAAACTCATCACATAAAGCACTTGTGAATACCATTCATATGTAAACCAAATTATTTAAGCTTAAAATTTGCTTTAAGGTAATATTACTTGACTAAGCACAATGATGAAGGTTTCCTTGAGCTTCTCTAGCTCTTTCATTCCCAAATTTCTTTCTCTCCACTTATTCTAGACTTAATTTACACCGAAAATTATAGGGATTCCATTAATGTGTTTTAAAGCTTTTATTTTATTTTAAAGGAAACAAGAATGATGAGAATGACGAGGAGATGAAGTGGTATGTTATGTAACAGTATATAGGCTTTTGCCGTATAAAGGCCCGTTTAAGAGTAAATCCCTATGCACAAACACTTATTTATTTTATTTTCTTCTTAACAAACACAAATTAAATGTCTTACTTATAAATAGTTACTCTTAGCTTAGCTTTTAATATTCTAATCCATAAAAATTAACTACCACATCATCTTATTAACCTTATTATATCTTCGATGTAATTAGAACCATACAAATCATATATTGCTACATTTTACATATAATATTTGTTGGATTAGGTGCATTGTCTATGGGATTAAATGGAGAATTTCAAAGAAAAAATCTTTTTTATAATTTTTTATCACAAGATCTTATTTTGTGATTATATGGATAATAATGTTATTCTAAATCATACTGAATATTTATTACCAAAGATCTTAGGTTCGATCTCCGAGATGATAAAATGAGTAATCTGCTTAAATTAAGTATCACTTTTGTTATCAAATAAATATTTAATATTTGTTAATAAAACAGTTTTGGGTATAATTTCAATTTGGTTAATTTGTATGTTTAATTTTTATGCTTATTTGATATGATTTAATAATAATAGTTTACTATTAATTTAATCTTATATTTTGATTTTAATGGCATGTTAGTATTCACAATACAAATAATATAACTATATTAAGTGATGATCTAAATAAGGGTAAACATGATGAAGATATGTACATAATTAACCAATGTTATTTATGGTTAATAAATAGGTCTGAGGTCAGAAGTCGATTATGATATCATACGCACATGCATAAATATTTATACATATAACTACATTAATGTAAACTAATGTAATGGTTAATTTTTTTAATTCATCCATTAATTTTATTAACTAATATATATATATATATAATTATTTAAAATTCAAATATATATATAATAATTCATATATATATATATATTATTTTCGCTTATATATGTATAAACATATACATACATACATATATACTTAAAATATATAAATATAATTTAGATTTAATAATCCATATTTATGGATGTTTGTATTATTTATTTATAATTTAAATTCAAGTTTGATAATGTATTTATGTTTTCGAAGTCAAAAAAAAATTCAAGACAAGTATATTAATGAATAAATATATTTGAAGTTAATAATCTTTATACACACACACACACACGTATACTAATTATATACGTTTGATAATTTAAATTTTAAATGTTATTACATTTCGACTTTTCAAAATTAAAAAAACTATTTTTTTAAATAGTAAGTTGTCAGCATTTTTTTTCATAAATAAATTTTGTATGTAACACACGTACACACATATGTATGTATGTGTATATATATGTATGTATGTATTTAAAAAATTCCAAAGTAAGTGTTCAAAAAGTTTTCTAAAGTTTAAAATAATATTCTTTTTATTTTAAAACATATAAAATAAATTTTATATAATTTAAAATTTAAAGCATCTATTTTTGTGTGTGTGTGTGTAGATCCATGTATAAATTGTTTTTCAAGCGAAATAAATCATAAATATCTGTCTCCTTTCTCTCTAGCCTCAAAGACTAAGTCTCGACGACCCTTCCTTAATTGCTTTTCGCACCTCTTATTTGAACTTCCAAACTTCAAGCCAAATTGATTCAAACATTAAATCAATTATTTGATCAATTTAGTGGAAATTTAAGCCGGATCTTTAATTGAATCAACATATAACTTTTGTGCAATATTTTATTTAATTTTTAGGCTTCAAATAAATAATTAAATTACCATAAAAATTTAATACAACATTTATTTTAATTTTATTATTAATTTATAACATTTATAAATAGTTTTACATGAATCGAACCTAAAAATTAACTAAAGACATGGTTGTATTGACTCCTCACTGTGAATTCGATCTTCAGCCAATATTAAAATAATTTAGATCTTGAAGCCTATACATGCTTCGCTAAAGTACAATATCGAATAAAAATTCATTTTCTTATTTATTATTTCGGTAATGTTTGTGCCAAAAGTTGGCACAAACAACCAATAGATTATGTGTAGAATAATCGATAAAGAAATCAAAAATGAAACAAAGGAAACAAAAAGAAGACAAGCAAAAAACAACGACAAACAGAACAATTATGGTTCGGTATTGAGTGCCTATGCAACTTTGAAGAGATGCCTTTATTAATGACTTGAATTTCTGGGTACAAAAGGGATTGGATCGGAATCCGCAATTACAATGGCGTACCAAGAAAACAACAATGTAAAGATCCCTCAAATGAACTATGAAGCCTGTATTTATAGGGGTGGACAACCGGATATCTTCTTCAAAATTTGTGACATTTCATATTTTTGGCAATATTATTTTAATAAATATATAATTGGATTAATTAAAATACAGCTTATTATTCTAAACAAATATATATATGTAATTGGGAGAAGCCATGGTTTGGAACTAAAATAACGAGTTTCTAAATATTTAACTGTAGTAAGATGCGATTTAAAATATATATATATATATATATATATATATATATATGATAAAATCTGGTTAATAATGGTTCAAGTAAAATAAATCTTATCAATGTTAAATTTAAAAATAAACAAATATATTATTTGAAAATAAATATAATTATTACAGGCTTAAGAAGTTATGATATTAACATAAGTATGGAAATAAAATATGAAATGAACATGTACAATAATTTTAGAATGTATAAACTATTGAAATACATGTATTTGCAAAGTATAAAGTAAAATAAAATACAAACAAAAATGAACTTACAAAATAGTAAAAGAATAAATATATATATAAGATAACTTATATAATTATGTAAAATATAAGTAAACACATGTTAAAGGGTCAATACAAAGTAATAGAACAAAGAAAAGGGAAACAAATTAACATTCAAGTGAGTAGAAATTTAATTAGATGTGATTGATAAGTATGGAGACTTGAAGATAAATAAGAATATAAAGAAGATAGTAAAAGTATAAGTTTATGAACAAGCAAAAGATGAGTATGTAGGTTGAGAAAAGGCAACATGACAAGTTATATATGTATATGAGTGTACTCATAAAATCAGGTTGTAAATAATTTAAAAAAAGAAAAGAAAAGAAAAGAAGATAAGCTTAAGCTTATAAAACAAGCCAAGATTAATTAATGCAAGCTCAACAAATATCATTTCAGCCACCTTACAAAAGAAAAAAAAATCTCGAACAGTACAATAATATCTTGTACTTGTATAAACTTCAGCCTGTACATACTTGTTTTATATATATATATATATATATATATATATATATATATCTCCACTTGCCATTCATTCGAACTAAGAGGAAAATATATAATCTTGTAACAAAACCAGTAGACAAAAGCCTGGAAATTAAGTTAAGCCAGGAAGTAAGGAAGTCAGGGAAGATCAAGGCATGTAAAATTCATCTCAACAACAACTACCTAAAGCAAACCAAAATTTCAAATTCAAGTTTAAATAAGAAGAGCAAAAGAAATTTTAACAGCAGTGTTTCAAAACACATCTTTGTTCAACAGAAAGGTGAGTACTTCACTTGGTTTCCTTTGTTATTTTCTGAAATGCCTGTGAGTAAACATAATTTTTTTTTAAAGTTTAAGTTTTAATAATTAGTTTATGAAATCGTATGTTTGCTATATATCGAAAACAAGCTGTTCTGTGATGTTGGTTGTTTACTGGAAGCTGCTCTTCAATATTTCAAGTTTAGAACAAAGTAAAGCAGAGAAAATTTTAAATACTTTTTCATATAAATATTTTATACTTAAGAATTTAAGTTAAACACACTTGCTTAAACTGAAATCACGGCCTGGAAGGATTGTTAAAGGTGGACAGTGTAGCTTAAACACTGTATATTCAAGTTACAGTAAATAGAAATCAATATGTTAAAACTCAAAGATTTTAAATTGTAAATTCGAATTCATATCTTGATTTAACATACAAAGCTAAGATTTTTAAAACTAAAACGATGATTTTTAGATAAGTATACTAGGTGTAGTTTAAAAATAAACAAAATTTGCTTTTTTGTGAATTTCTGGTGATTCAACAGATCTTAAATGTTGAAACTTGTCGTATAGCTTGCTTAATGATTCTCGAGTATGGGAAAAATGCTAAACGAAATTCTTAATGCAAGGATTAGTGGGTTGGACCGAAAGTAGGGTTTGGTTCGAGTTATATTTTGTGTTCTGTAATTCGTGGATTTCGTTGTCGTGGATGGATCGAGCCGTACGAGTTTAGAGGAGATGGAAGAGGAGGTTATGGCCGCGGCGTGGCCAAAGCGGCGCCGCCCTGGAGGCCGGCGTTCGAGGGTCGAGGCGTTTTTCCCATAGCTGTTCGAGTAGCTAGTTCGAGTGGCAGAACATCTTTTTGATTTCGAACTCATCTCATCGTATTGAGTTTTGTTTTCGTGTTTGTGGTCGTTATGCAACTTGCCGGAGGCGTCGAGTTTCGCCTAGACGTTGACGAACCACCGTGCACGTGCACGGTGGCGTGTGAGTGCCTGTGACATCGAATTTGGGTCATCACGAGTGTTGTTCGAGGTTTTTGGGTAGTTGCTTCGAGTCGACCTGATGTCTGCGTGGGTGTTTCGTATAACTGCAGTATTTAACTTAAGCTAATATAAAAAGAAAAAAATGAAGGAGAAAAGAAACGAAAAAAAAGGAGAGGATGAAAGAGAGTGACGCGGGGAAAAGGAGGGAAGTACTAGACGTTTGCTCGAAGTAATCAAGTGCCCTCTTCGGGTTCTTCTCCTAACTGATAATCTTAATTAACCTTTAAGTTATTTTGCTAAGAAAAGTTAAGTAATAATAAAATTTACAATGTTGACAAGTTTAAGTTAGGTTTTGATTTAAAATCTTATGAAGGAGGGTTGTAATATAATTATTTAATTAATCTAAAGTAAGGAAATTAAGGATGTAATTAATTTATACATGTAATTAAATAAATAATTCAAATAAGTTTGTAATTGAAATTTTACATTAATAATTTTGTTGATAAACCAATTTGAACTTAAGATTTTAATTAACTACTTAAGTTAATTAATGAATAAAAGTTAACTAATTAAATGATTAATTAAAGATTAGATGATTAATAAATTGATAATTAATGATTAACTAAGTAATCAACTGATCATTAATGAGTAATTAAGGAATACTTAATTTGTAACTAAGTTGTGTTAATCAATAATTAAAGTTTATTTAGATTTATTAATTGGGTTAGGGTAGTTAAGGGATAGATTTCCGATTGAAATAAATTTGTTAATTAATTAAAGGTAATCTCTTGTTGATTAATTAAATATAAATACTTGATGAGATTTAGTGAAGAAATTCATAATTACTAAATGTAATAAATTAAAGGGAATTTCTTAATGGGAAGTAATTAAAGGGTAATTACTTAGTAGAAGTAATTAAGGATAAATTACTTGGTGTAATTAATAAAAAAGGGATCAAGTAAGGGTTAATTATTTAAGTAAGTAATTATAGAGGGGTAATTACTGTTTATGGGTAATTGGGGTTGATGAATGGATGCAATTAATTAAGGATAAACATTCATGGATTTTGGATAAGTATAATTACTTAATGAAAGCAATTTAATAATGATGATAGTTTTATTGTAATTAAAGAATAATTGATCACCTGAGATAAATGACTATGGGATGGTGAATCAATTGAATTGTAATTAATTAATAAGCAGGATTTATAGGCGATTGATTTAATTCTAATAAGATTTATTCGAGATGGTGCGACTGATTTATCTTGCTTATGTATGATTTAAGTGAAATTGGACCATATAATCAAAGTTCTGGCACTTCATTGCTTTGTGAAATAAGGGATGTCTATAGCAACTTACGAAGTTGTAAATTGATATACGCACCGCGGGTTTATATGAGTTGTATTCTTTTGCATTACATGTTAGATGGGTTTACTCACGTTGGTTTCCAGCCTGATCCGGGTGTTACTTTGGTGTAATGCTCGGGTCAGACCGAGTATTACAAATTTTCAGGTAAGAACGGTTCTACAGCTCAGGAGTCGAGCTGGATGGCAGGAACGTATGGAGTGTTTCCGCTGTATTATATTATTGTTAATCTGAGACATGATAATTGCATATATTCAGGGACTGTATATATGTAAAACTCTGATGTATATTAAATGTAATCGACAGATATAGTATTCTTTTGTAAACTGTTATTATTTATTATTATATTTTATCCGCTGCGTGTTCTTCTTCTTCTTCTATCTCTTTCTTCTTTTTCATAACTATCTGGAATTTTTAGGTTCGAAAATTTCGGGTCGTTACAGTTGGTATCGGAGCAGAAGGTTAAGCGAGAACCTCGGCTCTGGTGGGTGTACTCATTAGAGATAGGGTCAATAGTACCCTAGAATGAGTTGAATGTATATATATGAGAGGGCGTACTTGTTATTTTCTTAAATAGAGATTTAAGATGACTTTAAATGATTATATTTTGATATATAAAGCAATATTCCACTCTAATAAATATTAAGGAAATTTCCTATTAAATTACTAGGATTAAATTAAGAGTAATATAATACAACCAAACTGAAATTAAATAAAGATAAGTTTGAATTGGATTCAAACTGAAATTGAAATCTTGAATTGGAGAAGTATTTTAGAATAAGATGATAATGGATGGTTTTAGATACGATAATCTTGGTTATTATCAAAAATGTTTGTTGTGTGATGTGTATTAATGAGTAAGCAAAATGAAATATTCTAAAGAAGTAAACATTTAAGTAAAGTATGACTTATAGATTTATGGGAAATACCTAAATTGTGAAATTTTAAATCCAGGTGCATAGATTTTGAAAATTGTTCCAAAGTGTTAAAAGAATAAATAAGTTTTATTTGAATAAAAGAGACTTGTTGCAAACAGCGGGTTGTTTGAAGATTGGACTTGAGTTTAAACCAAAGGTGGTTTAAAACTTAAGGTATATCTAGGTAAGCAAATTTCTATATGAGAGTTGAATTCTTCTAATTAAGTCTAATTTATAGGCTAGGAAGTCCCTCTAGAATTCAGTCTTTGAGAGAAATGGCTAAGAGTGAAGAATGGAAGGCAAAGCGTAGAGAACGAAGAGCAACTGCACGTAAGGAACGGGAAATAGCAATTCAAGAGTATGAAAATCGAATTAAGGAAAGAAATGGACCCGGACCTTATGATAATGTCACTTGCTATAAATGTTACAATAAGGGTTATTACGCAGCTAAGTGTGGTAAAACAAGGAGGGAATTAAAGGGTACATTCCAACGATTTCGCTCCGAGGTATTATGCTTTAAGTGCCATAAGAAGGGACATTTCCTTAACCATTGTCCTGAAGTGAGGAAGGTGAAGTGTAAACCAATGGAACCGGTCAACGAGTCAACCATTTGCTATCATTGTAAAGGTTGAGACATATCGCGAGAAATTGTCCTAAGAGACAGAAGAAGAAGATTAAGGTTGTGGAACATCCAGTAGGAAGCATGGAGGTCATCCAGATCGATGAGAAGGTAGAAAATTTTTGTGGAAAATGCTATAAGTGGGGACATCCTGTAGAAAAGTGCATGTTTGGGCTTTGCCCATTGGAAGGAAGTCCATAAGAAGGATTCTGATAGAAATGATAGGACTCTAAAACCTAGGTGATGGTGTAAACATCTTAATTTTGACTTTGTAAGATTTTTATTATGATGAATGGATGTAATATTGAACTGCTAATGTACAGTCTATCCGTATATGAAATATTTTGTGGCAGTTGGATCTAATAAACCACCTTCCTTTATTTGAGATGGAATTTGAAATTAATTCAAACTGAAATTTAAAAGGTTTAGTTTCAAATTGAATTTGATTTGAATTAATTGGGTTTGTGATTGAAGACGTATAAGTTTAAAAATTTAAATGGAGAAATTGAATTAGATTAAATTGAAATGATTTGAACTTGAAGTAGGTTCAATTGATAATAGTCCAAAATTGATTCGAATAATTTGGAAGTATAAGTAAAGTGAGCAGGTTTAAAATCAAATGGAATTTGATTTAAGTTGGGAAGAAATTGTGCATTAATTCAACTTAAATTGGGAATAAATCAAGTCCAATGGAAATTGGAGTTATTTAATTTGGACTTGGGTCAATTTAAATGGGAGTGGAAATTTAAATTGAATTGTTGGGGAAGTGAACAGTTTTGACTCTGGCATATTTTCAAAATAAGTTGTTTTAATATAAACTTATTTTCCAAGCTATTAAATATATACAACTTTTCTTTCTTAAAGCCAAATTATTTTATACTTGTTTTACAAATATTTTTGGAACTATTTAACAATTTTTCAACTGTTTTATAAACTAATTACTATTTTTCAACTATGTTACAAATTATTTACTATTTATAACTATTTTGAAATTATTTAAAAGTTTTGAAACTATTTAACTATTTTCCAACTATTTTACAATTAGTTAACTACTTTACAGCTATTTTGCAAACTAATACTTATTTTTCAAACTACTTATCTATTTTTTTTAAAAATTTCAAGCTATTTTCTAAACTAGTCGGAGTTCAAATTGTTATTGATTAAACACCCAACTGAGAAAAAGATTGTAGTGAAAATCCAAATGGGGATTAAGGCAAATATGAATAAGTAAATGAAAATTTAGGTGAATGTGAATAGCAAGGAAATTGATTTGGCTAATAATCAATGAAGTTAAATACGTAGGATGTACATATATTATTCTATTCGCATGATGATTTGATCCTGATTCGAGCACAGGATTTCGAGATAGTTTATCGATCCGAGTTAGGATTTTTCACTCGATTTTCGACGGTGAACCTGGATAGGGATTGTTGATTGGTTCTGGATATTCTCTATCATAGTTATAGCTATGCAAGGAGAATGACGGTTTCTGATCAAGAAACCAGATCTGAGTCCGCACGAGGAAGTCGGGTGACGATACTAGTTCGGTAGTGAAATTGTGTGATCGAATGAGCGATCAGGTTGATATAGCGTACTGATGATATGTGTACATCGTACGGATTTGAATGAAATTTATATTGGAAAGAGAAGTCAAATTTGAATATTTGATTTTGAATAAATGAAGCTATATATCTTTGTTATATGAGATAAAACTCCCCTTGATAAATCTATAGCCAGAAGAAAATATTTTTGAAGGTGTTTGAAGTATAAAAAGAGTTTTATACAAGTTTGAAAAGATACAGAGTTTTTAAAATTTTATATATCTGAATATATATAAAGGATCTTATGAGGATTTTGGAGAAGGTTTTGGGAACCTTTGAATTTGGAATGGCTTTTGATTTTTGGGTAAAATCAATATTAAAATTTGGAAAGCCTAGTAAAGAATTTACCGATTGTGGGATAATCGATTTTGTGTAAAGGAGCCTTGTATGATATCATACTAGATGTATGATTTGAAAGATACTATAAATTTATAGTATAAAGTGTTTTGATGATGGCTCTGGGGAAAAAGGCGCTCCCTTGAAATGAACTTCTCAGGAGTGCCACCGGGTGGTGCTGCCTTGAGCCCCAATGGGGGGTTCTAAAGTTGATCCTGTGAGGAGTCCGGACAAACTAGTTCCTGAGGATTATTGGGTAGCGGAAGTCGAGGGCGCTGATGCCTACAGGGGCATTTGGGTTATGCTGTGACGACAGTGTAACTCGATGTCACTGCGATCTACTGTGTGGGGACCATAGCGAAATCGTGTGGAGGATGAGTGCCAACAGTCTACACTTGATTTTGCCGGGAAGGCAATGCAACATCGGTAGACTGCGATCTATGGTCAAGTGGGGTGGAGAAGTTTCATTTTTGGCAGCGAAATTCGAGGGCGTTGATGCCTACAGCTATATGGGTTTTGCTGTGATAGCTACGTAACCCCAGTTGTAGCTGCGATCTGTAGCGGGTTCCATGGCGTAATTGAGGGACGCGGAGGCCTACAATTATCTATGGATTTTGTCGGGATGGCAACGTAACCATCGGGTTAACTGCGACCATGGATGAGGGTGATGATTTCCAGAGCATTCTCACCAAAGTTATTTCCTCTTCTTTCAAAAACTGTTTTCTATATTTTCAATAAAATTATTTTCCAAGTATTTTCACTGGGTGTTGAAAACGGGTTTACCAAGTAGTTATAGAATTACAGTCCTACGCCTGATCAACGTATGACCGAATCTCTATGAGAACAAGGAAGGACTTGTTGAAACATCAAGTTATAAAAGTATTTAAAAAAAACTACTTTGGAATAATATTATATAGATATTAAATAGTGTTTTTTAAATGATCAAAGAATATTTATTTGATTTTAAGCATTTTCATGAATTCTGCCTTCATTCCTTTTCGAGGACGAAAAGTTTTAAGGGGGGAGGAATGTGACATTCCAGATTTTTGGCAATATTATTTTAATAAATATATAATTGGACTAATTAAAATACAGCTTATTATTCTAAACAAATATATATATGTAATTGGGAGAAGCCATGGTTTGGAACTAAAATAACGAGTTTCTAAATATTTAACTGTAGTAAGATGCGATTTAATATATATATATATATATATATATATATATATATATGATAAAATCTGGTTAATAATGGTTCAAGTAAAATAAATCTTATCAATGTTAAATTTAGAAATAAACAAATATATTATTTGAAAATAAATATAATTATTACAGGCTTAAGAAGTTATGATATTAACATAAGTATGAAAATAAAATATGAAATGAACATGTACAATAATTTTAGAATGTATAAACTATTGAAATACATGTATTTGCAAAGTATAAAGTAAAATAAAATACAAACAAAAATGAACTTACAAAATAATAAAAAAAATTAAATATATATATATATATATATATAAAAGATAACTTATATAATTATGTAAAATATAAGTAAACACATGTTAAAGGGTCAATACAAAGTAATAGAACAAAGAAAAGGGAAACAAATTAACATTCAAGTGAGTAGAAATTTAATTAGATGTGATTGATAAGTTGGAGACTTGAAGATAAATAAGAATATAAAGAAGATAGTAAAAGTATATGTTTATGAACAAGCAAAAGATGAGTATGTAGGTTGAGAAAAGGCAACAAGACAAGTTATATATGTATATGAGTGTACTCATAAAATCAGGTTGTACATAATTTAAAAAAAAAGAAAAGAAAAGAAGATAAGCTTAAGCTTATAAAACAAGCCAATATTAATTAATGCAAGCTCAACAAATACCATTTCAGCCACCTTACAAAAGAAAAAAAATCTCTAACAGTACAATAATATCTTGTACTTGTATAAACTTCAGCCTGTACATACTTGTTATATATATATATATATATATATATCCACTTGCCATTCATTCGAACTAAGAGAAAAATATATAAGCTTGTAACAAAACCAGTAGACAAAAGCCTAGAAATTAAGTTAAGCCAGGAAGTAAGGAAGTCAGGGAAGATCAAGGCATGTAAAATTCATCTCAACAACAACTACCTGAAGCAAACCAAAATTTCAAATTCAAGTTTAAATAAGAAGAGCAAAAGAAATTTTAACATCAGTGTTTCAAAACACATCTCTGTTCAACAGAATGGTGAGTACTTCACTTGGTTTCCTTTGTTATTTTTTGAAATGCCTGTGAGTAAACATAATTTTTTTTTAAAGTTTAAGTTTTAATAATTAGTTTATGAAATCGTATGTTTGCTATATATCGAAAACAAGATGTTCTGTGATGTTGCTTGTTTACTGGAAGCTGCTTTTCAATATTTCAAGTTCAGAACAAAGTAAAGCAGAGAAAATTTTAAATAATTTTTCATATAAATATTTTATACTTAAGAATTTAAGTTAAACACACTTGCTTAAACTGAAATCACGGCCTGGAAGGATTGTTGAAGGTGGACAGTGTAGCTTAAACACTGTATATTCAAGTTACAGCAAATAGAAATCAATATGTTAAAACTCAAAGATTTTAAATTGTAAATTCGAATTCATATCTTGATTTAACATACAAAGCTAAGATTTTTAAAACTAAAACGATAATTTTTAGATAAGTATACTAGGTGTAGTTTAAAAATAAACAAAATTTGCTTTTTTATGAATCTCTGGTGATTCAACAA
The DNA here is from genome assembly GCA_030765085.1 of Allium cepa. Lineage (NCBI taxonomy): Eukaryota > Viridiplantae > Streptophyta > Magnoliopsida > Asparagales > Amaryllidaceae > Allium > Allium cepa. Next base: position 343,954,556 of record CM060939.1, on the reverse strand, counting down.
ATCTTAAATGTTGAAACTTGTCGTATAGCTTGCTTGATGATTCTTGAGTATGGGAAAAATGCTAAAGAAAATTCCTAATGCAAGGATTAGTGGGTTGGACCGAAAGTAGGGTCTGGTTCGAGTTATATTTTGTGTTCTGTAATTCGTGGATTTCGTTGTCGTGGATGGATCGAGCCGTACGAGTTTAGAGGAGATGGAAGAGGAGGTTATGGCCGCGGCGTGGCCGAAGCGGCGTCTCCTCTGGAGGCCGGCGTTTGAGGGTCGAGGCGTTTTTCCCTTAGCTGGTTCGAGTGGCAGAGCATCTTTTTGATTTCGAACTCATCTCATCGAATTGAGTTTTGTTTTCATGTTTGTGGTCGTTATGCAACTTGCCGGAGGTGTCGAGTTTCCCCTGGACGTTGACGAACCACCGTGCACGTGCACAGTGGCGTGTGAGTGCCTGTGACATCGAGTTTGGGTCATCGCGAGTGTTGTTCGAGGTACTTGGGTAGTTGCTTCCAGTCGACCTGATGTTTGCGTGGGTGTTCCGTATAACTGCAGTATTTAACTTAAGATAATATAAAAAGAAAAAAAATGAAGGAGAAAAGAAACAGAAAAAAAAGGGAGAGGATGAAGGAGAGTGACGCGGGAAAAAGGAGGGAAGTACTAGACGTTTTCTCGAAGTAATCAAGTGCCCTCTTCGGGTTCTTCTCCTAACTGATAATCTTAATTAACCTTTAAGTTATTTTACTAAGAAAAGTTAAGTAATAATAAAATTTACAATGTTGACAAGTTTAAGTTTGGTTTTGATTTAAAATCTTATGAAGGGGGATTGTAATGTAATTATTTAATTAATCTAAAGTAAGGAAATTAAGGATGTAATTAATTTATACATGTAATTAAATAAATAATTCAAATAAGTTTGTAATTGAAAATTTACATTAATAATTTTGTTGATAAACCAATTTGAACTTAAGATTTTAATTAACTACTTAAGTTAATTAATGAATAAAAGTTAACTAATTAAATGATTAATTAAAGATTAGATGATTAATAAATTGATAATTAATGATTAACTAAGTAATCAATTGATCATTAATGAGTAATTAAGGAATACTTAATTTGTAATTATGTTGTGTTAATCAATAATTAAAGTTTATTAAGATTTATTAATTGGGTTAGGGTGGTTAAGGGATAGATTTCCGACTAAATAAATTTGTTAATTAATTAAAGGTAATCTCTTGTTGATTAATTAAATATAAATACTTGATGAGATTTAGTGAAGAAATCCATAATTACTAGATGTAATAAATTAAAGGGAATTTATTAATGGGAAGTAATTAAAGGGAAATTACTTAGTAGAAGTAATTAAGGATAAATTACTTGGTGTAATTAATCAGAAAGGATCAAGTAAGGGGTTAATTACTTAAGTAAGTAATTACAGAGGGGTAATTACTGTTTATGGGTAATTGGGGTTGTTGAATGGATGCAATTAATTAAGGATGAACATTCATGGAGTTTGGATAAGTATAATTACTTAATGAAAGTAATTTGATAATGATGATAGTTTTATTGTAATTAAAGAATAATTGATCACGGAGGATTAACTGAGATAAATTACTATGGGATGGTGAATCAATTGAATTGTAATTAATTAATAAGCAGGATTTATAGGCGGTTGATTTAATTCTAATAAGATTTATTCGAGATGGTGCGACTGATTTATCTTACTTATGTATGATTTAAGTGAAATTGGACCATATAATCAAAGTTCTGGCACTTCATTGCTTTGTGAAATAAGGGATGTCTATAGAAACTTACGAAGTTGTAAATTGATATACACACCCCGGGTTTATATGAGTTGTATTCTTTTGCATTACATGTTAGATGGGTTTACTCACGCTGGTTTCCAGCCTGACCCGGGTGTTACTTTGGTGTAATGCTCAGGTTAGACCGAGTATTACAAATTTTCAGGTAAGAACGATTCTGGAGCTCAGGAGTCAAGCTGGATGGCAGAAACGTATGGAGTGTTTCCGCTGTACTATATTACTGTTAATCTGAGACATGATAATTGCGTATATTCAGGGACTGTATATATGTGAAACTCTGATGTATATTAAATGTAATCGACAGATATAGTATTCTTTTGTAAACTGTTATTATTTATTATTATATTTTATCCGCTGCGTATGTGAGTTGTTGACGTTTCTCCTCTTCTTCTTCTTCTTCTTCTATCTCTTTCTACTTTTTCATTACTAACTGGAATTTTCGGGTTCGAAAATTTCGGGTCGTTACAAAATTCATCGGCAGATTCTCCAGATGTAGATGAGGCATTCAAAATTTTTCGAGCTATAATTCCCTATGTATAGTGACTGGCCCCAATCGATCCTCCATGTCATGTGGCAGCATGTGATCCCTCTGGTGGGTCACTCTCCAAGTTAATTTCGTGTTTCCAAAGTTGTTTGCTGTAACGACCCGTAAAGTTTCGATAATTAATTTTTTTTTAATTTAATAAGATTTCATGGTTTAATGTGGGAAGAATTAAAAATTTGTAATTTATTTATGATAATAATAACTAGAATGAATTGCAACAAATTTTATCTAAGTTAATTATTTATGAATTGAATGAAATCCCAAATCAATTGAAATAATATATAGTCAATGGTAATGGAATGAAGTTGTATTATATAGGAAATTGTGACATTTGTTTGTAAATAATAAACTTATAAGTGTGATTTAAAAGTTAATGGTGATAATTATTTAAGTTACCTATTCATTTAGTTAGTCGAATTGAATTTGGGAACCGATTGCAATTGAAATGAAATTTTATATATTAGTTGAGTGCATTATCTCTAACTGAAGTTAAATAATAATGTGGAATTCATTTGATGTAGTAAAGTAATCGAATGATAATGAAAATTTATTTAAAATCCAATATTGAAATCCATCAAATATTGAACAATTAAATTGTTTAAATTTAATATTTGGAATTTATTGAGTAATTGAATAACGGGAATCGAATAACGGTTTAATGGAAATGGTTGTTCTATAATTTGAATTTGTTTCAAAAGTTAATTTGATAAGTTCGTTTTTGAATATTTCAAAAGATAGTGATTTAAGAATAAATCAAATTTGTCTAAATTTAATATTACAAATGTTTGAATAATTAAATTCAGACTTTGATATGATTAATTTGATATTGAAATTTTAATGTATGAAGATAGAGTGAATAACCGAAATTTGATTTAATATGATTCAAATAGGTTTCCAAAGTGAATATAAGTTATATTTGGATTATAATAGAGTTAATAAGATTTTAAAATTGGAATCTTAAGCAATTCGGTAAATTTTGAAAAGTCGTCGATTTAACTGACGAGTTAAAAATAGCCTTCTGGGGCACAGTCTCGGAATTCGACGAAACCAGTGCCATTAGATCCATAATAGTTTATTTTTATCAGGTTTCAATTTCCATAGCAATCGGAGTTGTCGTTTGATCGTGGCAGCTCAAACGCTTAGAAATTAATTTAATCGATTCAATTTAAAATTGATCGTTTATTTCCGTAACTCGCACATACTGTGACGACCCAGAATTTTCAAGCATTTAAAATTGGAATATTTAATTGATTTTAAATATTTAAAAGTTTACTTTTTTAACTTGAATTATGAATATCACAATTTATTTGATAATTGAAATTATTAAATTAAATAAGTGAAGTTGGGTAAATTGTTGAATCTGGAGTTTTAAGCCTATTAAAAATAATTTGAAGGCTTGAAAAATTTATATTGATGATATTGAAGATAGTAAAAGAGTCAAATTTGAACTTGGAAGTGGTTTGTTCGGTTTTGGAATTTTATCGTTTAAATTGAATTTTAAAATAGCATTCCGTGGCACAGTCTCGGAATTAGACGAAACAAGTTCTATTGGGTCCGTAATATTGAGTTATTATCGGATCTCAAATTTCATATTGATCGGAGTTGTTGTGTGAGCGTACGATATATAAACGCGCTGAAAATTTAATTAATAATAATCTAATGAAATTTAATTTCATTAATCAAGCTTCTTGTATACGCCATCCTTTGTCCATTCCTCAGCACGCTACCTCCATTTTTCTCGTTTATAAAAATAAAAAAAAGCCCTTTCCTCTTCAAGAAACGGCCGAAGATTCAACCCTTCAATCTCTAAAAAAAAATGTCGTGTGCGGCTTTCCTTTAAATCGAAAACCCGTCGAATCAAATCCTTTCCCACTCCTTAGGATCTACAACCATCCGATTTCTCGGGCTCGAGTATACGATAGTTCAATTCAAGAGGCCGCATCTTTGTTGTTCGAATTGGAAGTTGCGATTTTGGGAGGGGGAACGCGAGCAAGGCGGAGGGCTTGCGGCGAATCGTGGCAGCAGGCGCATCGATTGAGGAAGTACTCGGCGTAGGGTTGTATCGCGTACGACCGAAGCTTGCTTGGTACTGTGAGTCGCACGAGTGGCTTCGTTCTAGGGCAGAGGGCCAAGGCTTCGACGTCAAACTCGAGTACAGAGGCACGCGGCTGTGAAGATGAGCTCGTCGTGATTTCCTGTTCGTGTGAGGTAACCTTGTTTTTGGAATTTAAATTTACCTATTATCTTTGTTACAGTTTAATTCCTTTAAGAAAGAAAAAGAAAAAGGAAAAAATCTAATCATAGTAAGGTTTAAACTTATTCTGTTTTGAGTTCAGTATACATATATGTACATATACAGTAAAAGTTGTTAAGCAAATCCAATTTAAATTGATGAACACACACACATATATATAGGTTAGGGAAAAATTATAAATTAATTGTAAATGATAAAGATATATATAAGACTTTGGAGGAATAAAAATAACAAAGATAAGGATAAATATACATATACATATTTTTAATTTATTTGTTTCAAATTTTTTAAATAATTGGTATAGTGGTTAATTTGTTTTGTTTCCTTGTTTAAATTATTTACTAAAAAAGATTTTGGATTAATTAAATTTACTTAAGAAAATTTAAAAGTTTAAATTAAATCATTGGTTAATTAAAATATTTACCTACGAAATTGATTATTAAATTAATTCAAATATTAATAAAACACTTAATGTTATACAAGGTCTGAAATGTGGAGAAAACAAGTCGGAATGGAAGTGGATTGCAAAACAAATGCAAAGGTGAGTTAATCTCACTCAGTTGAATTTAAATTTAAATTTAAATGAAATTTAAATGATTAAATTTAAATAATTGTTTGAATGGTTGAATTGATTAACGTGCTATAGTATGATATTTTGGAATTGGAATATTGTATTGTGCTAACGTCTGTGATGTAGGGAAAACAGGTTGGAGGGATCCAACTGGATCCCTCAACATTTATTTAAATTATTTAATAGCCTCTATTGTGATTATTTTATATTTTGTGATGAATATTATTGACAATTGGAATATTGGATGTTATGGTTTACCTGAATATGTTCCGGTGCACTAGTTTATCAAGATATATAGAATTGGATTTTGGAAATAAAATGAAGAGAATTTGTAAGTGAAATAATTATAGAGAATTTAAATAAATTAGGAATGAATTGGATAAGAATAATAATAGTTTTAAATTCTAATAAATAGATTCTGTATATGGAGGGGAAATTTTGAATAAACAGAAGATTAATGAATTTTTAAACTTCAGTATGATTAAAACATTTATTTAAAATTCAAGGTATAATTATTTAAGAAGAATAAAGAAGAAATGGGAAAATCTGAAATTGGTATATTTCAGTTAAAAGATTTTAAATCAAAACGGAAAATAATAACAATAATAATAAGTCCATAACTAATGAATTATGAAATGAATTGAGTAATTAAAGGAACTTATTTCAAAATAAAATAAATTGGAAATCAATTTGGGGAAATTGATTTAAGTGATTGAAGTTGGAATTTTCTCTGGATAGCCAAGTACATGTTTTTAAAAGCAAACTTTTAAATATAAATTAAATGTTTTAAAGTTATTTTTTTTAAAAGAAAGCAAGTTTTGTAAAATTTATTATTTCTAATATTTAAAGTCTAAAGTAAGTATTTTCTTTTAATCTATTTTAGCGGTAATTATTAAGAAGTAACTTAGTATTTTGTTTTAAAAAAAATAGAAATCTAGTTTTATATTTTATTAAGTAACTTTATTTTCAAATGTTTATATAGTATATATTTTTAACCAATTATTAAAGTAGTTCTAACTTAAATGTTTTAAAGTAAATTCCAAAACAAGCATTTTGTTTAATCTATTTTCGTAATAATTATTTAAAGAATGATTTGGTATTTTGATTAAAGAAGAAATCTAATGTATAATTATAAGGTAACCTTATTTTAGTTATTTCTAAAGTATTATTATAAATTAAGTATTAAAGTAAATTTTTCTAAATTAAATGTTAAATATATTTACAATAAAATGTTTTTAAATTATTTTAAAAATCTAAAGTTTTGTGCTTGATGATTCCAGTGGAAATGGAAATACTCGGAATTTATTCTTAGAAAAAGGAAGATAGTTTGAAAACTGTTTTTAAAAGGGTTTGAAAGTGAAATTATATCTTGTAAAGATATTTTGAGAGAAATAAATAATTTGGGAAATTATTTATTGGTTGATGGTTGTTTGTGAATATTAATTGATGGTTAAATCACCGACTATCAATATTGGCCAAATACGATGATCGTTTCGAAGAGATCGGGATAGAGATTTATTTCTCGAAAACCACTTCGATCCGGTTTGTACGTTTCGGGAAAACGATTTTGGATTCGAAGATGGAGCAGTGAAGTGAAAGGGCTAATCGTTACTAATCCTGAGGATATTTCCAAAATGGATGTAGTAGGAATAGTGCCTTCGGTTTCGTTCGAACCGGGGACGGACTTGTATGGATGAATGCTTGTGAAACGTCATCAGGTGGACGATGGGCATTCTAAGGGTATATTCTAAAAAGGTAACGCTTAGCCTCAAGCCTCATCAAATGGGAATGACTGAAAATCAGGGGTTATGCAGCAAGGCTAGGTGGGTAGCACCCAAGCAGGGTGAGGCCATCCCTGTCTAGATGTCCCTTTTTATTTCAGCTTAGTGGGCGGTTGCTGATCCCAACCGTGAGGTGATCTTATTCGGGATTATCCAGTAAGGGGTAGTCCCGGTCTTGTGTTGCAGGGGAGCGGGCGTACTCCTCGGTACGGTGATCTAGGCCTCGTACTATGACAGGTGGTACCCCAGTGCCTAGTCATTAGTTGGAAATCCATTCTCCCTACGAGCCTTGTACGAGTTTTGTTTGTATTACCCACTCTATGGCTAGTAGCTGGAATTTAATAATGTAACAATTTCGGCTGTTTTATAAGTATATGTATATAGACCCTATTATAATATCAGAGGATTTCTATAAAAATTGTTTCAGCTATCGTAAGGTAAAAACCTGAGATGTTTATTTGTGGCGTGGTCTTACGAGATGCTTTTGTTTTCAAAAGGATTTTTGAAACTTTAATAATCAATTGGGTGTGATTTTCTCACGCTGGTATTCCAGACTGACTCGGGTGTTACTTAACTGTAATGCTCGGGTCAGACCGAGTATTATAGGATACAGGATATGATGCTGTGGAGCTCAGGAGACGAGCTGGATGACGTTACGTATTTCCGTACTTGTTTATGTATATATTCCGCTGTGTTGAGTTGCTGTGTATCCATTTGTATGTTATTGATGTTGAGCGGTGATTGATGTACTCTGATGATGTAAAATATGTAAGTAGATATATTTGATTTTGAGTAAAGATCATTTATTATCTATTATATTTTATTCCGCTGCGATGGTTAGATTCTGATGTTGTTTTCTATTTTCTTCTTCTACCACTTCTTCTTTCACCCAAATGGTTCGTATTTCTGTACAACTTGAGTTGATTTAGGTAGAATAGTGTTGACTCAAGGGGTACAGATTTGCGGGCTGTTACACATACGATCGAATTAGGCCCTGAAACATGTTCCATTGTGTTCAGAATATGGGTAAAACATTATAAACGCCTAGCGGCACGCCTCGATAGGGTTTCAAGATTTTGAGTTACGTAATCAAGACGGTTTGAAAATTTAATTAATATATATATATATATATATATATTTGATTTGACCATACCCTTCACATCTGTCTGTTTCTTCTTATCAGCCGACACCCTAGTACATATTTCCTATTTCCTGTTCAAACACGCATACTCTCCTTTCGTAGCCCACACACGCAAGCTTTACAAAGAAAAAAAGAAGAAGAAGCAACTTTAAAATTTCCTTACTCCAATTCAATTCAACTAAAAATCCCGAAACCTTCTCTAAAAATCCTATTTCATCGTTTGCTTCGATCCTGTATGCTTTTGGCCTGGTGCGACTTGGAGTTTGGGAGTGCAACAGTGAAGACGCGAGAGATTTTGAAGCTAGGGTTAAGCTTCACTTCATTTTCATTCATCGATTCGAGAAATAAAGCTCGTATTTGGATTCTCCTCGTCGAATGGCATCTAGACATGCGTTTTGGTGAAGCTCGATGGCATTTTGGGTTGTGCGACCTAGCCTTGGCCGATGAGAAGTGGTTCGCACGTGATTTGATAGGAAGGGGCGAGCTTCGATGTGAGGGGTCCGGGAGATGGAGATCGAGAGAAAAAGCTTGGCGGCACGATCGGTTTCGATTTTCGTCGCCTATAGCTCCGTATCACTAGGGATTAGTGCACGACTTGGTAGGTTCTTTTCTCGTGCACGTACAGGAATTTGGGGAAGATGGAGTTTTAGTGGGCTAGGCTTCATTGCTTTGGGTATGGATTAATTTAAATATAATATAAATTGTTTTATAAATTCAAGTGTCGATAACTTAAAAATGTATAACTTCTACATATGAGGTTCGATTGAGACGAGACTTTTTGCGTTGCAATCATGTTGACAAGATCTTCACAATGTAACTGGTTTGGATGGATTTGGAGACGGTTGAAATTTGGGCTAAAATCGGGCGTCGTTCGGTTTAAATTCCAAACCGGAACGTCTCGGTGACAACTGAAAACTCAAGGTGGGTGTTTTCTAACGCTCACAACGTACTAGAATATCTTTATGCTAGTTAAATTTGACAGTATAAAGTGATACAATTTTACTTCTTGTTGTTTGATAAACTAAGATCGTTATCTAGATTTGTCATCAAATTTAATGCTAGAAAATTAAAATTGACAGTCAAATTGAAATTAAAAATTTAATTGCGATTAAATTACCTGATATCGATAACTATGAAATTGCCGTGAATTGTATTGTCTATTGGATGATGTATTTCGATGGATACTATTTGTGATATCCCAGAATTTCACACCGAATTTAAATATGATAATCTATATAATAAATTAATTTAAATTGATAAATGTTTTTATTTTATTCAACAGCTAATAAATGAATGGTAAATATAAATTTATTCTAATTAAAAACTAATACATATATAAGGAATTGAATGTGTTAAAATTTTATTCATATCAAATTTGATTTTGAATTGGATTTTTAAAATTCAATTTGTGTTCGAATTGACATATTAAAAGATTTAAACTATGTTAATTTTTGTTCTAAAATTATACTTTGAGGATTAAGTAATATTTTCATGATTTTATTCAAGTTATAATAATTGTTTTATATTCATTATTTAAAAGAGAATTGATTTTTTTAGGAATTTAAAATATAAACATATATAAGAAAATCAATTAAATAAATATTTTTAATTTCATTTTTGCATGAGATAAACACATGTTAACATTTAAACTTTTTAATAAAACATGTGTTAGAAATCTAACCATTATTTTGACAAGTGTCATAATGTAGTTTTTCTTTTTTTTTTTTAAATTTTATAAAACAAATCATTCATGCATACTTCCTCATTTTATTAAAAAGAAATTTTACATTCTTCTCTTCAAAAATCTGAACTTCTTCACATCTTCAACTAATTTCTGAAAACAATCTCAAAGTTTTATCACCAATTTATTCAAGATTTAAAGCATATCAAGATAAACAAGTTATTTCAAGAAGCAAGTAGAACAAAAAGAAGTCTGCAGTTCTTATAAGTTTCCAGCAGTTTGAATCTTCACATCAGAGAAAAAGGTGAGTAAATCTTTAAATTAAACCTTAAGTATAAAAGTTGTATGTTGAATGTTAGTTATGAAATGCTTGCATGTAATTTATTCTGTGAAGTATTTATTTTTAAGATGAAAATCTTGTTGTGCATGTCTACAAATTTTACCCCTCTGTAAATTCAAATACAGAGAAAATTTCTGAAACAAATCTTCAAATGTAAATTCAGCAAGAAGATAGTAAGATGATATTTTTAAGTGTGGAATTTAAATGCAACATGATTTAAGTGTGTAGTTAAATTGCATATGAAACAGTTTTAGAAAGAAAGAAAAAACTGCAGAAAGTAAATAGGCAGTAAAACAAAAATCATAGCATGTAAATTATGTTAAATTTTGATGAATCAAATATATATGTTGAATCTATAATGCATGTTATGAATTTTAAGATTCAAATCAGAATTTATAACTTGCAATTGAATTCGAATTTTGAAGATTACTGTATTTGGGGATTATGTAAAATTCTCGAGCCTGGCTTGATTTTAGCTTTTGAAATTTAAATTGAAGCTATGTTAGATGATGTTTATCACTAGAAAAATACAAATCGAATTTATTATGCAACATAGAATTTGAAATTTGGATTTTTAGGGTTATGGGTTCTGTTTATTTGGGTTTGTGATTTTCGGTCGTATGAAGATTTGGATTGATCGAGCTTCATGGAGTTAGGGAAGGAGTGGCGTATGGGTGTTGCGCACGCGTGGCCGGAGTTTGGTGTCGGAATGAGGTGAGATGGTCGTGGTTGATGGGTTTTCCTCTTACGTCTATAGTTTAAGTTTTTGGCTCGAGCACTCGATTTCGTTTGAGCTCGCGTTGATGGTTTCTGGGTTGAGATTTTGGGTTGGGGATCGGAGTGTGGGTTGTGTAAGTGTCCAGCGGTGGCGATGGAGGCGCGGAGGCACTGTGCAGGTGCACGAGGCGGGGTGTGTGTGTGTGTCAGTGCGTTTTCGTGTGCGTGTGTTTGCAGCTCGAAGTCGCGCTCGTGATGGACGCGGGTGGATCGCGTGTTGTGCTCGAGTTGAGGGGTGTGTTGTGCTCGTGAGTGTTTGGTTGGGTTTCAGGTTGAAGAGAGGTAGGAGGAGATGAGTTTGGGGTGTGTTAGCTTGGGTTTTGGGCCAGGCTTTAAATAAATTAATGAAGTTAAGTTTAGGTTTGTTTTGAAACTTCAATTTTGTTTTAAGTTGAATTTAACACTTTATACTTCACCACTTATAAAATGTCAAAATTCTATTTTAAAAGTAATCACCTTTTATTTTTGAAGTTTTTAAATGGATTTACATTTTTAAATCTAACATTTTCAAAATTATTTAGTTTTTAATAAATTGAATACTTAAATATGTAAGAGTTTTGAAGATAAATGAATATTGTTTTGTTTAAAACTTAATTAAATTTTGAAATTTAAGTTACTTTAATTCATTAGTAATTAGTGATGGAATTAATTAGTTAATTTTGGTTAATTAATTGTTAAGATTTAATTAATTTCTTATGAATTATTTAATAGGTAATTATGGATTAAATCTAATAACAATTAATAGGTTATTAATTAATTTATTAATTAGTTTAAGATTAATTCATAAGTAATTAATAATTGATTAATTAATTGATTAATGATTAATAATTTAGTGATCAAGGAATTAATTAATTAATGGATTAAGAGTTAATTAATTAAGTAATTAAACATTACTTAATTTATAATTAATAGTAAATTAATTAATGATTAAGTCTTAATTAATTAAATAATTAAGGTTAATTAAGGAATAATTAATCAAGTAATTAAGATAAATTAATTTATGATTAATTAAGAATTAATTAAGGTAATTAAGGATTAATTAAGGTTAATTAATTATAAATTAAGGGTTAATTAATAACCAATTAAAGAATGATTAATTTTTAATCAAAATTTAAATAAAAAATAATTATAGTAATTAATTGATAATTAAATGAAGATTATTAATTAATTAAGTAGTAATTAATTAATAATAAGATAATTAAGAGGTCATTAATTAATTAAATGGTTGTGATTAATTAATTAATGTTTGGTTAAGCAAGATTAAGTGATAAATTCTTAAGTAATTAATTTAATTTAAATTAATTAAATTAATTATGATATGAATTAAGTAGTGCTTGCTTGTGGATGATAGTTTGTATTGATATCTGTATATGGTTGATATCTGTTGACTGATAGTTGAGTTATATTCTGTGATGAGATGTTGTATATCTGTGATAGATATTGGTTATTATCTGTTGATAATGTTGTGTGATGCTATGTTTAAATCTGAATTGAATTGTTTAAACCTTTAAAACAACTTGGACCTAAAAGACACGCTTTGGATTTCGATGAGACTGGGATCGGATTTCCATATTTGGATATCCGAAAACCACATCAATTCCAAATAATGTTAGGCCGTGAATCTTATGTGAAGAGTGAAGACTCGAGGTGTAAGGGCTATACGTCAGTATAACTCTGTGGGTGATTCCGTAATGAGTTGACGGAATAGTACTTATAGATTCGAGATGGAGAATCAGAGTGCAAGGGTTATCGTCGTTAACTCTGAGGGTGATTCCAAAATGAGTGTAATGAGATAATGCCTTCGGTTTCGTTCGAACCCGGAACGAACTAGTATGGATTGAATGCTTTCAGATCATCGTCAGGTGGACGATGAGCATTCTAAGAGATGAGTTCTTTATAAAGGTAATCGTAGCCTCAAGCCTCATCAACCGGGAATGGCTAAAACAGGGGAGGTGTAGCAAGGCTTCGTGGGTAGCCCCCACTTGAGAGTGAGATTTACCCCTGTCTAGAAGACCCTTATATATATTTGGCTGTGTGGGCAGTTGTTGGCCACAACTGCGGGGTTGTCTTGTTCGGAACTATCCAGTAAGGGATGGGTCCGGCCTTGTGTTGCAGGGGATCGGGAATGATCCTCGGTACGGTGATCTAGGCCCCGTACTGTGACGGGCGGTACCCCAGTAGCCCTGCCATTGATGGAAACCCAATTTCCCTACGAGACTATATGGTTTTGATTGTATTACCCACTTTCGTGGCTAGTAGCTGGAATTTAATAGATGTAACAATTTCGGCTATTTTCTATTTACTTGAAAACCCTAGACCCTATTATAATATCACTGAATTTCCTATCAAATGTTTTGGTTAGCGTAAGGTAAAAACTTACCCGTGTTTATTTGTGGGAAGTCTTACGTGATACCTTTTGTTTCGAATGATTTTAAAGCTAAGCAACTTTAACTGATTTACTCACACCAGACCCATGTCTGACCCGGAGTTTATTTTGTTTTTCATAAACTCTTGGGTACTCAAATTTTTATGAGTAGCCAAGTGATTAGGTTTGGATTAGCATATGTTTTGGAAGCTGGAGCCGGAGTCCAGACGTACTATCTATCTATATTCACTATAGTGGCATTTTGGTGTTATGTTTTGAGTTGTATGGGTTGGGAAACTCTTATGAATGGCTGATGTAATGGAATAGTATTATTTTGTGAACTCTGATATGTAAATTATGTAAGGGATATATGTAATATTATATTTTGATCGTTTCCGCTGTGAGATTCTGATGATTGTTGTTTCTTTTCTTTCTATCTTTCTATTTCTATCTCTTTCTTTTCTTATTGATGATACGTTTTTCTGTGGAATTAAAGACGGGTCGTCACAGTTGGTATCAAAGCAATGGTTGTGAAACACCTAGGCTCTGAAGTAGTATCTATCTTGAGAGTGCATATTTGTCATTTTCTTATATAACTATATCCTTATCTAAATTGATTGGTTACCTGTTCAGGTAGCCAATATGAGTTCAAGAGGCCGAAGGGGAAGAGTTGTTGGGAGTGCATCAACTGGTAACAGAAGAGAGCAGACTGATGATGAGACTGTTAATCCAGTTACGTCTTCAGCTAGTTTTTCCACCTTATGCAAGGATTTTGTTCATCTTGGAGGGAAACCATTTCAAGGATCAGAAACTATAATAGAAGTTCAAGCATGGATTCGCTCGTGTGAGAAGACTTTTAAGAGCATGAGGTTATCAGATGAGCAGAAGAGAATAATGGCTGCATGGCAATTACAAGGTGGTGCTGCAGTATGGTGGAATTCAGTGACTGCTAATATCTCGGAGGATGGTATGTCTTGGGAAGAATTTAAGGAGACGTTTGAGGAAAAGTATATGCCTGCTGCAGGAAGAACTCGGTTTTATCAAGATTTTCTGAATCTGAAACAAAGGAATATGTCCATAGCTGAATACGAGACAAAGTTTAACGAGTTATCTTCCTACGGACCAGGACTTATAGACACACCTCTTAAGAAGAACGAGATGTTTGTCCAGGGGTTGAGGCCTGAGTATCATGAGAGAATGACTGCACATTTGAAAGGGTCTTTTGTGGAGCTTATTGATATGGCGTTAAGGTATGAAGACTTGATGAAGTAGAGGTCAGCGGCTCAAGTTGCTGCATCAGGAGGGAATTCTTCCAACCAGAATAAGAGGAAATTCAATCCTAACTGGAAGAAGCAAAACAAGAAGAAGTCTGGGAACAATAATGGACCCCGGAAGTGTTATATTTGTCATTAAGAAGGTCATCTGGTAAACAAGTGTCCCAGCAAAGGATCTTAGCAGCAGCGGCAGCGGCAGCGGTATAGTGGACCAGGGTCAGCCTTAGTTAAGAAGTCTCTTTGCTTTAACTGTCACCAACCGGGACACATGATTAGGGACTGTCCGCTCCTTCATAAGGTTCAACAGAACAAAGTATTTGCTTTGGAAGGCGCACCATCAAACTCATCGAAGGGCAAGGGAGTTTTAGAAGGTACTTTACTTTTAAATGGAAAGTATATTAAAGTCTTATTTGATTCTAGTGCTTCTTTAAGTTTTATTTCCCTGGGAACTGTAGAGAATTTCTTACTTACTCCTAGTATCGTAGACAATCCCATTTGTGTATCAAATCCTATAGGAGGGGTAACCAAATTGGGTAGGATTTGTAAAGATTTGAGAATCTCCTATCTATCCCATAGTTTTTCCTGTGATCCTTATGTATTTGATTTTCGAGGTTTCGATCTTATACTGGGAATGGATTGGCTTGACAAATATAAATCTATCTTAAATTGTGATGAAAGAACAGTTTCGTTGGAAACTGATCTGGGTAGGATTGCCAGAGTAATGTGTGATAACTCTGGAATCCACTTGAGTAGTCATTTACATGGAGTGGAGACTTCTCAAGAAGAGGTTGTAGATATTGAAGTAGTCCGGGACTTCTCAGACGTATTCGAGGAAGTTAAGTGTTTGCCACCGCATCGGGAAATAGAGTTCCGTATAGATTTGGTTCCTGGTGCAGTACCTGTAATTCAACCCAGTAGGAGGATGGCTCCAAGGGAGAGGGAGGAATTAGTGAAGCAAACTCAAGATTTGTTGGAGAAGGGTTTGATTAGACCAAGTTTTTCCTGTTGGGGTTCTGCAACAGTTTTTGTCACTAAGTCGGATGGGTCGCTAAGGTTCTGTGTAGATTACCGTGAATTGAACAAAGTGACCATTCGGAATAAGTATCCTCTTCCTCGCATTGATGATCTCTTCGACCAGCTTCATGGTGCATCTGTCTTTTCTCAGTTAGATCTAGCATCAGGTTTCCATCAGTTAAGGGTAGCTGAAGACAGTATTCCCTTAACCGCATTTAGGGGACCTAATTGTTTCTATGAGTGGTTGGTTATGCCTTTCGGGTTAACCAACGCTCCTGCTTATTTTGTTGAACTGATGAACCGAGTCTTTAGAGATGTTCTGAATAAGTTTGTTTTGGTCTTCATCGATGATATTTTGGTTTATTCTAAATCGGAAGAAGAGCACAAGCAGCACTTGAGGATAGTTTTGGAAACTCTGAGAAGGTATGTGCTGAAGGCGAAGTTTTCTAAGTGTCATTTTTGGAAATCTGAAGTAAAATTTTTGGGCCACATTGTTTCTGGTGAGGGAATCTCTGTAGATCCAGCTAAAGTTGAGACTATTCTGGAATGGAAGCAGCCTCGGACTCCTACAGAAGTTCGCAGTTTTCTTGGATTGGCCGGTTACTACAGGAAATTTATTAAGGATTATTCTAAGATCTCTTCTCATCTAACGAAGCTGACAAGAAAGGGAGCTAAATTCAAATGGACACCGGAGTGTGAGGAAGCTTTCCAGAAACTGAAGGCAAAGTTGACAAGCACCCCTGTATTGGCTATTCCTGATGGTAAGAGCAAGTTTGAAGTGTATACCGATGCCTGTATTGTTGGATTGGGAGCTATGCTTATGCAGAATAGTAGGGTTATTGCGTATGCAAGTAGGCAGTTGAAGCCACATGAGAGGAACTACGCTACGCATGATCTAGAGCTGTTGGCTATTGTTTTTGCTCTAAAGATATGGAGGCACTATCTTTTAGGAGAAAAGTTTGATTTATTCACGGAGCACAAACCGTTGAAATATCTTTTCTCTCAGAAAGATCTTAATCTAAGGTAGCAGCGATGGGTTGAGTTCTTGGCATCATATGATTTGGATATTCTGTATACTCCAAGGAAGGCGAACGTTGTGGCAGATGCTCTTAGCAGAAATGCGGTTCTTTCTCTTTTGGAAGTGGTTCCATCTCTTCTGGAAAGGATTTCAAGCAAGCAAGAATCTGATTTAATGTTGAAGAGAATTATCAGAAGAGTTAGGAAGGGGCAGTGTCCTAGTTTTGAGATTGATGATCAAGGAACACTAAGGATTAACGGAAGGATCCGTGTTTCGTATGATAGAGGTCTGCGTCAGGAAGTATTGTCAGAAAGTCATCGCTCCAGATTGAATATCCATCCAGGAATCTCGAAGATGTACAAGGATACGAAGAGAGTTTTCTGGTGTCCGGGCATGAAAAAGGATATAGCCAGATTCGTTAATAGTTGTGCAACCTGCCAGCAAGTGAAAGGAGATCAGCAGAAGCAAGCTGGTTTGTTACAACCTTTGGGTCCCGACATGGAAATGGGAAATGATTTCGATGGACTTCATCGACGGTCTGCCTAGAACTAAGAAGGGGAATGAAGGAATATGCGTGATTGTAGATCATCTTACCAAGAGCACCCATTTTATACCAGTTAAAGCAACCCGAACTGCGGTTTCTTTGGCTGAAATTTTCTTGAAGGAGATTGTGAGATTGCATGGCGTTCCAGTCAGCATTGTAAGTGATCGAGATCCGATTTTCACCAGTAAATTCTGGGAGGCATTGCAATCAGCTTTGGGAACTAATTTGAGATTGAGTACAGCATATCGTCCACAAACTGATGGACAAACGGAAAGACTTAATCGGATTCTAGAAGATATGCTGAGAGCCTGTGTATTAGATTTTGGAGGATCATGGGAGGATCATCTACATCTAGTGGAGTTCTCGTATAATAACAGTTATCAAGCAAGTATCAAGATGGCTCCTTATGAAGCATTGTATGGAAGACCGTGTAGATCTCCAGCTTGTTGGATAGAATCGAAGGATCGTATTGTGCTTGGACCAGATTTGATCCGGGAAGCATCTGCTAAAGTCGAGCTGATCAAGAAAAGAATGAGGGCTGCTCAGGATCGACAAAAGAAATATGCTGATAAAAGACGAAGACAATTGGAGTTCGAGATTGGTGATTTAGTCTTTGTCAAAGTTTCCCCTATTAAAGGAGCTGTAAGGTTCGGGAAGACAGGGAAACTCGCTCCAAGATTCATTGGTCCAATCCAAGTTCTCGAGAGGATTGGTGCTGTTGCATACCGGATTGAATTGCCAGTCCGGATGGCTGGAATTCACAATGTTTTCCACGTATCTCATCTACGGAAATATGTGCACGATCCATCTCTTATTGTGGATCCAGCTGTGCAGGAGGAATAGGAGGTTGAGCCGGACTTGTCAGTTGTTCGACATCCTGTTCAAATTGTTGATCAAGATGAGAGGCAACTCAGAAGCAGGATAGTGAAGCTTGTTAAAGTCCAGTGGAGTGATGATCCCAGAGATTGTTCTGGGAGACTCTAGGTAGCTTTAGGAAGGCTTATCCGGATATGTGTCCGGATAGCTAGTGGTGTTTGTATTGGATGTATGTTTGTTTGATGTTTTGTTTGATGGTTGCTTATGTATGGATGTTATGTATGTTTGAAGTGTTGAATAAAATGAAATTTTGGATTATCTTTTGTTTAAATTTCGGGGACGAGATTCTTTTAAGGGGGGAGGATTGTGATATCCCGGAATTTCACACCGAATTTAAATATGATAATCTATATAATAAATTAATTTAAATTGATAAATGTTGTTATTTTATTCAACAGCTAATAAATGAATGGTAAATATAATTTATTCTAATTAAAAACTAATACATATATAAGGAATTGAATGTGTTAAAATTTTATTCATATCAAATTTGATTTTGAATTGGATTTTTAAAATTCAATTTGTGTTTGAATTGATATATTAAAAGATTTAAACTATGTTAATTTTTATTCTAAAATTATACTTTGAGGATTAAGTAATACTTTCATGATTTTATTCAAGTTATAATAATTGTTTTATATTCATTATTTAAAAGAGAATTCATTTTTTAGGAATTTAAAATATAAACATATATAAGAAAATCAATTAAGTGAATATTTTTAATTTCATTTTTGCATGAGATAAACACATGTTAACATTTAAACTTATTAATAAAACATGTGTTAGAAATCTAACCATTATTTTGACAAGTGTCATAATGTAGTTTTTCTTTTCTTTAAAATTTTATAAAACAAATCATTCATGCATACTTTCTCATTTTATTAAAAAGAAATTTTACATTCTTCTCTTCAAAAATCTGAACTTCTTCACATCTTCAACTAATTTCTGAAAACAATCTCAAAGTTCTATCACCAATTTATTCAAGATTTAAAGCATATCAAGATAAACAAGTTATTTCAAGAAGCAAGTAGAACAAAAAGAAGTCTGCAGTTCTTATAAGTTTCCAGCAGTTTGAATCTTCACATCAGAGAAAAAGGTGAGTAAATCTTTAAATTAAACCTTAAGTATAAAAGTTGTATGTTGAATGTTAGTTATGAAATGCTTGCATGTAATTTATTCTGTGAAGTATTTATTTTTAAGATGAAAATCTTGCTGTGCATGTCTACAAATTTTACCCCTCTGTAAATTCAAATACAGAGAAAATTTCTGAAACAAATCTTCAAATGTAAATTCAGCAAGAAGATAGTAAGATGATATTTTTAAGTGTGGAATTTAAATGCAACATGATTTAAGTGTGTAGTTAAATTGCATATGAAACAGTTTTAGAAAGAAAAAAAAACTGCAGAAAGTAAATAGGCAGTAAAACAAAAATCATAGCATGTAAATTATGTTAAATTTTGATGAATCAAATATATATGTTGAATCTATAATGCATGTTATGAATTTTAAGATTGAAATCAGAATTTATAACTTGCAATTGAATTCGAATTTTGAAGATTACTGTATTTGGGGATTATGTAAAATTCTCGAGCCTGGCTTGATTTTAGCTTTTGAAATTTAAATTGAAGCTATGTTAGATGATGTTTATCACTAGAAAAATACAAATCAAATTAATTATGCAACATAGAATTTGAAATTTAGATTTTTAGGGTTATGGGTTCTGTTTATTTGGGTTTGTGATTTTCGGTCGTATGAAGATTTGGATTGATCGAGCTTCATGGAGTTAGGGAAGGAGTGGCGTGTGGGTGTTGCGCACGCGTGGCCGGAGTTTGGTGTCGGAATGAGGTGAGATGGTCGTGGTTGATGGGTTTTCCTCTTGCGTCTGTAGTTTAAGTTTTTGGCTCGAGCACTCGATTTCGTTTGAGCTCGCGTTGATGGTTTCTGGGTTGAGATTTTGGGTTGGGGATCGGAGTGTGGGTTGCGCAAGTGTCCAACGGTGGCGATGGAGACGCGGAGGCACTGTGCAGGTGCACGAGGCGGTGTGTGTGTGTCAGTGCGTTTTCGTGTGCGTGTGTTTGCAGCTCGAAGTCGCGCTCGTGATGGACGCTGGTGGATCGTGTGTTGTGCTCGGGTTGAGGGGTGTGTTGTGCTCGTGAGTGTTTGGTTGGGTTTCAGGTTGAAGAGAGGTAGGAGGAGATGAGTTTGGGGTGTGTTAGCTTGGGTTTTGGGCCAGGCTTTAAATAAATTAATGAAGTTAAGTTTAGGTTTGTTTTGAAACTTCAATTTTGTTTTAAGTTGAATTTAACACTTTATACTTCACCAATTATAAAATGTCAAAATTCTATTTTAAAAGTAATCACCTTTTATTTTTGAAGTTTTGAAATGGATTTACATTTTTAAATCTAACATTTTCAAAAGTATTTAGTTTTTAATAAATTGAATACTTAAATATGTAAGAGTTTTGAAGATAAATGAATATTGTTTTGTTTAAAAGTTAATTAAATTTTGAAATTTAAGTTACTTTAATTCATTAGTAATTAGTGATGGAATTAATTAGTTAATTTTGGTTAATTAATTGTTAAGATTTAATTAATTTCTTATGAATTATTTAATAGGTAATTATGGATTAAATCTAATAACAATTAATGGGTTATTAATTAATTTAAGATTAATTCATAAGTAATTAATAATTGATTAATCAATTGATTAATGATTAATAATTTAGTGATCAAGGAATTAATTAATTAATGGATTAAGAGTTAATTAATTAAGTAATTAAACATTACTTAATTTATAATTAATAGTAAATTAATTAATGATTAAGTCTTAATTAATTAAATAATTAAGGTTAATTAAGGAATAATTAATCAAGTAATTAAGATAAATTAATTTGTGATTAATTAAGAATTAGTTAAGGTAATTAAGGATTAATTAAGGTTAATTAATTATAAATTAAGGGTTAATTAATAACCAATTAAGGAATGATTAATTTTTAATCAAAATTTAAATAAAAAATAATTATTGTAATTAATTGATAATTAAATAAAGATTATTAATTAATTAAGTAGTAATTAATTAATAATAAGATAATTAAGAGGTCATTAATTAATTAAATGGTTGTGATTAATTAATTAATGTTTGGTTAAGCAAGATTAAGTGATAAATTTTTAAGTAATTAACTTAATTTAAATTAATTAAATTAATTATGATATGAATTAAGTAGTGCTTGCTTGTGGATGATAGTTTGTATTGATATCTGTATATGGTTGATATCTGTTGACTGATAGTTGAGTTATATTCTGTGATGAGATGTTGTATATCTGTGATAGATATTGCTTATTATCTGTTGATAATGTTGTGTGATGCTATGTTTAAATCTGAATTGAATTGTTTAAACCTTTAAAACAACTTGGACCTAAAAGACACGCTTTGGATTTCGATGAGACCGGGATCGGGTTTCCATATTTGGATATCCGAAAACCACATCGATTCCAAATAACGTTAGGTCGTGAATCTTATGTGAAGAGTGAAGACTCGAGGTGTAAGGGCTATACGTCAGTATAACTCTGTGGGTGATTCCATAATGAGTTGACGGAATAGTACTTATAGATTCGAGATGGAGAATCAGAGTGCAAGGGTTATCGTCGTTAACTCTGAGGGTGATTCCAAAATGAGTGTAACGAGATAATGCCTTCGGTTTCGTTCGAACCCGGAACGAACTAGTATGGATTGAATGCTTTCAGATCATCGTCAGGTGGACGATGAGCATTCTAAGAGATGAGTTCTTTATAAAGGTAATCGTAGCCTCAAGCCTCATCAACAGGGAATGGCTAAAACAGGGGAGGTGCAGCAAGACTTCGTGGGTAGCCCCCACTTGAGAGTGAGATTTACCCCTATCTAGAAGTCCCTTATATATATTCGGCTGTGTGGTCAGTTGTTGGCCACAACTGCGGGGTTGTCTTTGTTCGAAGCTGTCCAGTAAGGGATGGGTCTGGCCTTGTGTTGCAGGGGATCGTGAATGATCCTCGGTACGGTGATCTAGGCCCCATACTGTGACGGGCGGTACCCCAGTAGCCCTGCCATTGATGGAAACCCAATTTCCCTACGAGACTATACGGTTTTGATTGTATTACCCACTTTTGTGGCTAGTAGATGGAATTTAATAGATGTAACAATTTCGGCTATTTTCTATTTACTTGAAAACCCTAGACCCTATTATAATATCACTGAATTTCCTATCAAATGTTTTGGTTAGCGTAAGGTAAAAACTTACCCGTGTTTATTTGTGGGAAGTCTTATGTGATACCTTTTGTTTCGAATGATTTTAAAGTTAAGCAACTTTAATTGATTTACTCACACCAGACCCATGTCTGACCCGGAGTTTATTTTGTTTTTCATAAACTCTTGGGTACTCAAATTTTTATGAGTAGCCAAGTGATTAGGTTTGGATTAGCATATGTTTTGGAAGCTGGAGCTGGAGTCCAGACGTACTATCTATCTATATTCACTGTAGTGGAATTTTGGTGTTATGTTTTGAGTTGTATGGGTTGGGAAACTCTTATGAATGGCTGATGTAATGGAATAGTATTATTTTGTGAACTCTGATACGTAAATTATGTAAGGGATATATGTAATATTATATTTTGATCGTTTCCGCTGTGAGATTCTGATGATTGTTGTTTCTTTTCTTTCTATCTTTCTATTTCTATCTCTTTCTTTTCTTATTGATGATACGTTTTTCTATGGAATGAAAGACGGGTCGTCACACTATTGGTTGATATTTAAATGTTTGGATGTTTATTTGCTTATATATATATCCTGTTATGCATACATATGACACTGTGATTTGATTTAAATGATATTCATCCCTGACATTTAATTGAAATAACTAATCACTTGGCCATAGGATAGAAAATTATATACGGACACCGGTTTTGTTAAATTAATAATTTTTAAAATCGTTGATTTGAAATTTATTTAAATGTTTTGATTTAAAAGTTATAAATAAAATCAATTTATAGAAATCGAATTTATCGCAAAAATTGAGTTTGGAATGTTGAAATAAATTTTGGTTAAAAGAAATTGTTAAATAATTTAAGTTGAGACTTTGAAATTAAAATCGGGATATGATTGAATTTCGAAAATTTATTTGTTTTAAAGATTGAACAGTATTTCGAGCTTTGAATATTACTAAGTAAAAGTGACATAAAAATGATATTTTGAAATTGATTGGAATTAAATCATATTTGAAATTTGAATTTAAATTTGAATATTTAAGGATAATTTTGTTAAGTGTTATAAATTGATATTTTTAAAAATCAAGCTCCACATCGATATAAATTGAAATTGAATTAATTGAAGGTGAATGTAGAATTGAATTAATTTAAAGTCAAAGTTGACATTGATTTGAATTGAAATCGAAATTGAATCGGTAGGATGGAAATTGAAATTGATTTGAATTGGGAAGTTATAATTGAAATGGTTTGGTTTTGAAGCTGTTTCATTTTGTTTTCCAAATTACTCTGTTATATAAACCATTTTTAAATACTTAAACAATTTTAACCTATATTAACCATATTAAATTATTTTAACCTATCTTAAATCATGTTAACTTATTTTAATCTATTTTAAATCTACTTGACCCAATTTAATTTATTTTAAACTAATTAACCTATTTTAATTTATTTTAATTATATTTAATTTGATTTAAAGTAATTTACCTGTTTAATTATATTTAATCTATCTTAAATCCATTTAACTATATTAAATTAATTTATCTATTTGAAATCCATTTAAATATTTTAAGTATTTTAACTATTTTAATTATTTAAACTACTTTTAAACTACTTAGAACTATTTTCTAAAATTTCAAGCTGGTCAATAGGGTGAAATGTTTATATTTAAATCTTGAATTTAAATACAAATTGGGTTAAATGAAGTTGCAACCTAAATTGAAATTCGAAATGATTTCGGAATCGAAATGAGATATTGAGGTGAAAGAAAAATGATTTTCGAAACGGAACCTTACATTTTGAATAGATATGATGATATTTGAAATGGATTTGATTTTTGAAGCGAATATGATATTTTGATATCAATTATGAATTGATTTGAAATGTAAAAGTGCCATCGGTGTAATAATACGTAGTTATTAAAGAGACCGGGATCAGATATGGACATACTCTCTGTCGATACCGAAAACCACTTTAATAACTAGTATACGCGGAATGTTGATCCAGAATGAAGTGGATGGTTTGGTGAACACGTTAACTGAAGAAAGAGAACGATATTGGATGACTCCTGACATGACTAAAACAGGAGCCGCGCCGGGCCATTAAGGTTCGCCATCTCTAGCAGACACACTTCTTCGATACCATATCTATTACTTTTGTGATTCGATTTGAGTGCACCCCTTGATTTGGGAGTGTTGTTTCGCGGTGTTGAGGTAGCTGCTGGCTATGCTCAACATCAGTCCGGATCACGCAACTACTAGTATCCTAGTTGGTATCGCCTCATGTAACGATCCACCTTTTTGGATGATTTAAATCGACAATAAACCACACATGTCTGATTCAAACCATTCAAAAGGGAGGATTGTTAATGGAGTAAATAAGAAAATAATAGAAAAGAAGGAAAAATAAAACAGAGAATCTCGCAGCGGAATGACAAAATATAATAATCAAATAAACAGTTCATGAAGCTGTTTTACAAATGACATTTGATTATACTTTTACAGTTCAAATCAAGGTTATACTTACATCAGATAATAAAAATATAATGCGGCTGTGGAATAATAATAATAAATAGCAATAATATACTGAATCTTCATCTTCGTCTTCATCCTCCAGAAAATAAAATGGTCTTCAATACACTGAAAAAGCTCAGACTGACCCGAGCATAATGAAAAACAATACACTCGAGTCAGAAGTTCTTATGTAAGTCAAATCAATCTCAAATAAAAATATGAGTGCAATGGCTTCAGAGAGATTATAGGATTTTTCATCTCCTATCAAGTGTACATCGTGAGTGCAGTAATTTACGGGATTTCAAATAATTTGAAGTACCAATTTTAACCACTTTATTTAAAATAAATCCGAAGTTTAAATTAATAACATAAACTTTTTAAATAATTCAGTTTTAATAAATAATCCAAATTCAAGAAATTGTATGGGTATATATCATTTCAACCCATAATTTAATTGTCTTAATTATCCAATTCTAAAATGATTCAGAGGACCACTTAAATGATGTCAATAATATAGAAGGTGATAATAGGGACATATTACAATAAACAAACAACCATACATCCAACATATCAATCAATAAGCATCCATTTCAAACAACATCCAAATCAACCAATATATTTCAACATATAATAGTTATCAATATCGGGGTTTAACTATCAATTAAATTCCAATATAAAATTAAATGTCAATTCAGATTCAATATCAATTCAAATGTGAACTTAAATCAACAAACTAAAAAAGAAAAATTTATATATCACATCATATATTTTATTTAACTTACAATGGAATTTTTAGTATTGCGTGAGTGGGTTGAATCACTCACCTTTTTGCTTTCCCTTTTCTAGCCAGATTCTGCAACTACTTTCTCATTTTATTTTGTTTCCTTGCTATCTTAATCTTTTTTTTATAGAAAGTTTTGAAGAGAAGATTGTATAAATCTGGATTTGAAGAAAAAGACATAGAAAGAAGAGAAGGTTTAAAAGAGAAAAAAATTAACGAAGAAGATGAATTAAAAAAAAAGAAAAGGAAGCTTTGAAAAAGAAGAAGAAGATTTGAAGAAGAATAAAAAAAAGCATAAAATGAAGCAAAAAAATAGAGAAGAAGGAGATTTAAAAAAAGAAAAAAAAGAAAAGGGAATGAGGAAGGTGAAGAGTGAAAAGAAATGAGATAGAAAATTTTATTTGGAAAAAATGAAGCTACAGAAGATGAGATTAGAAATGAGGCTACCGGAATGAAGATGGAAAAAAAAATGAAAAGCTAATAAGGTATATATAAACAAACTATGAATTGAAATAAAGTAAAAATATGAATAGCCCTAAAATGTAGTATTGAAAGATGTAAACTAAAGGAATAAATATATCAATAAAGATAAAAATAAATCTTCCGTTGTAAATTTGAAGCTTCCAGAATTGCGAATGAAAGGAAGCTACAAGAACTAATGATGCATAAGCAAAATAAACTTTTGAAACGAAAAATAGTAAATGCTAATTAGATGGCATGCACATTAATTTGGATGTTCGCATTTAAAGCGAAAAAAAAAACAGAAAAGGAAAAAACTTCAGGTAAAGCATTTAAAAAGAGCAAACGAATAAAGGAGAAACAAATGAAAAGAATGTGGAAATTATTAATTATAAATAAATCAAATGAAACAACCATTAATTTATAAGAAATGAATGAGTACTTTAATTAATAGACTACGTGAAAACGAAAAGAGAGAGATTGCAAGGTGATAATAAATGTAAAGTAAATGAAGGGACCACCTATTTCCTATAAACAAACCTTTTGGGTCCACATTCCAAAACTTGCTCCAATTAATTTATATCAATAAACCCAAATATACATATATTTACATTATTTAATTCCATATTAAAACATTCGTTTTATGCTAATATATGTGCACACTACATTAACTCAATCAATCAATTAACAATCAACCAATCAATTAATCAAACATTCAATATATATTTATTTACGTTACTCAAACAAATTTTATTGATTAATGAATATATATCAACCTATGCACTATAAAAATGATTTACTTTACTTTTTAATTACTGTAATGGTCGCATTAATGCAACCCATTTACAAATTTTAACTGTATATAAAATGGAAAAATGAATATAAACTTATGTAATCAATGTACAACTGAAAAATAATAATTTCTAATTGATTCCACGATATTTACACAACCATGAACCCTCTGATATATTTAAAAGTTTGAATATTAATGTGCGTGTGTGTATATATATTATTCTAAAATTCAATTTTTTTATCCAAAATCATTCTTGTTCAAAATGAAAGTTTTATTTTTATATGTCTCAAAACATGCAATAATTAATAACAAAAGAAATGAAGGGACCATGTACATCGCACAACCTTTTTGAAATTCAATTTGTGAAACGTAACCAAATTGACTTCATTAACTCAAATAATATTCAAATTTGTACGCATTTAATTTTTTTATCTATGCATAATAAATAAAATTACTTACCATAAAAATGAAAACGTTCAATTTGATTTTCCCAAAATGATCTTTTATTTCTATTAAAACATCCTTTCTATTTAACACAAAAGATGCGTTTCTTTTATTAAATCTATTAATTGGAGTCAACGTTTTCTTCCCTTCTCATTGAAATATTTCAATTATATTAATTACAGTTACTTATAAAGTTAAATTTCAAAACAGACAACTAAAATGGATGAAAAATAGAATAATTGTTTCCTTTAGTCATTTAAGCACATTTATAAATTTGTTGCTTATACAGTAGAGAAATAAATAACTTACTTAAATAAATTATTTTTCCACTCTTGTAATCCATCTATATGCTAAAACACATTTCAAATATACTTATATTTCTTCCTTTAAATCAATCATTCTATTCTTTATCTTAATGAAATTAAAACTACATTCACAAATGAAAGATCCATTTTATTTGATAATAAATGTTCTTTTCATTAAACCAACTTATTTTTAAAGATTATCCCATTAAAGAGTCACAGAAATAATACTTCGTACAACCACATCATTTCTTTATCAATTAATTTCATATTATCATTATATTTGTATCAAATTTAAGTGCTTACAATTTGAACGTAATATTTCTCAATGAAATTCTCATTATATTTTTAACATAAAACATATGTTGCACATATCATTAATTAATTACCATTTACTTCTATCTTTTATTAATGGCAAGATATAATTACTATTACTTACAATGATTAAATCTCAAAACATACCCTAATACAGGGAAGATAATTAATCCAATTGTTTCCTTTGAAATCAAATTTTCTATGTTAAACCCAATATCTATATACTAATTTAATTCCATCATTTAATTACAAATGTAATAAAACCTGTTCATTATGTATTTAAATTTCAAACAAATCCTTTTATTTTGATTTACATTCTTATTATTAAATTAACTATTCCCTTATGCAATTGATTGACATAAGTTTTACACTCACCACTCAACAGTTAACGTTTCTTCTTATATCAATTGTAATATTTTAATTACGTTAATTCTCCATTAATTATCAAATAAATTTCTAACCGATTTAATAATAAGAAAATAAATGAAACAATGGTTATACGTTAATAATCTATATCTATTAACTTATTCTTAAAAACAAAGGTTAATAAATTTATGTACAAATAATTGATTTCATACTCCATATTAAAACCAATTGCAATTAATAACATAAGATTACATCAATTTATATATCATTTATTCTATTCCTTATTAACCTTTATTACTTAAATTGATTGAAATTACGTTAACATCGTATAGTAGTCAATTACATTCAATTAATATTAGCCAATTATATGTTTAATCTCATTAAATTATTTGTTTTAAGATTTATCTTAAAGTCAAAATTTCAAATCTAATAAGATTCAATTTAATAAATCATAAATTTTAATTTCTAACAATATTAAAGCCCAAAACCTTATTAAATTTAATATTTTTAATTATCAAAATATGGGTTGTTACACCTCATGTACCTTGTCATACTGATTATCCTATTCGCGACCACTACGTTTTGTTTTGTGTTATACATATGGGGTACCCTCTGATAACCACTAGTTTACGGTGGGGTTTACGGTGCTGTATAGACTATGGCATTATAAAATGTGTTAAGGGGAATTATGGTAACGCCTTAACGCTATTTTAATACTTTTACTTTACTGTAGACATATTATAATAGCGTATTGTACTACATAATAGATAGTTTAACGGATCCTTGAGAGATGGAAAATCCCGTAACATCACTTAAGTTATTAAACTCACGTTGACACTGGATAGGAGATGTCAAACCCCGTAAACATCTCTGACGCCGTTACACTCATATTTATTTACGATTGATTTAACTTACATGAGGTCCTGACTCGAGTGTTTTGTCTTTTCATTACGCTTGGGTCAGACCTGAGTTTTTCAGCTAATTGAAGATCTATTCTGGAGGACGAAGTCGAAGATTTCGTATACTATTACTATTATTATCTTTGCATCATGCTGTCTGCTGCATTATTTTATTTGTTCAGGTGTATATGTATAACTATGATAAATGTTATATAAATAATGATCAAAGTATAGTAAACAGCTTCATGAACTGTTTATTTGACTATTATATTTTATCATTCTGCTGCAAGATTCTGTGTTGTTTCATTTCCTTTATTCCCCTTTCTTTTCTTTTCTTATTTACCCCCAATAACCATCTGCCCTTTTGAATGGTTTGGAATCGGCATGTGTATTTGATCGTCGGTTTAAACTGTCTAAAAAGGTGGGTCGTTACATTTGCATAGTTGCTTTCATGTTTTGAGAGATACAGTCGATTCCCT
Source organism: Allium cepa (assembly GCA_030765085.1). Classification (NCBI taxonomy): domain Eukaryota; kingdom Viridiplantae; phylum Streptophyta; class Magnoliopsida; order Asparagales; family Amaryllidaceae; genus Allium; species Allium cepa. The sequence goes on along the minus strand of CM060939.1, from coordinate 343,924,985 downwards.
TTGAGTTGGACTGTTGATCCAAGTGGTTCATAGCCATAATGATCTGATCCGATCCCCTGCCTGAAGAAAGCACTATTCCATACCTAGAACATTCTATAGAGTCTATATCTTGGCTTCGCTTGATCGTTACTTCATATTTCGTTTTTGCTTGATCTTTAGACTTTGTTATCGCCCCTCTGAACTGCTTTCCTTATTTATTATCGAGTCTAACTTGTCTAGTCAGCCTAGATATAGTCGGATCAAAAGGTCAGATAACACTTGCCCCTCAAAGTACGTCTTGTTTCGAACATGACGTGCTTTGAATCGAAGCAAGTTAGGATCGTCGGGAGGAATCCCATTTAGTTACCTAAATAGTCGTTATCCTCCCGTTGAATTATCTTACCGAAGAGTCATATCGCTCTCCATTCATTATGGCGCTTGGTCGATATTCACTAATATAAATTCAAAGTGTAATCCTCAGCCTTTGTCTATGCTCGATTCCATTGAGCTTATTGATTAGAAGGCTTTGGTTATCTGTAGCGATATCTTTTCTGTGAGATCCAGATAATAATCCAATTTCTGTCGATTCAAGAATCAAATTTTGTGATGTACATGCGTAAGTCCATTCATGTAACACTTTTGCCATTGGCTTCTGATCACGTTAACACATTCATGGGTCATTGCCAATATCATGTAGTAAAGTGCATGTACATTGCAATTTGTTGTCACTTTTATTCATTTCATTTTTCGTTCTTTTTTTAAACATGGGGAAAGGATCGGTTTTCATCCTTTAGGTATGGGATTGTGCCTGATCCCCTTCATATACCTAATCTATTTTTTAGGACCAACACCATTGTCCAAGTGGTTAAGTGATTCAGCTTTGGTGCAGGAGGTCACAAGTTTGAAACTTACATGAGATATGTTGTCCGAATGATTTGTTGTATATAAAGTACCATTTCAAAAAAAAAAAAAATCTATTTTTTAGACTCACACTACACCATAACAACCATTTCATAACACTTATTATTTTCAATTACCAACGCTTATTTGTGTTGTAGATTAATCACAACAATATCCATTGCTAAACTAAAATGTATCACAAAAAATACACATTTACAATTTTTTTATTGCTAACACATATTTATGTTGAAAAACCTGGTTAAATTAAACTTAACTAAATGTTGGCGCCAGGGAAAAAAAAAAAAAAAAAAGAAAGAAAGAAAGAAAGAAAGAAAAAAAAGGTGAAGAAGCATCCTTCAGTCATCCGTATCTACTTCTCACTAATCCCTTCTCGCTGCTTTCATGCAGCCGCTTAAAAAGAAAAAAAATATCGAATTGCACCTCCAACCTCGCAATCGCCCATGCCCGCCGCCTCCTTGACATAGTCACCTGCACGACGGCATTCGGTTCTCCACCTCAGAAAAAGGCGCCAGCTCTCCAACCTCCGAGCAGCAACCCGTTGACCTCCCACCTCCTCCTTCTCCCCCAAGCATGGCAGCGATCTTTATTGTAGCCCAATGGCATTACAAGAGAGCACAAAGTGCAGATGTAAGAAAACAGTCTAGTCAGGAATTGTTACAAGGTCGCACTTCAATTTTTGGTTCAGATTTTCCCCCAACTCAATTCTAGGCGGCGCTATCAGGCTCCTTCTTTATGGCGGTAAGATTATTTCTTCTTAACCCAATTTTATGCATCTTGGATTCTCGTATCAAAGATTAACGATCTCAAAAATACATGGTTTTCATTTATATCCTTTTTAAAACCCTAATTGTGTTTGCAAACCTTATTTTGTATCTTCGCTAAAACCTTTTTATCGATATGTAAAAAAGGGTACATTCCTTCAGATGTTAGTAGCTTGTTTGAACAAGAATAAGAGGGTCAATTTAAAATTTCTAGACTATATAGGGAAAAAATGGCAATAATGTTTGATTTATGGGAAATATGCAATATATACATAAATGAAGTAATGGTTGTGGTACCAGGTTTATGCAGTGACATAGTTCCCCTTAGGTTCCGGAATAGTAGTGAATTTTACTACTGATATGAAAATTATCGAGTTCAAGAAAGCACTTATTCCACTTTAGCTTTGTAAGATTGTGTATTCTCCCGAGTTTGTAATTTTACTAGTGAAGGTTGTAAGCTAGTTAACACTAAGGTTGCATTTGCAACGAACATAAATGGGATATTTGAGCGGGAAAGTTGAGTGAATAGGTATACGTTTGGGGATACGAACGTGTTATTTGAGCGGGATATTTAAGTTGCGATTTTAACATAATTGATTTATAATTTATCAAATATTATTTATATTGTGTAATATGAGTTTATAGTTGCAAATAACAAAAATTAAATTATTCGACTTTTCATTAAAACAAACTAACACATTTCATATTCAAATACATGCAAAAAAAATCTACAGATGACGTCTACGAAATACAAGTAAACGGTGCACCATAAATCATTGTTTCCACAACATCCAATGTTTCCACAACATCCAATGTTTCCACAACATACCATATCAAGGGTATGAAGATAAACATAATTACGTAGTAAGAGTTACATGTTACTATAAGCTTTGTAAGTATGATAATGATCTTTGGAACCATTCTAAAGGAAGCTTGATAGAAGGCTAGTTTTTGAAGATGAAAAAACATGATAGAGCTTTACGTTTTCTGCATATCATTATTTCTCTAAAAAAATTAATGAAAAAACTCAGAAAGATTTTTTTGAGAGGCAAAACAAAGTATTATTATTTTGCATAAGCTGGCCGGACTTTACAACAATTATTATAGGTGCGAGGCAAAACGCCTCGACAACTATTTTTTCTAAGATTTAGTAATACAATGATTGTTTTCCCCTTTTATTTTTCTTTCAGAAAGCACCCAAATATTTTGGTACTAGTACTCGAATAGTACCGGTACCATATTGTTCCGGTACAAGCATAGGGTGCCAAATGTGTGAAAAGCAAACTGCTATGTATCCCAATGGTTCAACAAATACTGAACTCACTGTAGCATATGTACTGATTCATGTGCACCATGCTTATTGCTTGCCTTCTTATAAGTACCCATGCAACCTAGGTTCAAAGGTTGCGAGCCTGTAAAAACTGGAATGTTCTGTTATGCTTTGGACCGGGCATAATATTATTTGCATTATACATTGAAATGTATCATGCTCATATACTAGGTGTAACCATTACTATGTTAATGTAGAGCATTTGTTATGCCTCTTACTTTTTGTTGACCAACATAGAATAATATTTTAGCTTGCATTCCCTCTCCATTTTTCTTTCCTTGTGCCCACTCTTTAATAACTTAGCCTGATGCTGCTCTCTTCATCTTTGTTGCCTTATGTAATTGGTGGTTTATTTCCTATTTGGTAGTTTGACTTTGTATAGACGAATATGAACAAGCGGAAAACTAAATCCTACTGTATAGTATGAATTGTATAACCAACCGTCTGCCATGTGTATGTTTTACTGGAAATATAATCCCTTATACCTATATTAACCATGTTTCTGACCTCAAAATTATTTATAACATGACACAGTGCAAATAATAATTCCTTTATGCTACCAACAACGAGTTCACCAGTGTTGATTATAAGCTATAAAAACTGCAATATTCAATGTTGACGCTTAATTTGCTATTAGCTTTCGATTTTAGTTTACTCTTTCTACTACAGTTTTAACAAATTTATGACATCTCTTACTCATGTGTATTTTATTAGCCATTTTGTAGGCGAAATACTTTATGTTGTTTAATGCGTACAATGTGCAGGCTAAACCTGTTAACCCAAAACCTTTCCTGAATAATTTGATTGGGAAGCCTGTGATTGCAAAACCGAAGTGGGGAATGGAATACAACGGTAACCTTTTTAACTTTCAATGTATGCATTGACTATCATTTTCTCGCAGCAATAGTATTGCTCTTGTATTATTTTACAGACGTTAAAGTTGCATATCTAACAACATTTAAATGCTTGGAATTGTTCTCAGGCTTTCTTGTCTCAGTGGATTTTTATATGAACCTATAGGTAAAAAATATAGTATTTAATAGTTTTAGAAAGAAATTTAGATTTATTCAGCATATTTAGGTATTTCTTCTAAACTTGAATTTATTTTTCTTGCACGGTTAGGTATTTCTTCTCTGCCATTCATTGGTTAGTTTGCTGCAACAGATTAGTCGAGCATTTGATGGGGTGGGTTCTAATTTGACATCATGATTTTGGTAACGATCAACTCCGACCATTTAAGTTAATAATTGGTTTACCAAGAAATTTGTTGCACTTGCAGGCTTACAAGTTGCTCATGAAAGCTGTCATCGAGCACAATAAGTAAGTTTAGGCATCTAATGTTTCACCCGTTCAATCCATTTTTAAATAGTTGATATTGGGATCACATTTGAATTTGACTAATTAAAGATTGTTGTATACACAACTATAACCACATCATAGAATATCAACAAAAATAATTAACATGTCCAGATTCAACTGTTGCAATCATTCAGTTCGTAGCCTGCTACAATATCACTTCTTATCATGTCACATCCTAGTTTTACAAGAGCAACTGTAACAGATTTTAGAGTAATAATAACGGACATTTATAGTTTCTTATCACTATTTTAGTTTGGCAATCTTCCAATTGGATTTCGAGCAAATACATGGGTGGTGCAACCTACTGTTGCAGATTCTCCATCAATTTTTCCTCCTCTACCCATTGAAGATGAGACTTGTTTGTTGGAATGGAGATGGTGGTGGGCAAGGAAGAGACAGAAAGCATGAAAGAAGATAATGGGCGAAAGAATTTCTTTCAATCCTTGCTTCGATGGCATGCAAAATAGCTAAAGAGAAACAAATTCGAGATAGGAAGACATTTCTTCTTCACATCCTGTTTGTAGATGTCGCTCTTGTGCAGGCCTCTAAAATTGTCGAGCAATTAGTTTTACTTCTTCTATGAAACAAGTAAAGAAAACTTATTGCCTCAATTATTGTCTTATCTTTTGTTATTGCAGTTTGATATTAGTGTGGAATTGGCAAACTATGAATTAGTAAACTTAACTATGTATTGAACTTCTCTTTTGTTATTGATGTTCTGTTTTATTACCATGATTATGAATATTGTTTATTGATTTTGATTGGGTTATAATTAGTTTGTTAAATTAGGATAATATTTCATATTAAATATAATCTACATTATATCTTTCAACGTTCACATTATCGATAAGCGATTATTTGTTTGTATATATTTGTAACACTTACAAACGTTCAGAGATATTTTTTTCCCAACGTTTATAAGCGTTGGAGAAAAATTTCCAACGTTGTGCAAGTGTTGGGAAAAAACATCTTTAACGCTTATAAGCGTCGGGGAAAAATATCTCCCAACGCTTATAAGCGTTGGGAGATATTTTTCGCCAACGCTTATAAGCGTTTGGAGATACTTTTTTCCAATACTTATAAGCGTTACAAATAAATGCTCGCGTCCCTATAGCGACACATATAAGTGTTACTGAAATTCCTAGCAACGCTTATACTCATTGGGAATTCTCTATTTTGGTGTAATGTCAAGAGAAGCGAGCTGATACCATATATAAGCTAAATAATTAACTTGTGTTTGTTCATTTCACTTTATTAGATCAACCAACCCGATCCTTTGCTCTTCCTAACAGCTGCCATTAAAAACTTTTCAACTCGATACTCTTATATGCTCTTCCATCAATTCGTTCAATCCCCAAGGCGAACCCATCCTCTATCTTGCCAGAAGCTTCGCCATCACTTCAAACTCGTCTCCCTTTCGTTTGAATCTTATTTTATGCATACAGGTAGGTATAAGTTTGTAGCATACGAACTTGAATTATGACGAATCGATGTGGTTAACCACGTTGGTTGTTGTAGGCTTAGGGTTTGGTGACAACATATGACGGAAATGATTGTTTGGAGTTGAGATGGGTTAAATTGTGGTAGGATCAGTTGTGTAGCAAAGAAGACGAAGTAAAATGCTGGAGTGAAGTGATTGGTAATGGATGGGTCAATTTTGCATATAACTTGGAGAAGGTGATGTGAAGAAGTGACAAGGTGATGAGGAGGAGGGATCGATCAAGGTGGTATCGGCTTATGAGATTCGTTGGAAGCATACTGAAGACGGTCGATCAGTCATGAGCTGAAGTGGAGTGATCGGTTGTGTTATAGGGATCTGTGTAAGGCGATCGTTTGGAGGGATCAGATATTAGCTCTCAAGGCTTGAATTTGAACAAGGCAATATTGCCTAAGGGAGGGATTGATCATGTTCCCTTGCCGTATGAGGGCTTAGTCGTTTTTGTCCCATTGAACTTGTATATTTGAACTCAATTTATTAACGGACATAAGCATTTGCTTTGAGCTAGATCATGACTTGGAGACATGACCTCGAACTTGAATGTTTAGACCTTTGCAATCGAGCTTATACGATTTAAACACATATGATTTGATCACTGAAACTTGAACTTGAATAACAATAACATACGGGCTCGAATTAACTTGAATGTAAATATCATACTCCAACGCGTCGATAACTTATCCTGAAACTTAGAAAAAAAATCCACAACCTCATACGTGAAATCCGGTTGGGATAGTCAGCGATGACGACCACTCCAGTCGAATCCCAAAGTCTCATCACAGTCGTCATTTGAATTTTGCACTGTTTATCTATTCGCTGCACAACACCGCACCAGACTCCACTAGTTTACACTTAGCACGGGGGAACAGGTTTATTTTCATAATGATTATTATCTGCTGAGTTTAATAGCCATGGATTCCAGACGCCCGAAGTGTTTAGCTGCTATGGGTACCAAATAAACTTCTTCGCACGACAGTCCCGACATCGAATCAAGCTCAACAACGATATCTGCTTGAAACTCTCCAAGCTAGCAATCTGAAAAGCTCGAAAGTTTTCATCAAGTGCTTGAAATTCCTTTGAATCTTGAAGCAGAAATCGAGCCAGCTCCCAGTACTCTATAAGATGCCATATTTTTGATTGATCCGGAGGATTCAGTAGCTTCGAAGGTTGACAAGGCCTCTCTCTATTCTGTGGATTAAACATGGGATTCCATATAAGGATGCACGAGTCCCGCCCAGCAAAGATAAGGTGCACTTTCCCAAGGAAAGGTATATTACATGCAACAAGTTCATGTGTCGGGCTGGTTGCAATTCACCCTTCAATCCCTTTATTCGAAAAATGTCGCATTATTTAAGGTTGACGTTGGCTCTATTGCATCTGAATAGCTACGCATTCTTACATTGCATATATATGATATTTTTTGAGTTCACATATCATGAGCAAACTTTGGAAGACATTAGGTTCATTTACAACCTCAAACAGCAAAGAGGAAGCCTCTCATATACTTGCCTCGAATTAGTCACAAACTGCCAAGTCGTAACCGACGCTTGGAACAAACTAAGCGCTATTAAGAAAGAATGGTTCTACATGCACTGCCCATCTAGTTTGTAGGACGGTGGTTGGAAGGGCGTAAGTATCGCTTCAAATTTAACATTAAGTGCTTTTATTCAAGTCGTATCCTGAATTAAGCAGTTTCTCATTAAACATTGTAGGTATCCATTCACGTTCCATCGTCGACATATACTCGAAGGCGGTTTCAATGCTCAAAAACATACTTGCGATGGATAGAGACATTAGATCTCTTCTCACCGATGAGTGCCTTTTTTGTCTTCAACTTACTAAAGAGGGTCACGGTACGGGACTACCTAGAAACACTGAAGAGGAAGTTGTATAGAGAAGAAGTGTCGTTAGGGAAGGAGATGACGAAGCCGATCCTGTCATGCCTCCAGTCGAAGGGGCTTAGGATGTCGTCGAGGAAGGCGAGGTGAGGGGCAATGCTAATAAGCTCGGATGTGACACTGTGAACCCAATTCATGAGCCTGCAGTTAGATTCTACCAAGCCCCACAGCTCCTTGCCTCAGAAAAGAGAAAATGAAAACGCTTGTTTACAAGCTTCGTAGAGGGCATGTCTCTGAGAAACCTAAGTCAAACCCTGTTTCTACAGTTCAGTTAGCTCATTGCCTCTAGAAAATCTATTCGACGGGCTGTCTGACGTCCCGCTACCGGACAATGTCAAAAATTATGATTTTGCCAACTTAAGCCACGGGGGATCTGAATCTCCCATTTGACTTGGTGCCAACATTCCCCCTACTGACATATGAGAGATCACTCCAGCGAGCAAAGCCCCAGCAATTGGTCCATTAGAGGGACACTAGGACACTCACGCTCATGTGCACTGCACCACATGACACTTATCCATCTTTAACTCATGTGATTCTTATGCCCTTTCATTTTGTTTGCATGCTCGATGGGATGCCCGCATAACTATCATCGTTTAAAGAGATCAGCGTGCTCTTAGGCATCTTATTTTAGGCCTAGTTGAGGTTCGGACTCTGGTCGAGATAGTGAAGGTTGTGAAGAGAGAGAAGACCAGGATCAAAGCTATCAATCCAAGGACTCGTCGTCCAGGCACAAGTCAAAATCTCAATCTTCTCATGACAAAGATGCCAGTCAATACCCCACTATACATAGTAACATCAAGTCATTGCCTCATGCCCCAAGTCTGGCTGCTGCACCCAAGCAACATTAAGGTTCTTCCAACGACTGTCGATCTTTGGATGGCCAGTCTGGCATGGAAGGCCTTGATATCTCATCCTGCAAGCACGACAGGCGGTCCCTCTCAACCTCTATTACTCTTGGTGCCACTACCACTGAGAAAATGGCTGAGCTCTAGGCCATATTTCCTAATTTGTGCTTTGACGAGTCCAAATTTGTACCCACTTTGCATTGTCTACATCCAGCACAGTACAAATTTTCGTGTTGTTAAGAGAGTTTCTAAGGTGTCGATGGTGAGGAAATATGAATTTGATTGCTTAAATCTTGAGGCGATCAACGACAAAGACATTATTAAGTGCTTGGTCGAGGAGGTCAAGCAGTTTAGTACGAAGCTGGCCGATGCTAAGAAGAAAGCCAACGAATCTTTTGATACATCTTTTGATGAAAAGGCAATGACTGTTCAGCGAATCAGAGAGAATTTTTCAGACAGAAGGTAGCTACTTTTCAAAGTATGTCATGTCCATGTAAGACGTACTTTGGGGGGAGGGATGTTATCCTACCTTTTGGCAAGGCCGTGAACCAAAAACTTGACTGAAAACCAAGGACAGTTCATCTTGAAGATCGGTTATACACATGTCTACTATAGATACTGATAAATTTTGCCCGAGTCCGGATCGAGCTACAATCGACATGATACGACAAGCAAAGCTATATAGAAGCCAACATTCCAAATTTCAAGTCAATCCAAGTTCGTATGCTCAAGATATTGATCGATCAAAATCAAGAAAACCAACCATTCGTATCTATGGGTATCCACCCCTTAAGCAGTTTAAGCACGTATCCATCGAACAAAGAAAACTTGGTTCGTATCGGTCGCCTACTACTTTCCTTTGTATCCATCGAACTGGAGCCATTTCGTATCCAACATGTTAGCACACTTTGTGTCGGTCCATTACTTACTTGGTTCATATCGCTCGTTACCGATCGACTCGAAGAAGACCATGCATTATCGATATGAAATCAACCACTCTGTAATCGATACAAAAGGATCATCCATCAATTGATATGAAGTGACTACCAATGATTGATATGAAATGGAATGCAATAAATGGATACCAATGAAGTTACACCGGTGGATACGAACAAAACCTAAAAGAAAGGAAAACTCGGTCACTCGGCATGAAAAGTGGATCGATCCTAAAGTATAGCACCACGTCATCTGATCGGCACATGCCAACATGGATATGAACAAGAGCAATATGAATCGTATCGATATGAGCTCAGGAATACACTGCAAACTCAAACTTGCATCGATCGTAACTCAAAATGTACAAGTCCAAATGCCATCAAATTTTCGCAGGAGCTTGCATACTACCTCAAGAATGTTTATGATCGATCTCAGCCCAAATATACCAAATTTGGATCGATATAATTTTCATGCGTATCAATCCCAAACGTCCAGGAATCGATCACATGGGACCACCCACATGAGAGAAGGAGTCTTTCAAAGTTTGAGATAGATATTCTTAGCCTACACCTATAAATAGCAGCCCAATGCCTCTAGAAAAGAGACTTTGGACTCTGGAACGCCGATACTCTACCGAAAAATTCATTGTGCCTTGAGTGTTCCATTTCAAACAATTGTAATCAGCGAGAGTTATTAATAAACAGGAAACTTTCTATAGTGGACACAGGCTACAACGCTGAACCACTCTAAATCTCTGTGTTTACATACTTCTGTTTGTTTATTTTTGGTACGTTTGTTAGATTTACCTCAGTTTTCATCTGTATTCTTCACTTTAATCTCTTCAAACACATATGAAGAGTGTCGTACCCAATTTTGGTACAAATAATGTTGTCCAAGTTCAACCAATGGTATCCGATCCAAATGACCTATGCAGTCTAAATTAGCAGTATTATGGCAACTTATTAAAGCCAACTCATATTGTAGGGTGTCTAGAAAAGTGTTATCTAAGGTTGGGTTTAGGTAATCAAGTACTCTGCTGTAACACCCCGCAAAATAAATCATAAATAAATTAAATAAGATAGGGATAAAATTGAAAATTTTGTAAAAGTTGGAATTTTACCATAAAAGTTATTTTGCATTTGTGGCAAAATTCTGATCAATTTCCATATATAATATGTTGAAAATGGAGTTCAATTGGAAAAGTTATGGACATTTGAAGTTTTCAGGTTTAAAATAATATAAATAAAATTTAAATTCAAATGAATAATTAATTTTAAAAAATTGAAATTCAAAAGTTAACAATAATTAGACTTAAGGGTTAATTAAGCATCAAAATCAACATTAACATTAAAGTAGAACTAAGGTAAAAAAATACATAAAAACAATGGCATAAAAATCTTCCTAAAACAAACATCATGGTCAACCACTCCCTAGGACCGATCGACTGCTAGCGATCGAGTGGTAGGGTAGGGCAGTCAACCTTTGACTATCAAGTGGCGATTAGGGTTTGTGAATTTGAACATTCCAGATTTTATAATATCCAACCGACCATCATCCAACACTTTCGGCATGTTCCAACCACTATAAATAAGACCTTCGACCTCTTGCTTTTATTCACAAATATTTTGGGAACATTAGCGAAGCTCTGTCAGTTCATCTCTTTAGAGATTTAGATAAATTCCTTGCTGTATATATATATATGTGTGTGTGTGTGTGTGTGTGTGTGTGTGTGTGTGTATCAAAATGAAGAGATCAATCAAAGGGGCATAAAATCCAAAGGAGGCAAAGCTGAGGATATACGGTGAGTGGAAATCTTAGCTTTTCTATTTTAGTAATTGATTAGGTTAGTTTGGGTTTGGATATGCCTTTGAGAGATTTAGTTTGCAAAAATATCATATTATAGACTCCCAAAACTCCTTTAATGTGAAATGTTAATCCTATGTTTGGATCTTAATTGTTTATGTCTAAGTAATAGAAGTAGTGTAGATTTGCAATTTTGATAATTTTACCTTATATTCCACTCCTTAATGTGAAAAGGAGTTGAATAGAGCATAAAACTTGGAATTGTAAGTTTTTAGTATCAATATATTCCATTATTTTGATTTAATAAGTTGGGTTTAAATTTTAATTATATACAAGTCTGTTGATTGGAACCTTGATATGAATATTGGAATTTTGGGTATTGTTGGTAATAAGGAATGAGATTTGTATAATGTTTAGACATGTAAAAGCTTGATTAGGGTGTATATTCCACACGATTAGAAATTACTAGTCATGTGTGTGCATAAGCATAATTAACATATAATTATAACGTACAATTGTGTAGTTAAATAGATTACTAATTTATTAAAATCCCTCTTAAGTAGGTAATTAATGTTAATGGAAAATTAGAAAGATCTCTTATAAGGCCTTGATTGTGGAAACAGTGAGAATGTGATAATATATGTAGAGAGTGACATAGATTATGACTAAGTTATAGGTATGTGAGGTCAGTCAAAAGCACATGAAAGTCTGCCCAGCCAATTTAGCTACCAACAATGTGGCTTTGGGGCTGATATAAGACATCGCCTATAACAAGTAACTATGATGAAGCGAGGTTAATCCCAAATTCTATGAGGTAAATCTACCCAGCTAGTCTGCCTAGCAGTACCTACAAATAGTCGGGCTAAAGTGAGACATCGTCGGCGGGTATGGGTCATAATACGAAGGATCCACTTCAGAGGTTGGCGATAATAAGTAGTTATGTGAGGGCCTGCCTCTTCTCTATGTAGAAAGTATTAAATGTTCAGGTTATGGACTAGGCACGGTAGAGGATATCTCGGAAAGCGCCCGCTTTAATAAGAAGTATTAATTGGCCGAAAAGATTCCATGCAATGTCAGCTAGATAGTTACTAGTGAGGAGTCCGCCTTGTGATTATAGGTAGCAAATGATGTGAACCTGTCTTAAATAAGGTATTAAATTGTCGGGGACTGCCTAATTTTCATTAAAAGGCACTAAGTGACTTGATTACTATCGCATACATTAATAGGACATTATGGAAAATAGATACGCGTTATTGGGTTGATAGCAAGTTGGCTACGAGCTTACATTTGAAAATCCTTTTTATTTATGTTTTAGAAAAGCCTTTGGGCTTATATTGAAAAAGACTTACGATGTAGGTAGAAAATGTAAGACATATTCCTATTTGAATTATATCGCCCAAGTACTAATATAGTAAAGTCCGAAATTTTTATTCAGTAGACATATGTTTTTTTGTCTCCCTCCTCACTACAACACAGGTTAGGAAGGGCGATGCCGAAGCAAGAGACGATGATGAGACTTGTGGCGGTAGTCTATTTATTTACTATTTATTTTCTATAGCTTTTGATGCATCCATGAAATAAAAACAATGTTGTAGTTTTGGAATATTGTATCATGGATATCATACCGCTACTGTTGGGTTTTGGTATTATGGATATATTGTTATGGTTCTGAATGACATTTTGAAATTGAATAAAATGTGTATTGTTGTTATTATTATACAAGTGCGAACCCGTGTTTTGCACACGGTTTGGACAAAATAGGTTTGCATAAGTAAATAAATGTAATTATAGTTCATTGCAATTGTGAAAATAGCTTTGGGCTAAACTTTTTTTTGTCTATTCAGTACAAGCACATACAACATTCTCTATATAAAAGAAAAGCAAGAATAAATAGACGAGAACCATTAATCACATCAAATAACAACTTTTACAAAACTGCAACATCAAACCATTAATCGTATCTAACTGTTTACAACATGATTTACATGCTCATATCAAATAATAACAAAGTTGCTTATATAGATTTGAGTAATTGAGTTGATAAAACAAAGTCCTATCTATGTATACTATTTTTTTTCTATGGTATGTATAAATGATCATGTTATTCGTCTTGAATAGGTTGATTCGTTTATATATTAAAAATGGGTTTGTTGTGAACTGTATATGACATCATTTGACTACCTTCATTAGAAGTACTGATTTTAAATATTGGCAGTAAAAAAAACACCTGTTGTGTTTAAGTAGTTGTAAGTAAGGTGACACATTTGCTTCATTTATTAGTTAGGAACAACAATGAAATTTTGTGCCATGCTCAAGTTGTCACATGGGAGGGTTTTTACGCTTAGTTGATATTAATACAATTCATCCACCTTCAATATAACAGCTATAAACTATGGACAAACATATGAACAATATGCAGTATAACAGTACAACATGAGAGCATGGTATAACCATTTATGAAACAATATATCTAACAACCAATATAACCAATATAAGAGTGTACAGTGAAATCTGAATATTAGGAAACTCAACATACATACAAAAGGTGCAGAACAGCAGTTTATGAAATAGAAACCTTCAAGTACACCAGCATAATATGTGAACAAATTATAGCTACATAGGTTATTTTTATTAATGAAATACCAACTGGAGTTAAATAGAAAAAGAAATAACGATGCAGCTGCATAAAAAGCACATGAAGTCTAGTCACCAGCTGTATTCCATACATTTTGGTAAGATATTCCTAATACAGCAACAACAAACTGAAAGATTAACAAAATTATTTGTTAATTAATTCATTGTCATGCTTATCTAGTTCTACTAATAAAGGAGGAATGTAAAAAATTTGTATATTGATTGGTTTACCATGAATACAGTTTCATACTAAGAGTTGGAATAATTTAATGTTTACCTTTGTAGTATAAAAAATGAAACACCCAATGAACTTTTTTAAATAAAGCAAAATACTTGTAATACATGTGGATGTTCGAATCTCTTCACTCATGGTAGGGCCGGCGGAGTACACATTTACATGTTAGCGGCTGTAATTTACAGTAAAAGACTGGTCACTTGCATGCCAATATACCGTCGGCTGTGCCATCAAAAAACTAACAGACTAACACCTTTGAACTGCTTGCAATTGATTAACACACATGGGAAGTATATTTTATGATATGTAACCCGTTCATAATTAAACTCAACAACACCAACTGTGCTACATAATTGACTTTTTTCCTCACGCCATGTTATCACCGACAATGTTATGTATTTTCCATGTACAGGAAAAAATCAAAACTTCATACTTTTGGTTTCAATCTTGTAATTATATTAAATTTTTTTCAGTAAACAACATCTTGGTTAGTGGTTCAATTGAGGTGAGCTAATATTTGATGGATACTAAGATACATATTCATATCTATTAACCTCACACTGAAAATAATCAAGGTTAAGAAGTAATTTACTTATCATGCGCGTGCACAACATATAAACAGTCAAGAGAAAATGAACATTTTAATTTTTGCTTGTAAAATATGAAGTAAGTCATGATAGGAAACAACTCAATATTATGTATTTATACTTGGAAATCAAAAGATTTCTAGCTCTAGTACAGTACAAAATATACATAGACATAAAATGTAAGCCAAAACCATGTCATTGGTTAAATCGTTCAAATATGATCATTGTTCATTACTATTTTTTCCATATTCATGTCAACCATAGGTGCAAATAAAATTTGGCAGCATGGTGGGAGGGGTATAAACATTGTTCTTAATCAAATCTCTCAAAGGTCATAATTATAAAAATTAAAGGGTGAGTTAACGACACAAGTACCTAACGACAAATTTACGAAATGCATTAGATTGTATGCGTGTAAGAGTTTATGACGTTCATTTTCCCCCAAAGATTGAGTTTAATACTAAAAGTTACACATGATGGTTTACTATATACTAAAAATTGAGTCTAATCATAATTGCATCATCTAGATAATAGTGTCATTAAGGCTGTTTTGCTATTTAAAATTAATCGATATGTCAAACATTTTCACATGCAATTATTAACTTCTAAAATTAACTACCTCTACAATCGCATCCCATAAATTATAGAAGAGTCTAAGGTGGTAGCTCACATCCATATGGAGCATCAACTAAATTTTTAATAATGATTGGTTTCAAAAAACCAAAGCAGTTTCAAAAACTACACCCAAAAAACACGTATTTTGTAAAAAAAACTACCAAAGGTTGTAATTATGAATAACTTGGACAACATAAACATGGCATCATGGTTGATGCTTGAAAATCGAATTTTTTTTTTATAATCTTGAGATCTTAATAACAAAATAATCATCGATATATTAGGATTAAAGATTGGTGTCATGTAAGATTTGAGGAAAAAGATAACTTGGGAAGCATGAAAGAATCGTCATCAATAAATTTAGACCTTGAACAATGGTAGGAAATAACAAAACAAATGCAAATACATATCTAAGTTTGCAGTAATTGGTAGGAAAGCATAAACAGTAAAATAGGTTTTGAAGGAGGTGACTGAAGATAAAGAAATTAAGAAATAATCAATTTGATTGAGCAAAAGAAGCATTGTTTTATGTCAAAAAAAATTATATCATTTTGTACGTAGAAACATATATCTAAATATTTACACATTTCTTCGAAAAAAATTAACCTTGTTCTATCTTTTTCTTAGTATATTTCTATAATCTATCAACTACATCATATTTGAAATAATAAGCTTTTCTTACTACTGAGCAGAGCATTAATCTATAGAGTTATACCATATTGGAATCTCGTAACCCTCTGCAAACTCAAATACCCATTATTGATCATCCTAACTATCCAAAATAAACTATAAATGCCAAAGCGGTCAAAAATAGAAATTTGGTAATGTATTTTACATATAGCTAAATGGATGTCTTCTCATTATAAGCTTGTTCTATTGCTGCTTAAAGTTGGATCCACAAATCTGTCATTTCGTTGGATGACTGAAGTCATAAAAAATGGTAATAATGATCCATGACTGAACTAAAAAAGGAAAATTTCCAAATGCATGGTAGAATCCATTCATACTGTAATGGTATAATAACATGAGTCCTTTAGTAATGCACAAATCCTCAGAGCCATTTTCTAAAATTTATTATCATTACAAATATATGTATTTGTGTGTGTCTATGTGTGTGGTGTGCATGGTTTACATATTAGAGATCGTAAGGGAGGCTGCGCAAGTATAGCTTAAGACTGTAAAAAAAATAACGTGACAAAAAAGAGTGCTTCATAACATGTGATATGGTATGAGATCTGGGATACAGTATGAGCTCGTAATGCTGTCAAGATCCTTAAGGGTCAATGAAAAAAATTATTTGAAAATCAGATTGTTAAGAAGAAAATGTATAAAGTGAAAAAAATCTACAAATCCATACCTTAGCATAGATTTATTAGAAAATCTTAAACGGTGCAACATTGACGGCATACAAAAGTAGTGAAGAGTTGAAATTGGAAAGATGATTCGTATCTTAGGGAAGGATGGTCGACCAAAAGAAACAAAGATTGGTACTTGTTGTCCAAACCTACCTGATCAAGGTCCATGCTCCTATTTGGATACAATTACTATTGAATAAAAATGTAATGAAAAAATAGCTATGCAAACAACCTAGTATCATAAACATCATTAACCCATAACGATCATTGTTATTAACAGGGACAACCTGACCACAAAATACTGATATGAAAGAGACAATTTTGTGAAGCTAAATAAAATCAAACATTTGACCCACTTCTCAACATGCATACATATACATTTGTCTGACATTAAGTAATGGATTTGCAAACATGGGTCTTTCTATGATTTTGGATACATGAGAGCTGTATCTGGTTGCATATTGTAATAAAAGCTAAAAGCTACAGAAGTACGTATCTAAAAATAAAAACCAAATGTTACTATAGATTTTACTCTATTATGGTTATACTATAGACATACTATTAGGTTCGGGATTATTGACAAAAAATATTAATTATATGAAGAATAATCTGAATACTGCATGCAAAATTTGTTTATATTGTTGAAAACAAACACCGTTAAACAAAAGCAAAGCATAAGAGGTATCCCAAACATTGCACCAATCTGTTATATTAATGTACATTTAAAAACCAAAAAAAGTTCTTTGTTAACCACATCCATGTAATTCTACAAGAATTTTTTTTTGAAAATCATCTAATAACTTAAAGCACATTTAAAATGAATACTTTAACTATTTAGAAAAGTTATTTTTGAACTTGTGACTATGAATGAAATGATAGGATTTATATTACCTCTGCTATGTTCATCACCTTTCCCATGGGGTTTGAACTTTGAACTACATGCTTTGAATTTGAGAACCCTAAGTGTAACAAATGACATATCTATTTAGAAGACAAAGTCAGGTGTGAACACTTGTTGAATATTAAGCATGTAAACCGAAAAATAATTCATCATCAAATGAGCATGAGCGCTCAACACACACTTAAACTAAATGAGGAAAAATCCACAATTGAAGTCCTTGTAAACATGCAATGACTATAATCTTTTTATTCACCTGATAATATAATTTGCGTGCTTATTATGACATTAAATTGCAGGTCCAAGTAGATTTACTAAACATTATTTTTCCAAAAATAGAAAGCTATGCTTGTATGGTAGAGGATAAATCTAGTTATCAAGTGTGTTTCAAATATCACTATCATATCTCTTCCAATTCAATAATTCGGCCCATCATTCTATTGCTTAAGTTAAATGAACAAAATAAATAATCTAAAGCATTAATACATTCATTAACAACAAACTTAATGCACATTTTTGACTCAAACTACTTATTAGTGTATTCATTATAATAATGACATAGAGGATTAAGGAAGTATAATAGCTTTCAATTTCTTTCCATTAAAACATCATATATTCTGTGAAAAAAAATGAAGTATAATACCTTGCCTTTCCATGAATAACATAATAGATCATACTTTGTATAGGGACAAAGTGGATATGCCAATAGCACTTGCTTTAAATGAGCTTAGACTTGTACTGCATTTGTAGGACTGGCATAGTGCCTTGGTATCGACTCATATCCTTCACACGGTAAAAAGAACATTTGTCAATTATCAAATGTTACCACATATGCCAAATTGATTTTAGTATAGCGTTGGTCATAATGTATTAATGTGTGGTGTCATAATGTTTGTATGTTTTTTGATTATTTTAATGTGTGACGGATCAGAAAATAGTAATAACGAATTAATTATCTGTTTAACAAAATTTATCACCATTATCAATAAAGAATCAAAATGATAATTTAATTTTTTAAATTATCTTTCCTATAATTAGCTCAACCAAAGATAATGTGCTTAATGATGTTGGAAAGTAATTAAGAACATTATCAAGGAAGGCCATGAAACTTCTTTTCAAAGTAGTCTAACATTTAACTGAAGAAGCTGATTATGAAAATACTAACAATCACCTATATTA
This sequence comes from Allium cepa, assembly GCA_030765085.1. Lineage (NCBI taxonomy): Eukaryota > Viridiplantae > Streptophyta > Magnoliopsida > Asparagales > Amaryllidaceae > Allium > Allium cepa. Next base: position 343,906,149 of record CM060939.1, on the reverse strand, counting down.
ACCACTTTTTTGATAAAAGGAATGACTTGATAAGACCCTACAAAAATGAGCCTCTGCGAGTTTGAAAAGCATGAAATATAGATTTAGCACCTAAGAAAAGAGAAAAATTTGATCAACGCTCATATGTATTGGACTCAAATAAGGATATGCAAGCCTTAATTTGTGTAGTATCTTAATGCTTGCATACTCATATCTTATACTGAATAAAAAATTCTAGTATTATATAAACTTAGTGTTTTTTCTTCTAATAGAAGGTATCTTATTAGTTATGCAATTTGATCAGAGATTAACATAAAGAATTCTTTCGCTGTTATGCAAATTAATATGTATCCAAGCTAAAAGGATAGTTGGTCCGGTAAATCCTTTTTTAATAAAAAAAGGAGAAACCACATGAAAAAAGCTTAGCATTAGTACTCCTATTCTAAATGTAACGACCCGTAATTTCGTTACTTCGAAAATCAGAAATTTTGTGTATTTTTAAATTTAAAAAGGTTTAAAACTTAAATAAATAAGTTATATACAATAAATAATAATAGAGAAATTATTTATTCATATAGTCAATAATTTAAAAAGTATAAATTTGGATTTTAGAACAAATCAGCAAAAGTTAAGTTTTGATAAATATAAACAAAGGCTTAAATACATAGGTTTAAATATTTATTTAAAAAGTTAAATCTTATTAAAAACATCTAATAAAGATAATAAAAGTATATTAAAATATTTAAAAGTATATTAATAATCATTTTACAAAAATAACCAAAATTTGTCGTATTTTGTCAATTTTACATACACTGTAAAAATAGAGATTTTGGTATTATTTAAATATAATTTTAAAATATGATTAGACATGTTTTAAATTTATTTAAAAGAATTAAAAAATTTATTTTTAAGTTCGGTTTACTTGAATATATAATTTAACAAAAACGTCAAATTTTGACTGTAAAATTTGCCAACAAAAACACTGTTTTCAACCAAAACAAGTTGTCACTACATTGTTGCAACATGATACATTTCCTAACATACATATATGCATATGTACACCTTTACAAACTATAAAACACATATACATTTAGCATATAAGATAAAAATTTGTATTAGGAAGGTTTATATAAAAAAAATAAAAGTAACATCATTTGACATAAACCCATAAACAAATCTATACTAAACATCAACACTATACAAAGGACTAACCTATATTCTCACCATTAATGCTTAAATCATATCACTTATGGAAAAGGAGCAAAAAATATTTTATGCATTTTCTAATTTATGAAAAAGGTGCAACATCATTACCACTTCAAATCCAAGGATCTTTTCTCATTAATGTCAAGCTCTTCACGCATGGAAAATAAGAAAAAGTATATTTAAACATTTTGTAAGTTAAGAAAAAGAAGCAAGCATCATTACATGAATCAAATCGTGGCATCTTTCACCACAAATGCACTTCTTTTCATGTTAAGCAGAAGTCAAAAAGTAAAGCAAGAGTATTTAGGACATTAGCCACTCAAACTCCACCTATAAATACAAGCCTATACCCCTTCTTTCTTCACTACATTTTCATCGTATAAAATTCTAAACCCCATTCCCTTCCTTTTCCATTACTTCCTCATTCTTCCTCCATTTCCATGGCTTCCCACATCTCCATTCTCTTTCACCATCTCCACCAAGCTCCACTATCACCTAAACCTACGTCCACCTCGGTCAAACACACCTCCACTCACCTCCATTCCGCCATACCCTTCATAAACCCCTGGCCAAGGCCATCTCCACCAAGGCCGGGTCTCCTTACCTCCTTTACCCACCTCCATCACCACCTATCCCCCTCAAAACCCACACACCCAACCTATACCCACCAACCTAAGCCCAAACTCCAACCATACCCACCCCTTAGGACCTACACAAGCCCGCACCCTCCGTGTAAAAAAAAGTGCAAAGAAAAAAAGAGAAAGAAAGAAAAGAGAAGGAAAGGAAAACGACAAAATTCAAGACGTTTGGAAATAGCACGTTGGCTCGGGAGACGCGTATCTTACGTAAAAAAATGATGGAGTGGAAATAAAGGTGAGAAAATTCTCACCGCTTTTAAAAGATCATATTTAGATTTTGTTATAATAATCATCTTATTTCATATACAAGTATACACCCCTTTGAAATGTTGTTATGGATGTTTGGATATGTTTGTGTTATGTTTGAATAGTTGCAAGTGTTTATGGTTGTGATTATTTATAATGTTAGTTTGTGTATGGACCATAATCATGTTAGTGATAAATGTTAAATTTGATTATGCTCATTTTGATTAAGTATCCTCTTTATTAAATAAGATCCTATGTTGGTAATATGATATACTTTGGAAAAATAAGTCTCTTTTTAATTGAAATTAAAATTAAAGTGAAAATAAAAGAGAAATTGAAATTTGAAGTGAAACGGGATTTGAAAAGGTAATTAAATTGAAATTGAAATTGAAATTGAGATGAACAGTGAGTTTGAAATTGAAATCGATTTTGAAAATTCAAAGTGAAATTAAGGTTGAAATTTAAATTAGAATTGAAACTAGATTTGAAATCTGAGTTTTAATTGAGTTTAATTTGAAGTTAGAATTGAAATTGAAATTTAAAATTTAATATTAAAATAATAGAAATATAATAATATTATAATGGTGAAAATTCATTTTAAAAGCATTAGAAGGTGAAAATATTGATATAAAATGATTTGTAATGATTTTATAGGTGATAAAATTCAATTTGAGTAAATTATTTCAAATATTGAAAAATAAGTTAAAACTATGTGCGTCGAGCAACGGTAGTTCACGATTTCGGGTCGAAAAGTTCAAATGAGTGTATAGAGTGGAATATAGCTCGAAATTCTTCGAGATAAGAAAATTCTACATTATTATATCCGTATCTTCTAAAAAAATAAAGAAAATCAAAATTTCGTTAATTAGATTTTGAAATACGTCCAAATCAATTTTTTAGAAAAATTGCGCTAGTGCGGTTAAGTGACTAGAACGGGAAATCCGTTTAAATGAACGTTTTTAATTATAGAAAAATATGGAACAAATTTAATAAATATATTTAAATAGTTTAAAAGAGATTTGGGATGGAAAACATGAATTTTCAAATATTAAAAAAGAATTTAATCAAATAAGCTTATATAGCACTTTCTGCAGCACTTTTATGTTCCGAATTCTATAACTCTTTGAATATGAGTTTAAACGTAATGATTTTTCCTAGAATCTTTTGTGAATGTTTTTAAAAGGAATATTACACGTTTAAAAGATAATTAGGAATATTTATAATCAATTACAAAGTAAAGATAACTGAGTATGCGGAAACGACTAGTACATTTGTCTCGCCTGTGAGATCTGGGAAAATAAACCAAGGTGTTTACCTAGTGTTAGGGATGGAGAAACCAATGCCCTCAAGTTACATGGCCTCTGTTTTCTTTTCTCATGCGAGGGTTGGAACAGATCAAAGGAAAGCCTGGATGCTCTAAAAAGATCGTATTAAGTTTTCAAAATAAAATAAGATTGATATTATCCAAATTTAAGCAATCTCCAAAATGAATGATTTCAGTGACCCTATTTACTCAAAAAGTTTGCTAAGATTGATTTAGGGTTTATAGTAAATGATTGTTAGAACGTCAATTGTTGGATTTTAATGACAACAACTATACAATTATGTCAAAGAATCTCTAAGCTAACTTGCAGGTACATGAGCATCAAAAAGAGATAATCAAATACGTTCTAAATGAAGATACACAGTACGAAAGAATGTATATGGAGATACAAGAAGAGATATATACGATAGAGACAAGATAAAGGTGAAAAACAAAGTATTATTAGTCATAGAGTGTCGTGTCTAGAGTTTGCAAATGTTAAAATCTTCTCAAAATGATATACACATATATACATTCATATTTTAAATGAAAAATCAACTTTTCAAAAATTGCACGAAGCGGGACTCGAACCCGGGTCACTAACTCAAAATGCAAGTGCTCTAACCATTTGAGAAATGGTATTTTTTTAGTTACATTTAGACGTCTGAATGTACCAAATCAGACGTCTGAATCTGGAAAAATGAATATTGTTAGTATAATATTCAGACGTCTGACTTGGCAATTTCAGACGTCTGAAAATAGTCATTTTTAGCCTATTTTCTTTCTGGTTTGGGCTCGTGCGAATTCAGAAGTCTGAATATCTATAACGGCTATATTTTTTCCAGTAGGAACTTTCATTCGTGAAGAGACGCGTACTTCATTTCAATAGATAGGACTAGGGGTGAGCAATATTCGGTTCAAACCGAATTAACCGACCAAACCGGTTCATTTCGGTCGGTTCGGTTCGGTTATGAAATGTATCGGTTTGAATTCTGTTTGTAAAATAATTTTACTTTGGTTATCGGTTTAACCGAATTAACCGAACTTTTATTATATTATCCAAATTCGTAGCATTGTAATACTATTAATAATTTGTTTAGTAATAAAAACCAAAATTTATCTATTGAAAATATGTTAATTTTTCTTATAAACTTAAAAAAGTACTCGAAATAGTTTCTCTAAACATAAATTTATGTTTTCCTTTAAGTAAGCCGATCATTTGAACAATAATCTATGGTAATTTATTTTACTTACCTTTCTAGTTCGGTTAAATCGGTTACCGACCGAATTAACCGAAATTAATTTGGTTCGGTTCGGTTCTCATTTTTTCGGTTTTAGTTCGGTTTGACATTTTTTACCTTAAAACCAACCGAACCAACCGAACGCTCACCCCTAGATAAGACCATATCTCTTCATGATAACTATTCATGAACAATTGCATCTTTTTATACCATATATAAACATGTTAGAATCATCATTTTTATTCATCTAATCGATCTAACTCTTTCTATTCTTATACTACTTTGATTCTAGCACTCTTGTGCATTCAAGTTCATACAAAATCATTCATTTACTTCCATATTCTTCACACACACATATATATCAAAATGAGAAGATTATAGAAAGGTTGTACTATCAAGAGACAAATCCGTGTTATCAAGAACACACTGTGTCAAATACTCTCGGTATAAGTTAAGTCTTGTTCTGCTTTTCAGGGAGTGAAGTCCTCTTCAGCTGTTAAGGCGAAATCCTGCTCAGATGCTCAGGTCCCTTGTTCGGCTGTTCAGGGGTTGTATAGATCTGTTCCGGGTTAAGTGAGGGCTATTGTTTTAGTTGAAATTCCAGAAGGAGTCTGGGACTGGACGTAGAACGGAAAGTTCGAACCAATATAAAAATTCCTGGTGTGCTTGTTTTATTTTACTTATTCATCACTTTAGTAACTTAGTTTGTTTCCACACTAGTTTAATATAATTCCATATAGCACGATCCATACTTCATTTTCAATGATGTCTTAAATAACATTGTTTTTTGTTATGACGGTTTTGATGACAATAACCTTAGAATAAGAATATAAAATATAAATACTAACCTTATAGTTTAGATATATATGTATATGCAGGATTTAACCATGCAGGTACCAAGAATGAAGACTGTACAGTATAGAGATTCAAGATATCAAGATTGAAGACTCATGAGTATCGAGATTATCAAGAGTTCAAGATTTCAATAATAAATAATTTAATTAGGAATTTTGTTAAAACTCCTAGAAAAGCACTGGTATCTTAAAATCTAATTTATTCATGGAATGGAATCCACTTCGAGCCTGTTAAAGTGATGGAACCCTAAGTAGGATGGAACCTACGAAAAATCTAGTGGAACATTGTTTTGTATCCGCTAACCTTTTATTCAAATGTTTTTTACAAAAATTATATCTTGTTTTCAAAATGATTTCAAAACCTCCTTTTAAAAGAATCAAAAACATCTATCCGGGTTTTAAATATTTTTAGCCTCAAAATAATCTTTATTTTTAGAATCAAATTATCTTTGGTTTTTAAACTATCTTTTAATAATAATATATTTAAACTTTTAATATTTATACATAGATTTAAATATAAAATTACAGTAAAATTTTATATATATACCAAAATATTATTCTCTATGTTTACTTATGTATTTGAACTATAATTAAGTATATTTATAAAGTTTAAAATAGTTTTAATCCATAAACCCGGAAACGAAACGAGAGTCTCGAATAGTTTGGATTCATCAAGTGGGTAAGGTTGAAAGTAATTTTCAAATAAAAACAAATTACCAAAATTTCCTTAGGCATATCGACATCCTCAAGTACCCCATGTCGACATGGTAGCAGTCTATTTCAAAAATTTGAATTTCAAAGGAAGTGTCTATTCGTCATATCCTTTCACGAATGGACATGGTTGTTGTTCTCTTATAAATAGGGGTAGTTTTGAACGAATTTATAACCAGATTTTCTTTGATTTCACTCCTCTTCTTCTTTCACATTTCTTTATGCACATTCTTACCATTACTCTACGGAAATCAATATTGAATCTAACTAGATCATTTCTGTTTTGAATCTCTATAACTATCTCAACAAGATCTCAGTGCTATTCAGAGTCATAGGCTTCTTTGTAATAAATTAAGCGAGAAAAGGTGTGATTATAGCCTGTGAAATCAATCAAGTGAGAAAAGGTGTGATTGTAGCCTTGGAAATCAATTGGGTGAACTTATTACCCGTGAAATCAAGTATCTCTACCCAGAGGATTGTGAATCTGGAGTGGTGCACCTTGTGGCCTTGAAATCGAGGGTTGTAATTGTACAATTGCTTTTGAAAGGAAATCCGTACTTATGTGCTGGACTGGATGTAGGGTAACTCCGAACCAGTATAAAATCCGGTGTGTTCTTTCCTTTATTGCTTTTACTTTATTTCTGCATCTGTGTCTGATTCTGTGATCATATCTGTGTCTGAATATTGCATACATTTATGTTCAAATTGACAAAAACTCAAAAGATTTAGTAATTCCTTTAAACACTATTCACCCCCTCTAGTGTTAATCCTAGCCTTAAGATTCGTATTCCGCATTTCTCACATTTTGTATCAAACTGTGCAGTTAATGCGCTCGGCAGATTCAAAGCGGTGGAGGTGAAAAAAGTCATAGCGGGGATAGCGAGGATATAGCGGGATATAGCGGATGGCTATAAAATAGCATATATAACTCGTACTTAATGTTTTTACAAATATATAAATGGTAATTAAATGAAAAATTATCATTCAATTGAATTGTAAATAATACATTAATAATTTTAAATAAAAACATGTGTGAATATACTTTAAATAAACGAAAACTGTTATATAACATAATTGAATTTGGTAGAATATTAGAGTATTTTCATTTATGAAAATATATTAAAAATTAAATCAAATAAACTAGTTTCATAATTTTATAATGTATAAATGCAATTTTTTAGTTCATTTTATTAAAAAAGATATCGCGGGAATAGCAGAATATAGCGAAAATAACGGGATATAGCGGAAATAGCGGGGATTAAAGCGGAAAGGCTATATTTTGGGGCTATATGGAAAAATCATAGCGGTAGAAATCCGCTATTAGATATAGCGGGGTTGTAGCGGGATAATAGCGGGGCATTAACTACATAGGATCAAAGCAAGGTTTCCAAAGTTTTCATAATCTGAATTTTGAAATTTTTTCAAAATGGCTACCAACACTGGTACTGTTAGCACTACCAACACTGGTTCTATTATCCCTGTCACTAGTTCATTTATAAAAGGTCAGTCCACTGTCAGACCATCACTTTTTAATGGCAGTAACTATGCATATTGGGCATGTAGGATGAAAATATATTTACAATCTATAGGACTAGACACTTGGAATGTCACACAGACTGAATATTCTGAACCCACAACTGATTTTTCACAGTGGAGTACTGAGCAAAAGACTGTTGCACAAAATAATTCTAAAGCTATGAATATTCTGTTTTTTCACTTGATAGAAATGAGTTTAATAGAGTGTCAGTTTGTAAGTCTGCATATGAAATCTGGAAAACTTTGCAAGTGACTCATGAAGGAACAAGCAAAGTTAAATAGACCAAAATTTCCATGCTCACAAACCAGTTTCAATTATTTAAAATGAATCCTAATGAGTCTATTTCATATATGTATAGTAGATTTCAGAACATCGTGCATTCTCTAATATCCCTGGGGAAGGAATTTTCAGAAGAAGATCAAGTCAGAAAAATCTTAAATTCTCTTACTCCTGAATGGGATCAAAAGGCACTTGCGATCGAAGAGGCAAATGATATCGGTACCTTAAAGATAGAATAATTAATTGGAAATCTAATGTCGTTTGAAGTCCAAATGATTGAGAGAAGAGAAAGAAAAGCATCTGAAAAGAAATCAATGGCTTTCAATGCATTGACCGATGGATCAGACTCAAACAGCGATAATGATGAAGAGATAGCCCTTATGACCAAGAATTTTCGAAAATTCCTGAAATACAGAAAGATGAACAATCTCAAGAGAAACAACTATAAGAACTCTGGAAATCAGAATGTAGTGCCAAACAATGTCAAATGTTTCAACTGTGACGAACCAGGCCATATCAAAAGAGACTGTCCGTATCCAGATAGACAAAATCTTCCTATAAACAATGATTCCATAAAGAAACGAAAACGTGCATTTACTGCTACTCTATATGACTCAGACTCGTCCTCAAGCGATGATGATCAGAAGACAGATAATTCAAATATGTGTTTCACGGCAGTTCATGACTCCGACGAATTCAGAGAAACGGACTCAGAAAAGGTACACATTTACAATACAATTGGTTGAAATTGCATGCTTAGAATTGGATGCTTGATTGATTGATTTTGAATTGGTGTGTTGTTTAAATTTTAAATTTTTTATTTTTTACTATTATTTTATTATTATTATTATTATTATTATTTTTAATAATATCAGAATATTTTATGGAATATACTATAATTCTAGTAATATTCTAGATATATGTATAGACATTATAAATAATATATATATATATATATATATATATATATATATATATTAGAATACATAAGAAAAATAATCATGGAAATTCAAAGGCACATGTCGACATGGTCCCCACCATGATGTCAACATGGGTATAGAAATTTGAAATTTGAAATTTGAATTCAAATATTGAATTTTTCCTCCATCTTTTCACTTCATTCAATTCTCTGAAAAGCCACATTTTGACCAGAGAATATGTCCTTTGAGAATCTATTTATTTACTATCTTTTATCGCACCTTTTCACTCTCATTTTCAAATTCAAACTCTTATCTCAAAACTTCAAGCTCTCTATTCTCTACTCTAATGGCTTCTTCAAGCAACCCCTCCACAATGAGAATTTCCAGAAAGATAAAAGAGCAACTCTACAATGATTCGGAGGCTATAAAAGCATATATCAACTATGCTAACTATGGAAAAGTCCATCCCGAGAAGTTTGCTCTATTTCAAGATTTCTCTACTTATGAAATCGATTCTCCTTTTGCAAACAATCAAGTTCTTAGTCTTGTTGAAGCTTCTCAAAATGATTTTGTTTGTTATCTAAGTCTTGTTAAAAATATTTATGCAAATCTTAACCGCGGATTTTATAACGGAAATGATGATGAAATTTGGAGTAGTGTCAAAGGCACTAGAATCATTTTAAATTGTGATCTTTTGGGTACCATTCTCAATTGCAAAGGCACGGGAATGAATCTTTCGAGTTCTAATATCGATGAAAATGGTCGTGAGACATTTCATCACATTTTCTAAGGAAATGATAATTTTGAATTCAAAAATCGAAACTTTCGACCAAAATCTAGAATTGCTAATCTTCTTTTATAACATACTTTGACCCCAAGATCGGGAAATTTTAACAATCCAACTTCAAAAGTTTGCAAAGCACTTTTTGCTATTTTTGGAGATTATGATATTAATTGAGCGCAAGTTATTTTGGATGAATTTCGTCCCTAAAATCTTGTAATGGGTGAAAACACTTTGTATCATGGAATCTATCTCACTCGGATTTTTAACTATTTTGAAGTAGATTTCAAAGGAGAAGAATTTGTTTCAAAAAAGGTTTTTAATCACTCAAATATTTCTCTTATGAAAATTTCACTTGTTTTTCAACCTTATGAGACTCTTGCCGAAAAGGAAGAACGTTTGGCTCATGAGGAGATGGAAGAGGAGGAAGAGGAAGAAGAAGAAGGGAATGAAATGGAAATAGTAGTAGAAGAAGAAGAGGGTGAAACATCTTTGGAAAGCATTGACTATCCTCCTAATCCAACCAACAAAACCTTACTCAAAAATCAAAAGACTATTGTCGAGAATCAACGGATTCTTAAACGGTCCGTTAGCTAGAAATTGGATAAAATGTCATCAAAGATGAACAAGTTTTTCTCCAAAGTCAGCAAGAAGCTTGGATTATCTTCATCTTTGTCATCCTCTAACTAGTTCTACCTTTTAATATCTCATTGTATTTGTTTTAGGTTATTTTGATTTGAATGTTCGTGTAGTATTTAATGTTTAATCATTGTATCGTTCTATTATGCAATGAAATTGAATTTCTTTTCTGTTATCTAGCTTATCTTATCTCTAGAATAAATGTTAGTATATTATATAAATATATATACACACACACAATTATTCACAAAATCAAAATAAGTCATCAAAATTCACTGAACCATGTTGACATCCCCCCTTGACCATGTCGACATATACTGGTCAGAAATGACATTTCGTTTGAAATTTGAAATTTGAATAACTACATCATGTCTATTCATTTCAAACAAATTCCTACACCTATAAATACATATTTCTTCCAGAATTCATCACTCGGAATTATCTCTTATCTATCTTATCTCTAATTCTTCTCACAAACTCAAACATGGCCAATCTAATTCATAATTTGACCAAGAATCTTGAAGAAACTCTTAATTCTTTCAAGAATATTCTTCCTTTCATTCTTCGTAACAAGTGACACTTAGAGTTGAGTCAAATGCAGATGATCAAGAGCAAGAAAAGCATTTTGATGCGATACGATGGATGATTTCCTCCATGCACAAAGATGATAATGAAGCACATCCTCCTGTCACTCTCACCAATGATAATGAAAATTAGGATGCCATTAAAGTAGACCCTATATTTGGAGAAGAAGGATAGGTGGAAGTTCCTCGTAATGTTTGATTTTATTTGATTGCTTTGTTTGATTGATTGCTTGGATTGATTTGATTTGATTTGATTTGGTTTGGTGTGGATTGATATTTAGTGCGCAAAACATGTATAAAAACACATTGATATTTATATGATCGTTAATTAGTTATCATATCTATCAGTATAATTATCTCTTAGTCTATCTATTATATACTCCATTGTATAGTTTATTAATGCATGTACTTTAGTACAAGAATGAATGGGAGTTATATAGTTTCAAATTAGTTTTTGTTGATGACAAAGAGAGAGAAGTATAAAATAGGATAGTTGGGCATAGATTAAGGGGAAGTTATTAGTTTTAAGGGGAGTTAATAGGATAGAAGTAATATTTTATAAACAAAGGTTGTCATCATAAAAAAGGGGGAGATTGTTAGTCCTTGAGATGATGGTTTTGATGACAACGATCATTGAATAAGATTATAAAATATAAATACTAACATTATAGTTTAGATATGTATATATATATATATATATATATATGTATATGCAGGATTTAACCATGCAGGTACCAAGAATGAAGACTGTACAGTATGGAGATTCAAGATATCAAGATTGAAGATTCATAAGTATCAAGATTATCAAGAGTTCAAGATTTTAGTAATTAGTAATTTAATTAGGAATTTTGTTAAAACTCCTAGAAAAGCACTAGCATCTTAAAATCTAATTTATTCGTGGAATGGAATCCACTTCGAGCCTGTTAAAGGGATGGAACCCTAAGTAGGATGGAACCTACGAAAAATCTAGTGGAACATTGTTTCGTATCCACTAACATTTTATTCCAATGTTTTGTACAAAAATTATATCTTGTTTTCAAAATGGTTTCAAAACCTTCTTTTTTAAAGAATCAAAAACATCTATCCTGGTTTTAAATATTTTTAGCCTCAAAATCATCTTTATTTTCAGAATTAAATTATCCTTGGTTTTTAAACTATCTTTTAATAATAATATATTTAAATTTTTAATATTTATACTTAGATTTAAATATAAAATTATAGTAAAATTTTATATATATACCAAAATATTATTCTTTATATTTACTTATGTATTTTAACTATAAATTAAGTATATTTATAAATTTTAAAATAGTTTTGATACAAGATGAAAGTTATTTTCAAAGAATAACAATTTACCAAAATTTCTTTAGGCATGTCGACATCCTCAAGTACCCCATGTCGACATGGTAGCAGTTTATTTCAAAAATTTGAATTTCAAAGGAAGTGTCTATTCGTCATATCCTTTCACGAATGGACATGGCTGTTGTTCTACTATAAATAGGGGTAGTTTTGAACAAATTTATAAGCAGATTTTCTCTGATTTCACTCCTCTTCTTCTTCTTCCACATTTCTTCATACGCATTCTTACCATTACTCTGCCGAAATCAACATTAAATCTAACTAAATCATTTCTGGTTTGATTCTCTATCACTATCTCAACAAGATCTCAGTGCTATTCAAAGTTATAGGCTTCTTTGTAATAAACTAAGCGAGAAAAGATGTGATTGTAGCCTGTGAAATCAATCAAGTGGGAGAAGGTGTGATTGTAGCCTTTAAATCAATTGGGTGAACTTGTTGCCCGTGAAATCAAGTATCTCTAGCCAGAGGATTGTGAATCTGGAGTGGTACCTCGTGGCCTTGAAATCGATGGTTGTAATTGTACAATTGCTTTTGAAAGGAAATCCGTACTTGTGTGTGTGACTGGATGTAAGGTTATTCCGAACCAGTATAAAATCCGCTATGTTCTTTCGTTTATTGCTTTTACTTTATTTCTGCATCTGTATTTGATTCTGTGATCATATCTGCGTCCGAATATTGCATACATTTGTGTTCAAATTAACAAAAACTCAAAATGATTTAGTAATTCCTTTAAACACTATTCACCCCCCTCTAGTGTTAATCCAAGCCTTAAGATCTGTATTTCGCATTTCTTACATTTTTGACCGGCCTTGAAGTTGAGGAATTCAGATCGAGAGTTAAGTGAGGGAAATTGAAATATTATCCAAAGAAAAAGAATGAATTACTCAAAATTATTCTAAGACAAAAGAAAGGGATTTCAAAATCATCTGAAAAGAACTAAAGTGAAAAAAGACTTAATAAATCATGCATACTCATATTCACTTTTTATCTATAATTGGATTTCGAAGGAACCAGGGTCGAATTTGGGTGATTCCTATTCGAAAACCACTTCGAACCAGTTTATGTGTTCGAAGGATGAAGAGGTCTGAAGACGGAGATATTGAGACGAATAATAATAAGGGACTACTTGTTGATTAATTGGGGATAAATTTTCAATTCGCTATATTGTAGCGGTGGTCTCTTTGTTATGAAAAACCTCAAAATCACAAGGGCTTCTCGCCTAGTTATGACCGAGGAAAGCTCCTTCAATTTCGTTTGGTCCCTGAACGAACTTGTATGGAAGAATGTATAACCTTGCATTCCAAATCATAGCGAGTGATCTCTATAAAAGTATACCAGTCGGTGGCGGAGAAGACACCTTCTCTTAGATTAACACCCTTTCCCGAGACATACGCACTCAGGAAGTTATACGTTTATAGAAATCAGTCATTTGAATGTGGAATTCAAAGTGAAAGTAGATGTGCATTGTGAAAAGGTAATCCTAGCCTTGAGCCTCATCAATCAAAAATGACGAAATAGGTTTGGATGCAACAAGGCTAAGTGGATCATTCCCAATTAGAGTAAGATCGTCCCCTTATAGATATATTTCTTCCTGCTATGACGTTCGGGATGTAAATTAATGTGGTTTGTATGCTAAAGCACACGTGATTAAAGGTCAGTAACGACCTGGGGATGACATATTGGGTACTACCTAGTTACAAAGGTAGGCCGGTCTTGTGTTGGTAGAGGGCATATGTTCTGTGCCTCGGGACATTCATCTAGAGGTGTACCCATCGAAAGGTAGTCCCTTCATCCGGTCATTTGTATGAAAATCCATCCTCCAATAAGAACCTATGGTTTTGTTTGTAGAGCCTAGTTTGTTGGAATTTAATAATGGTAACAATTTTGGCTAAGATTAATAAGTTTATTGGCAAATATTTTCAAAGAGATTTTGTTAAATATAATATCAAAGGTTTTGATATAAAAGTGTTTTGGTTATCATAAGATAAAAACCCGTCCGTGTTTATGTATGGGCGTGGTCTTATGAGATACTCTTTCTTTTCAAAGGATTTTACTCAAAGGCTGATATATATGGCACTATCATTTATTATTGAGTTTTTCTCACGTTGATTTATCAACCCTGATCCGGGTATTTGCAATACTCGGGTCGGATCCGAGTAGTTTCAGGTTTAGTCGAAGACGGTTGGAGTTTCCAAAGGAGACCTAGAGATATTCGTCTATGTATGGCATATTCTATTATCAGCTTTGCACTGTCTGTTTGTTTTGATGTTTGTCAGCAATTATAAAGATGGATGTTTATAACTGTCCAAGATGAATTTAGGTTAGACTCTGATATATGTACTTAAAAGTTTTCCACTGTAAAGATGTTTTTCAACAGTATATATTGTTCCATTCATGCGAGATTCTGTTATTAATATTTTTCTTTATTACCCTTCATGTTTCGTCTTTTGCAATTTGAGTTGGACATGTGTGCTTTATTGTCGATTCAAAGGGTATAGAAAAACGGGACGTGACACTAAATTTAGATAAATATGCAAAATCATTCTTTACCCAAGGCAGTAGAAATGCCAAAATAGTTAAAACATTCAAAATAGCAATCCTTAAAATACATACCCAATATCTGTTCCAAATGATAAAGGGACAAACTTAATCGCTAGGGTTGAATGTGTGAAGGAATCGGGTATCAGAGACAATGCGGCACCCAATCGACCTAGAGAACGACACGTCGCGACTAAAGGAGGAGGACCTAAGGTAGAAAATCCATAGGAATATGATGATGGAGAAAAAATAGGAACATCTGAGGTTGCCGAGAAGAGTAGATGACTGAGAAACCTACTTTAGACGATTAACTCACTTCTCCTTTTGCTTTATCGGAGATTTTTCTGACACGATTCCCCCAATTCGTGTTAGGTGATAATGTTAGAACTGTGGACAAATAAAGCAAGGTAGGCGTATTATTTTGTGATGTAGTGAGGAGGTGCAGGTACGAAAGGAAAGAAATAATAAACTGCGACTGTTCATTTCTCAAATTACTTAAGTGGCTTCTGCTCTCTTGTAACCGAACTCAGTAATCATATTATAATATAGATTTTATCCTTTCGCTGTGAGATTCTAAATGTGTAGATAAATAGCTCTGTGTTGTTCTTTTTACCGACCAACAACTAGGGTTTGAGATGGTTCTACGTTTCGATGGGCCTTTTGTAGGTCGAAATTTAGGTCCATTTCAGGGCAGATTAATGCATTTGGTATCAGAGCCTAGGATCAACGCAAAAAATATACGAATAAGGGACTTGTTATCTTTGAAATGATTTTTCCAAAAACCTCTATTATATACACACTTTATTATGAACATATGGATTTGCACTAGGCAGATCTTTCCTTCAGCGTACAATACTATTATAGAAAATTATAACTAAAAGTTTACTATGGCTGGAAATCCTCCTTCTTTTGTGACTGGGCACCCTGCCAGAGGAATGCCCACCATTCGAGGATGGTTGATTGGTTTAAACAATACCTCACGCACGTAGGACAAGTCCCTCTTCCTCATCAGACTGCATCGGCAGCACCCATTGTTCCGCCTGCCGATGCAACACCTCATCCTATCAATTTTCCAGAAATGTGTAAGGATTTTACGAAAATGAAAGGAAGAGTATATTCTAGAAAGGAAAGCTTCATAGAGACTAGGGCATGGATAATTTATTGTGAGAGGATATTTTGGGAGCTTAGTTGGGAGGATCGAGTGAAGCAGAGAATGACAGATTGGCACATTAAAGGAGAAGCCATAAATTGGTGGAAGATGGTGGTTGAGGTGGATGTTGGTAGGTTTGTCACTTGGGATGAGTTCAAGAACCGATTTGACACAAGGTTTATGCCAAGAGCTGAGCCAAGCTTGCAACTAGAGAAATTTATATATCTTAGGCAGGGAGACTCCACTCTAAAGGAGTACATTAGAAAATTTACAGAACTAGCCAAGTTCGGAGTGATTTTGATTGATACACCCGTGCAAAAGGCCACAAAGTTTGTCAAAGGCCAAAACTCCTTGCTTAGGGAAAGACTTTTGACTCAAATGCCTACTAGAGCTACCTATGAGATGCTTGTTGAGATGACTTTATTGCAGACGACTAATGCGGAGGAGAAAGAGATGAATAAGGGGAACAAGAAGGAGAAGGCATGACCTGGATAGAATGAGGGAGAGACCAAGAAAGGATTTTTTTTAGACAAATAGGAAGTAAAAAGGGAAATTTAAGAAAAAAGATAAAGTATGCAATAGATGCCAAAAGAAAGAATACATCATAAAGGATTGTAGAGTGAATTTTTTGAAGGAAGATTTTAAGGGAAAGTGCTACCACTACCTGAGGAAGAGCACATCAAAATCAATATCCGATGATGGCTAAAAAAGGGCAAAGTGCACAAAGCTATGCCATTGACATTGCCCCTATTTCGAGTAGGCCACCCCCTAGAGACCAAGGAAAGGCAGCCATGGAAGGTATAACTCTTGTTCTTGGGAATAAAATGAAGGGGAGTGCAGATTAAGGATCTTAAGGCTAATTTAACACTAGAGAGCGAGTGAATAGTGTTTATTGGATTCTAAGACTTATGTGGACTAATTTAAAAATTATGATATAAACAAATGTGGAACTTAATCATAGAACAATCACAGAATCAAACACAAATGCAGAAAGTAAATAAAAAGCAGTAAAAGGAAAGAACACACCAAATTTTATACTAGTTCGAAGTTTCCCTATATCCAGTCCTATACCAAGGCAAACACCTCATACAGATTTTTATTATACCAATGTCAAGATTACAATCCTCAATTTCTAAAGGCCTTGAGGTACCCTCCTGTCTCTCGACTCTGGGGAAAACTCTCTTGATTTACGAGATATAAGATCACCCAACCGATTTCCAGACACAACCACACCTTATAGAGAGACTCAATAAACTTTTGCTTACAAATTGATCCTATAACTCTGAATAGCACTTTGATCTTTGAGAGAGGGAAAAGAATCAAACAAGGAAAAGATTCCTAATTTGATTCACTTAAGTATTCGGTAGAATTTCGACGCGATCTTAAAAATATGAATTTTTTTAGAATATGGATTTGTGGAGAAGAAGGAGTGAAGAAAATAAGAAAATAATTGGTTAACAAATTCGATTGTGAAGGCTATTTATAGAGACCAACGGTCATAACCATTCGTGAAGAGATTTAAACGAATAGACACTTCTTTTGAAAATTGAAACTTTTGAATTCAACGGCCACCATGTCGATATGGGGCATCCTATGATATCGACATCCTTAGTTAAAAACAATTTTTTTTTTTTTAAAATGGTATTGAAAGGAAAACAAGACAAAATGATGCTGGAGTAAAATAAACTAATTTTTCTATGTTTTAAAATAAAGAAGAGTAGAAAAATATATTTTTAGAATGTATATATAAATTTAATTTTAAATCTCAAGTATATATATATATATATATATAGTGTAAAAAAATATTAAAAAATCAGAAGATAGTTTTAAAAACAAACGAAATTTAAAACAAGAGTTTATTTAAAAACAAAAACAAAGAATATTTTGAGGTTAAAACATCTTTTTGAAAATTATTTGAAAAGATAATTTTTAAGGCTAAAACATTTTGAAAAGCAGTTTTGAAAATCATTTTGAAGTAGTTTTGCAAGCCTCTTCCTACAGAATATCTCATCACATCAGGACTCGAGAACTTGTATAAAACCAAGATGTTCGTAGGTTTGTAAGCCACTTGTCATAGCTTTGTAAGCTATTTGTAATAGCCCGCAAATCCATACCCCTTGAGTCAACACTAGTCTACATCAATCAACTCAAGATGTGCGAAAATACGGACCATCTGGTTTAAAGAAGAAGAGGTAGAAGAAGAAAATAGGAAACAACATCAGAATCTAACCATCGCAGCGGAATAAAAAATAATAGATAATGTATGATCTTTACCCAAAAACAAATACTATATCTGTTTATACATGCATCATCAGTGTATATCAACAATAACATACGACTGGACAATCATATAAATCTGTCCTCAGGACTGAATACACAGCGGAATAATAATAGCAAGTACGGAAGTACGTATCGCCGTCCAGCTCGTCTCTTGAGCTCCACAGCATCATATCATGTATCCTATAATACTCGGTCTGACCCGAGCATTGCAGTTTAATAACACCCGAGTCAGTATGGAATACCAGCGTGAGAAATCACACTCAATTGATTATTAAAGTTTCAAAAATCCTTTGAAAACAAAAGCATCTCGTAAGACCACGCCACAAATAAACATGTCGGGTTTTACCTTACGATAGCTAAAACATTTTTATTAAAATCCTCTGATATTATAATAGGGTCTATATACAAATACTTATTAAAATAGCCGAAATTGTTACATTCATTAAATTCCAGCTACTTGCCACAGAGTGGGTAATACAAACAAAACTCGTAAAAGGCGCGTAGGGAGAATGGATTTCCAACTAATGACTACGCACTGGGGTAGCACCCGTCACGGTACGTGGCCTAGATCACAGTACCGAGGATCACTCCCGACCTCGTGCAACACAAGACCCAGACTGTCCCTTACTGGATAATCCCGAGTATGATCACCCTACGGTTGGGATCAACAACTGTACCACTAAGCCGAAATAAAAGGGACATCTAGACACGGATGACCTTACCCGAAAATGGGTGATGCCCACCAAGCCTTGCTGCATAACCCCTGATTTTCAGTCATTCTCGGTTGATGAGGCTTGAGGCTAAGTGTTACCTTTTAGATCGTTTCACTTAGAATGCTCATCGTCCACCTGACGATGTTCTGAAAGCATTCATCCATACAAGTCCTTTCCGGGTTCGAACGGAACCGAAGGCACTACTCCTACTACATCCATTTTGGAAACATCCTTAGGATTAGTAGCGACTAGCCCTTGCACTTCATTGCTCCATCTTCGAATCCAAACTTGTCTTCCTCTCGAAAACGTACAAACTGGATCGAAGTGGTTTCCAAGAAATTAATCCCGATCCCGGTCTCTTCGAAACGATCAGCGCATTTGCCAATATTGATAGTCGGTTATTTAACTATCAATTAACATTCACAACATCCATTAAACAATAAATAATCTCCCAAATTATTTATTGTTGTCAAAATATCTTTGCAAGATATATTTCTATTTTCAACCCTTTTGAAAACAGTTTCAAACCATACTTTTCTCATAAGATAAATTTTCAAACATTCATTTCTACTGAAACAACCAAGCACTAAACTTAAGATTTTTCTAAAAATAATTTAAAACTCTTTATTATAAATTATCCTTTAAAACATTTAAATTAAAATTACTTTGATATTTTATTAAAAATATATACTATAGGAATATTTAAAATGAGGCTACTATATAAAATATAAACTAGATTTTCTCTTTAAAATAAATACCAAGTCACTTTTAAATAATTACTACTATAATAGATTAAAAGAAAATACTTACTTTATAATTAAATATTTTAGAAATAATTTTTTTTCAGAAACTTGCTTTTTAAAGCAACTTTAAAACTTTTAATTTATATTTAAAATTTACTTTGAAAACGTACTTGGTTATTCAGGGAGAATTTCCAATTTCAATCACTTAAACCAATTTTCCAAATTGATTTTCAATTTACTCCATTTGAAATAAATTTCTTTACTTACTCAATTCATTTCAAAATCCATTAATTCGTAGACTTTATTCATTTATTTTTCTTTCATTTTGGTTTTAAATCCTTTAACTGAAACATACCAATTTCAAATGTTCCAATTTTCTTCTTTATTCTTTTCAACAATTTAAATCTTAAATCTTAAATTTTAATAAATGCTTTATTCTTTTATATAATAACACTGAAGTTTAAAATTCATTTTCTTACTGTTTATTCAATTTTCCCTTTCATACACGGAATTATTTATTAGAATTTTAAAATTACTATTATTCTTATCCAGTTCATTCTTAATTTATTTAAATTCTCTATAATTATTTCACCTTCAAATTCTCTTCCTTTTATTTTCAAAAATTCAATTCTATATATTTGATAACTCAATATACCAAAATATGTTCAAGTAAACCATAGCATTCAATATTCCAATTATCAATAATATTCATCAAAGAATATCGAATATTCAAAACAGAGAATATTAAACAATATAAATAATTTTGAGGAATCCAGTTGGATCCCTCCAACCTGTTTCCCTGCATCCACAAATGTTAGCACAATATAGAATTCCAATTCCACTTCGAGGTGAAATATCGTGGTATATGGGACTAATATAATATCACCCGCTATTATGCGACACATAGGGTCTCATCCGCTATAAAATGTGGGAAATCAATCATTCCAAGATATATTATATAGTACTATATATACCATTGCACACCTAATCAAATCAACCAGTCAACCAATTATTTAAATTTAACCATTTAAATTTAAATTATAACCAGATGAGTGAGATTAACTCACCTTTGATTTAGTTTTGCAATCCACTTCAATATTGCCTTGGATTTTCAGATGTTTGACCTTAAATAAACAATTTATATAATTTATTAATATTCGAAATATCAAACTATTAATTACCGTTTTAATAGTTTTAATTCCGACTAATGATTTATTTTAAACAATAACTACTTCCAAACTAATATCTCCTTTAAAAAAAACCTTTTAGTAACTAATTAAATTAAATAAGCAATTAAATAATTTAACCATCTCAATATTATTTTAAAATGAAGTAGCAGTTTGAAATATATAAATATTTATAATTTATGCCTATGCTTTACTTTTTGAAACCATATATGTATATAAACTTATAAAGAAGCTTATATAGATCCAAAAATCCAATTTTTAAATAAATTCTTCACATTTTAAAATCCCATTATTTCAAAATGTTATCTTCGAAACCATAGATATACGCTTATAAATAAGATTTATATTACCATTTATAAGTTTCCTATTAACAGAAATATTTTACTGTAATTATATTTTTCTTTTGTTTCCTGACTTTTGATTATTCAAATCTAAAATGAAATGCAAATTTTAAATTAACCAGTTGTAAATTTATACCTTGTTGGAAAAACAAACTCAGGAAATCCACCTCGCTCGAATCGCAAAACCCCGCAGCCTCCAAGGTGATTTCACGGTTGCAGCTCGAGTTCGAGCTCGAGCTCGAAATCCCAAATCGTCGACCTCACCGCGCCGCCACGCCGTATCGCGACCACCCAAAGCCCTAGTAGTACTAGCCACGACGCGATCGAAACTTCCAGTGTCGCCTCCCACATCGGTTGCCTGCCACCACAAGCGGCTATAGTTCGACCCCCTCTAGCAACGCGATCGAAACCCTCCTACACGGCACAGATCACCAAATCGAACGCGATCCAATCGCGTATGCTTCACCTCGCGATCGCTAATTTCCTTTTCGGTCGCATACAATTTGTAACGACCCGGAATTTTCGATCCAGAAATTTCCAGATAGTTAGAGAAAAGAAGAAAGAGATAGAAGACGAACATAGAAGAAACACACAATCTCACATTCGCAGCGGATAAAATATAATATCAATAATAGTTATACCAAGAAAACTGTATCTATCAGTTTACATCGATATATCATAGTTACAACAATTTATACAGCATTGGATAGATTCAATTTAACATGTCTCAGATATATACAATATCATTGTAGAAACTCTCCATACGTCCCTGCCATCCTGCTCGCCTCCTGAGCTCCAGAACGTCCTTGCCTGAAAATCTGTAATACTCGGTCTGACCCGAGCATTACATCAAAGTAACACCCGGGTCAGGCTGGAAACCAGCGTGAGTAAACATATAATACAAAAGTAAACAACTCACATAAACCCGGGGTACGTATATCAATTTACAACTTCGCAAGTTGTTATAGACGTCACTATATCACATATCAATTTATAAAGAATCGAAGTGGTTTCGGGTATGTACTAATTCCCGACTCCGGTCTCTTCGAATTGAATACCATCTTAACCCAAGTTATTCAAGTGAAATACAATTCAACTTCAGATAGGATGTCACTCCTTACACTGCAATTTATCATCGATAGACAACCATACTATCTCTTTTAAACCAATCATCTCATAGCATCACAAATCACATATCAGAGATATCCCCTAATCTCCGGCATACAATATTATTCAATTATTTATGAACAAGATAAATCAGTTATACCATTCCAATTAACTCTAACAAACTTAATTAATTACCCAATCATCCTTAATCCTGCTTATAAATTAATTTCAATCATTAATTTATCATCCCTTAATTATTCTATCTAATTACATTCAGTAATTAGCCTTTTCACAATGAAAACAACCCGTCCTTTATTTAATAATTAGCCGTATATTTATCACATTCATTAATCAATCTTGAGAAATCACATTTAGTAATTAACTATTCTTAATTACATCCATTAATTATTTAACCTTTTAATTAATTAATAAATCCTTTAATTAATTACACTGAGTAATTAATCACTTTGTTCCTTCCACCAAGTAATTATTTTTTAACTACCACCCATCGAGTAATTTCCTTTTTATTAATTACATTTAGTAATCATTCCTTATTACTTTACTAAGTAATTACACCTTATTAATTATCCTAAGTAATCATACTTAATCTTTAATTAATTATATTTATTAATTCCCTTGATTAATCTCATTTTGTAATTAATTATTCTTAGTTAATTACAATATCTTAATTTACTTCCCATCCTTTTTAATTACTCAATTCTTAAATTAATTATACTAAATAATTAATTATTAATTACTTATACTAAGTAATTATTCTTCATATTTATTACACCAGGTAATTAACCCAGAAGTACCTCAAATTTACAATTAATCAACTTTAAATTAATTTATAACTCTCAGATGTAACAAATAAATTAATCCAAAATCATTAATTAATTAATCCCCTTTTTAACACTTCATTAATTTTATAAATTATCTAGGTCCTTAATTACCTTTAAGGTAACCATTTACCTTACTAATTATTTAATTACTCCATAAACTTAAACACTTTATATTATTTTTTTATTCCTTCTCATTTACTTAACTTATATTAAAATTAAGTTAAGAATAATTTAAAATTTTAACTTTATATGTTTAAGTTAAACAAACTTACCATATCTTAAATCAAAATAGAACATTGAAAATGTATTTAAGAAAACTCAAACTAGATGCATTTAAATTTTACAACTTACCTTATTTAGATTTAGAGCTGTTATAAATACACGAGTTCCCACCGTACCACTCAACAAAATTCTCGAGCATCATCCCACGCGCTTCACAACTTACCTTGCTCCGAGTCAACTCATAATCATCTCGAGATTTACCCGATACATCTCCTTCTCCCTCACACCAAACAGTAACCCAGGTAACCCAAATTCACACGTGCACATGCACGATAATTCCAGCCACCTCCGACCATCCCCTCTGGCTCCAGGAAATCACCAATGACTCCCATGATACGCCAGACCACCCAGAAATGTAGATCACACTATAAATCAAAAATTGAATATCCAGTTGAAAACTGGAACTTGAATCCATGACCGAAACCACCTCAATCTCGCACCTCCTTCCACCAGTGCCTTCCAAACTTCGGCCACATCTCCATGATTCATCCTCGAAGCTATCTTTCAATTTCCAGGCAACTCGATGCTTTAGAAATGATTCAGCGTCCATTAATATAAAGTCGACCAAAACTAGGGTTTTAAACTTCCACAGCCCACCGCCGCCGCCTCGATGGCCCAGTCACCCACCAACCATTTTTCCCATATTTACCGATGCCACCTCCACCTTCACTGAAAATCCCGACCACCAAAATCCACGAGATCAACAAATAATGCTCAAGATCCCATTCCCAGTAAACTTCAAAGTTCTCATTCATATCAATTTTAAAATTTGAGATTTGTGTTTTAAAAATCCTAATTTTTAAAGGTGATTCAAGATATTGAATTGAATTAACAATTTGTGACATTTCAAATTTAACAAAAATCTAAGTTTTGTTCTGTAAAACTAAATTTACAGCAGTGACATTCCACTAACATGCTTAATTCAAATTTTAGCCTAAGATTTGAGTTTAAACCTATTTATTTTGTTTAAAACTGAACACCTATAAATGGTTGAATTGAAGATGGTTTAAAAATTTTGATCTTACTATTAAATCTGTGACTAAACACAGAGAAGAACAGGTCAGGTAAATTTTTTTAGAACAACACCAAAGATATACAGAGTTACATCAAAATATACATACCAACACCATATTCTTCATGAATCAGAGGCTCATAATTTTATTTTAAATGATGTTATTCACAAGCACTTCAAAATCAAATAAGGGAAAAGTTTGGACTACTCACAAACAGAAGTTTCAAACAGATATAAGCATTTAACAAGAGAAGTGGATTTCTCACATGTAAGCAAGATGAACAGAGCCAAAAAAACTTTGAACTCTTAAACTAGAAAATTTCTTTGCTTAAAACTTGAATTGCTTGATTCAGGCTTGAAAATTATCTGTTGCTGTTAGCATTGATTTTTTTTCTTTTCTGTTTCCAGATATATTTTGTTTTCTTCTCACTTGACTTAAGTGACAGGTTCTTTCT
The DNA here is from genome assembly GCA_030765085.1 of Allium cepa. Lineage (NCBI taxonomy): Eukaryota > Viridiplantae > Streptophyta > Magnoliopsida > Asparagales > Amaryllidaceae > Allium > Allium cepa. Next base: position 343,881,222 of record CM060939.1, on the reverse strand, counting down.
CTAACACATATATAAACATAAGAACCGATTCATTGTTCATTTTTTTTTAGAATAGAGAACCTATCTGAGTTCCATAAACATGCAATGGTGTATAAGATTTTCAAATAAAGGTTAAAGCTTTTTATTTCCACAGATTTCACTAATAAGAAAAACTACGGCCTTTTCATCAATTTATATCTTTAGTAAAGCTAAAACATGTGATTTACTCACTTCAGTAATGTCGAACAGAGGACACAAGCTCTGAAGCTAGAAATCTTGTTTTGCTTTTGAAATTAAACTTCTGTTTACTTAATCTTCCATCTTGTTTGTATTTGCTCCTTGCTTTAACAATTGCATGCATCCAAGAAAAGGAAATGCAGGCCTGGAAGTTGTTTCCAAACAGAGATACAGAGATCTCTAATTGCATGCAGGCTTTTGTATTTTGGTTTGAAAAATGAGTTACAGGGCTTTTAAATCATTTCTGGATTGCATTTGTCGTTGAGGGGAAGAAGTTTCAGGTTATCAATTTGGTTACAGATCTGAAAGTTATTTTCAGAGGGGATGATATCAAGTTTTTTTTTTTTAGTTTGCACTTGTTGATGGGGAATGAATTCAGATTTGAACTGAGATGGTTCTTGCATTTTCAGGTTTTGGACAAGTGAAGATTGCATGAAAATTCTAGTTTTGGTTTGAATTTGCAAAGGTGAAATGAACAAAGAAAATGGAAGGAGAAAAGAATGAAGGTAATATAAGCTAATTTAGATTTTATTAAAATTTAATGAAATAAATTTTACACTTGTCAAAGAATGTAACATTTGTCATACACCTTACTTAATTACCTAACATATGTTATTACAAAGCCTAAGAAGATTACACTTGTCTTTAAATTTAGTTAGTTATTATTAAATGTTATTTTATATTTAGTTAATAGATTAATATAAGATAAATATAAACTTATGTTTTTAAATAGTTAGTTAATCTGTATTTATTTATATGTAGGAAATATTGAAATGGATAAATCTAATTATATTTATAAGATAAAGGTTCATACAAATATTTTAAAATTCAAAACAAATTTTATTTTTATTTTTTTCCAAGGCTTTAAACTCAAATACAAATTAGATTCTAAAATTAAAATTTGAGATCAAGTTATATATATATACATATATAACTACACAATTCACTTAAAAAAACAATTATTTTTATTAAAAATCTATGTGTTAAAAACAATGTATCATTTCTAGATATCTATTCCAACATCATCATAGTTTCATTTGTTCAATTAACAAATAAGTATTTTAACAATTTTAATCCTGTTAATTTCCAATTAACAGATACCCAGAAATTCGGGTTATCACATTCCTCCCCCCTTAGATTCTTTTCGTCCTCGAAAAGGAACGAAACCAGAATTTATTAAACATTTTAAAACCAGTTAAAATATTCTTTGATTGTTTTAAAACACTTTTTTTTTTAAATCTGTATAATATTTCCAAAGTAGTTTTATAAACATACTTTTATAACTCGATGTCTCAACACGTCCATCCTTGTTCTTATAGAGATTCAGTCATATGTTGATCAGGCGTTGGACTGAAAGTCTATAAGTACTTAGCAGACCCGTTTTCAACATCCAGTGAAAATATTTTAAAAATAATTTTATTGAAAATATAGAAAACAGTTTTTGAAAATAGAGGATATATCTTTGGTGAGAATGCTCTGGAAATCATCACCCCCATCCATGGTCGCAGTTAACCCGATGGTTACGTTGCCATCCCGACAAAATCCATAAATAACTGTAGGCCTCCGCGCCCCTCGATTACACCATGGAACCCACGACAGACCGCGGCTACAACTGGGGTTACGTAGCTATCACAACAAAAACCCATATAACTGTAGGCTTCAGCGCTCTCGAATTTCGCTGCCAAAAATGAAACTTCTCCACTCCATTTGACCATAGATCGCAGTCTACTGATGTTGCGTTGCCTTCCCGGCAAAATCAAGTGTAGACCATTGGCACTCATCCTCCATACGATTTTCGCTATGGTCCCCACAGTAGATCGCAGTGACATCGAGTTACACTGTCGTCACAGCATAACCCAAATGCCCCTGTAGGCATCAGCACCCTCGACTTCCGCTACCCAATAATCCTCAGGAACTAGTTTGTCCGGACTCCTAACAGGATCAACTTTAGAACCCCCCCTTGGGGCTCAAGGCAGCACCACCCGGTGGTACTCCTGAGAAGTTCATTTCAAGGGAGCGCCTTTTTTTCCAGAGCCATCATCAAAACATTTTATACTATACATATATAGTATCTTTAAATCATACACCTAGTATGATCTCATACAAAGCTTCTTTACACAAAATCGATTATCCCAAAATCGATAATTCTCTAACTCGGCTTTCCAAATCCATAGGTTCCCAAAACCTTTTTCCAAAATCCTCATATGATCCTTTACATATTTATATATATACATATATATATAATTTTTAAAACTTTGGATCATTTCAAACTTGCATAAAACTCCTTTTTATACTTCAAACATTTTCAAAAACCCTTTCCTTCTGGCAAAAGATTCAGCAAGGGGAGTTTCGCTTTATAAAACAAGATATTTAACTTTGTTTACTCAAAATCAAATATTCAAATCTGATTACTCTTTCCAATATCAATTTCATTCAAATTCGTACGATGTACACATATCATTCGTACGCCAAACCAATCTGATCGCTCATTCGATCACACAATTTCACCTTCGAACTAGTATCGTCCACCCGACTTCCTAATGCAGACTCAGATCTGGTTTCTTGATCAGAAACCGTCATTCTCCTTGCATAGCCTAACTATGATAGAGAACATCCAGAACCAATCAACAATCCATATCCAGGTTCGCCGTCAAAAATCGAGTGAAAAATCCCACTCGGATCGATAAAACTATCTCGAAATTCTGTGCTCGAATCTGGATCACATTACTATGCGAATATAATAACATACGTACACCCTACGTATTTGTCTTTATTGGTTATTAGCTAAATCAATTCCATTTCTATTCACATTCATTTTGATTATCCTTCACTTACTCACAATTGCTTCAATCCATTTGGATTATCACCTCTATTCTTATCTCGATTGGGTATTTAACCAATAACAGTTTGAACTCCGACTGGTTTATTTAGAAAATAGCTTGAAATATTTAAAAATAGATAAGTAGTTGGAAAATAATTACTAGTTTGTAAAATAGGTGTAAAATAGTTAGGTAGTTGTAAAATAGTTGGAAAATAGTCAAATAATTATAGAAATTTTAAATAATTGCAAAATAATAGTAAGATAGTAATTAATTTTGTAAAATAGTTGAAATATAGTAATTAGTTTACAACACAGTTGGAAAATTGTTAAACAGTTTCAAAATAATAGTAAAACAAGTATAAGATAATTTGGCTTTTTAAAGAAAAGTTGTATATACAATGAATAACTTGGAAAAATAGATTTATATTAAAACAATTTATATTAAAAATAGTCCAGAGTCAAAACTGCTCACTTCCAAATCCCCATTCTCATCAATTCAATTTAAATTCCCTTTTACATTTAAATTGACCCAATTCCAATTTAAATAACTTCAATTTCTATTGAAATTGATTCAACCCCAATTCAAGTTGAATTAGCCTCGGTTTCTTTCCAAATTTAACTTTTTCAACCTTGATCTCAAACTCTACTAATTCAAATAAATTTCAATTGATCTAATTCCAATTTCAATTCATTTCAACTCCAGATTGAATTAATCCCAATTTCAAACTCTATTTCCAAATCAAGTTGAATTATTCTTGATTTCCTCCCAAATTAAATTCAAATTCCATTTGAATTTAAAACTATTCAACTTTAACTACAATTCCAAATTATTCAAATCAATTCGGACTAATTTCAAATCGAACCTACTTCAAATTCCAGTTTACTATGAACCATCTCGAATTACATAAATTCGAGTTAATACTTCAATTGTTGATTTAATTCCTTTAAATCAATTTACCTTTTTATCTCAACAATGGATTACCATACTCCATCTCTCATTCATTTAAACAATTCCAATTCACTTTTTAAAGATTATTAATAACAATAGGATGATATCATCTAATTTATTTTAAAACATCCATTCATTTTTAATTTCTAGATCTCAAACCCAATTAGAGATCATTCACACTCTCAATTACAATCAACCATTTAACTTCCCAAGTTAAGTCTTAATTTCATCTTAAAATTTACAAATCAGGTTAAACATCCCAACATATTTAACTTTTCCCAAGTTAAACTCAATTAACTTTATCCAGTCAACCTTACCCAGTTTGAATTTCCATCTCAAATTTTGAACTTCTCATAAATAATCTTCCCACTTATTAAGTTCAAAAACTTATCACTTTGGGTATCATATCTTATTCCAAATTTAAAACTTAGAGTTTATTTCAAACTAACTTTAATATTTAAGTATATCCACACATATTCATATTTACTTCTTGGCTTACCAAGCCAAATTTTAAAATTTAAACCACCTTTGGTTTCAATTCAAAACAAATTCCCTTTAAAATTTTCAAACAACTCTTGTTTGAAATAGGACCATTTCATTCAAATGCATTAAATAATATTATTTGTTATTTCTTTAAATTAATTACATCATTAATTAATCACATTCGGTAATTAACTTATTTCTTAATTACCGTCATTAAGTAATTGTCCCTTAAATTACTTGCCTCTAGTTACTTCATTAAGTAACCCCTCTCTATTTATCATTTCCAATTATTATCCATTAATTAATCTCATTAAATAAAATTTAATTAATTTCATAAATTAATTGATTATCCCTATCCTGAAACCTTTTCCAAATTCAAAATTTAATTTCAGTTTGAATCTATTTCAAACTTGTCTTTAATTTAATTTAATTTCAATTTGGTTGAAATTCTATTACCACTTAATTCTTACTATTACTTTTAATTTAATTAATACTACAACCAATTTCCTTAATATAATAGATAATCTATTTCTTATATAAGATTCATTTACTTTTGAAATCATTTAAAAACCTTTATATAAGAAAATAACAAGTACGCTCTCTCATATATATATACACTCAACTCATTCTAGGGTACCACTTACCCTATCCTTAATGAGTAATCCCAACAGAGCCAAGGTTCTTGCTTAACCTTCAGCTCTGATACCAAATGTAACGACCCAGAATTTTCGATCCAGAAATTTCCAGATTGTTAGAGAAAAGAAGAAAGAGATAGAAGAAGAACAGAGAAGAAACACACAATCTCACATTCGCAGCGGATAAAATATAAAATCAATAATAGTTATACCAAGAAAACTGTATCTATCAATTTACATCGATATATCAGAGTTACAACAATTTATACAACATTGGATAGATTCAATTTAACATGTCTCAGATGTATACAATATCATTGTAGAAACTCTTCATACGTCCCTACCATCCTGCTCGCCTCCTGAGCTCCAGAACGCCCTTGCCTGAAAATCTGTAATACTCGGTCTGACCCAAGCATTACATCAAAGTAACACCCGGGTCAGGCTGGAAACCAGCGTGAGTAAACATATAATACAAAAGTAAACAACTCACATAAACCCGGGGTACGTATATCAATTTACAACTTCGCAAGTTGTTATAGACGTCACTATATCACATATCAATTTATAAAGAATCGAAGTGGTTTCGGGTATGTACTAATTCCCGACTCTGGTCTCTTCGAATTGAATACCATCTTAACCCAAGTTATTCAAGTGAAATACAATTCAACTTCAGATAGGATGTCACTCCTTACACTGCAATTTATCATCGATAGACAACCATACTATCTCTTTTAAACCAATCATCTCATAGCATCACAAATCACATATCAGAGATATCCCCTAATCTCCAGCATACAATATTATTCAATTATTTATGAACAAGATAAATCAGTTATACCATTCCAATTAACTCTAACAAACTTAATTAATTACCCAATCATCTTTAATCCTGCTTATAAATTAATTTCAATCATTAATTTATCATCCCTTAATTATTCTATCTAATTACATTCAGTAATTAGCCTTTTCACAATGAAAACAACCCGTCCTTTATTTAATAATTAGCCGTATATTTATCACATTCATTAATCAATCTTGAGAAATCACATTTAGTAATTAACTATTCTTAATTACATCCATTAATTATTTAACCTTTTAATTAATTAATAAATCCTTTAATTAATTACACCGAGTAATTAATCACTTTGTTCCTTCCACCAAGTAATTATTCTTTAACTACCTCCCATCGAGTAATTTCCTTTTTATTAATTACATTTAGTAATCATTCCTCATTACTTTACTAAGTAATTACACCTTATTAATTATCCTAAGTAATCATACTTAATCTTTAATTAATTATATTTATTAATTCCCTTGATTAATCTCATTCTGTAATTAATTATTCTTAGTTAATTACAATATCTTAATTTACTTCCCACCCTTTTTAATTACTCAATTCTTAAATTAATTATACTAAATAATTAATTATTAATTGCTTATACTAAGTAATTATTCTTCATATTTATTACACCAGGTAATTAACCCAGAAGTACCTCAAATTTACAATTAATCAACTTTAAATTAATTTATAACTCTCAAATGTAACAAATAAATTAATCCAAAATCATTAATTAATTAATCCCCTTTTTAACACTTCATTAATTTAATAAATTATCTAGGTCCTTCATTACCTTTAAGGTAACCGTTTACCTTACTAATTATTTAATTACTCCATAAACTTAAACACTTTATATTTTTTATTTCATTCCTTCTCATTTACTTAACTTATATTAAAATTAACTTAAGAATAATTTAAAATTTTAACTTTATACGTTTAAGTTAAACAAACTTACCATATCTTAAATCAAAATATAACATTGAAAATGTATTTAAGAAAACTCAAACTAGATGCATTTAAATTTTACAACCTACCTTATTTAGATTTAGAGCTGTTATAAATACACGAGTTCCCACCGTACCACTTAACAAAATTCTCGAGCATCACCCCGCGTGCTTCACAACTTACCTTGCTCCGAGTCAACTCATAATCATCTCGAGATTTACTCGATACATCTCCTTCTCCCTCACACCAAACAGTAACCCAGGTAACCCAAATTCATGCGTGCACATGCACGATAATTCCAGCCACCTCCGACCATCCCCTCCGGCTCCAAGAAGTCACCAATGACTCCCACGATACGCCAGACCACCCATAAATGTAGATCACACTATAAATCAAAAATTGAATATCCAGTTGAAAACTGGAACTTGAATCCATGACCGAAACCACCTCAATCTCACACCTCCTTCCACCAGTGCCTTCCAAACTTCGGCCACATCTCCATGATTCATCCTCGAAGCTATCTTTCAATTTCCAGGCAACTCGATGCTTTAGAAATGATTCAGCGTCCATTAATATAAAGTCGACCAAAACTAGGGTTTTAAACTTCCACATCCCACCGCCGCCGCCTCGATGGTCCAATCACCCACCAACCATTTTTCCCATATTTACCGATGCCACCTCCACCTTCACTGAAAATCCCGACCTCCAAAATCCACGAGATCAACAAATAATGCTCAAGATCCCATTCCCAGTAAATTTCAAAGTTCTCATTCATATCAATATTAAAATTTGAGATTTGTGTTTTAAAAATCCTAATTTTTAAAGGTGATTCAAGATATTGAATTGAATTAACAATTTGTGACATTTCAAATTTAACAAAAATCTAAGTTTTGTTCTGTAAAACTAAATTTACAGCAGTGACATTCCACTAACATGCTTAATTCAAATTTTAGCCTAAGATTTGAGTTTAAACCTATTTATTTTGTTTAAAACTGAACACCTATAAATGGTTGAATTGAAGATGGTTTAAAAAATTTGATCTTACTATTAAATCTGTGACTAAACACAGAGAAGAACAGGTCAGGTAATTTTTTTTAGAACAACACCAAAGATATACAGAGTTACATCAAAATATACATACCAACACCATATTCTTCATGAATCAGAGACTCATAATTTTATTTTAAATGATGTTATTCACAAGCACTTCAAAATCAAATAAGGGAAAAGTTTGGACTACTCACAAACAGAAGTTTCAAACAGATATAAGCATTTAACAAGAGAAGTGGATTTCTCACATGTAAGCAAGATGAACAGAGCCAAAAAAACTTTGAACTCTTAAACTGGAAAATTTCTTTGCTTAAAACTTGAATTGCTTGATTCAGGCTTGAAAATTATCTGTTGCTGTTAGCATTGATTTTTTTTCTTTTCTGTTTCCAGATATATTTTGTTTTCTTCTCACTTGACTTAAGTGACAGGTTCTTTCTCTAACACATATATAAACATAAGAACTGATTCATTGTTCATTTTTTTTTAGAATAGAGAACCTATCTGAGTTCCATAAACATGCAATGGTGTATAAGGTTTTCAAATAAAGGTTAAAGCTTTTTATTTCCACAGATTTCACTAATAAGAACAACTACGGCCTTTTCATCAATTTATATCTTTAGTAAAGCTAAAACATGTGATTTACTCATTTCAGTAATGTCGAACAGAGGACACAAGCTCTGAAGCTAGAAATCTTGTTTTGCTTTTGAAATTAGACTTCAGTTTACTTTAAAAACTTCCATCTTGTTTGTATTTGTGTAACGACCCGTTGAATTTGATAATGTTAAATGAATTAAATTAATATGTTTCTAATCTAATTTAGAATAAAATAAAGGTCTTAAGATTTTATTTGAGAAAATGTAGTAATTTGTTATAGTAATTGGAATTTAATGTAACAATTTAATAGTTACATGGAAATAGATTTGAACTATGTAAATTTGCACACCTTGTTATAAGTTAAATATAAGAAACCAATATAAATGTGAATCAGTGAATATTAATAAAAATATTTACTAGAATGGAATTATTTAATATAAAATAAATAGTGGAGATTGTACATTTGGTTGTAATAATAAATAGTGACTAAATAAAAGTGTCCGTTGGAATAAATCAATGCAATAAGATATGGAACTGAATATATGAATATAATTTTGTAGAAATAGTTAATTAACAACTTATTTGTGCATACCCAATTTAATATAAATAATAAAAGGGCTAGCACTTGATGTGCCTAAGTATTAATATATTGGAACTATAATAAAATAGAGAGTTTGGTAGTAAATAGAAATAAAAAGACCGTTATTAACTAGTAAATTAATAAGTGGATTCTAACAATAGGTAGTAATTAATGTGTGTATATTGGGCATTTGCGGATTACCAATTTTTCTACCTATTCATATAATTTATTTATGTAAATCTAAATCCATGGCAACATTTTGTTAATAAATGTTGGAAGTGAATTTGAATATATCAAAGGATTACAAGTGTTTAGGTTAACCATTTATTTTATTTAGTTAAGAAGGGAAATAGATTGAAATAAAGCTAATTTAATTTTTTTTGGTTGTTAATGGGTATAGTTAAATAAGGAGGAGTTATAGGAAATAAAACGCGCCCTAATGAGATGTAATATAATTCCAAAGTTATTTATACCCACAAATAGGTTAATTACTGTATAGAAAGAGTCTAAATCAATAAATGTATTTATTAAGATTACATTTATAATTTTATAACCTTTATGCTGATTTAAGTTCAATTAATTTATTTGATTAATTAGTGCAGTGGCGTAGTTTTGTACGGTAGTTGAAATAGCTAATTCTTTTAGGTGAAGTTAAGGCTAATTCTATGTATATATTTGACCTATTGTTGATATAGATTCTAGGAAGCAGTATCTATTAAATTAAATGGAGTATTAGATTCAATAATTGCATTTATCGCATAAATAAAGAGAATATAACGGTTAAATTTGGCGTTATTGAAATTTAAAAAGGAATGGGGGAATAATAATTTGAAATCATTGCAATAGAGATTAATTTAAGGTTACCTTAAATAAATTAAGGTAATAAATGGAGGATAGTGTAAATATCTTTATAATACGATGATTTGTGTAGTTAGGGTAGTTTTGATTTGTCACTTAAGATAGAGGATTTTTATAAAATGTAATAAATGCAGTTTAAATTAAGGCATTGACGTTTGGGTATTTAAGAAGTGATAAACTAAAATTTATTTATTTATTTGAAAATTTGAAATCCAATTTGTGGATTTATTGCAAATAAGTGAAATTTGTGTTTAACCATTACATCGATAGGAATAAATTAAATTTAAGGTTATATTAATAAAATTTGGACTAGAGAAAAGATATGAATCGGTTTTAGAAGCCTTAAATATAAAATGGGAAGTAGACGAGATTTCACGTTACAACCATTTTTAAAAAATCCTGATGTATGTAGAAATATTTATGAAATATAACGTAAACCAATGTTGAATCAAAAGAATAGAGTCAACACTTATTTATTCATTCAATGTGATATAACTACGAGTATGATTTATTGCAAATTACATGGAAATCTAATATATAGGACATTACCTAAAAAGGAAGAGTAGATAAAATTTATGATAAACATATTTGTATATGAAGGTTATTGATTTAAGGAGAAATTGGGCAAGTTTTATGTATTTGGGTTAAGTGCAACCTTTAATAGATAAATTTAGTGCAATTAAAGAAATTGACATTTAATATTTCGATAACCTAAAATTTGATGGGATAAGAACATTTGGGTAATGAAGGGATGACAAATATTAGCTATGATTCTAGAAGGAATTAAATAGATAATGGGAAGATTAAAATAAGGTTCTAAGCAATAATTATTAAATAACAGAAATTTAGGAGTAAAGTGAGATAATTGAAAACTTTAATCATCCATATAAGTCATTTGTTTATTAATATGAGTTAGCTAATAAATTTAACTTGGGCAATACCTATATATTGGAAACACATTTGTAAAGTGTAATTAATTGAATTTGGTGAATTGGGAATGAATCCAAGGTTATAGGAATTGATGTAATACTTCGCAAATAAAAGGTAACTGCATAAAATCAATGTTTCGTAATAAATTGTAATTGATAATTAAGTAGGAATGGGTTTGAATTTGACAAAAAGAAAAATTTATTATTTGCTTACCCATCTATTCAATCTATTAAATTTGATCAGATCCATTTGCAATTAAACGAATTTATTTACAAGTTAGTATGTATTTAGCTGAAAACTATAAACCAATTAGGGCAATTGGGTATATATATTACCAGTTAAGTTATATAAGATAATGGTTGACTTAATTAAGAGAGTTTATGTAATAATTTCATTTATTTTGTAAGTGGAAATAAAACGTTAATGATAACAAGTATTCAAAATTTACCATCTATTTAGTATATTAAGTATAATTGATAATCAACTGCAGCAAGTAATAAATAATAAATACGTAACGTTAAATGAAGTAATATTTGAAATTTAATATTTAGAAACTATGTAAATATAAGTGCAGATGAAATTGGGGATATTTACATATTGAAATATGAATCCAATGATAAATCAATCTAATTGACAATAAATAATGGAAAGTAAATTTAATTAAATTTTGGAAATTTAATATATATATACAGTTATAAACCCTAGCTCCATCCTATTTTCATTTGCTGTATATTCATTTCTTCATCTCCTTCTCCTCCTCAAATGGTTGCAAAACCTAGATCTACTTCAATCCAAATTTCAATGAAAATGCAAACACTTCAGAAAAATTCCACAAAAAAAATATGTTAATGTTCTCGAGGCACGTAATCTACTGGTGCAATTCGTTTTCTGTTTTGAACATTCGTTTGACCAGAATTAATTCAAACAGTCCGTGACCATTCATCGTCGTCGTCGCAAACTTCGTCGGATCGTCAAACCTTTTCTGGGTTTTGTAGAGTGGACGATGGGGATCGCATCTATATGGTTTGTGTGTCGTTTTATTTATTTTCAATTTTGAATTCAATCATCATTTTCGCCAAAACTTTCTCATACGAAGTCGGATTCACACGAAATTTCTTTTTTTAGGATCGTAATTAAATTTCGGATTTGATGACGCTGGTTTGGACAAATTTGGAGACCGTCAAATTTTTGGGTTTAAATCGAATTTAAATTCGATTTAAATTCAAAAGGTGAGTGTTTTAACCCACTCACAACTACTAGAAGCTTTTATGTTTGTTAAATTAATTTTAGAAATGAATAGAAATTTATTTATGAGTATTTGACATGTTTATTTCACTCATATTTGTTGAATTGCATTTATTAAATTTAACTGTTAATTTAATTTATTTATTGCGTATTAATTGATAGTTAGAATTTATTTGTTTGCCTATAAACTGATAGTTAACAGTTATATAGATTATTACTGAATATAAACTGTTAGATTAATAGTTGTTAAATTTAATCTGAATAAAATTGCCAGTTATTACCTGTTATATATTATCAAATATAAATTGTTATTGATTGATATTGCTTGATGATTGTGATTGGATGATGGGTGATGTTGATGGATGTTTTATTGTATTTCATAAAATTGCAAATTATCATGCATATTTCCTTTCATTCGGGATTGTGGTTTGAAATGATATACAACCGCAAAATTTTATATCTTTTAAATTGCGGATTGAAATGATAAATATCCGTATCACTTGACCATAGGATAGAAAATTATATACAGGCACCGCGTTCTATATATAACTATTTTTATGTGATTTCTATGGTTTGGATGGAATACGGTTTATAATAATCTTAAATTTTATATTGTATAAATATTTTTCTTCCATATATATATACATATGAAGTTGAAAATTTTGAAATTAAAAGGTGTATAAAAATCTTTATTAAAGATGGAAGAAAATTAAGAAAATGGAGTTTAATAATTTATATCATATGTTTAAATGTTAAGTTTGGAAATTTTAAGATATGATATTTATAATTGGATTTTTTTCCAAAATAAATTGAAATGAATATTCTAGTATAATTTGAATTGGGAAAATATATATATTTTATTACTAGAAACTGAAGTCTTATTATTTATGGATTTTATGTGAATATTCAAGACTAATTAATAGAACAATTGATCTGTTGAAAGAATAAAATCCAATTTTAGTTTGAAATATTGTTACTCAAAATGGATATACGTATATATATATAAATTGAAGTGGTTTTGGAACTTGAGAGAGATAATACAAATTTTGGTTTAGACTTTAATAAAGAAATGTATTTGTAAAGCCATGAGAACTATTTTCTTTACAAAGTAACATTTAAGTTAAACCTTTTAATTCATATACCGTTGAATATCCAAACCATTCAAGTTTTAAAAGTTATGGTTTTTAAATTATGAATTTCGAAATATTATGCTTTGAAAGGATATTTGGCTTTCAGACGTTATAAATTTTAAAGCATTTGGATTTTTGAAAAGGTTTATATTTGGGATAAAGGATATCATATTTTTTTGGGTTTTAAAATGATATCGTATTCATAATTTTAAAATGGAAATGTTTATTCTGGTTTTAAAGTATGAGCTATTTTTAAATGACCGCGGTGTTATAATAACGATGGGTTGGCAAAGAGACCGGGATCGGATATGGACATACTCTCTGTCGATACCGAAAACCACTTTGACTAACCGTGTACGCGGTGGAGATTCCAGAATGAAGTAGGTGGTGGCGACGTTTCCTGTAAGGTAAATACGTGGACCCGACTCCCGTGAGTTGGCATAAGGTGGCTAAAACAGGAGCGATTCTCAGGCCAATGAGGTCATTCCTCTGATCGGACCCTCCTCTTCGATATTATACTTTGATTTTGGATTGATTCAGTGGCCACTTCTATATTTTGATTTTGGGGAGTTAGTCCGAGGTGGGCGGTAACTGCGGCTACGAGTTTCCACCAGCCTGGATAGCAATTGGTATATCTACCCTGGCATTGCCTAGTTGTGCCGTGTCACCTACCATACCGAGCCTTTACTACGAGTTTCTATTTGTGTCGTACCTATGGAGTATCCTCTGGTAGCTTCCCGATCAGGAGGTATTACGGTACTGTATAGACTATTGGCATTATTTGTGTTAAGGGCTATATGGGTAACCCCTTAACGCTATTAAAAAGTAAGTTTATTTTATAAATAGACACTATTATAACAGCGCAATATACTACATAGTAAATAGTTCAACGGATCCTTAGGAGATGTAAATCCCGAACATCTCTTGAGTTACTGTACTCATATTTATTTCTGTTAATTTAACTCACATAAGATCTTTTAGTCTGACTCGAGTGTTTTTGTCTTTTCAAATTCGCTCGGGTCAGTCCGAGCGTTTCAGGATCGAAGACTTTAGCTTTGAAGGACGAAGACGAAGGAGTCGTACTATTATTATCTATAGTATTGCACCACACTCTAAATTTCCGCTGCATTGTGTGTATTGGTATGTGTAACTCTGATATTTATTGTATAAAGAAGAATTAACTGTTTTGTAACTGTTTATGAACTGTATATTTATTATTATATTTTATCCTTCCGCTGTGAGATTCTATTTTGTTTTATTTCTTATCTGTTTTTTTCTTATTTACCCCATAACAATCCGCCCTTGCGTATGCTTTTAATTGGCACGTGTGTCGGTTTAAAGTGTGCGAAAAGGCGGGATGTTACAGTTGGTATCGGAGCTTTGGTTTAGCGATAAACCTTGGTTTTGTGGGGTTTGACTCTTTATTAATAGGGTAGTAATACCCTATGGGAGTCGCAGAGAGTATATATATGAGAGAGCGTATTTTTTAGTTTTATAAAAAGATTTTGATATTGTGTTAATCTGTTCCACTTTGTATTTATAAATTCTGGTTGATGCATGGGACGCTATGTCATCAATAGGGATTTCTAAACACTTAATAGGACAGACCGACATAATATTTGTTTTTAATATAGGTGAATGAAATAATTTTGCCTATTATATTTTCTATATATAAAAATATTTTTATAAAGATATATATATATATATATATCTGGTTGCTATAGATTGGGTGTTAGGTAATATAAAAATATTTGTAATAAATTGAAGCTAAGTTGAAATTATAATAAATCAAATTGGAGATTTTAGAACTTAAGTCCGGGATTTTGAAAATCTGCTTTCAAAGGATTTATGAAATATAATGATTTGGTTTATAAATATTTTCTTATATAAATATTTAGTATAATTCGAAGGAATTGGTTTAAAGAGGATTTTGAAGAAAATAAGTTTGTACTTTCCTCTCTGTCGCTGGAAAATAATTTCGGTGATGACGGCCGCATCATCGACTTTCATTTTCGAGTTTCGAAGGGAAAGGCCACTGTAGTAAGTTTTACTGCAGATTTGTTTTGAAATTATTTAAAATTTTAATTGTTTAAAGGTAATTAGAGATATAAAAGTTGTAAGAAATTAATTATCTATTATTTTAAAGTAATTTTGGAATTTGACCCGGTATTAATTCTTGAATTTCCATTAATTAGTTGTAAAAAAAATAAAAATAAAAATTAGGTTAGTAAAATAAAGGTTAAGTAATCAACGAATTAAAAGAATTGAGATTAAACTTGTATAAGTTCAATTGCAATTTTCTTTAACATAAATAACTTACCAAATATAAAAAGTTGAAATGTTAAATAAGAAACTAGAATTGAATATTTTACAAGTAGGAATTTAGGAAATAATGAAGTATTCAATAAACTACTGTTATAAATAAGAATTTAATGGTATAAACTTAGAGTATAATTGAAATTTTACTGAAAATTAAAGGTTGTATTATTAATAGGTGATTTTAACCGTAAGAAAGTAAAAATGAAATTCCTTAATTTATAAAGTTTGATTGTAGGGTTATTAACTTAAGTACGCCTTAATTTCCCCTATTCTAATATAATGGAAAGTAGGAAAAATATAAATGACTGCAATCCATAGTTAATGAATGAGTAAAATCTTTCACTTATAGGAATGCAAGTTATAAGGTTAATAAATTAAGTGTAAGTAGAGGGTTACTGTAATTAAATATAATGGAAACTTCAACATTAAATAAATGAATGAGATTAAAGGTAAGTCGAAATTGTAATTTATAAAACAAATATATATTAATTAAAGGAATGGAGAAGAAACTTGTAAATTTTCACTTACATTCTTAAAACATACATAACTTACCATATAATAAAAGTTGCAATATTATTAAGAAAACGAAAGGGAAATCTTACAAGTGAAGCTTGAGGTAATTAAAGTATTCAATTAATTGCTGTTAAAACTTAAGCTAAATCGGAAATTTTACTATATAAGAAAGGTAAGTAGAATAAATGGGTGATACAAACTTTAGTCAATAAATTGGAACACAAATATGATAATTTTGTAATAAATGAAAGTGAAAATTGTAAGAAGTAAAGGGATCACTCCATAAATGAAAGAAAGAAAATCAAACCATTGAAGCATGAGATAAATGTATAATAAATAAATTTGGGTGTTGGTTTGAATTGTGTTGTTTGATTTATGTTGTTGGGTAAGAAATTTGAAGTGGTTAAATGAATAAGTATCTATCTTTGTTCCATCTAAGACTGTTGAGTAAAGGATGCACTTGATAGTTAATTTCATTTCATACAAATTTCAAGTTTGAACCCAAACAACTATTTGTTTGATGGATTAAATGGTTGCTTTGTTTGTGTATGTATGTTGTTTGTAAGGTTGATGGTTGTTGAATTGTTTGGTTGATTAATGATTGAATCCACTTGAATAGTTCACTTTAAAATAAATAATATTTGAAATAAGATGTACTGTTTTATTCTTCCTTCTCCCTTCTTTTTCCTTTTCGGGGACGAAAAGTTTTGAGTGGGGGAGATTGTAACGACCCGTTGAATTTGATAATGTTAAATGAATTAAATTAATATGTTTCTAATCTAATTTAGAATAAAATAAAGGTCTTAAGATTTTATTTGAGAAAATGTAGTAATTTGTTATAGTAATTGGAATTTAATGTAACAATTTAATAGTTACATGGAAATAGATTTGAACTATGTAAATTTGCACACCTTGTTATAAGTTAAATATAAGAAACCAATATAAATGTGAATCAGTGAATATTAATAAAAATATTTACTAGAATGGAATTATTTAATATAAAATAAATAGCGGAGATTGTACATTTGGTTGTAATAATAAATAGTGACTAAATAAAAGTGTCCGTTGGAATAAATCAATGCAATAAGATATGGAACTGAATATATGAATATAATTTTGTAGATATAGTTAATTAACAACTTATTTGTGCATACCCAATTTAATATAAATAACAAAAGGGCTAGCACTTGATGTGCCTAAGTATTAATATATTGGAACTATAATAAAATAGAGAGTTTGGTAGTAAATAGAAATAAAAAGACCGTTATTAACTAGTAAATTAATAAATGGATTCCAACAATAGGTAGTAATTAATGTGTGTATATTGGGCATTTGCGGATTACCAATTTTTCTACCTATTCATATAATTTATTTATGTAAATCTAAACCTATGGCAACATTTTGTTAATAAATGTTGGAAGTGAATTTGAATATATCAAAGGATAACAAGTGTTTAGGTTAACCATTTATTTTATTTAGTTAAGAAGGGAAATAGATTGAAATAAAGCTAATTTAATTTTTTTGGTTGTTAATGGGTATAGTTAAATAAGGAGAAGTTATAGGAAATAAAACGCGCACTAATGAGATGTAATATAATTCCAAAGTTATTTATACCCACAAATAGGTTAATTACTGTATAGAAAGAGTCTAAATCAATAAATGTATTTATTAAGATTACATTTATAATTTTATAACCTTTATGCTGATTTAAGTTCAATTAATTTATTTGATTAATTAGTGCAGTGGCGTAGTTTTGTACGGTAGTTGAAATAGCTAATTCTTTTAGGTGAAGTTAAGGCTAATTCTATGTATATATTTGACCTATTGTTGATATAGATTTTAGGAAGCAGGATCTATTAAATTAAATGGAGTATTAGATTCAATAATTGCATTTATCGCATAAATAAAGAGAATATAACGGTTAAATTTGGCGTTATTGAAATTTAAAAAGGAATGGGGGAATAATAATTTGAAATCATTGCAATAGAGATTAATTTAAGGTTACCTTAAATAAATTAAGGTAATAAATGGAGGATAGTGTAAATATCTTTATAATACGATGATTTGTGTAGTTAGGGTAGTTTTGATTTGTCACTTAAGATAGAGGATTTTTATAAAATGTAATAAATGCAGTTTAAATTAAGGCATTGACGTTTGGGTATTTAAGAAGTGATAAACTAAAATTTATTTATTTATTTGAAAATTTGAAATCCAATTTGTGGATTTATTGCAAATAAGTGAAATTTGTGTTTAACCATTACATCGATAGGAATAAATTAAATTTAAGGTTATATTAATAAAATTTGGACTAGAGAAATGATATGAATCGGTTTTAGAAGCCTTAAATATAAAATGGGAAGTAGACGAGATTTCACGTTACAACCATTTTTAAAAAATCCTGATGTATGTAGAAATATTTATGAAATATAACGTAAACCAATGTTGAATCAAAAGAATAGAGTCAACACTTATTTATTCATTTAATGCGATATAACTACGAGTATGATTTATTGCAAATTACATGGAAATCTAATATATAGGACATTACCTTAAAAGGAAGAGTAGATAAAATTTATGATAAACATATTTGTATATGAAGGTTATTGATTTAAGGAGAAATTGGGCAAGTTTTATGTATTTGGGTTAAGTGCAACCTTTAATAGATAAATTTAGTGCAATTAAAGAAATTGACATTTAATATTTCGATAACCTAAAATTTGATGGGATAAGAACATTTGGGTAATGAAGGGATGACAAATATTAGCTATGATTCTAGAAGGAATTAAATAGATAATGGGAAGATTAAAATCAGGTTCTAAGCAATAATTATTAAATAACAGAAGTTTAGGAGTAAAGTGAGATAATTGAAAACTTTAATCATCCATATAAGTCATTTGTTTATTAATATGAGTTAGCTAATAAATTTAACTTGGGCAATACCTATATATTGGAAACACATTTGTAAAGTGTAATTAATTGAATTTGGTGAATTGGGAATGAATCCAAGGTTATAGGAATTGATGTAATACTTCGCAAATAAAAGGTAACTGCATAAAATCAATGTTTCGTAATAAATTGTAATTGATAATTAAGTAGGAATGGGTTTGAATTTGACAAAAAGGAAAATTTATTATTTGCTTACCCATCTATTCAATCTATTAAATTTGATCAGATCCATTTGCAATTAAACGAATTTATTTACAAGTTAGTATGTATTTAGCTGATAACTATAAACCAATTAGGGCAATTGGGTATATATATTACTAGTTAAGTTATATAAGATAATGGTTGACTTAATTAAGGGAGTTTATGTAATAATTTCATTTATTTTGTAAGTGGAAATAAAACGTTAATGATAACAAGTATTCAAAATTTACCATCTATTTAGTATATTAAGTATAATTGATAATCAACTGCAGCAAGTAATAAATAATAAATACGTAACGTTAAATGAAGTAATATTTGAAATTTAATATTTAGAAACTATGTAAATATAAGTGCAGATGAAATTGGGGATATTTACATATTGAAATATGAATCCAATGATAAATCAATCTAATTGACAATAAATAATGGAAAGTAAATTTAATTTAATTTTGAAAATTTAATATATATATATATACAGTTATAAACCCTAGCTCCATCCTATTTTCATTTGCTGTATATTCATTTCTTCATCTCCTTCTCCTCCTCAAATGGTTGCAAAACCTAGATCTACTTCAATCCAAATTTCAATGAAAATGCAAACACTTCAGAAAAATTCCACAAAAAAAATATGTTAATGTTCTCGAGGCACGTAATCTACTGGTGCAATTCGTTTTCTATTTTGAACATTCGTTTGACCAGAATTAATTCAAACAGTCCATGACCATTCATCATCGTCGTCGCAAACTTCGTCGGATCGTCAAACCTTTTCTGGGTTTTGTAGAGGGGACGATGGGGATCGCATCTATATGGTTTGTGTGTCGTTTTATTTATTTTCAATTTTGAATTCAATCATCATTTTCGCCAAAACTTTCTCATACGAAGTCGGATTCACACGAAATTTCTTTTGTTAGGATCGTAATTAAATTCCGGATTTGATGACGCTGGTTTGGACAAATTTGGAGACCGTCAAATTTTTGGGTTTAAATCGAATTTAAATTCGATTTAAATTCAAAAGGTGAGTGTTTTAACCCACTCACAACTACTAGAAGCTTTTATGTTTGTTAAATTAATTTTAGAAATGAATAGAAATTTATTTATGAGTATTTAGCATGTTTATTTCACTCATATTTGTTGAATTGCATTTATTAAATTTAACTGTTAATTTAATTTATTTATTGCGTATTAATTGATAGTTAGAATTTATTTGTTTGCCTATAAACTGATAGTTAACAGTTATATAGATTATTACTGAATATAAACTGTTAGATTAATAGTTGTTAAATTTAATCTGAATAAAATTGCCAGTTATTACCTGTTATATATTATCAAATATAAATTGTTATTGATTGATATTACTTGATGATTGTGATTGGATGATGGGTGATGTTGATGGATGTTTTATTGTATTTCATAAAATTGCAAATTATCATGCATATTTCCTTTCATTCGGGATTGTGGTTTGAAATGATATACAACCGCAAAATTTTATATCTTTTAAATTGCGGATTGAAATGATAAATATCCGTATCACTTGACCATAGGATAGAAAATTATATACAGGCACCGCGGTCTATATATAACTATTTTATGTGATTTCTATGGTTTGGATGGAATACGGTTTATAATAATCTTAAATTTTATATTGTATAAATATTTTTCTTCCATATATATATACATATGAAGTTGAAAATTTTGAAATTAAAAGGTGTATAAAAATCTTTATTAAAGATGGAAGAAAATTAAGAAAATGGAGTTTAATAATTTATATCATATGTTTAAATGTTAAGTTTGGAAATTTTAAGATATGATATTTATAATTGGATTTTTCCCAAAATAAATTGAAATGAATATTCTAGTATAATTTGAATTGGGAAAATATATATATTTTATTACTAGAAACTGAAGTCTTATTATTTATGGATTTTATGTGAATATTCAAGACTAATTAATAGAACAATTGATCTGTTGAAAGAATAAAATCCAATTTTAGTTTGAAATATTGTTACTCAAAATGGATATACGTATATATATATAAATTGAAGTGGTTTTGGAACTTGAGAGAGATAATACAAATTTTGGTTTAGACTTTAATAAAGAAATGTATTTGTAAAGCCATGAGAACTATTTTCTTTACAAAGTAACATTTAAGTTAAACCTTTTAATTCATATACCGTTGAATATCCAAACCATTCAAGTTTTAAAAGTTATGGTTTTTAAATTATGAATTTCGAAATATTATGCTTTGAAAGGATATTTGGCTTTCAGACGTTATAAATTTTAAAGCATTTGGATTTTTGAAAAGGTTTATATTTGGGATAAAGGATATCATATTTTTTTGGGTTTTAAAATGATATCGTATTCATAATTTTAAAATGGAAATGTTTATTCTGGTTTTAAAGTATGAGCTATTTTTAAATGACCGCGGTGTTATAATAACGATGGGTTGGCAAAGAGACCGGGATCGGATATGGACATACTCTCTGTCGATACCGAAAACCACTTTGACTAACCGTGTACGCGGTGGAGATTCCAGAATGAAGTAGGTGGTGGCGACGTTTCCTGTAAGGTAAATACGTGGACCCGACTCCCGTGAGTTGGCATAAGGTGGCTAAAACAGGAGCGATTCTCAGGCCAATGAGGTCATTCCTCTGATCGGACCCTCCTCTTCGATATTATACTTTGATTTTGGAATGATTCAGTGGCCACTTCTATATTTTGATTTTGGGGAGTTAGTCCGAGGTGGGCGGTAACTGCGGCTACGCGTTTCCACCAGCCTGGATAGCAATTGGTATATCTACCCTGGCATTGCCTAGTTGTGTCGTGTCACCTACCATACCGAGCCTTTACTACGAGTTTCTATTTGTGTCGTACCTATGGAGTATCCTCTGGTAGCTTCCCGATCAGGAGGTATTACGGTACTGTATAGACTATTGGCAATATTTGTGTTAAGGGCTATATGGGTAACCCCTTAATGCTATTAAAAAGTAAGTTTATTTTATAAATAGACACTATTATAATAGCGCAATATACTACATAGTAAATAGTTTAACGGATCCTTAGGAGATGTAAATCCCGAACATCTCTTGAGTTACTGTACTCATATTTATTTCTGTTAATTTAACTCACATAAGATCTTTTAGTCTGACTCGAGTGTTTTTTTCTTTTCAAATTCGCTCGGGTCAGTCCAAGCATTTCAGGATCGAAGACTTTAGCTTTGAAGGACGAAGTCGAAGGAGTCGTACTATTATTATCTATAGTATTGCACCACACTCTAAATTTCCGCTGCATTGTGTGTATTGGTATGTGTAACTCTGATATTTATTGTATAAAGAAGAATTAACTGTTTTGTAACCATTTATGAACTGTATATTTATTATTATATTTTATCCTTCCGCTGTGAGATTCTATTTTGTTTTATTTCTTCTCTGTTTTTTCTTATTTACCCCATAACAATCCGCCCTTGCGTACGCTTTTAATTGGCACGTGTGTCGGTTTAAAGTGTGCGAAAAGGCGGGATGTTACAATTTGCTCCTTGCTTTAACAATTGCATGCATCCAAGAAAAGGAAATGCAGGCCTGGAAGTTGTTTCCAAACAGAGATACAGAGATCTCTAATTGCATGCAGGCTTTTGTATTTTGATTTGAAAAATGAGTTACAAGGCTTTTAAATCATTGTTGGATTGCATTTGTCTTTGAGGGGAAGAAGTTTCAGGTTATCAGTTTGGTTACAGATCTGAAAGTTATTTTCAGAGGGGATGATATCAATTTTTTTTTTAGTTTGCACTTGTTGATGGGGAATGAATTCAGATTTGAACTGAGAAGGTTCTTGCATTTTCAGGTTTTGGACAAGTGAAGATTGCATGAAAATTCTAGTTTTAGTTTGAATTTGCAAAGGTGAAATGAACAAAGAAAATGGAAGGAGAAAAGAATGAAGGTAATATAAGCTAATTTAGATTTTATTAAAATTTAATGAAATAAATTTTACACTTGTCAAAGAATGTAACATTTGTCATACACCTTACTTAATTACCTAACATATGTTATTACAAAGTCTAAGAAGATTACACTTGCCTTTAAATTTAATTAGTTATTATTAAATGTTAATTTATATTTAGTTAATAGATTAATATAAGATAAATATAAACTTATGTTTTTAAATAGTTAGTTAATCTGTATTTATTTATATGTAGGAAATATTGAAATGGATAAATCTAATTATATTTATAAGATAAAGGTTCATACAAATATTTTAAAATTCAAAACAAATTTTATTTTTATTTTTTTCCAAGGCTTTAAACTCAAATACAAATTAGATTCTAAAATTAAAATTTGAGATCAAGTTATATATATATATACATATATAACTGCACAATTCACTTAAAAAAACAATTATTTTTATTAAAAATCTATGTGTTAAAAACAATGTATCATTTCCAGATATCTATTCCAATATCATCATAGTTTCATTTGTTCAATTAACAAATAAGTATTTTAACAATTTTAATCCTGTTAATTTCCAATTAACAGATACCCAGAAATTCGAGTTATCACACAATTCGAATTCGAAAAAGTAGGGACTCCAATTCGTTCGAGAGAGAAATGGAAAGGAAGGCGACTGACTAAAATAGGAGACGACGTGCTTCCCCTCTTTTTCGTTCGCCTTTTTTTTAGTTTGAGCATCTTGATTGTTTACTGAAAAGGGAATCGTGTTTGGGTAGGATAAAAGGTCACGTATCTAAAAGAAAGAAGGATAAAGAATCATGTTTGGGAAGCCAAAGGAAGCGTGCTTTGGAAAAGGACTGGAAAACTCTGATGTGAAATGTGTTTGGCTGGTCAAGCTGTACAATATGTATATAATATTGTTTAAATTTAAATCGTCTCAAAAGCGTAGCTTAAAACCTTGACATCGTATTGAGGCGTGCCGTCAGGTGTTTATAAGGTTATACTCCTATTTCGAATGCAAAGGAAAAAGTTTCGAGTCCTAATTCAATCATATGGAGAAGATAGTTTTTTGAATCGAATTAAAGTATTAAATTTTCGATATTATTTCTAGCGCGTTTATATATCGCACACTCACACAACAAATTCGATCAATACGAATTTGAATCCGATAATAATATAATATTACGAATCCAATGGAACTGTTTTCATCGAATTCCGAGACCGTGCCTCGGAAGGCTATTTTTGAATATCGATTTAAACGATATACTATTAAAACTTAACAAAACATTGCAAATTCAATTTCAACTCTTTTACTATCTTCAGTATTATTAATATAAATTGTACAGACCTTTAAATTATATTTTTACAGGCTTAAAATTCCAAATTCAACATCATACCCAATTTTCAATAATTAAATTTCCAAATAATGGTGATATTTGAAATTTAAGTTACAAAATAACTTTTAAATATTTAAAATTAATTAAATAATTCAATTTTAAATGCTTAAAAATTCCGGGTCGTCACATTCCTCCCCCCTTAAGAATGATTCAATACCCATCACTATTTTCCAAAACCAAACAGTTTTATCAACTTGCCATAACATATCTTTTATTAAGACCCACTATTACTTCAACCAACTTCCCTAAACCTTCCACATTTTTCAAATAGCTTTACTTATTCAACCATTCAAATTTAAATTTAAATTATCTCGATTTTCTCAAAAAAATTCTGACTCTCTAAATTTTCGAAAAATTTCGCCAGCGTCTCATTTGCACGGCTAGCTTAGTACAACTACAAAAGGCCTCTACGGGCTCCCAGATTCCAAAAGAAAACAAAAGCCGAGTGGCTAGATCAAAAACCCAACCAAATTTCATATAGAAATTTAAACACATACCTTTTTTTCGAGAAATTCAAATTTATCTTCTGAAATCAAAACCAATTTTCCTTTTTCCTTTATAATACCTGCATATCCTACTTAGTAATAATATCCAATCACAATATTAAAACATTTTATTGACTTCCTTACAAAATGTCAATATTTATTCATTCAAATATTAACTTAGAATATATTTGTAATCTCAATTTCCAATTAAAAATTCACCATTCCTTTCTTAAGTTTAGTATAAGCATTTTATATGCTTCTTTTTTTATTTTCACCTCGCCCCTTTAGTTTATATCTACTTCTTTTCAAATTGTTCTCCCATTTCTATCTGAATTCAATTTATTTTCAACTCTAAATATTGAATTTTATTTTCCATTTATAACTGTAACCGCCCGCAAATCCATACCCCTTGAGTCAACACTAGTCTACATCAATCAACTCAAGATGTGCGAAAATACAAACCATCTGGTTTAAAGAAGAAGAGGTAGAAGAAGAAAATAGGAAACAACATCAGAATCTAACCATCGCAGCGGAATAAAAAATAATAGATAATGAATGATCTTTACACAAAAATAAATACTATATCTGTTTATACATACATCATCAGTGTATATCAACAATAACATACAACTGGACAATCATATAAATCTGTCCTCGGGATTGAATACACAGCGGAGTAATAATAGCAAGTACGGAAGTACGTATCGCCATCCAGCTCGTCTCCTGAGCTCTACAACATCATATCATGTATCCTATAATACTCGGTCTGACCCGAGCATTGCAGTTTAATAACACCCGAGTCAGTCTGGAATACCAGCGTGAGAAATCACACTCAGTTGATTATTAAAGTTTCAAAAATCCTTTGAAAACAAAAGCATCTCGTTAGACCACGCCACAAATAAACATATCGGGTTTTTACCTTACGATAGCTAAAACATTTTTATTAAAATCCTCTGATATTATAATAGGGTCTATATACAAATACTTATTAAAATAGCCGAAATTGTTACATTCATTAAATTCCAGCTACTAGCCACAGAGTGGGTAATACAAACAAAACTCGTAAAAGGCGCATAGGGAGAATGGATTTCGAACTAATGACTAGGCACTGGGGTACCACCTGTCACGGTACGTGGCCTAGATCACAGTACCGAGGATCACTCCCGACCTCCTGCAACACAAGACCCAGACTATCCCTTACTGATAATCCCGAGTACGATCACCCCACGGTTGGGATCAGCAACTGTACCACAAAGCCGAAATAAAAGGGACATCTAGACAGGGATGACCTTACCCGAAAATGGGTGCTACCCACCAAGCCTTGCTGCATAACCCCTGATTTTCAGTCATTCCCGGTTGATGAGGCTTGAGGCTAAGCGTTACCTTTTAGATCGTTTCACTTAGAATGCTCATCGTCCACCTGACGATGTTCTGAAAGCATTCATCCATACAAGTCCATCCCGGGTTCGAACGGAACCGAAGGCACTACTCCTACTACATCCATTTTGGAAACATCCTTAGGATTAGTAGCGACTAGCCCTTGCACTTCACTGCTCCATCTTCGAATCCAAACTCATCTTCCTCTCAAAAACGTACAAATCGGATCGAAGTGGTTTTTAAGAAATTAATCCCGATCCCGGTCACTTCGAAACGATCAGTGCATTTGCCCAATACTGATAGTCGGTTATTTAATATCAATTAACATTCACAATATCCATCAAACAATAAATAATATCCCAAATTATTTATTGTTCTCAAAATATCTTTGCAAGATATATTTCTATTTTCAACCCTTTTGAAAACAGTTTCAAACCATACTTTTCTCATAAGATAAATTTTTAAATATTCATTTCCACTGAAGCAACCAAGCACGAAACTTAAGATTTTTCTAAAAATAATTTAAAACTCTTTATTATAAATTATCCTTTAAAAACATTTAAATTAAAATTACTTTGATATTTTATTAAAAATATATACTACATGAATATTTAAAATGAGGCTACTATAAAAATATAAACTAGATTTTCTCTTTAAAATAAATACCAAGTCACTTTCAAATAATTACTACTATAATAGATTAAAAGAAAATACTTACTTTAGAATTTAAATATTTTAGAAATAATAAATTTTCCAAAACTTGCTTTTTAAAACAACTTTAAAATTTTCAATTTATATTTAAAAATTTACTTTGAAAACGTACTTGGTTATCCAAGGAGAATTTCAAATTTCAGTCACTTAAATCAATTTTCCAAATTGATTTTCAATTTACTCCATTTGAAATAAATTTCTTTACTTACTCAATTCATTTCAAAATCCATTAATTGGTAGACTTTATTCATTTATTTTTCTTTCGTTTTGGTTTTAAATCCTTTAACTGAAACATACCAATTTCAAATGTTCCAATTTTCTTCTTTATTCTTTTCAACAATTTAAATCTTAAATCTTTAATTTAAATAAATGCTTTATTCTTTTAAATAATAACACTGAATTTTAAAATTCATTATCTTACAGTTTAGTCAAATTTCCCTTTCATACATGGAATTATTTATTAGAATTTTAAAATTACTATTATTCTTATCCAGATCATTCTTAATTTATTTAAATTCTCTATAATTATTTCACCTTCAAATTCTCTTCCTTTTGTTTTCAAAATTTCAATTCTATATTTTGATAACTCAGTATACCGAAATATATTCCAATAAAGCATAGCATTTAATGCTCCAATTATCAATAATATTCATCATAGAATATCAAATATTCAAAACAGAGAATATTAAACAATATAAATAATTTTGAGGAATCCAGTTGGATCCCTCCAACCTATTTCCCTGCATCCACAGATGTTAGCACAATATAAAATACCAATTCCACTTCGAGGTGAAATATCGCGGTATATGGGATTAATATAATACCACCCGCCATTATGCAGCGCATAAGGTCTTATCCGCTATAAAATGCGGGAAACCAATCATTCCAAGATATATTAAATTCTACTATATATACATTGCACACCCAATCAGTCAACCAATTATTTAAATTTAACCATTTAAATTTAAATTATAACCACATGAGTGAGATTAACTCACCTTTGATTTTGTTTTGCAATCCACTTCAATATTGCCTTGGATTTCCGAATGTTTGACCTTAAATAAACAATTTATATAATTTATCAATATTCGAAATATCGAACTATTAATTACCGTTTTAATTGTTTTAATTCTGACTAATGTTTTATTTTAAACAATAACTACTTCCAAACTAATATCTCCTTTTAAAAAAACCTTTTAGTAACTAATTAAATTAAATAAGCAATTAAATAATTTAACCATCTCAATATTTATTTTAAAATGAAATAGTAGGTTGAAATATATAAATATTTATAATTTATACCTATGCTTTCCTTTTTGAAACCACATATGTATATACACTTATAAAGTAGCTTATATAAATCCAAAAATCCAATTTTTAAATAAATTCTTCATATTTTAAAATCCTATATATTTCAAAACCTTATCTTTGAAACCATAGATATACGCTTATAAATAAGATTTACATTACCATTTATAAGTTTCCTATTAACAGAAATGTTTTACTGTAATTATATTTTTCTTTTGTTTCCTGATTTCTGATTATTCAAATCTAAACTGAAATGCAAATTGTAAATTAACCAGTTGTGAATTTATACCTTGTTGGAAAAACAAACTCAGGAAATCCACCTCGCTCGAATCGCGAAACCCCACAGCCTCCAGCACGAGTTCGAGCTCGAGCTCGAAATCCCAAATCGTCGACCTCACCGCGCCTCCACGTCGTATCACGACCACTCAAAGCCCTAGCAGTACTAGCCACAACGCGATCAAAACTTCCAGTGTCGCCTCCCACATCGGTTGCCTGCCAACGCAAGCGGCTATAGTTCGACCCCCTTAGCAATGCGATCAAAACCCTCCCACACGGCAAAGATCTCCAAATCGAATGCGATCCAATCGCGTATGCTTCTCCTCGCGATCCCTAATTTCCTTTCCGGTCGCATATAATTCGAATTCGAGAAAGTAGGAACTCCGGTTTGTTCGAGAGAGAAATGGAAAGGAAGGCGGCTGATTAAAATAGGAGACGACATGCTTCCCCCCTTTTTCGCTCGCCATTTATTTTTTATTTTTTTTAGTTCGAGCATCTTGATTGTTTACTGAAAAGGGTATCGTGCTTGGGAAGGATAAAAGGTCTCGTATCTAAAAGAAAGAAGGATAAAGAATCGTGTTTGGGAAGCCAAAGGAAGTGTGCTTTGGAAAGGGACTGGAAAACTCTGATGTGAAATGTGTTTGGCTGGTCAAGCTGTACAATCTGTATATAATATTTTTTAAATTTAAATTGTCTCAAAAGCGTAGCTTAAAACCTTGACATCGTATCGAGGCGTGCCGCCAGGCGTTTGTAAGGTTATACTCCTATTTCGAATGCAAAGGAAAAGGTTTCGAGTCCTAACTCGATCGTATGGAGAAGATAGCTTTTTGAATCGAATTAAAGTATTAAATTTTCGATATTGATTCTAGCGCGTTTATATATCGTACGCTCACACAACAAATCCAATCAATACGAAATTTGAAATCCGATAATAATATAATATTACGGATCCAATGGAATTGTTTTCGTCGAATTCCGAAACTGTGCCTCGGAAGGCTATTTTTAAATATCGATTTAAACGATATATTATTAAAACTTAACAAAACATTCCAAATTCAATTTCAACTCTTTTATTATCTTCAGTGTTACCAATATAAATTTTACGGACCTTTAAATTATATTTTACAGGCTTAAAATTCCAAATTCAACATCATACCCAATTTTCAATAATTAAATTTCCAAATAATGGTGATATTTGAAATTTAAGTTACATATTAACTTTTAAATATTTAAAATTAATTAAATATTTCAATTTTAAATGCTCAAAAATTCCGGGTCGTCACACTATTTGTCGTGGGTTTGTAAGCTACTAAGAAAGTAGAAATGGGTTTCATCCCAAATGAAATTTGGAATGAAGATTTCCGTGCTATTATGAAGTTTTAACAAAAACTAGATGCTTATCTTGAAATCTTGATCTTGATACTCATGAGTCTTCAAACTTGATTTCTTCATTCTTGATCTTTATACTGTACATTCTTCAATAATCAGTATCTGCCTTATATATCCTACATAATAAGATTCATATATATCTAGACAATAGTTTTAGTATATAAGTTATAAAAAAAATAAGTTACAAAGGTTGTTGTCATCAAAACCACTATCTCTAGTTCCTAACAATCTCCCCCTTTTTGATGATGACAACCTTATAAAATATACTTACCACTTTGATCATACCATAACTCCCCCTTACTCCAAGCCTACTATTTTATATAACTTCTCCCCCTTTGTCGTCAACAAAAAAATTACCTATAAACCTTGAACTTAATAGAAAATGAGATAAACAAACATATGACATAAAAAAAACTATATATGAGTGAAATATAGCATGCTAAGTTAAATGGAATTCAAGATTTTATACACCAAAGATTGATTTTTGAAGAACATTAACACTTATATACAAATAACAAACCAATATACAATCAAAAAAAAAAAGCTTAACGAGGACCTTTAACTATTGGTGATTTATGGACAGAACAATTTGGATAGTGGAGATAAAAGTTTCCACGTTGTTCGGCCAAGTTCCCATTAGCGTCAAAAAGAACCTCTCCAACGCAAATAACGCCATCGTCTTTATCCATATGAACATCCGGATTCGGCAAAGGATGTTCTTCTTCTTGATCCTCTTATGGTTCTTCTAGAGACTCTTCTTCTTCAGAATCCATGGCTTATGATGATTCTTTGATGATAATGGGATTGGCATGGTTATCTATAAGGAAGTTTTGCAAATTCCTTAGGATTTTGCCTTGCCTATCTTGTTCTCTAGCCATTCCTAGTTGACTAACTTGAGTTTCCGTCATCATTTGAAGCAAATCTTTCATCTTCTCTTGTAATTTGATGGCTGGTACTTGTGTGGAACGTTGAAAAGGACCAGAATGAGGAGAAGTGGGTGAAGAAGGTTCATTATTAGAAGAGTTAGCCATTAATTTGCTGTTTTAGAAGTTTATTATAAAGAATAGTACAGAGAAAAGGAGTAAAAGTCAAAATATATAAATATATAACTTAATAACTAATTTTTAGAGGGAAATTTAAATTTGGAAATCTCGGCCTGTATGTCGACATAAGGGGATGGGTCATGTCGACATGCCTAGTTCAATTTTTGAGAAATTTTTTATTTATATTAATTATTAACTGTACTTGTATTATTTATAATCTATGTTTCAGTTAATGAACACATACCTAGTTCTCTTCTAAATTTAGTAAAGTTTTGTTCATTTAATGGTTTGATTAATATATCGGCAATTTGTTTTTCAGTATTATTATGTTCAAGAGTTATGACTTCTTTACTTATATTATCTCTAAGAAAATGATGTCTACTATCAATATGTTTTGTTCTAGCATGATGAGTTGGATTCTTAGATAGGTTTATTGCACTAGTATTATAACAATAAATTAGTGATTTAGTTATAGTTAATCCAAAATCTTTTAAAGTTTGTTGCATATATATAACTTAAGAACAAGCCAAAGTAGCAGATATATATTCTACTTCAGTTGTTGACAAGGATACGGTGTTTTGCTTCTTACTAAACTAGGAAACCAGAGAATGTCCTAGAAAGTGACAAGTTCCACTTGTGCTTTTTCGGTCTGATTTACAACCAGCGTAATCAACATCACAATATGTAATTAAAACAAATACATAGTTTTTAGGGTAAAATAAACCATAATCTAAAGAATGTTTTACATATCTTAAAATTCTTTTAATATCTCTTAAGTGAGTTTCTTTAGGTTGAGATTGATATCTTGCACAGTGACAGACACTATGCATGATGTCAGGACGACTTGCTGTTATATAAAGCAACGAACCAATCATTCCCCTGTATAATTTTTGATCAAAATCTTTTGATTTATCTTCTTTACTTAAAGATACATTAGTTGTCATTGGAGTTAGTTTCTCACCAGAAGTGGTCAATCCAAATTTATTAATTAAATCCTTAGCATATTTTTCTTGACTAATGGAAATTCCTTTATCTAATTGTTTGATTTGAAGTCCTAAGAAGAAACTTAGTTCTTCCATATGACTCATTTCAAATTCTTTTTTCGTTATATCTGAAAATTCTTTATTCATTATGTTATTAGTTGATCCAAATATTATATCGTCTACATATATTTGTACTAATTGAATATCATTTTTGTTTTTTTAATAAAAAGAATTGTATCTATTTTACCAATTTCAAAACCAGATTGTATTAAGTAAGATCTTAGTCCTTCATACCAGGCTCTAGGAGCTTGTTTCAGACCATATAAAGCTTTCTTTAATTTATATACAAGATTTGGAAATTTATTATCTTCAAAAAGTGGAGGTTGTTCAAAATAAACATCTTCTTTTACAAAATCATTTAGAAAATCACTTTTCACATCCATTTGATATAATTTGAAATTATTGTAGTTTGCGAAAGCAAGTAGAATCCCGATGGCTTCTACTCTTGCTACGTGTGGAAAGGTTTCATCATAATCAATTTCTTCTTATTGACAATAACCTTGTGCGACTAAACGAGTTTATTTCTCACAACCTCGCCAAGTTCATTCATTTTATTTTTATAGACCCATTTTGTTCCAATTATACTTTTATCCTCAGGTCTAGAAACAAGTTTCCAAACATCATTTCAGGTGAACTGATACAATTCTTCTTGCATAGCAAGAATCCATAAATCATCAAATGATGCTTTCTTTGAATTTTTAGATTCAATAGTTGATATAAAAGCTACATTACTCATAATATTTAGTTGATTTCTTGTTTTAACTATAGATTCAATATTTCCTAGTATATTTTCTGTAGGATGATCTTTTAATAGCCTATTTCTTTTATTAAGTTGAATGATTTCATAATTAGTTTCATTAGGTTCATTATTTAAAGTTCCAAAGTCTTCTTCATCTTCTATTTGTACAGTATTTTTAAAATTTTCATCAAAAGATACATGCATTGTTTCTTCAATAGTGTTAGTTCTTAAATTATAAACTCTAAATGCTTTACTTCATTAGAATATCCGATGAAGGTACCTTTTTCGGATTTAGGTTCAAATTTGTATAAATTATCTTTTGTATTAAGAATAAAACACTTACTACCAAAAACTTTAAAATAAGCTACTATGGGTTTCTTATTGTAAAGCAATTCATATGGTGTTATATTAGTTAATGGTCTAATTAAAATTCTATTTAATATATAACAAGCTGTAGCGACTGCTTCAGGCCAAAAGTCTTTAGGTAAGTTACTATCAGAAAGCATTGTTTTAGCACACTCTTGAATCGTTCTATTCTTACGTTCTACCACTTCGTTTTATTGCGGAGTTCTTGGAAAAGAGAAATTATGAGTAATTCCTTGTTTATTACAGAAATTCTTAAAATTTTCATTTTTAAAGTCTCCACCGTGATCACTATGACTAGTTTTTATTTTTAAAGAAAGTTGATTTTGAATTCTTTTAGCAAAAAAATTAAATAATTCAAAAGCATCACTTTTATGTTTTAGAAAAATTGTCCAAGTATATCTAGAATAATCTTCTACAATTACAAAAACATATTTATTGTGATTAATTGATTGAACTTAAGATGGACCAAATAAATCTAAATGAAGTAATTTTAGAGATTTAGAAGTAGAAATCATATCTTTTAATTTAAATGAACTTAAATTTTCCTAGGAAAGCATCACATATACTACCTGCTATAAAATTTAACTTGGGAAAACATCTAACTGAGTCAAGTTTTGATAATCTATATAACAGTTTGAAATTTAAATGACCAAATATCTTATGCCAAATCCAAGGGTCACTTGTATTAGCCAAAAGACATAAATTATCATTTGAAACTTTCATACTAAGGATGTAAATGCTTTTCTTCCTAATTCCTTCAAAAATAATATTTGACTTATTATCTTTGATGTGACACTTATCTTTCCAAATTTAATTTTAAATCCTTTATCACATAGTTGACTTATACTAAGAAAATTATTTTTTAAATTCCTATCTAGCAAAATATAAAAAATAATAGGATTTTTAGAATTACCGACATTGCCGATGCCAATCATATATCCTTTTGATTTATCTCCAAAGTTGACCAGTCCACCATCTTGATATATAATGTCATTGAGTTTCTCGGGATTTCCAGTCATATGTCTTGAACAACCACTATCAAATATCCATTTATCTTTCTCAATTTGCATAGTTTGTCCATTGGTTGTTGATTCTTCAAAAGCCATGCAACATATCTATTCCCGCATAACAAACCAATTTTGGTAGATAACTTGATTTTTCATAAAAACTATATGCAGACTTATGATACTTTGATGAAATGTATAAATTCAAACTAGTATTAACAAAGTTTCCTAAGAATGCCATTTTTTTACTTTCAAGTTTCAGATTATGAAAACTATGAAAACCTACGCTCTGATATCAACTGAAAGAGAGTACGGATTAAGGATCTTAAGGCTAATTTAACACTAGATGGAGGGTGAATAGTGTTTAATGGATTCTAAGACTTACATGGACTAATTTAAAAATTATGATATAAACATATGCAGAACTTAATCACAGAACAATCATAGAAACAATCACAGAACAATCATAGAAACAAACACAGATGCAGAAAGTAAATAAAAAGCGGTAAAGGGAAAGAACACGTCGGATTTTATACTGGTTCGGAGTTACCCTACATCCAGTCCTGTACCAAGCCAAACATCTCATACATATTTTTACTATACCAATTTTGAGATTACAATCCTCAATTCCTAAAGTCCATGAGGTACCCTCCTGTCTCTCGAGTCCAAGGCAAACTCTCTCGATTTACGGGACATAAGATCACCCAATTGATTTCCAAGCACAACCACATCTTATAGAGAGACACGATAAACTTTTGATTACAAATTGATCCTATAATTCTGAATAACACTTTGATCTTCGAGAGAGGGCAAAGAATAAAATAAGAATGAGATTCCTAATTTGATTCACTTAAGAATTCAGCAGAATTTCGGCACGATCTTAAAAATATGAATTTTTTTAGAATATGGATATGTGGAGAAGGAGTGAAGAAAATAAGAAAATAGTTGGTTAAAAAATTTGTTTGTGAAGGCTATTTATAGAGTACCAACGGTCATAACCATTCGTGAAGAGATTTAAATCAATAGAAACTTCTTTTGAAAATTAAAACTTTTGAATTCAACGGCCACCATGTCGACATGGGGTATCCCACGATGTCGCCATTCTTAGTTAAAAAACAATGTAAAATTTGTTTTGAAAATGGTATTGAAAGGAAAACAAGATAA
This sequence comes from Allium cepa, assembly GCA_030765085.1. NCBI lineage: Eukaryota > Viridiplantae > Streptophyta > Magnoliopsida > Asparagales > Amaryllidaceae > Allium > Allium cepa. Next base: position 343,845,726 of record CM060939.1, on the reverse strand, counting down.
AATGATTCTGGAGTAAAATAAACTAATTTTTCTATGTTTTAAAATAAAGAAGAGTAGAAAAATATATTTTTAGAATGTATATACAAATTTGATTTTAAATCTCATATATATATATATATATATTATAAAAAAAATTAAAAATTAGAAGTAAAAAACAAACGAAGTTTAAAACAAGAGTTTATTTAAAAAACAAAGAATACTTTAAGGCTAAAACATCCTTTTGAAAATCATTTGAAAAGATAATTTTTAAGGCTAGAACATTTTGAAAAGCAGTTTTGAAAATCATTTTGAAAAATCATTTTGAAGTAGTTTTGCAAGCTTTTTCCTGCAAAATACCTCATCACATTAGGACTCGAGAACTTGTACAAACCAGGATGTTTGTGGGTTTATAAGCCACTTGTCGTAGGTTTGTAAGCTACTTGTCCTGGGTTTGTACGCCACTAAGAAAGTAGAAACGGGTTCCATCCCAAATGAAATTTGGAATGAAGATTTCCGTTCTATTATGAAGTTTTAACAAAAACTAGACACTTATCTTGAAATCTTGATCTTGATACTCATGAGTCTTCAAACTTGATTTCATTATTCTTGATCTTTATATTGTACAGTCTTTAATAATCAGTACCTGCCTTATATATATCGTGCATAATAACATTCATATATATCTAGACAATAGTGTTAGTATATAAGTTATAACAAAATAAGTTACAAAGGTAGTTATCATCAAAATCACTATCTCCGTTTCCTAATATAAAATTCTTATTCTATTAAACTTTGGAGCATAACATTCATTCATAGGTAGGAATGTGATTTACTCCTTAAATCTTCGAACACAAGCGGACACCTACCTATTAGTAGTCTCAAATCCTACCGGAGGAACGATACATCTTTTCTCAATTTGCAAAGGCCAGCGTTAGACGTATGTAAAGTTGGTTTTAATTGCAATGCATGTGCTCTAAATTTTGTGGAGTATGGACTTATTTTAGGTATGTATTGGTTGTCACACTATAGGGCAATCTTAGACTGCAATAAGAGGTTAGTATGGCTTAAAGTTGTAAAGGGCAAGACCTAGACGCTCGTTGTACACCTCAAAATTCAAATGAGTTAAGTTATCTATACTCAATGTATCTATGGAGAAATAAACTTTCATCTATACCCGTTGTGACGACCGCCCATGACTCCCTCACTAAAACAAGAGAATGGTGCGCTGAAAGGCGTGCCAGGCAGCCATGGACGATAGTCAGGGTAAGATAAAACAGAAACTCTATCGTATTACTCACAACGCATGGATAAAATACAATAGAAAATATACATAGTGAAGCTCTATAGAACAGAAGTCTCATCATATAAACTCATAATAGTTTTATACAATCATCTGAATAGTCAATACATCAAGCCTCACTACATAACACTCAGAGTATCAAACAAACAGCGGGATATCCAGTACATATAGTAAGAAAACAATATGCAAAAGCCTCCAGCTCGTCTTCGTCATCAACAGCGTTGGTAGCCAAGAACAGCACCTGTCACCTGCTACCTAGTCTGCCCATCCCAACATGGATGAACAACCCAAGGTAATAAGATTTGAACATAAAACCTTGAGTCAGACAACAGTCTTAGTGAGCAGTAAATTAACTATCAAACATACCAAAAGAGCATAAAGGATAAAAGGAATAGGAACTCAACCATCCCACTCCACCTCATTCTACAGTGATAGCCCCCAGACCCACTAAGCATAAACAAGCATAGCAAAGCAGACAATTTAAGTAAAGTAATTATCACTCGAGTCAAGGTCGATGTTTTCCAAGTACAAACCCCCAAGGCCTAAACCAAGATCAGATAAGCACCCAGAAAACACCGCTCTTGAGTTCGAATGACGATACAACCAAACATCCATGACTCTGGCTATCACTGTTATCATTGCCTCGATTTCACCGTTAATTGAATGACCGGCACCTTCTTTCAGCCGTCCGTCAAGGGCTAATGGCAACCCTGGTTCTAGACATAACTCCGCACGTCATCATGACCCGTGCCTAGGACTATCGCGTCTGCCCAGAGTACAAACACGTCATCATGACCCGTGTCTGGAACGTCATCGTGACCTGTTCCAACGTACTCTTGCTTTGAGCATGCTAGAACCTTCAATAACGATAAGATCCAAGCCTTCTAGTCATCCTCCTCGACGACTATTCTCACACTAGCTCAAGCGCCTCTCGAGCCCACCATTATCAACCAACCCGGACTGCATCACCGAGTTATCAACATGCTTGGGATGATCCCGTCTGGACTAAACCAAGGCTTTCACACATTGTGCTTTGCTTCAACGCATCATAGCAAAGCCCCATCTCAACATCATGGTTTGCCTCATCGCATCATGGCAAAGTCCCATCTCAACAAATCTATCCATATGAGCTTCCACATCCGCTTCATATGCCACAAGCAGCTTTCACCTTCAAGAGCCTTTCCACTTAGCTTTTGAATCATCTTCGACCAACTTGTCCAAGTCAAGTTATCGATCAACTAATCAATCAAATCAAACATTAATCCAAGCAATCAATCATTCAAACAAGATCTAAATAAACAATTACAAAAATAATGGCAATTTCGTAAATAAAGAGTTCAAGTCTAACATGCATTCTAACAAGCATGAATTATGAACAATATCTCTACGACTTGATGAATGAACTTGCATAAGTTAACATGTAGTAAAATAGGTGGCAAAACTTCATAGATGATAGATCTACATGCAGACTTAGGGAAAATGCAAGAAATCACTATCTTTAACACATAAACAAGCCACCGATCCAATATACTCCCTTGGGTCCGTGTGAGAGATAACTGCCACTCACCAAATCACCTAAACACCTCAAAAACAACCAACTCCAGATCTGGACAGCAAAGATCTAAGCTTGATCCTCCAAAGCTCCGCTTCAAACGATGAAATCTCTCTTTGTTGGATGAAGATCTTCAACTTTGGCTCTTGGATCTTCGATTTGATCTTCAATTTAGATGGAAGGAATCACTAGATTAGAGTGGAGAAAAGAAGTGAAGAAGTGTTGTAGTCGAGCTCTCAAAATGGCAGCACTTCGTCGCTTCAAAATCCGATGTCAAAAAGTGAAGATATGGACGCATATTTATAGGCTGAAACGTCCCTTAAGTCGCCGCCCCTATGAGTCGTCCACGACTCAACAGATCCCCTAAGTCATCCACGACCTAATACCCATGACCTACGACTTAGCACACTCGCGACCTAACGGCTTACGACCTAACAAGGGCCGCGACTTAACACTACACAGGGTCACACGACCTAGTCCCCTACCGACCTAAACCCAGAACACATGCCGACTCACGACTCAAGCCCCTGCCGACTCAACGACCTAACTAACACGGCTTAACGATTTACGACTCAACAGAGGTGCACGACTCACGACTTAACCCCTTAACGACCTAACCTTAACTCGTTCAATACATAAGTCGTAACTCTCTTAGGTCGGCAACTAACTTAGGTTGGCTAACTTCCTTAAGTCGGTCATACCTATGAGTCGGCCACACCTTAACTCGGCCATACTTTATCTCGGTGCCAACCCTATAAGCCGCTAACTCTTAAGCCGTTAGCTTCCTTAGGTCGTCCCAGTCCTTAAGCCGTTCAACCCCTATGTCGTTAACTTACTCTAACCCGTTAACCCTTAAGTCGGCCACTACCATGAGTCGCTTAAAACCACTAAGTCAGTCACGACTCATGCCTCCATACGACTCAACTCCGAACGACTTAGGCTACCCACGAGCTAGCTATTACACGGCCTAACCCCTTAAGCCGTAAACCCTACCACTTAGGTTCAAAACGACTCAAGCAATACTACCGACCTAATGCAATTATTTTACGATTTTATCGACACGTAAAATACGGGTCGTTACATTCTCTCCCCCTTAGGAATTTCGCCCCCGAAATTCCAAACAAACAAGAGCAACCAAAATTATTCTGCATGCCTACCATCCACAGCAATCAACAAACCATGCATCCAATTACTAGCCTAGCATGCAGAATTCTAAGACTTAGAACAAGCTACAAATTCGTGAGATGTCACGACACCTTAGGGTCATACCTTGAAGAGTTCAGGATGAACTGCCTTCATCCTCTCTTCCTCCTCCCATGTACAGTCGTCAACATCATCACTCCATTGTATCTTGAGCAACGTAATCGTCTTCCTCCTAAGCTGTTTCATGTCGGTTTCAACAACACGAAGCGGCTTACGAGGTCTCGTAACAACTGGATCAACCTCTAAATCTCCACAGCTATCAACATAAACCACCATATTCGAGTCATGCACATACTTCTGTAGATAAGATACATGAAAAACATTGTGCACACCCGCCATCTTTTCCGGTAACTCCAATCTATAGGCGAGCTTTCCAATTCGCTCGATGATCGGGAATGGTCCAACAAATCTCGGAGTCAACTTTCCTTTATTCCCGAATCTAATAACATTCTTTAGTGGAGAAATCTTCACGAAAACCATATCGCCTACGTCGAATTCCAAACCCTTACGACGCTTATCGGCATAACTTTTCTGACGATCTTGGGCTGCCTTCATTCGTCGCCGAATGATCTCTATACAATCCGTAGTCTGTCGAATCATCTCTGGCCCAAGTATCAGCTTTTCTCCTGTCTCTAACCAGCATGTCGGAGAGTTACACGGTCTTCCATACAGTGCTTCATACGATGCCATACCAATACTTGACTGGTAACTGTTATTATATGCAAATTCCACCAAATGGAGATGATCTTCCCATGATCCTCCGAAATCCAAAACACATGCTCTCAGGAGATCTTCCAAAACTCGGTTGACTCTCTCAGTCTGACCATCTGTTTGGGGGTGATAAGTTGTACTCAAACACAACTCGGTTCCCAAAACTTCCTGGAAGCTCTTCCAAAATCCACTAGTGAACAATGGGTCTCGATCGCTCACTATACTCTTCGGAACACCATGGAATCGAACTATCCACTTAACATAAAGCTCAGCCAACTTCGATGCAGTCCTATTTGATCGAACAGGAATGAACCTTGCACTCTTAGTCAAACGATCTATAATGACCCAAATCCCTTCATTTCCTGCCCTGGTTCTAGGTAGACCATCGATAAAATCCATCGATATCTGCTCCCACTTCCATGTAGGAACCTCTAATGGCTGAAGCAATCCACTGGGGTTCTTCTGCTCAGCTTTCACCAACTGGCAGTTCATACACTTGGAAATAAAATTTTCAACATCCTTTTTCATACCTTCCCAGTAATAGGTTCTCTTCATATCCCGATACATCTTATTTCCACCTGGATGAATCGTCAACTTCGAGTGATGACTTTCCCTCAGAACTTCATCTCTCAATCCATCTATATCAGGAACAACTAATCGTCCTTGCTTCCGAAGCCAACCCTCCCGATCGACTTCGAATCCTATATCCTTTTCTGGATTCAATCCAGATTCCAAATCACGAATAATCTTGACAAGCTTATCGTCTCGCTTTTGGCTCTCGCCAATTCTCTCCACAAAAGTAGGTCTTATCGATAAGTTTGTCAACATCTCAGGTTCCAATTTACATCTGGTCCTGAAGTCAAATCCAGCCAAATACTCGAGACTCTTCCATTCCGAAAACATGGCTCCCAGTCCTGCATGTCTTCGACTTAACGCATCTGCCACTGCGTTACCTTTTCCCGGAGTATAGGCTGTACCAAAATCATACGATGCTAAAAACTCTAGCCATCGTTGCTGCCGAAGATTCAAATCCTTTTGGGAAAACAGATACTTCAACGACTTATGATCTGTAAACAACTCGAATCGAACTCCCAATAGATAATGTCTCCACATCTTCAGAGCAAAAACAATCGCCGCTAACTACAAATCATGAGTCGGGTAATTCCTTTCATGCGGCTTCAGTTGTCGACCTGCATATGCAACAACTTTATCCTTTTGCATTAGCACTGCTCCAAGTCCAGTACCACATGCATCGGTGTAAACCACCATCTCATCATTCCCATTCGGAATAGTCAAAATAGGAGCACTTGTCAGTCGCTCTTTCAGGATTACGAAAGCTTGCTCACACTTATCATCCCATATGAATACCTGATTCTTTTTCGTCAATCCTGTTAACGGTGCAGCTATCTTGGAAAAGTCTTTGATAAACCGACGATAATATCCTGCTAATCCAAGAAAACTTCTCACATCAGATGCATTCTTAGGTCTAATCCAATCCTGGATCGCTGCCACCTTAGCGGGATCAACCGCTATTCCATTTCCAGAAATAACATGGCCTAAGAACCTCACTTCACTCTTCCAGAAGTGACACTTCGAAAACTTAGCCTTTAGCTGATGTTTCCGCAAGATTTCCAAAACAATACGCAAGTGTGTCTTGTGCTCTTCCTCAGTTCTGGAATAAATCAGAATATCATCCACGAACACAAGTACAAACTTGTTCAACTAATCTCTGAACACTCTATTCATAAGATCCACAAAATATGCTGGTGCGTTAGTCAATCCAAACGGCATTACCAGCCACTCATAAAAACCGGATGGTGTCCTAAAAGCAGTCTTCGACACACTATCCTTAGCCACTCTCAACTGGTGAAATCCCGTTGCCAAATCCATCTGAGAAAACACCTTAGCTTCGTGAAGCTGATCAAACAAGTCATCTATTCTCGGCAATGGATACTTGTTCTTCTTAGTCACCTTATTCAGCTCACGATAATCCACACACAACCTTAACGATCCATCCGCTTTGGTTGCGAACACAACTGGTGCACCCCATTCGGACACACTACGCCGAATGAATCCTTTCCGAAAAAGGTCATCAACCTGCACCTTTAGCTCTTGTTGTTCTCTAGGCGCCATCCATCTAAGAGGCATCACAACAGGTCTGGCTCCCTCAACTAGATCGATACGAAACTCGATCTCCCTATGCGGCGGTAACCCTTTGACCTCGTCAAAGACGTCCTCAAATCCGTTCACAACTGGCATCGATGACAGTCCATCCCGTGGAACAACCAGCGAATACATGAAGCCCATGAAGACGCCTTCTTCATGCTTACAACGTATCACAACCTTTCACCCTTCCATATTCCCGTCTGTCACCTCCAGTTTCTCACAATCAACCTTTGCCGCATACTTCCTAAGCCAGTCCATACCCAAAATAATTCCGAACCCCGTAAAGTTCAGAACAAAACAATCACAAACAAAAGAGCAATCATGACTCGATACAACTAGACCACGGCATACCATACACAAAAAAGACGAACCCCCAACTAGATTAGTCACAACCAATGGTCTATCAACAATTTCCGGTTCCAAACCCAACCGGCCTACCAAATCATCACAAACAAACGAATGCGACGCCCCAGTATCAAACAACACTCTAACTGGAACACCACAAATGGAAAGAGTACCTTGAACCACCACACTCTTCCCTTTCTCTTCCGTAGTAGGAGCTTTCAAAGACGATGGAACAGCTCCCAAAGCATAAGCTTGCACAATCTGCCTATCTTTCCTCGGTTCTGGACAGTCCTTCTTGATATGTCCCAGCTTATCACAGTTGTAACACTTCAACTGCACCTTTGGATTCTTGCAATCCCTAGAGAAATGGCCCTTCTGCCGACAATTGTAGCAGGTCACTTCACCCTTTGGCTTCTTCTGGCCATCCTTACCCTTCTGTTGCTGCTGCTTCCTTTTCTTGTTTCCACCCTGTTGTGGTTTGGACTCTTCCTTGGTCACAGCAACAACAGACCCTTCCTTAGGAAACAAACTCTCATGCCTGAGAGCTTTCTCCACAAGCTTCTCAAATGGATCGTCCAGATGATCCACCAACTGTCTCCCAAGATAATTGTCCAAGCCTGTCACAAACTTCTCATTCTTCTGATAGGGAGATTCAATATACGACCGAGCATACTTGGACAAAGCTTCAAACTCAGAAACATACTCAAGAACTGGTCTCCCACCTTGCTTGAGCTCCACAAACTTCTTAAACAGAACAGACTTCTGAGCCGTAGAAATGAACTTAGATTCAAATCTAACTTGGAATTGCTCCCAAGTAATCTCTTCCTCTGGAGTATCAATGGTGATAGAATTCCACCAATCCGAAGCTCTTCCTTGAAGCTGTCTTGATGAAAGCTTCCTCTTAGTTGCATCCTCAATTTCCAAATCGCCAAAGATCCTTCTACAAGCATCAATCCATCTCTGAACATCAACGGTTGATTCTGTTCCCAAGAAAACCTTCCCTCCAAGAGCAGTATAGTCCTTACACAACTTAGCAAAATCCACTGGTCTTGGAGCTTGAACTTGAACTCCAACATCTACTGACGGCCCTGAAGTTGGTATCCTTCTCATGATCGAAGTCATCATAGCTTCGAACATTGCAGCATAGTCAGTAGCTGCCCCAGCAGCATGGCTTTCCCTAACAGCTTGTCTCTCACTTCGACTCATCCTTAATATCTACAAAAAGGAATGATTTAGAACACCTTGAGAAACAACTACATAAGGAGTTCAAATCCTTCTAAACTACTATATTACATATAGTAATCATCCATCAAAATACAATTACGTCTCTCATACGTAGTTACGTAAGCGAGCGTTGGCTAAAATCGATTAACCAAAGCTCTGATACCAAATGTGACGACCGCCCATGATTCCCGCACTAAAACAAGAGAATGGTGTGCTGAAAGGCGTGCCAGGCAGCCATGGACGATAGTCAGGGTAAGATAAAACAGAAACTCTATCGTATTACTCACAGCGCATGGATAAAATACAATAGAAAATATACATAGTGAAGCTCTATAGAACAGAAGTCTCATCATATAAACTCATAATAGTATTATACAATCATCTGAATAGTCAATACATCAAGCCTCACTACATAACACTCAGAGTATCAAACAAACAGCGGAATATCCAGTACATATAGTAAGAAAACAATATGCAAAAGCCTCCAGCTCGTCTTCGTCATCAACAGCGTTGGTAGCCAAGAACAGCACCTGTCACCTGCTACCTAGTCTGCCCATCCCAACATGGATGAACAGCCCAAGGTAATAAGAGTTGAACATAAAACCTTGAGTCAGACAACATTCTTAGTGAGCAGTAAATTAACTATCAAACATACCAAAAGAGCATAAAGGATAAAAGGAATAGGAACTCAACCATCCCACTCCACCTCATTCTACAGTGATAGCCCCCAGACCCACTAAGCATAAACAAGCATAGCAAAGCAGACAATTTAAGTAAAGTAATTATCACTCGAGTCAAGGTCGATGTTTTCCAAGTACAAACCCCCAAGGCCTAAACCAAGATCAGATAAGCACCCAGAAAACACCGCTCTTGAGTTCGAATGACGATACAACCAAACATCCATGACTCTGGCTATCACTGTTATCATTGCCTCGATTTCACCGTTAATTGAATGACCGGCACCTTCTTTCAGCCGTCCGTCAAGGGCTAATGGCAACCCCGATTCTAGACATAACTCTGCACATCATCATGACCCGTGTCTAGGACTATCGCATCTGCCTAGAGTACTAACACGTCATCATGACCCATGTCTGGAACGTCATCGTGACCCGTTCCAACGTACTCTTGCTTTGAGCATGCTAGAACCTTCAATACCGATAAGATCCAAGCCTCCTAGTCATCCTCCTCGACGACTATTCTCACACTAGCTCAAGCGCCTCTCGAGCCCACCATTATCAACCAACCCGGACCGCATCACCGAGTTATCAACATGCTTGGGATGATCCCGTCTGGACTAAACCAAGGCTTTCACACATTGTGCTTTGCTTCAACGCATCATAGCAAAGCCCCATCTCAACATCATGGTTTGCCTCATCGCATCATGGCAAAGTCCCATCTCAACAAATCTATCCATATGAGCTTCCACATCCGCTTCATATGCCACAAGTAGCTTTCACCATTCAAGAGCCTTTCCACTTAGCTTTTGAATCATCTTCGACCAACTTGTCCAAGTCAAGTTATCGATCAACTAATCAATCAAATCAAACATTAATCCAAGCAATCAATCATTCAAAAAAGATCTAAATAAACAATTACAACAATAATGGAAATTTCGTAAATAAAGAGTTCAAGTCTAACATGCATTATAACAAGCATGAATTATGAACAATATCTCTACGACTTGATGAATGAACTTGCATAAGTTAACATGTAGTAAAATAGGTGTCAAAACTTCATAGATGATAGATCTACATGCAGACTTAGGGAAAATGCAAGAAATCACTATCTTTAACACATAAACAAGCCACCGATCCAATATACTCCCTTGGGTCCGTGTGAGAGATAACTACCACTCACCAAATCACCTAAACACCTCAAAAACAACCAACTCCAGATCTGGACAGCAAAGATCTAAGCTTGATCCTCCAAAGCTCCGCTTCAAACGAAGAAATCTCTCTTTGTTGGATGAAGATCTTCAACTTTGGCTCTTGGATCTTCGATTTGATCTTCAATTTAGATGGAAGGAATCACTAGATTAGAGTGGAGAAAAGAAGTGAAGAAGTGTTGTAGTCGAGCTCTCAAAATGGCAGCACTTCGTCGCTTCAAAATCTGGTGTCAAAAAATGAAGATATGGACGCATATTTATAGGCTGAAACGTCCCTTAAGTCGCCGCCCCTATGAGTCGTCCACGACTCAACAGATCCCCTAAGTCGTCCACGACCTAATACCCACGACCTACGACTTAGCACACTCGCGACCTAACGGCTTACGACCTAACAAGGGCCGCGACTTAACACTACACAGGGTCACACGACCTAGTCCCCTGCCGACCTAAACCCAGAACACATGCCGACTCACGACTCAAGCCCCTGCCGACTCAACGACCTAACTAACACGGCCTAACGACTTACGACTCAACAGAGGTGCACGACTCACGACTTAACCCCTTAACGACCTAACCTTAACTCGTTCAATACATAAGTCGTAACTCTCTTAGGTCGGCAACTAACTTAGGTTGGCTAACTTCCTTAAGTCGGTCATACCTATGAGTCGGCCACACCTTAACTCGGCCATACTTTATCTCGGTGCCAACCCTATAAGCCGCTAACTCTTAAGCCGTTAGCTTCCTTAGGTCGTCCCAATCCTTAAGCCGTTCAACCCCTAAGTCGTTAACTTACTCTAACCCGTTAACCCTTAAGTTGGCCACTACCATGAGTCGCTTAACACCACTAAGTCGATCACGACTCATGCCTCCATACGACTCAACTCCGAATGACTTAGGCTACCCACGAGCTAGTTATTACACGGCCTAACCCCTTAAGCCGTAAACCCTACCACTTAGGTTCAAAACGACTCAAGCAATACTAACGACCTAATGCAATTATTTTATGATTTTATCGACACGTAAAATACGGGTCGTTACACCCGTGGTTGAAGAATTCTTGGATGTCTTAGAAAAAGATTCGAGGCTTCCACCCCGAAGAGAGATTGAGTTTAGGATTGATCTAGACAATGATGCTGGACTAGTCGCTCTGCCATTCAGACACATGTCCCTCAAGGAAAGGTGAGAATTGGATAAACAGATCTTAGAGCTGCTGCAGAAAGGATTCATTTGACGTAGGACCTCGGAATGAGGAACCCTGCTGTCTTTTCCACAAAGGTAGATGGATCATTAAGGCTTTATAATGATTATAAGGAACTTAACAAGTTGATAAAGAAGAATAGGTACCCCTTGCCTAGGATAGATGATTTGTTTGATCAACTTGTGGGAGCTAAATTCGTAATACCCCTAATTTTAAATAGCATTATTCAGGAGATTTAATTAAATAAATTAAATAAAATAATGTAGACATTAGAGTGTAAGGGAAATGATATTTGAGATCTAATTAGAGTCGTGCCTTAACTAAATGGATTTAAAAAAATGGTTTATAAATCAAATACCGAAGAAAATAAGGCAAAGGTAATATAGGAATAATAGAACCCCATAACCCTTAAACCCTTACCTCATTTTCATTCACATTTTCATAAGCCAAAAACAAAAACAAATTATAAACAAGGCCGACCATAACCCTATGAGAAGAGGAGGTCAAAATCAGTTAGAAGATAAGATTCAAGCTTGGAAGTTTAAAGTGCAGAACAAATCTCAAGTTCCTTATCCAAACAAGGTGAATAATGATCGAAACCATCCCATATAATTCTTATTGAACATTTTAATTCGGGTTTAAGATTTAAAATTTGGATGGATGGATGAATGATGATATGCTTTGATTTATATGTCATGTTATAATTTAAAGAATGATTTCTGTGGGATGATATAATTCGGTTTTAAGGTTAAAAACATGTAAAATGATTTTCGAATGCCATGATGTTTGAATACGTTATCTAAAACATTATTTTGGAGACGGGTTCAAATTTTCAACATTCCAAGCTATGGATAATTTATTCTGAATTTTGAATGAAAGAAATAGATAATTTTGGGCTATTCAAGGCAATCAAGTATCGTTTCAGATCTAAAATTTATATATGTTAGAAAACATTTAAAAGTGAATAATGGTTTCTCTTTTGGATTTTTCCTAAGATTTTTTTATGGTTATTAAATTATTTAAGTTAGAGGACTTAAATGTTTTAAATGTTTTGTTAAGGGGAGGTGCTTATGTTAAAATGATTTCATTTGTTAATTGATGAATTCAGCAGCCTTTTATTAAAGAATTTTATATAAAGAACTGGAAACCAATTATATTTTAACAAATTAGACAATTTAGGTAAAAACAGATTACTTTGAAAGGCATAAAATCAGTTTTGTTTCGAATTATAACTTCGCCATTGCCACTTGCGTGCTTGATTCTGTCACCATACTTCCGCCAATGACCTTTCACACCCATTCGAAACCAATGCATATGGTATCAAGCCATTTGTACGTAGTGTATTGGAGAAAGGTGGAAGGGAATGTGTTGAAAGCATGCTTTTGAAGGGGTTGAAGATACTTTTATAAGCTTTCGAATCAATCCAACTTGCCTTCATTTTTTATTAAGCTGTCGAAAGAGTTTCCGCATTTTGAACTCATTTGATACCTAGCTATTGCATTCATACCTTTCGAATTGGTTAATGGCCGCTTTTCTTCATATCATTATAAAAATGAGTTCGAAAGGAAGGCTTTCGTTTTATTAATATTGAAGCCGCTTTAGAAAGGGTCTTTTTAGCCGCTTTTATCAATGGTTCCGAGGGCAATGGTTTCGAAAGGTTGGTTTCGAAAGGTCGGTTACGACGCTATCCTTTTCTCTTCAGTTATTTTACTTTAAATTAGTACTTTAGAAAGGGATACTTTCGCTTTGTTTTCTCTGGCACAGTAGTTATATTTAATGTTAAACCTAATGATTTATAAAGAGGTACTTTCAAATGGTTTCGAAGTTATGCTTCCATAAATTCTTACTTGAACTAAATGCCTTCGGAAGGTATGTTTTTAGTGTTCGAAAAGTATATCTTTAAGTGTTTTGAAAGGAAGGTTTCAATGCTTTCGAAAGATATGTTGGATGATCTCGAAGAGAACATCTAAGGTTTTAAGTAATGATTCAAATGATATAGTCGAAAGCCTTAGCTTTCAAATTTGAGAATCCAGACTCATTTTTAAAGCAAATACATGGCAATATGAAAGAATCTGGAAATGGCATTTAACTCTATTTTTAAAGGAAGTTTTCCTTGATAAAGATAGTGGGTTAAGGGTATTAACCATATTTCACTAGAAAGACGATTACAAGGAATTAACCATGCATGTTTATATTGTTGTGTTATTTGATCAGTTATCATTAATGCTTGTGCAATATATTCACTTTATTTATAACCTATAACTAAATCTTGGGGTAAGGGCAGAATAACAGGCTAGGTTGATCCAGTAAGGAATATATATATATATATATATATATATATATATATATATATATATATTGAATTTAACTCCTATGTGAGTAGAATTGCATCCAGAAGGGTAGACAGACTATAATATAGGATAACGAAGACCGATCAAAGAATTATTAGTTTAGACATGTTCGTAATAAGCCCATAAAAACTATGTATGGAGATTGTTATTGGCAGGAGCCAATAGGTTCTTAGTGATCCCACGAAAACTATGTCCGGAATAAGTTATTGAAAGCGATTAATAGGTTCATAGTGATCACATAAAAACTATGACATGAGAGATGTTAGTAGAGAATCCAATAGGTTCATAGCGACCCTATGAAAACTATAATTAGGTGATGTTATTAGTAGACACCAGTAGGTTCTTAGTGATCCCGTGAAAACTATGAAACGGGACAGATAGTCTGTAAGCTTGCAATATGTTATTAGTTTTCTCATGAAAACTAATAGGTTAATAGCGACTCTAGAAACTATAGCTTCAGGCAGGTAGTCAAGGAAATGGGGATGAGAAATACAGAGCATATTGCATGTTTGCATATCATCATGATACATTTTATTATGTTATGTCTTAACATTATGGATGCAGGTGCATAGTATATGATTATTATAAATTGGGTTAAAATACTAGTGAGGGGAGACCCCATTCCGCTAAGCAGCATGGTCTCACTAGATATTTATATGGTTCGAGATGGTAGGTTATTATTCATACCAGACTTTTTATCTGGCTCAAAGTTTATATTTTCCTCTTAAACTCTCGGGTGCTCAATTGATTTTATGTAGTTTGAGAGTTAATGTTTTCAAGTTCTCCTTTAAACGGATAAGCTTCTGGTGACGTGCAGGAGGCAAACTAGTTATTAGGAGTTCTTTCTGTTGGATTCCATTGTGTAATTTTATGTAATGGAAAAGTTGTTTAATTTCCTATATTTAGACTCTGATCTACCAAGAGAACATTTTTATACGTCGCCCTTGGTGTATTTTATAATAATTATATTTCTCTAAACGTTGTTTACGAATTGGGATCATGTATGAATTTGAAATGTGATTTGTAGTGGAATGTGAAATTTGTTTCAAAAATTGAGTTTAAAATTTTCACGTTCATGTGTTTCTGGTATATCAATGTATCTAACATTACCACATTAGGCTAATGAGTATAAATAACTATGGATGACTGCAGCATCCGTAGCAGTTAATTTTTGGCCTCCAAATAAGGGATGTAACAACTTGGTATCAGAGCAAAGGTTTATGAAATTTTAAAAGAAATTTGAACCTAAACTAGTTTCAAATCATATCCCAATGAATCAGAAAATGAGATGAGGTCTAGTTTAACGTTATAGTAACGTACTTGCATTTGATATAAGTATATCTATAAGTATGTGTTCCCCTCTCTCTTAGACCATTCATCTGTATCATACTAAGGCTCATATGTAGATTTATGAGAAAGGAAGATATGGAGGCAGGAAATGGAAGAGGAAATCTAGGTGGAGGAAGCACCACAAATAATGGAAATGCTTGATCCAATACTAGAAAGAATCTGGGTCGACAGGCAATTACTAATCCGAACACAAATACTAATGTAGGTGTTGGAACCCCGATAGTAGATATAGGGATGATGTATCAGTTCTTCCTCAATCTGATGCAAGCTGGAGCAGTCGCAACAGTACTTAGGGAAAATACTATGAATGTTGGAGGAGCTAATACCATGGCCCTAGTTGGCAATAACTATGCTAAGCTGAGTAGGGATTGCACCAGTCTTGGTGGCAAGCTGCTTTTGGGAACAAAGGATGCTATTGAAGTTGAAAGCTAGTTATCACACTGTGAAAGAATTTTCTGACTTGGGATTAGATGATGAGCAAAAGAGGAGACTTTCTTCACGGTAGTTGGAGGGAGCAGCACTTTATTGATGAATAGTGTTACAGTGAGAGTTCCCGAGGAAGAGTTGACTTGGGCAGAATTTCAAAGGAGATTCGAAGAGAGTTTCTTGTTTGAAATTTCCAAGTCTGCATTGCTGTGAAAGTTCATGGACTTAGTGCAAGGTGAGATGTCGGTGATTGAGCATGCTACAAAGATTGATGAGTTGTCCAAATACGGATATGCTATCATTATAACCGTCATTAAAAGGCATGAGAAATTTATTCTAGTGTTAAGACCCGAGATTGCTATGGCGACTATGTCACATCTCCTTGATCCAAGTACAGTTGTAGTGGAGATGGCAATCAGTAATGAAGACATGCTTTCTACTTTTGGAAAGGAGAAGCAGGTTAGAACCTAGAATTCTCAGGGAAAGAAGAGGAAATTCTTTAAGAAGAAAAGAGGTCGGAAAGGAGGAGAAAACAAGAAAGGGAAGGCCGGTGTAGTTTACTACAAGTGCAACAAGAATGGACATTATGCTCATGAATGTCGAACTGGAAAAGATAATAAGGTTGTAGATAAAAAGGAGTGAAGTGCTTCAACTGTGACCAGATTGCACACTACAAGAATCAGTTTCTAGAACCAGTCAAAGTAGACAAGGGAAAGGTTTTTGCTTTCAAACCATCATCTTCTAGACCAACTACTATTAAGAAGGGAAATACTATGATGGAAGGTACGCTTTTGATTCATAGTATATCAGTTAGGGTACTATTTGATACCCGTGCATCGCATTCATTTATGTCTCGGTGATTGGTAGATAAGTTATGTTTAAAACCCTCATACCTTGTTACTTTCTTAAGGTTTGTGAATCCAATAGGAGGATATGCAACTCTACGGATGAGGTGTGACCAGTTTGAACTTGAATTGTTAGGTCATAAGTTCGCATGCAGTTTGTATGTTTTTGATTTCGTACGCTTTGGGATCATTTTGGGTATGGATTAGTTAGATAGGTGTGGTGCTAGGATATTTTGCCAAGACAGGGAAATATTGCTAAGACACCCCAATAGTCATAATCGAAATATATAATCGGTGGAGAAGTTGGACCCAAGTGCTTGTGCTTTGCTAAATGCTATGGAAGTAGAAGAAGAGTTAAATCAGGTTTTGGTATCAAAAGAGTTTGTAGATGTTCTTGAGCCAATCACAGGACTACCACTGAAGACAACCATTAATTTTCGGGTAGATCTTTTTCCAGGAGCAGAACATGTAAGTAGACCACCTAGTAGGATGATACCTACCAAGATGAAGGAATTGAAGGTGCAACTAGTGTATTTAGAAGGAAAGAATTTTATTAGACCGGGCAGTTCGCCTTGGGGAGCGGCCGTGGTGTTCGTGAAGAAACCAGATGTGTCGTTAAGGTTGTGTATCGACTATCGTAAGTTGAACGAGAAAATGATCAAGAATAGGTATCCACTGCCAAGAATCAATGATTTATTTGATCAGTTGAGTGGAGCCAGGGTATTTTTCCAATTGGATTTGGTGAAAGGTTTCCATCTTCTAAGAGCGGTAGATAACAGTATTCCATTGACGGTGTTTCGGACTAGTTATAGTTCATACGAGTGGTTAGTAATGTCATTCGAGTTAACCAATGTGCTAGCTTTCTCCGTGGATTTGATGAACCGAGTTTTCCAAGAGCACTTGGATAAGTTCATATTGGTATTCATAGAATACATTTTAATTATAACGACCCAGGATTTTTAGTAATTAAAATTTGAATATTTAATTAATTTTAAATATTAATAAGTGAAATTTATAAGTCGAATAAATTTTAATTCGAATAATTGGATTTAATTGGATAATTAAATCAATAATTTAATATGTTAAATTATGGAAGTAATTGAAAATTGAGTTAAATATGATTGAAAATGATTTGTAAAATTTTATTTTATCATATTGAAGTTAGAAAGATGTTTTAGAACTTTTAAAATCGAATTAAAAGTTAATTTGTGAAAATTGAATATTTTAATATTTAAATCGACTAGTGAAAATAGCCAATTTTTGAACAGTCTCAGAATTGGACGAGACTAGTTCCATTGGATCCGTAATAGTTAGTTATTACCGGATTTCAATTTTCGTAGCAATCGGAGTTATCGTTTGATCGTGGCAGCTCGAAACGCATCGAATTGTTTTTAATATTAATTTGGCGAGTTAAAATAGCCATTTTTTCAAAAAGTCTCGGATTTCGACAAAATCAGTTTCATCGGATCCGTAATGTGATGTTATTGTAAGGTTTCGAATATCGTGTCAATTGGATTTACCGTTTGTCCGGTACAAATTAAAACGCCTAGAAAATCGTTTAAATCGGTTTAATTCAAATTGAACGTTTATAGCCATAACTCGCACAGATGTCCGAATTAGCTTTCGAAACCTGTTCCATTGTGTCCGGAACGTGGGGTAAACCCTAGAAACGCTGGTTACGGTGCGTAAATCGGAGTTCGGAATTCCCGGATGAATAGTGTTCAACGATTTCCTATAAATAGACACCCTTCCTTCATAAATTAGAAAAAAAAAATAAACCTAAATCTAAACCCTAGCCGCCTCTAACATATTCAATGGCCAGAAAACTCTCCTCTTCTCCTTCATTTATCTTTCAATCCTTCAATCGTTTCAAGAAACTTACAACTAGAGAATCGTAGAGCACTCCAAGTACTCCACATCCAACGGTGATGATCATCATCGGAGGTCAGGATTCGCCAGAATCGAGTGGCAAAGGGATGCTGTTCGCACGCAAAAAGAGGGGGCTGGGGACCACCGAGTTGGCCACGGCTCTGGCCGGTGGTGGCTCTGGTGATGGCGCGCATCTCGGTGGTGCTTGATCGTGCTAGAGGGTAGCGAGGTGGCGTGCGAAATTAGGGAAGGGGGGCGGCTATGGGTTGTTCGGTCCTGTAAGTAACGTGTGTGAGAGGGAGAAGGTGTAGTGGACGGGCCTGATGTGTTGGCTTGGGATGGAGGGCCATGATTAAAGCTAGGTTTAAATATAAAAATAATTTGTTGTAATTTATAAATAAAAAAAAATCGTGTAACTTCATAATATCATAACTTTTTCATACGAGGTCGAAAACGCGCGAAACCAGTTGCGTTGGAATCGTATGGACGAGCACTACGCGATGGAGTTGGATTGGAGTCGTTTGGATTTGGTGAAAATTTTGGGTAAAATTAAACGTCTGTTTAATTTTATTCGAAATAAATCACTAAAACGAAATTGAAATCAAGGTGAGAACTTCTCACTCAATCGAATCGGTTTCGATTTTTATTTTAAATAGTTAGATATAAAATATTTGAATGCATGTTTGAATGATGATTGTTATCTATTGATTGTTAAAATAGACATTATGCGCCGTTAGTAAGCGGATGTTATTTATTAAAAACATATACCGCGAATATTTCATAAACAGTGAAATTGGTATTATATATAATAGCAATATATATATATATATATATATATATATATATATTTGCATATGTATATATTGGAGTTATTGATTTCCCGCATTTTTTTAGCGGATGAGACCCTATTGCGTCGTCTATTAAGCGGATAATATTTTAAATCCCATATACCGCGATAATTCCGTACTGGAGCGGAATTGGTATTGTGCTAATGTTTGTGGATGCAGGAAAACAGGTTGGAGGGATCCAACTGGATTCCTCAACAGTTTTTATTTGAATTCGGATATTTTGATATTTGATGGATTATCATATCGATATATGAGATCGTTGTAGTCGTGATTGACTATTTGGTGTGTAGCATCATTGGATCAAATTTTGGAATTTTAAAATGATTTTTTAAAGTGATTTTTGAAAGTATACGTTTATAAATATTTTTGGAATTGATCCATTATAAATAAATGTTATAATTTTAAAAGTTATAAAAATTATGATTTTAGAGAAATACGGTTAAAGTTGATTTTTGAGAAATATGGGTTAATGGTTTTATAAAATAGTTTAAAATTGGGATTTTGAATTTATTATAAAAAGTTAAAAATATAGGATTTATAAAATTTAATTATTTTATGAATCAAAATGATGAAATTATAAAGGAGATTAAAGATGTTTTAAAATAATAGTATAAATTGATTTTATAAAGGATTTATAAATTGATATTTATAAATTAAAACATTTGAATTATAAAACGAGCTTTTATAAGTGTTTGAATGAATTGTAAATGAATTTCATAAATGAATGAAATTTATAGAATTATAAACGGTGAAGTTATAAATGGAATTTTATAAGCAGTAGGTTTATAAAATTTATAAAGTTATTGAAAGAATAGATTTGGATAAATAATTGAATCTTATAAGTTATAAGATTTATAATTATGAAGTTCAAAGGAACGATTTTTGCAAACAAATAAATTATAAGTATTTCACTTATAATATGAACTTTTAGTATATCATTAAGATATGAATTGAGATAGGTTAATAAAGGAATTTATAAAGGAAGTTGTGGTAAAATAAATAGAAATGGAATTTATAAACGTTGTTTTATAAATCCGCAAACGACTTATTTTGATAAGTAAATTGTTGAAACCTATTAATGGAGTTATATTCACGTTTTTGAACTGTGAATAATCCTTTGAAATGAAATGTATAGAAATGATGAAATTGTTAACGTAGTATATTTACGTTTTTGAATAGTGAATAATATGCTAAAGAAATTGTTTTGAATGTGATGTTTTAAATAGAATTAAAACAAGTTAACGATGTTTTAATTGGGTTGAGATTCGAAACCATAGATTTCAACATTGATTGTTGAAATAGATGTTTTCGAGAAATAGAAGGAAATAGTGAACTATAACACTGTTGTTATAGTAAATAATTTCCGAAAGGAAATGTTTTGTATAGTATTGGGATTTATATATCTATTTTAATTTCGAATCCCTATACTAGTGATTTTGGGACGTTGTAACGATGTTTTACGTAACATTCGTTTTGGCCCAAATAAATATGTTTAAAAGAATGATTTCCTTAAAGAATGAAATATATACTTAATTTCGATTGAAGTATATTGAATATTTTCCAAGTGTTGAAAATAAATAAAATTTGTGAATTACTTATGAATAAATAAGTATGGAAATGTTTTCCAATATAAAGTGAATATTTTGAGAATTTATCTTTTTGAAGATAAATTGAAATGAATAATTGAAATCGGATATCAGTAGATATTGTGAAATATAAATTCACTAAGGAATTTATAAAAGAAAAGGAGAATTTGTTTAAAAATAAATATTGATTTATTTTTGAAGTGTGAAAATTTTATATCTTGTAAAGATATTTTTGGGAAATAAATAATTTGGGAAAATTATTTGGAACCTGGTGATGTGTGTATATCCATTGATAGTTCAATAACCGACTATCAATATTTACCTTTGAAAGGTATTTGTTGTGATTTGCTGAATTTGAATGCCACACTTGTTTTTAAATTATTGCGCTCGTTATTCGGATTACCCATTCCGAATAGTGATACGACGTAATGGATAGCATTGAAGATCGGCGTTGAAGACCCGGTATTTGCGAGAGCGATAGGATGACCTGTCGATTGACTCTGCACCGAGTAGCTACGGTATTGAGTTCTCCATATGTGATGGGAAATCCGATCAGGATTGTGGATATCCGGATTGCAAGGACTTCTTTGTAAGTGCCTTCAGTTCTGTTCGAGCCCGGAACAGACTTGTATGGATTGTATGTCTGACATTACAAATTGAGATATAAAGCCGATTTCTTTCAAATATATTTCTGTTGGTGGCGGAGAATTTATTCTTTTAGCTTAACACCCTTCTCTGAGACGTACGAGCTCAGAGGTTATGTAGTTGAAGGTTATCAGCGATATATTCCCAATTTGGTAATTTGACATGCTGAGTGTTGCTGTGAAATGATCATTGTGTTGATTATTTGTGATAGGATCATTTGTTTGATCGTCTATCCTGGTGATCATTTCTATGATCATTTGTTGACCAAAAGCATGGCTTTTGTATAAAGTATGTTTTTGTGGACGCGACTTCGTCGAGCCTCACACCCCGGAATGGTCAAAACAGGAAAGATGCGGCAAGGTTATGAGGGGTAGCGCTCTTTAGGGTATGTGCATTTCCTTCTGGAAAAGGGTGGTATCATGGTATGGATCCCAGATACTTACTCATGTTGAAAACACTTTATGATTGTGTGAATTGATTACGAGCGCTCGGTGAAAGGTCCCAAAGGACCGGGGGATGGCATATTCGGTCAGTTGTTACTCAGTTAGGGGTAACCCGGCCTTATGTTGGCAGAGATCCGGTTTGGTTCTCGGGGATGTCCTTCCAGAGGCATTCTCATGTGGCAATGGGAAGTTCCTTGACCTGATCATTCGTTGGAAATCCAATTCCCAATACGAAACCTTGTACGGTTTTAGTTGTAGAACCTGCCATTTACTTATGGTGGTCACCACTGTTTAGATGGTAGCTATAGTAGGCATAGTTCGAAATGTCTATGCTGACTAAGATTTATATCTTTATTTTCGAAAGAATTTTTCCTACACTATGCACTAGTAATAATATCAAATGTTCTTTTTAATGCGTATCAAGCATCTTTGACTATCATAAGGAGAAATCTCCTCCGATTCTGCGTTTGCATTGTGTGTGTGTGCGGGAGGCCTTATGGTAGTCTCATTTTTAAAAAGCATTGCGCATTGACTTTAAAAAAAATATTCTTCTATTTTGATTTTAAAGATAAATAAACTGTTTTGAGTTCCCATACCAGTCACATGACTGACTCGGAGTTTTTGTTTTCCTTCCTAAACTCTGGGTGCCCACCAATTTCCACACGGGCAGTTGAGAGTTAAGGTTTATCAGGATATTCTGGATATTCTGGAGTTGCTGGAGGCAAGCTGGATGGCATGGCGTATTACTAGTTATATAGTATTTCTTTTTCCGATGTTTGTTGTTGTTTGTTGTTGTACACTCTGATGATATGATGTAATGTGATGTAATGTAATAACTGATATAGTTCTTTGTTTAAAGATTATTCATTTATCTATTATATATCGTTCCGCTGCGAATTGTGAGATTCTGATATTGTTCTGTTCCGTTCTATTTTCAATTTCCTTCTCCCTCTATTTTCTCTTCTCCCTATTTTCTATCTTCTTCTCTCTCTATTTTCTATCTTTTCTCTCTCCTTCTGCCTCTTTTCTTCTTTCTTAAAACCCTTAGTGTTCGGTTTTTCGGCAACCGACTGATCGACATTCGATACAGTGGACGTATTGATGTCGAATTTCGGGAGTCGAAGAATCGGGTCCTGACAATGTGGTATCGGAGCATATGGTTAAGCGACAACCATGGTTCTGTTGGGTATTACTCATTAGAAATAGAGTCAGTAGTGCTCTAGAATGAGTTTGAGAGTAATAATAGATATGAGTGCGTATTTGTTAGTGAATATAAAATTGTTTTATATTGTGATGATTGGTTTATTGAGTGGCATATGAACTTTCGTCAGCGCGGTCTGCAAAACTATGCCGAAGGTGTTTCTAAACACTTGAATAGAACAATTCGACACAATATAGTTTAAATTGGGTAAATGAAATAATTTTACCTTGATTATATTTTATATATAAAGGAATAATTTTTCAGAATTATTAAAGGGTATATAAGTTGATTGTTTAGATGTTTGAATTATCTAAATTGAAGAATAATTGTATAAGCAAAAGAAAGATAAGAATTGAATTATAATTAAAGTGATTTACAATTGTGAAATAAACTTTTATATATAAGAAGTGAAACTATATGAATATATTTATGAATATGAGTTGTAAATAAAAATGAATTTAAAGTTAAAATGGAAATTTACTTTAGAATTAGAATCTGAATTTCTTTATAAGTAGGAATTTAAGTTAGGTAAAACAAAGTGATGTTTATAAAATGAAGTATAACTTAAGAGATGTTGAATGAAGTTGATATTGGTATCAAAGTAAATTAATAAAGTTAAGTGATAAATGTGAACTTGAGTTATATGAATGAAATTCAACTTTATATTGTTAAAGGAAATAGCAATTGAATTGAACTAATGAATTGAATGTAAATCAATTGAATGTAAAATAAGTTGATATGAAATAATGAATGTAAGTGTTAATTCATTAAAATCTAATGTTATTGGAAGTTGAATAGTTGAATAAAAATCAATTAATTAAACCAATTGTAAGCAAAGGAATTTGGTTGTAACAAATATACATTGGTTGATATATGATTGTTAGTTGATTGATTGTATATAATTCATTAAGTTAATGAAATTGAAAGCTAAAGTAATTGGAATTCAATTGGAAGTTAAATGAAGCTCGAATAGAATTGAATTTGATTTGGAAGTGAACCAACTTGAATAAGAATTAGTGAATATAAACTAATTGAAAATGAATGTTAGTAAGAACATCCACTGTTAATGAATCAAAAGTGATTTAAATTGAAAACCATTTCATTAAATATTAATGAGAATATGAATGAATATTAATTGGTTATGGATGTTAGTTGGTTGATAGTTGAGTATATTGCTTTTACTGCATTGGATATGTTGGCATATATAGTTATTATGTTGCTATATGTTGTATATTGATACTATTGTCTATATACATGGTTCTCATGTTGTTTGTTGAGTGTTTAGTAGGTGCGGATCGCGTTTGCTTCGCATTTGGAGCTCGCTTTCGCGCTATATTAGCCGTATATAATTGCTAATAAAATATAAGGTACATATCTCGGATTACATACCGTACTTTTATATTTTTTCCCTTCGGGATGCCTCATTACTTGATGAGATGTATATTTGTGATATATATACTGTCATTTTTTTCCCGGATCGAGCCGCGCAAAGGAGACTATGGCGAATTTTTCCGAAAATTTAAGGCGTTAGAAAAAATTTGAGAAAATTGGAAAATTTTGAAAACTTTAACTTTGATTTGGAATTGAAAGTTAAACAATAGTAGTTTTTTTTGAAAAGATAACTAAGTATGATTGGAAAACTTAGTAAAGATATTGTAAGAAGTTTAAATTTGTTTTTGGAAAATTAATAGATTCTGTAATTTTTCTTACTTGTTAATTTCGAGGACGAAATTCTTTTAAGGGGGGAAGATTGTAACGACCCAGGATTTTTAGTAATTAAAATTTGAATATTTAATTAATTTTAAATATTAATAAGTGAAATTTATAAGTCGAATAAATTTTAATTCGAATAATTGGATTTAATTGGATAATTAAATCAATAATTTAATATGTTAAATTATGGAAGTAATTGAAAATTGAGTTAAATATGATTAAAAATGATTTGTAAAATTTTATTTTATCATATTGAAGTTAGAAAGATGTTTTAGAACTTTTAAAATCGAATTAAAAGTTAATTTGTGAAAAGTGAATATTTTAATATTTAAATCGGCTAGTGAAAATAGCCAATTTTTGAACAGTCTCAGAATTGGACGAGACCAGTTCCATTGGATCCGTAATAGTTAGTTATTACCGGATTTCAATTTTTGTAGCAATCGGAGTTATTGTTTGATCGTGGCAGCTCGAAACGCATCAAATTGTTTTTAATATTAATTTGGCGAGTTAAAATAGCCATTTTTTAAAAAAGTCTCGGATTTTGACGAAACTAGTTTCATCGGATCCGTAATGTGATATTATTGTAAGGTTTCAAATTTCGTGTCAATTGGATTTACCGTTTGTCCGGTACAAATTAAAACGTCTAGAAAATCGTTTAAATCGGTTTAATTCAAATTGAATGTTTATAGCCATAACTCGCACAGATGTCCGAATTAGCTTTCGAAACCTGTTCCATTGTGTCCGGAATGCGGGGTAAACCCTAGAAACGCTGGTTACGGCCCGTAAATCGGAGTTCGGAATTCCCGGATGAATAGTGTTCAACGATTTCCTATAAATAGACACCCTTCCTTCATAAATTAGAAAAAAAAACCTAAATCTAAACCCTAGCCGCCTCTAACATATTCAATGGCCAGAAAACTCTCCTCTTCTCCTTCATTTATCTTTCAATCCTTCAATCGTTTCAAGAAACTTACAACTAGAGAATCGTAGAGCACTCCAAGTACTCCACATCCAACGGTGATGATCATCATCGGAGGTCAGGATTCGCCAGAATCGAGTGGCAAAGGGATGCTATTCGCACGCAAAAAGAGGGGGCTGGGGACCATCGAGTTGGCCACGGCTCTGGCCGGTGGTGGCTCTGGTGATGGCGCACGTCTCGGTGGTGCTTGATTGTGCTAGAGGGTAGCGAGGTGGCGTGCAAAATTAGGGAAGGGGGGGCGGCTATGGGTTGTTCGGTCCTGTAAGTAACGTGCGTGAGAGGGAGAAGGTGTAGTGGACGGGACTGATGTGTTGGCTTGGGATGGAGGGCCATGATTAAAGCTAGGTTTAAATATAAAAATAATTTGTTGTGATTTATATATAAAAAAAAATCGTGTAACTTCATAATATCATAACCTTTTCATACGAGGTCGAAAACGCGCGAAACCAGTTGCGTTGGAATCGTATGGACGAGCACTACGCGATGGAGTTGGATTGGAGTCGTTTGGAGTTAGTGAAAATTTCGGGTAAAATTAAACGTCCGTTTAATTTTATTCGAAATAAATCACTAAAACGAAATTAAATCAAGGTGAGAACTTCTCACTCAATCGAATCGGTTTCGATTTTTATTTTAAATAGTTAGATTTAAAATATTTGAATGCATGTTTGAATGATAATTGTTATCTATTGATTGTTAAAATAGACATTTTGCGCCGTTAGTAAGCGGATGTTATTTATTAAAAACATATACCGCGAATATTTCATAAACAGTGAAATTGGTATTATATATAATAGCAATATATATATATTTCCATATGTATATATTGGAGTTATTGATTTCCCGCATTTTTTTAGCAGATGAGACCCTATTGCGCCGTCTATTAAGTGGATAATATTTTAAATCCCATATACCGCGATAATTCCGTACTGGAGCGGAATTGGTATTGTGCTAATGTTTGTGGATGCAGGAAAACAGGTTGGAGGGATCCAACTGGATTCCTCAACAGTTTTTATTTGAATTCAGATATTTTGATATTTGATGGATTATCATATCGATATATGATATCGTTGTAGTCGTGATTGACTATTTGGTGTGTAGCATCATTGGACCAAATTTTGGAATTTTAAAATGATTTTTTAAAGTGATTTTTGAAAGTATACTTTTATAAATATTTTTGGAATTGATCCATTATAAATAAACGTTATAATTTTAAAAGTTATAAAAATTATGATTTTTGAGAAATACGGTTAAAGTTGATTTTTGAGAAATACGGGTTAATGGTTTTATAAAATAGTTTAAAATTGGGATTTTGAATTTATTATAAAAAGTTGAAAATATAGGATTTATAAAATTTAATTATTTTATGAATCAAAATGATGAAATTATAAAGGAGATTAAAGTTGTTTTAAAATAATAGTATAAATTGATTTTATAAAGGATTTATAAATTAAAACATTTGAATTATAAAACGAGCTTTTATAAGTGTTTGAATGAATTGTAAATGAATTTCATAAATGAATGAAATTTATAGAATTATAAACGGTGAAGTTATAAATGGAATTTTATAAGCAGTAGGTTTATAAAATTTATAAAGTTATTGAAAGAATAGATTTGGATAAATAATTGAATCTTATAAGTTATAAGATTTATAATTATGAAGTTCAAAGGAACGATTTTTGCAAACAAATAAATTATAAGTATTTCACTTATAATATGAACTTTTAGTATATCATTGAGATATGAATTGAGATAGGTTAATAAAGGAATTTATAAAGGAAGTTGTGGTAAAATAAATAGAAATGGAATTTATAAACGTTGTTTTATAAATCCGCAAACGACTTATTTTGATAAGTAAATTGTTGAAACCTATTAATGGAGTTATATTCACGTTTTTGAACCGTGAATAATTCTTTGAAATGAAATGTATAGAAATGATGAAATTGTTAACGTAGTATATTCACGTTTTTGAATAGTGAATAATATGCTAAAGAAATTGTTTTGAATGTGATGTTTTAAATAGAATTAAGACAAGTTAACGATGTTTTAATTGGGCTGAGATTCGAAACCATAGATTTCAACATTGATTGTTGAAATAGATGTTTTCGAGAAATAGAAGGAAATAGTGAACTATAACACTGTTGTTATAGTAAATAATTTCCGAAAGGAAATGTTTTGTATAGTATTGGGATTTATATATCTATTTTAATTTCGAATCCCTATACTAGTGATTTTGGGACGTTGTAACGATGTTTTACGTAACATTCGTTTTGGCCCAAATAAATATGTTTAAAAGAATGATTTCCTTAAAGAATGAAATATATACTTAATTTCGATTGAAGTATATTGAATATTTTCCAAGTGTTGAAAATAAATAAAATTTGTGAATTACTTATGAATAAATAAGTATGGAAATATTTTCCAATATAAAGTGAATATTATGAGAATTTATCTTTTTGAAGATAAATTGAAATGAATAATTGAAATCGGATATCAGTAGATATTGTGAAATATAAATTCACTAAGGAATTTATAAAAGAAAAGGAGAATTTGTTTAAAAATAAATATTGATTTATTTTTGAAGTGTGAAAATTTTATATCTTGTAAAGATATTTTTGGGAAATAAATAATTTGGGAAAATTATTTGGAACCTGGTGATGTGTGCATATCCATTGATAGTTCAATAACCGACTATCAATATTTACCTTTGAAAGGTATTTGTTGTGATTTGCTGAATTTGAATGCCACACTTGTTTTTAAATTATTGCGCTCGTTATTCGGATTACCCATTCCGAATAGTGATACGACGTAATGGATAGCATTGAAGATCGGCGTTGAAGACCCGGTATTTGCGAGAGCGATAGGATGACCTGTTGATTGACTCTGCACCGAGTAGCTACGGTATTGAGTTCTCCATATGTGATGGGAAATCCAATCAGGATTGTGGATATCCGGATTGCAAGGACTTCTTTGTAAGTGCCTTCGGTTCTGTTCGAGCCCGGAACAGACTTGTATGGATTGTATGTCTGACATTACAAATTGAGATATAAAGCCGATTTCTTTCAAATATATTTCTGTTGGTGGCGGAGAATTTATTCTTTTAGCTTAACACCCTTCTCTGAGACGTACGAGCTCAGAGGTTATGTAGTTGAAGGTTATCAGCGATATATTCCAAATTTGGTAATGTGACATGCTGAGTGTTGCTGTGAAATGATCATTGTGTTGATTATTTGTGATAGGATCATTTGTTTGATCGTCTATCCTGGTGATCATTTCTATGATCATTTGTTGACCCAAAGCATAGCTTTTGTATAAAGTATGTTTTTGTGGACGTGACTTCGTCGAGCCTCACACCCCGAAATGGTCAAAACAGGAAAGATGCGGCAAGGTTATGAGGGGTAGCGCCCTTTAGGGTATGTGCATTTCCTTCTGGAAAAGGGTGGTATCATGGTATGGAGCCCAGATACTTACTCATGTTGAAAACACTTTATGATTGTGTGAATTGATTACGAGCGCTCGGTGAAAGGTCCCAAAGGACCGGGGGATGGCATATTCGGTCAGTTGTTACTCAGTTAGGGGTAACCCGGCCTTGTGTTGGCAGAGATCCGGTTTGGTTCTCGGGGATGTCCTTCCAGAGGCATTCTCATGTGGCAATGGGAAGTTCCTTGGCCTGATCATTCGTTGGAAATCCAATTCCCAATACGAAACCTTGTACGGTTTTAGTTGTAGAACCTGCCATTTACTTATGGTGGTCACCACTATTTAGATGGTAGCTATAGTAGGCATAGTTCGAAATGTCTATGCTGGCTAAGATTTATATCTTTATTTTCGAAAGAATTTTTCCTACACTATGCACTAGTAATAATATCAAATGTTCTTTTTAATGCGTATCAAGCATCTTTGACTATCATAAGGAGAAATCTCCTCCGATTCTGCGTTTGCATTGTGTGTGTGTGCGGGAGGCCTTATGGTAGTCTCATTTTTAAAAAGCATTGCGCATTGACTTTAAAAAAAATATTCTTCTATTTTGATTTTAAAGATAAATAAACTGTTTTGAGTTCCCACACCAGTCACATGACTGACTTGGAGTTTATTGTTTTCCTTCCTAAACTCTGGGTGCCCACCAATTTCCACACGGGCAGTTGAGAGTTAAGGTTTATCAGGATATTCTGGATATTCTGGAGTTGCTGGAGGCAAGCTGGATGGCATGGCGTATTACTAGTTATATAGTATTTCTTTTTCCGCTGTTTGTTATTGTTTGTTGTTGTACACTCTGATGATATGATGTAATGTGATGTAATGTAATAACTGATATAGTTCTTTGTTTAAAGATTATTCATTTATCTATTATATGTCGTTCCGCTGCGAATTGTGAGATTCTGATATTGTTCTGTTCCGTTCTATTTTCAATTTCCTTCTCCCTCTATTTTCTCTTCTCCCTATTTTCTATCTTCTTCTCTCTCTATTTTCTATCTTTTCTCTCTCCTTCTGCCTCTTTTCTTCTTTCTTAAAACCCTCAGTGTTCGGTTTTTCGGCAACCGACTGATCGACATTCGATACAGTGGACGTATTGATGTCGAATTTCGGGAGTCGAAGAATCGGGTCCTGACATTAATATACTCTAAGGATGAAAGAGGGCACGAATTTCATATGAATAGTGCTTGAGACGCTGATGTAGCATCAACTGAAAGCGAAGTTTTCAAAGTGTCATTTTTGGAAGAAAGAAGTTAAGTTTCTTGGTCATGTGATTTCAGAGAAGGGTTTGTTAGTTGATCTGAATAAAATCGAAGCTGTTAACAGCTAGAGGAGACTAAAGACTGACTGAGATCAGAAGTTTTCTTGGACTCACTGGCTATTACCGGAGATTCATTAAGGATTTCTCACGGATAGCATCGCCTTTGCCTAAGCTAACTGGAAATCGTGAAGTTTATTTGTAATGACCTGATATTTTCAACCATTAGAATCCGCACATGTCGGACATGAATTGCTCAAAATATTAGATTGTTAATTTAAATTTGGAAAAAATTAACATATACAGTAAATATATCAATCACAAAATCACAGACACAGAGTAATACAATAATACGCAGCGGAATCAATAAATAGTAGTTTATGAAGCTTCTATATAATCATCAGAGTTAGAAATAAAATACAGCAAAATATCTCAAATTCAGTGAAGTCTCCAATGCAACAGATGACTTCTCTGAACAAATCAACTGGAAGAGCTGAAAGCTAAAACGATAGTTGGGTCTCCAAGCGAAGCTCCAAACTCCAAAGGTGAGTATCAAATGTTGTATCACTCAGTCTGAACCGAGCGTAAAGCAAAACAAAAAACACACGAGTCAGGATTTACATTCTTATATCAATAAATCCAACTCAAGTGAAATAACAACTGAAATACAGGTAACTCAAAGGATGTTTGGGATAACCATCCTCTAAGGATCCGTGGAACTAACGACAATGTAGAAATATACACTATACTCCGTGGTCATTTCAAATTAATTTAAAACTTCAAAACCAAAGTATCATTTCCATTTTTTATATATATTTTCAAATTTTATCATTTTCAAAGTTACGATTCAAATCAACTCAATTTCCAAATTCAAATTTAAATAAATCTCAATTCAACAAATTTCAACTCAATTCACTTCCTAATAAACAATTGCAAATTATATCGATTTCCAATGCAGAAATAAATCTCAAAATAAACCATTTAAATTCCAATATATTTCAAAGCTTTAATATTCACATTTTCAGAGCTAAATTTAATAGTTTCATATATCCTGATTTAACTTTATTATTATTTAGTCTTGAAATATTCCCTCATTAAAATTCAATATCATTTAAGTAACCTTAAATTACATCTTACTAAGTATCTCCTTTAGTTTATTTTAACATGGAATATTCATTAAGTCACTTAAATCCAAAAATCCAGTTAAAATCATATCTTTAAATGTCAATTTCCATAATTCCAAATCGATGTTTATTTACCAAAATTTTTAATTACATACAATTTCAAATACATTTAAATTTATCTTCCCAGCATTAACTTATTCAAATTATTACCAAAATCTATAAATTTAAATAAGTACTTGAGCATATTATATGTATTAAATCAATCTCCATTTAATTAAATATTATTATTAAATCTATATATTAAATTTCCATTTATATATAATATTTAAGAATCAATATTTATTAAAACCTTATATTTCTTTCCAAAACCATGAAAATTATTTTCAAAATATTTATATATGGACCAACGGTGTCTGTATATAATTTCTTATCATATGGTCAAGTGATATGGATATTTATCATTTCAATCCGTAATATATATATATATATATATATATATATATATATATATATACGGGTAGATATCCTTTCTACCCGTAATCCCAATTTCAATTCAATGAAAATCGCTTGGGTCTATCATTTCAACCCATAACGAAATTATCCTATTCTAGAGTCCGTTCAGGTATGTATCATTTCAACCCATAGTGAATTTTATACTTACAGGGAACTTGTAGAGTGATAACAGATATGACAATAATAATAACAGGCATATATCATCAATAACAGTATAATATAAACAACAGGATATGGTGTCATATCCCATAGGTGAACAATTACATATAAATGCATATCATACATATAACGATTTAAACAATTAACAGTTAAATTTTAGCAACATATTTCAATTGTCCTTCCAATTGAAATCAAATTTAATAAATAAAAGAACGTAAATCATGAGTGATTGCTCACCTTTTGAGGCTGGAGTGATTTGTCACTGAAATGGGTTACGAATCCAAGCACGAATTTCAAAGTAAAAGCTGGATTGGCATGATTTCGACGAACAAAGCTGAGTTATAAAGATGTTGATGGGAACATACAGAATCAACATGATAGAAGCAACAATGATATATTATTATTATTATTATCCATGAAATAAATATTTAATATTAAAACAAATATCAAAATAACATATATATAAAATTAAAACCATTGTTTTAAATTAAACACATAGAATAAAAATCAACATATATACATAATAGGTTAAAAATTAATACTTATATAAACGAATAGATATACAGGCAAATGTATAAACATATGTGTAACCTATATACAAGTTATATCTTTAGAAATCAATATTTAAATTAAAGTCTATATAATTTGCTAAAATTGTTACAAAACTAATTCATATACTAAGAAAATTTAAATGTATGCCACAACTTTGTTTAAAAAAAACAAACATAATATATGATATACCTTACTTATCTTATATATGTAAACTGGTTAGAACTTTATATAATATATATATACATAGTACATACGTTTTTAACATCACTATTGTATAAACAGTATATTATCTTTATAAAAGACATATTATATATAAGCTAATATTATACAAATTTATAAAATCAGTATATATCAATACATCATATGTACAAAATATCCTATGCATAACTTTTATAAATATCAAAATATCATATATGTATAGATATACATATCATCACGTACTACAATATATAAACCGTACTACATGATACAGATAACCAATGTGCGGACCATAAATAACGAAATGTGTAGACAAGATGTATATATGCAGTCTACTCACTAATTTCATGTAGGTACTATAAATATACCACCTATTATATTCAAAATCAATAGTTATCATATAATATCAGTATACTTAATTTGAAATGATGTTTATTTGTACCCAACAGATGGTGTACATCAGCTGATGTAAATTGACTGTGTATGAAAAACAGCTCATAACCACTTGTATAACCCATACATTATAACCCACTTTCAAATATATGTATTAAATATTATGTATTAAATATCAATGTTTAGAAAAAATCATGTATATTATCATAAAAAATATTCATGTAATATATATGCAGACCTTGGTGTGAACGCGACATAAATGTGTCTACTAAAGCCAATATGTAACCTACATAATGCACGCAACCCGAGACGTGAAACACATGCAACCAAATATAACTTTTATACTAAGATGTAATAAAATCCAACGTATGCATCGTATAAAATTCAATATC
Organism: Allium cepa; assembly: GCA_030765085.1. Classification (NCBI taxonomy): domain Eukaryota; kingdom Viridiplantae; phylum Streptophyta; class Magnoliopsida; order Asparagales; family Amaryllidaceae; genus Allium; species Allium cepa. The sequence continues at coordinate 343,811,847 of CM060939.1, read as the reverse complement.
ATATCTTCTTTTGTATACCGCAATACGTATATACCTTTCAACACATTAACATATATAACAGTTTTATTGAAATCATATATATAATTTAAAATAAAACCGAAACATCTGTTACAGATAAATACCATATACCTAACACAACATTCATTCAACTAGAACAACCTAAAAATAATTATGAGACAAAATCAAAATATAAAATATGCGCATGCTACAATACTAGAAACTGATGTATTATCATATACATAAAAAAATATACTTTTCATATAAGCCATTGTATATAATATACCTATATTTATATAGTATAACAACAGATTATAACTTACAAAACCAAGGAAAAACAAAAGAAGGAAATAAATTTATTATAAAGCCATTACCTGATGTATGAAGCACACGCAATATAGAAGGAAGATGAACAAATGCAGTGAAAATTTGAGAACGTGAGTTGAAATATACATAGGGAAGTTCGCTCAAACAAGGGATGCAGGTAGCTGACGTGGTAAGGAAGATATTGCGTGGTTTTGAAATTTGAATAGAAGTAATTGCACGATTTAGGCGAAAGAAAAATATGGCAAGCAAAAATTGATTTGGAGCGTTTCAGTGTCAATCAAAGATTTTATATCCATTTAAAACAATAAAGCAAAAGGAAGTGAAATAAATTTTCCCCCGTGAATGGCAAGCACGGTCAAAAATTTTCTTTCAAAATCGCGGTTACTGATTTGTTTTCAGTAGCCAGGGTATGAAATTTATGAGCGTGTAATAGATGCAGAATTTTAATTGAAACGTACGCTCAAATAATTGACAAAAGTAACATGATTAGAAACTATTCGTTTCTTATTTATTTATTTCATATATAGTTAGTTTAATATATGCTAAATTTGTAACAAAAGTAACGTATCTAAATTTATACGTTACTTATTTATTCTCTACGCATTTTTAGTAAAATGCACGTTTTGAAGAATATTCATTAGCTACGTACCATTTATATGCTAACTAAATAAATCAAAATGGATATAACGTTCAAATTAAAACGTGTATTTTAAATTGCCTATTTATACTCTATTAACTTAAAATTTGTTACTTAATTAACTTTTGATTTGTTTACATTGGTTTGGTTTACTTAACTTTTAACAAATAACTAATGCATATACGTAAAAAGAAAACGTAAAATTTATTTCCTATATATTATTCGATTTAAAATTTTATTTATTAATCAATTAACTAAGAAACAAATGTGTATACGTATAAAGTTTATTTCATTTACAGAATATTAATTACTTGATTTAAGGGTGTATATAACCAATTTTTAAAAGAACAAAAGTGGAAATAAAAGGTTGTTACCAATATATTCAGTTAAATTAAAAGATTTGGAAGCTAGAATTTAAAAGATTTAAATTCCAATAAATGTGAAACTTTATCCAAAAATAAGAGTTATAGAATTGGCTTATATTAATAAAATTTTGGTGACTATTTATAATTAAATTTAAAAAAATTAACTTTTTTATAAATTAAAACCCCAACGTTTATAATTAAATGAATAAAATACTTGTTAGAATTTTTGGGTTGTTACACTCTCCTCCACTCAGAACTTTTCGTCCTCGAAAAGGAACAAAGTAAGAGAATAGAAATAACTAGATGAAAAATTAGACTTTGGAAAACAAATTAAACAATTAATTTAAAACCATATAATTTTTTTTCAAATTAATTAATATTTAGCAGTTTGGTTAAACTCATTTTATTAAATCCATTAAATTATTTATGAGATCAATTATTTATATAAAACACTAAAAAAATTTACTATTAAACCAGGTAGTATATAAATAAACAATATTTTAAAGGATATATTCAAACGAAGGAAAGAAGGAAGGAAGATTGATTCGGAAAATAGAATATAGGTGAATAAATAAAGCCAGGCACATAAGGTAGATTCAAAAGAATAGTATCGGGCTCGAATAGTTAAATCAAACCATAAAATTTTAATCCCAAATATTAAAACAAAATTTCTTTGTTGGAAATACCTTTATAATAAAATACCTTTATAATAAAATACTTTTATAACGAAACCAATTTTCCTTTCGAAAATACTTTTATAACTCGATGTTTCAACAAGTTTATCCTCGTTCTTGTAGACTCTGGCCAAGCGTTGATCTGGCGCAAAGCTAGAATTCTTCAAGTACTTATTAGACCCGTTCCAAAACCTAGTGAAAATACTTAAAAAACCTTTAAAACCGATATGGAAAGTACAAGCCAAATAAATCACCTGGATCGCAGGATACATAATAATGGTTACGCCTGGATCCCCCAGGAAACATATATCCTTTAAGCATTCACTGCCTTGCGAATTACGCCATGATAACCAAAACCCATGGACCATAGGATACATAACAATGGTTACGCCTGGATCCCCCAGGAAACATCCATATCCTTTAAGAAATCTCTGTCTTGCGGATTACGCCACGACAACAAAACCGGTAGACCGTAGGATAAATAAAAATGGTTACGCCTGGATCCCCCAGGAAACGTCCATATCCTTTAAGCAATCTCTACCTTGCGCATTACGCTACCCTAAAAAAATGACCGTGGGTTATGCCACGGTAGGACACTCGAGTATCACATCCGGAAAACAAAAAATCAAAGAGAATAACATCGATAGAATGAATCCATAATGTGGCCACAAAGAGGATATCAAGCAGAAGGCACTTTCCATATCATTGCTTCGAAAATATATATCATATAGTATCTTTCAAATCCATTTCAAATATCGTACGTATATAAAGTCCATTATATATTAGATTTCATTTCAAAATTGAATACTTTCCAATTAATAGTATATTAAATCACACTTGTATACACTTCGATAGTATACGATTTCACTTTTCAAATTGTGTACCTTTCCAAATCAATAGTTTTCAAATCAACTTCATACTTATACAAATCAATTTTATATAAGTTCGATAACTCTCAAATCAAGTATTTAGTAAAACAAGGTTCTCAATTTCAATTCGTTCAATATCAGTTCAGTTTCAAAATCATATACGATTTCACCAAATTTTCTTTCAAATTTAATATCTTCAGTCTCAAAATTTCCAAAATAATAGGTTTAGAAAATAATCCTAGTTTTCAAATTAACATAATTTAGGTCAATCAAATTCATTTCCAAAATCATCATACAAATACTGGGTTTTAAATTCTTATCTATTTTTAAAAACCAAATATTTTTCAATATCAATTATACCCAAAATGGTTTCCAAAATTTTAACTATCCCTTTAAAACCTTAAACTATTTATTTCTATTCAAAAGATCCACTTTGCTTTTGCAAATTATTATCCTACATATATATAGTTATATAAAAGATGTTCCAAAGTCAAACTTTTAGAACTAAATTTTATTCGAAACATCTTGAAACAAAATTCCAAATTAATACAATTCAAAATAGTCTTATTCATTTACTTAACAAAACAATTTCAAAATTATTTAAATTATATTAAAACATACAAAACTAAACTTACATACTTTGTCAAATACCTTATACTTTTCAAAATTACTTAGCTTGGAAAAATTAACCTTGATTTGGAAGTGTTCGAACTTTCAAATATAGTCAAAGAAATTATATTTTCAATCCAAGAGTTGGAAATCAGCAACAAATTAGTAAATCAATGTTTATAAATAGAGTTATACTAAATCAAATCGAAAACTCGAGGATTGAATACTAGGCTCACTTCAAATCATTTCAAATATAGATATATACATCTTTCGAAAATCAAATCATACTTCGAAATCTGAAATCAAAATTAGTTTCACAAAATCACTCTCATAGCAAAGCTACCAGAGGGCCTCTACCCCACTCTGAAACTTGAAAATTAGTGTCAACGATGCGTGCACTCATCACCGAAATTATTTTCCAGCGACAAATGTGAGTTCTGGACTTCTATTTTCTTGAAAACTTCATTGAAATTTCTTTTAAATCGTTGGAATTCATTTGTACTCTTTTGAAATATTTCTTATCCAGAAAATACATTTAAATCGTATTATTATTATTATATATTTTTGAAATCTCAAAACCAAATTTCAAAATACCTAAGTTTAATTCCTCGAAATTCAAATTCAAAACCCTTCAGTTATAAATCCTTTTATATAATCGAATTCATTATAAATTTTCAAAATTTCACATCCTTTCAAAATTTCAGACTTTCGTTTTTAAAAGATATATAATCCTTATCGAAAATATTTCGCTTTTATATATAGAATAAAATCATAGTTATCAAAATAATAATTTCGGTATAAAACAATTCTAAAATACAAACAAAACCCGATTTTCAAAGGATGGTTTAAGAATGGATTTCCAAACAAAGATAGAGATACAAATTAGAGGGACTCTAATCAAATAGAATTCTGATTCGAAGATAGGCTTGATCGACGATTAGGTAATTAAATTACAGAAATAGAAGATGGATATACTTATATAAATCGCGGGCGACCTTAACCAGGTCAACCGTGACTTCAGGAATATGATCGATGCGGAATTCTAAGGCAAATCGACATTCGATCACAGCATCTAAACCGAGGATATATAAATCTTCGATGAATTGATGCTATTGTAAAGGACTTTCACCCCTTTGCAAATCATTCAGTGGAGCTATGGGATACTCCAGAATTTAGAAAACACGAATAGGGAAAGACAAGAATGGAATTCGGAACCAAGGGACATTCCAAAATTCAAAGGAACTTCTAATCAAGAAAAAGGAGTTCAAGCTTGAACGATTCTGTAATTAAATTTACCATACATGCTAAATTTGCCTAGAGCCAAAGCTCTGATACCAACTGTAACGACCTGATATTTTCAACCATTAGCATCCGCACATGTCGGACTTGAATTGCTCAAAATATCAGATTGTTAATTTAAATTTGGCAAAACTTAACATATACAGTAAATAAATCAATCACAGAATCACAGAAATAGAGTAATACAATAATACACAGTGGAATCAATAAATAGTAGTTCATGAAGCTACTATATAATGATCAGAGTTAGAAATAAAATACAGCAAAATGTCTCAAATACAGTGAAGTCTCTAATGCAACATATGACTTCTCTGGACAGATCAACTGGAAGAGCTGAAAGCTAAAACGATAATTGGGTCTCCATGCGAAGCTCCAAACTCCAAAGGTGAGCCTCAAATGCTGTATCACATAGTCTGACTCGAGCGTAAAGCAAAACACAAAACACTCGAGTCAGGTTTTACATTCTTATATCAATAAATCCAACTCAAATGAAATAACAACTGAAATACAGGTAACTCAAAGGATGTTTAGGATAACCATCCTCTAAGGATCCGTGGAACTAACGACATTGTAGAAATATACACTATACACCGTGGTCATTTCAAATTAATTTAAAACTTCAAAACCAGAGTATCATTTCCATTTTTTATATATATTTCCAAATTTTATCATTTTCAAAGTTATGATTCAAATCAACTCAATTTGCAAATTCAAATTTAACTAAATCTCAATTCAACAAATCTCAATTCAATTCAGTTCCTACTAAACAATTGCAAATTATATCGATTTCAAATGCAGAAATAAATCTCAAAGTAAACCATTTAAATTCCAATATATTTCAAAGCTTTAATATTCACATTTTCAAAGCTAAATTTAATAGTTTCATATATCCTGATTTAACTTTATTATTATTTAGTGTTGAAATATTCCCTCATTAAAATTCAATATCATTTAAGTAACCTTAAATTACATCTTACTAAGTATCTCCTTTAATTCATTTTAACATGGAATATTCATTAAGTGACTTAAATCCAAAAATCTAGTTAAAATCGTATCTTTAAATTTCAATTTCCACAATTCCAAATCGATGTTTATTTACTAAACTTCTTAATTACATACAATTTCAAATACATTTAAATTTATCTTCCCAGCATTAACTTATTCAAATTATTACCAAAATCTATAAAATTAAATAAGTACTTGAGAATTTTAAATGTGTTAAATCAATCTCCATTTAATTAAATATTATTATTAAATCTATATATTATATTTCAATTTATATATAATATTTAAGAATCAATATTTATTAAAACCTTATATTTCTTTCCAAAACCACGAAAATTATTATTTTCAAAATATTTATATATGGACCAATGGTGTCTGTATATAATTTCTTATCCTATGGTCAAGTGATATAGATATTTATCATTTCAATCCGTAATATATATATATATATATATATATATATATATATATATATATATATATGGGTATATATCCTTTCTACCCGTAATCCCAATTTCAATTCAATGAAAATCGCTTGGGTCTATCATTTCAACCCATAACGAAATTATCCTATTCTGAAGTCCGTTCGGGTATGTATCATTTCAACCCATAGTGAATTTTTTACTAGCATGGAACTTGCAGAGTGATAACAGATATGACAATAATAATAACAGGCATATATCATCAATAACAATATAATATAAACAACAGGATATAGTGCCATATCCCATAGGTGAACAATTACATATAAATGCATATCATACATATAACGATTTAAACAATTAACAGTTAAATTTTAGCAACATATTTCAATTGTCGTTCCAATTGAAATCAAATTTTATAAATAAAAGAACGTAAATCGTGATTGATTGCTCACCTTTCGAGGCTGGAGCGATTTGTCACTGAAATTGGTTACGAATCCAAGCACGAATTTCAAAGTAAAAGCTGGATTGGCACGATTTCGACGAACAAAGATAATATATAAAGACGTTGATGGGAACAAATCAGAATCAACACGATAGAAGCAACAGTGATATATTATTATTATTATTATTATCCATGGAATAAATATTTAATTTAAAACAAATATCAAAATAACATATATATAAAATTAAAACCATTGTTTTAAATTAAACACATAGATTAAAAATCAACATATGTACATAATAGGTTAAAAAATCAATACTTATATAAACGAATAGATATACAGGCAAATATATAAATATATGTGTAACCTATATACAAGTTATATCTTTAGAAATCAATATTTAAATTAAAGTCTATATAATTTGCTAAAATTGTCACAAAACTAATTCATATACTAAGAAAATTTAAATGTATACCATAACTTTGTTTAAAAAAAAAACAAACATAACATATGATATACCTTACTTATCTTATATATGTAAACTGGTTAGAACTTTATATAATATATATATATATACACAGTACATACGTTTTTAATTACCTTTATAAAAGACATATTATATATAAGCTAATATTATACAAATTTATAAAATCAGTATATATCAATACAGCATATGTACAAAATATCCTATGCATAACTTTTATAAATAGCAAAATATCAAAATATCATATATGAATATATCATGACATACTACAATATATAAACCGTACTACATGATACAGATAACCAATGTGCGGATCATAAATAACGAAATGTGTAGACAAGATGTATATATGCAGTCTACTCACTAATTTCATGTAGGTACTATAAATATACCCAAACTCAAGTATATATGAACTCCTAGACCTATTATATTCAAAATCAATAGTTATCATATAATATCAGTATACTTAATTTGAAATGATGTTTATTTGTACCCAACAGATGGTGTACATCAACTGATGTAAACTTACTGTGTATGACAAACAACTCATAACCACTTGTATAGCCCATACATTATAACCCACTTTCAAATCTATGTATTAAATATTATGTATTAAATATCAATGTTTAAAAAAAATCAAGTATATTATCATAAAAAATATTCATATAATATTTATGCAGACCTTGGTGTGAACGCGACATAAATGTGTCTACTAAATCCAATATGTAACCTACGTAATGCACGCAACCCGAGACGTGAAACACATACAGCCAAATATAACTTTTATACTAAGATGTAATAAATCCAACGTATGTATCATATAAAATTCAATATCATATCTTCTTTTGTATACCGCAATACATATATACCCATTAACACATTAACATATATAACAGTTTTATTGAAATCATACATATTATTTAAAATAAAACCAAAACATCTGTTACAGATAAATACCATATACCTAACAGAACATTCATTCGACTAGAACAGCCTAAAAAAAATTATGAGACAAAATCAAAATATAAAATATGCGCATGCAACAATACTAGAAACTGATGTATTATCATATACATAAACAAATATACTTTTCATATAAGCCATTGTATATAATATACCTATATTTATATAGTATAACAACAGATTAAAACTTACAAAACCAAGGAAAAACAAAAGAAGGAAATAAATTTATTATTAAAGCCATTACCTGATGTATGAAGCACACGCAATAAAGAAGGAAGATGAACAAATGCAGTGAAAATTTGAGAACGTGAGTTGAAATATATATAGGGAAGTTCGCTCAAACAAGGGATGCAGGCAGCTGATGTGGTAAGGGAGATATTGCGTGGTTTTAAAATTTAAACGGAAGTAATTGCGTGATTTAGGCGAAAGAAAAATATGGCAAGCAAAAATTGATTTGGAACGTTTCAGTGTCAATCAAAGATTTTATACCCATTTAAAACAATAAAGCAAAAGGAAGTGAAATAAATTTTGCCCCATGAATGGCAAGCACGGTCAAAAATTTTCTTCCAAATCGCGGCTACTGATTTGTTTTCAGTAGCTAAGGTATGAAATTTATGAGCGTGTAATAGATGCAGAATTTTAATTGAAACGTACGCTCAAATAATTAACAAAAGTAACGTGATTAGAAACTATTCATTTCTTATTTATTTGTTTCATATATAGTTAGTACAATATACGCTAAATTTATAACAAAAGTAACGTATCTAAATTTATACGTTACTTATTTATTCTCTACCTATTTTTAGTAAAATATACGTTTTAAAGAATATTCATTAGCTAAGTACCATTTATATGCTAACTAAATAAATCAAAATGGATATAACGTTCAAATTAAAACGTGTATTTTAAATAGCCTATTTATACTCTATTAACTTTAAAATTTATTACTTATTTAACTTTTGATTTGTTTACATTGGTTTGATTTACTTAACATTTAACTAATGTTTATACGTAAAAAAGAAAACGCAAAATTTATTTTCTGTATATTATTCAATTTAAAATTTTATTTATTAATCAATTAACTAAGAAACAAACGTGTATACATATAAAGTTTATTTCTTTTACAGAATATTAATTACTTGATTTAAAGGTGTATATAACCAATTTTTAAAAGAACAAAAGTGGAAATAAAATGTCGTTACCAATATATTCAGTTAAGTTAAAAGATTTGGAAGTTAGAATTTAAAAGATTCAAATTCCAATGAATGTTAAACTTTAACCAAAAATAAGAGTTATAGAATTGGCTTATATTAATAAAATTTGGTGACTATTTATAATTAAATTTAAAAAAATCAACTTTTTTGTAAATTCAAATCCAATGTTTATAATTAAAAGAATAAAATACTTGTTAGAATTTTTGGGTTGTTACATTATTTGATCAGGAAAATGTGAGGATGCATTCCTTAAGTTAAAGCATATGTTGACCAATGCGCCTACGCTAGTAGTTACAAACGGGAATCAAGAATTAGTAGTGTATACCGATGCATGTGTAATTGGATTAGGAGCTGTGTTGATGTAGAAAGGTAAAGTTATTGCCTATGCTTCACGATAGCTTAGACCATATGAAGTGAGGTATCCTACTCATGATTTAGAGTGGGTTGCGATAATCTTTGCATTGAAGGTATGCAGGCATTATCTCTTAGGGGAGGATTTGAGTTATACACAGATCATAAGGCCTTAAGGTATTTATTCTCTTAAAAGAAGTTGAATATGAGACAGTAGAGGTGGCTTGAGTTTTTAGCAGCTTATGATTTTGATATAGAGTACACGCCTAGAAAAGGAAATAAAGTAGTAGATGCACTTAGCATAAAACATCATAATGTGGTGTTAGCTATGTTACGTAATGGAAGGACCTAAAGGTTTAGACTACTTATAGTGTGCAGTTAAGATTGATTGCTAGTTCAAGTCAGAACACTGCCATGTTATCCTGCATGGAAATTCGACCAGTACTGATCGAGGAGATTGCTTTTAAGTAGAAAGAGGATCCACTATTAGCAGAGGAGATTAGAAGGCTAGAGGCCAGAATCGAGATTGATGATCTGAAAGGTTTTAATCCTGACCAGAGGGGATGGTTGATGAATGAAAGGGCGGTTGTGTGTTCCAAATGTTGGGGACTTAAGGAGAGAAGTTCTTAGGGAATGTCATCTATCCAAATTTACGATTCATCCTGGAGGAACCAAGATGTATCAAGACATGAAAAGTATTATGTACTGGGAAGGTATGAAGAAGGATGTTGGCTCGTGGGTAAAGCGGTGTGCGAACTGTCAACAAGTGAAAGCCGAACATCAGAAGCTGCATGGGTTGCTTCAACCTTTAGAGATACCAGTTTGGAAATGGAATTCGATATCCATGGATTTTATAGATGGGTTGCCAACGTCGAATAGAGGAAACAAAAGTATATTGATCATGGTGGACAAGTTGACCAAGAGTGGCTATTTCATTCTAGTTAAGTCAACCTTGACGGCACCTGTCTTAGCTAAATTGTTTATGAAGAACATAGTTAGACTATATGGAATACCTAGTAGTATAGCAAGTGATAGAGATACTTTGTTTACTGGCGAGTTCTCGAAGAGTCTACAGGATGTGTTAGGTACCAAGCTCAAGATGAGTACTGCTTATCACCTCAGACAGATGGGAGACAGAGAAGTTAACAAGGTACTCGAGGATTTGTTAAGAGCTTGTGTGCTAGATTTTGGTGGATCATGGGAAGATCACCTACACTTAGTTGAAATTTCCTATAATAACGGTTATCAGACTAGTATAGGAATGACGCCTTTTGAAGCTTTGTATGGAAGGCCATGCAAGTCTCATGCATGTTGGTCGGAAACTGGAGACATATTAGTCTTAAGTCTGAATCTTTCAAGAGAGACAACATAGAAGATTGAGTTGATCCAAGGTAGGATGAAGGAAGCGTAGTCTAGATAAAAGAGTTATGTAGATAAGAGGCGTAAGGATCTAGAGTTCTTAGTTGGAGATAGCGTTTTCATTAAAGTATCACCGATGAAGGTTGTGGTACGATTCAGAAAGTTAAGGAAACTGGCATCGAGATATGTTGGATCATTTCCAGTTATAGAGAGGATCGAAAAGCTTGCATACAGAGTAGAGTTGCCGAGTAGTTTGGCGGGTGTCCATAATATGTATCTTGTGCCTCTTCTTCATAAGTATGTGCATGATACAGAGACTACTATTCCAATGACTGCATTAGAAGATTTAATAGTAGAACCAGATCTGAACTTTTTCAGGCAACCAGTTCGGGTTGTAGCGAGAGATGAGAAGACGTTAAGAAACAAGACAGTCAGGTTGGAGAAAGTCCAATATGGCGACAACGAGAAGGACTGTACTTGGGAGACAGAAGACATGATTAGAGATACTGCATGATATGCTTTAATGGTATGCTCTATATTTACTTTATACAGATTGTTTGCTAGTCAGGTAAGCTGGTATGGTAATTGAGAGATGTTACAGATGATTGTGATGTTTGTATATAGTCCCTGCTGAATTTCGAGGATGAATTCTCTAAGGAGGGGAGCCTGTAACACCCCTAATTTTAAATAGCATTATTCGGGAGAATTAATTAGATAAATTAAATAGAATAATGTAGATATTAGAGTGATAAGGGAATTGAGATTTGAAATCTAATTAGGGTCATGCCTTAACTAAATGGATTTAAAAAATGTTTTATAAGTTAAGTACCTGAAAGAATAAGGCAAGGGTAATATGGGAATGGTCGAACCCCATAACCCCTAAACCCTTACCTCATTCTCATTCACATTTTCATAAACCAAAAACATAAACAAAGGAGAAATAAAGCCAGCCATAACCCTAGGGGAAGAGGAGGTCAATATCAATTAGAAGCTAAGATTCAAGCTAGGAAGATTAAAGTGAAGAACAAATCTCAAGTTCCTTATCCAAACAAGGTAAATAATGATCTAAACCATCTCGCATAAGTCTTACTGATTTTTAATTTCTGTTTTGAGGCTTAAAACCATTTGTATAGATAAATAATGATATGCTTTGATTTATATACCATGTCATAATTTTAAAAAGTATTTTTGTGGGATGATAAAATTCGATTTTAAGGTTAAAATCATGCAAATTGATTTCGAATGCCATGATGTTTGAATATGTTATATAAAACATTATTTTGGATATGGGTTTAAATTTTCATAATACTCCAAGCTATGGATAATTTATTAAGAACTTTGAATGAGAGAAATAGGTAATTTTAGGTTTAGATTATTTAAGGAAATCAATTATCGTTTCGGGTCTAAAATTTATATATGTTAGAAAACATATTAAAAGCGAATAATTGTGATTTTTGGGGATTTTTCCTAAGAGTTTTCTATGGTTATTAAATTATTTAAGTTAGAGGACTTAAATGTTTTAAATGTTATGTTAAGGGGAATGACTTATTTGTTAAAATGATTACATTTGTTAATTGATGAATTCGGCAGCCTTTTAGAAAAGAATTTTTGATATAGAGCTGATAACCAATTATATTTTGACAAATTAGGCAAGTAAGGTAAAAAAGATTACTTTGAAAGGAATAAAAATCAGCTTTGTTTCAAATTACAACTTCGCTATTGCCACTTGCTTGCCTCTACAACCATACTTCCGCCAATGACCTTTCGCACACATTCAAAACCAATGCACATGGTATCAAGCCATTGATACATAGTGTATTGGCGAAAGGCAGAAGGGACTATGTTGAAAGCAGGCTTTTGAAGGGGTTGAAGCCATTTTTATAAGCTTTCGAATCAATTCAACTTGCCTTTTTTTAAAGAAGCTTTCGAAAGAGTTGCCGTATCAATACCTACCTGCTGCATTCATACCTTTCGAATTGGTTAAAGGCCGCTTTTCTTTAAAGCTTTATAACAATGAGTTCGAAAGGAAGGCTTTCGTTTTATTAATGTTAAAGTCGCATTCCCAATGCTTTCGAAAGGGTCCTTTTAGCCAATTTTATAAATGATTTTGGAGGTAATGGTTTCGAAAGGTTGGTTTTGAAGCTATCCTTTTCTCTAACTATTTCACTTGAAATTAGTGCTTTCGAAAGGGTAATTTCGCTTTTGTTATCTCTGGCACAGTGGTTATATTTAATGTTAAACCCAATGATTTCGAAAGAGATACTTTCAAATGGTTTCGAAGCTATGCTTCCATAAATTCTTTCTTGAACTAAATGCCTTCGAAAGGTATGTTTTACGTGTTCTAATGGTATATCTTTAAGCATTTCAAAAGAAAGGTTTAAATGGTTTCGAAAGATATGTTGGATGGTCTCAAAAGAGAACATCTAAGTTTTTAAGAAATGATACAAAGGATATAGTTGAAAGCCTTAGTTTCCAAATTTGGGAACCCAGACTCATTTTTTTAAATATAAATACATGAAAATATGAAAGAATTCGGAAACGATATTTAACTTTTTTTTAAAGGAAGTTTTTCTTGATAAAGATAGTGGGTTAAGGGTATTAACCATATTTCATTAGAAAGATGATTATATGGAATTTAACTATGGATGTTTATATTATTAAGTTATTTGATTAGTTATCATTAATGCTTATGTGGCTATATTCACTTCATTTATAACCCATAACTGCATCTTGGGGTAAGGGTAGAATAACAGGCTAGGTTGACTCGGTAGTGAATATATATATATATATACACACACACACACATTGAATTTAACTCCTGTGTGAGTAGAAATGCATCCAAGAGGTCAGACAGACCAAAATATAGGATGCCTAAGAATGATCAAAGGATTATTGGTTTGGACGAGTTCTTAGTAAGCCCATGAAAACATAGTATGGAGATTGTTATTGGCAGGAGCCAACAATTTCTTGGTGATCCCATGAAAAATATGTTCAGGATAAGTTATTGAAAGAGATCAATAGGTTCATAGTGGTCCCATAAAAACTATGACATGAGAGATGTTATTGGAGAATTCAATATGTTCATAATGACTCCATGAAAACTATGATTAGGTGATGTTATTAGTAAACACTAATAGGTTCTTAGTGATCTCATGAAAACTATAAAACTGGACAGATAGTCCCTAAGGTTAGAACAGGTTATTAGTTAACCGACATAAGAGATATTATTGTAGAATCCATTAGGTTGATAGTGACCCCATGAAAGCTATGATTAGGTGATGTTATTGGTAGACACTAATAGATTCTTAGTAATCTCATGAAAGCTATAAATCCAAGCAGATGGTCTGCAAGATTTGAACGGGTTATTAGTTAGCCCATGAAAACTAATAGGTTAATGGTGACCCTAAAAACTATAACATGAGACAGGTGGTCAGGGGAATGTGGATGGGAAATCCAAATAATATTGCATGTTTTCATATCATCATGATACATTTTATTTTGTTATGTCTTAACCATTGTGGATGCAGGTGCAAAGTATATGGTTATTATTAATCGGGTTATGATACTAATGAAGGGAAAACCCATTCCGCCAAGCGATGTGGTCTCACTGGATATTTATATGGTTCAAAATAGCAGGTTATTATTAAAACTAGAATTTTTGTCTGACTCAAAGTTTATATTTTTCCCTTAAACTCTCAAGTGCGCAATTGATTTTGAGTAGTTTGAGAGTTAAGGATTTCATATTCTCCTTTGGACGAATAAGCTTCTAGAGACCTGCAGGAGACAAGCTAGTTATTAGGAGTTCTTTCTGTTTGATTCTGCTATATAATTAGATGTAATGGCAAAGTTATTTAATTGCCTATATTTAGACTCTAATCTACCAAGGAGGCATCTTCATATGTCACTCTTGGCATATTTTGTAATAATTATATTTCTTTGAATGTGATTTACGAATTAGGATCATGTAATGAATTTGAAATGTGATTTATAGTGGAATGATAAATTTGTTTTAAAAGTTGAGTTTAAATTTTTTCATATCCATGTGTTTCTAGTATATCAATATATCCAATAGTATCGCATTTTTTCATTGAGAATTAATAATAATAGATGACTGCAGCATCCGTAGCAGTTAGTTTTGGGCCTCCAAATAGGGATGTTACAAAAGTCTTCTTCCATTTAGACTTGGAAATTGGAATTCATCTGCTAAGGATTGTAGAGGATAGTAAACCAAAGACTGCTTTTTGCACACCAGATGAACTCTATGAATGGGAAGTGATTCCTTTTGGATTGAGAAATGCCCATGCATACTTTGTAGATTTGATAGGTAGAGTATCTAGGGAATAGCTAAAAAAATTTTTGTAGTTTTTGTAGATGATATTTAGGTATTTTCCAAAAGCGATAGGGGCATGAAAGTTACTCAAGGGAGATATTAGGAACCTTAAGAAGGCTCCAACTTAAAGCCAAATTCTTAAAATACCACTTTTGGAGGAGGGAAGTGAAATTCCTTAGGCATATTGTTTCGGAACATGATTAGCTGTGTACCCAAAGTGGAAGCTATTCAAAATTGGAATGCTCTAAATAATGCCACGGAGGTTTGAATTCATAAAGTAACTTGAAATATAAAGAATTCATAAAGGGTTAGAAGGTTATTATAGGAAATTCATAATGGATTTCACAAGGATAGTGGTTCCTCTAACCCACTTGACCAAAAAGAATCTAGTCTTCGTTTAGGATTAGAACTACATGGAAGCATTCAGGAAGAAAAAGGAACTATTAACAAGTGCACCAGGACTCATCATCCTCGATGGAAAGAAGTGTTTTATTATTTATACAGACGCATGTGTCATGGGGATTGGAGCAGATTCTTATGCAAGAAGGAAGAGCGATAGCTTATGCTAGCAGGCACTGAAGAACATGAGAAAAGATACCCAATGCATGACTTGGAGTTGGCCACCATTGTTTTCGCCTTGAAGATATAGAGGCGCTATCTTTTAAGGGAAAGATTTGAGTTGTTTGCTGACCATAAATCACTCAAATATCTATTTTCCCGAAAAGACTTAAATCTTAGGTAGCAGAGTTGGATGGAGTTTATAGGGACACGGTATACCCTTAGGAAAGGGAATGTCATCGTTGATGCCTTTAGTTGGAGGTATGCTTGAGTAGAGGTTGTTGGACTTCCTTATGAATTTCAACTTCCAACTGCTAACATAACCACTCAAAACGATTTGGCAGCGATGGAGGTTAGACCAGTACTAAGGGACTATGTTATACTTGAACAAAATAATAACGAAGGGATGGTAAATATTTTGGATAAGCTAAGGAGAGGAGAACACTTTCCCCACATCAATAGATATGCAGTTGATGAGAAGGAATGTTTAAGGAGAGATGGACGCCTTTGTGTCACAAGGATTGATAGTTTATTGAAGTAATTGCTTACAGAATGTCACCACTCATGAATGACTATTCACCTCGGAGGAGTTAAGATGTATAGTGATATGAAATGGATTTTCTATTGGCCAGGGATGAAGGATAAAGTACCTGAATCTGTTTCTAGGTGTTTGACATGTCAAAGGATTAAAGCTGAGCAAAGGAATCCCAGAGGATTGTTATTGCCATTAGAATTCCCGACTTGGAAATGGGAATACATATAACGAACTTCATAGATGGGTTGCCTAGGAGTCAAAGAGGCAATGAAGCAATTTGGGTCATAGTGGATAGACTCACAAAAAGGCCTATTTTATTCCCATTGGTAGTAATAGGACCACAGAATCTCTAGCACAGATTTCTATTAAGGAAGAGGTTTGACTTCATGGAATTCCAATTAGCATCGTTAGTGATAGAGACCTCTTATTTACTAGCGAGTTTTGGATAAGTTTACATACACCTTTGGGAACATCGTTGAGTCTTAATACCGCTTACCACTCATAGATAGATCGACAAACGGAAAGAGTAAATAAGATCTTAGATGACTTGTTGAGAGCATGCATCATGGCTTCGAAGGACATTGGGAGCAGCACCTACCTTTAATGGAATTCTCTTATAATAACAGTTATCAATCAACGATTGGTATGACACCCTTTGAAGCACTTTATGGGAGGCCATGCAAATTGCCAAATAGTTGACGGAAAACCACCAGCAAAATTTTACTCGGACCAGATTTGATTCGCGAAACTTCGATGAAGGTAGAGTTGATTACGTAGGGAATAAAGGTAGTGCAAGATCGCTAGGAATCCTACACTGATAATAGAAAAAAGAACTGGAGTTAGAGGTTGGAGACATGTGTTTATCAAAGTCTCCACTTTTAGGAAAGTCATGAGATTTGGAAAATCATGAAAGTTGGCATCATGATTCACCGGGCCTTTTGAGTTGTGGAAAGGAAGACTGACTTACTATGTTTAGCTAATCGATAGATTAGCAGGAGTTCACGATGTTTTTTACGTTTTACACTTAAGGAAATGCCTTCAGGACACAACTACTGTGGTAGAGCCTAATCAATTGGGGGATATTGAGGCGGAACCAATAGCATCCCATGCCAGCATGCATTATGAAGCATAGAACTAGGAAGCTCCATAACAAAGAAATTAGGTTGGTTTGAATGCAATAGGGAGAAACTTGGTGGAAATCACATGGAAGACCGAAGAAAGGATGAGGATTTTTCATCCTAAGCTTTTCACTGGTAAAATTTTCTCTCCAAAATTAAATTTTTAGTTGCATCGTGGTTGCTAGGTTGGATGGTAGGAGATGGTTGCTACTCTTTCCACCATCACTTTGCACACACATAGAAATTTTATGCATGTTTAGGGTGTTTTGCATACATAGTTCCATGTCACAAACACATACTCATGCTAGGATTGAGCTTGCTTATATTATGTGTGCAATACATAATCACATTGCACTTTTGGTTGTGTAGATGGATGTGTAGATAACTTGATGGTATAACATGGATGTTTAGTGCGTGTCACACTATTCGCCCCTTAGAAAAGATTTCGGAGGCAAAATCCTTTTTAAAGCGGAAGAATGTAACACCTTGTAAAATCAACCATAAATAAATTTGTTAAATTAAATTAAACAAGATAGGAATTAAAATGGAAATTATTAAAAGTTGGAATTTAACCATGAAAGTTATGTCGTTGTGTTCATGGAGAAATTTTGATTAATTTTCACATATAATATGTTGACAATGGAGATCAAGTAAACAAGTTATGAACGTTGATCAATTCTCTATAGAATAAGGTTTCACTTTCAATGCTTCAACTCAAACCCAACTGTAGTCGGTCAATGTACGACATGTCATAATTTGACTATAATCAAAGTTGAGTGTCCACATTGAAGTTCAACGGTATTCTCAAATTCAAGTGAATTATGTAACAACGTCACTTCA
Source organism: Allium cepa (assembly GCA_030765085.1). Taxonomy (NCBI): domain Eukaryota; kingdom Viridiplantae; phylum Streptophyta; class Magnoliopsida; order Asparagales; family Amaryllidaceae; genus Allium; species Allium cepa. Next base: position 343,793,445 of record CM060939.1, on the reverse strand, counting down.
AGATTCTCTATTTAACCTTATCAATAGAAAACACTTGAGTGAGTCAGTCCATAGTTATCCAATAATTAAAAGTACGTAACCTGTAACTCGTCAGAAATTTCAATAGTAAATTAAAATGATAATAAGGGGAAAATGTAATTTTACATTAAAGGATAAAAATATAATTTTTTACAAACATTAGAATTAGGCCTCGAGACTATGTCTAGAATGCCGGTTACAGCTAAGAAACATATATAACTTTCTAAATTTGATAAAATGGATCGAAAATGATGGAAATATGACCAATGGTGTAACACCTCATAAATTTTACGGTTAGTTGTTTAATTAATTAATTTGTCGATTAAGCTCCAAAAATGGAATTTGTACAAACAATGGAATTTAACCACGAAACTTGCACCAATGCGTTCGTGGTGAAATTATAAGCAACTTTCATATTTGGAATTTTGTGATCAGAGTCTAAACAAATAAGTTAGAGACAATAAACAAATTCGGAAAGAAAACAATTAAATTAGAAAACTTTAACATTTCTATAACAAATACCAGGACCCACCATTCGATCCCCTTTATTAGGCAGGTAGGCCAGTAGTGGTCGACCCTCTTAAGGTGAGCGATCAACCGATCCTAACATTGTCGGCTAGGGTTTGCCTTGGTCAAACGGTTAAGATTTTATATAATTAAATCTTATAGATGTGGTTGATTCATTTACCTGTAAGTTTAGGTCTAACCCTCTCTTCTCTTCTTATTTTTTCTGAAAGCAGCAGCGATGCTTTGTATCTTCTCTTCTTCACTATTTTTTAAATTATTAAATATAATATTTATATTTGTATATATACAAATTGGAAAAGAATAGAAATCAAATAAGTGAGTAAGAGAAGCAAATCAACACTACATGATAACAAGGTAATATATATATATATATATCTGTGTGTGTATGTATTTATATATTTATAATTCCCTTCAACCCCAAATCTCTTCCCAGTTCTGTAATTCTAATATATGTATATACCAGCTTTATACATATTTCTTGGAATAAGAAGGAATTGGAGTTGAATCAAAGGTTTTACTATGGATCTGGAGATTTGAAACGCTTTTAGAAGGTGAGTGGGAAATTTATAAATTTTTTCTGATACCAAATCTATTCCGTTGGCGTATTTTTTATTTTTATGCCTAAATGAATGAACATAGTGAATTGTTGGCTAAAATTAAATGTATTAGACATCGCCTACATTTTCTTAGGAGATCTGGTTGGAATTATTATTACACCCTAATCTGAATATGTGTCCCAATAGTAATTGATATGAATATTGATTAGATATGAAATTTATTGCAGGTTTGAAATTGGATTGTAGAATATTAGTATGATTTTGACCGTTACCCTAATTATGTTGAATTGGAGATTTTCTGTAGTTTAATTTATGGAAAGAATATCCATTTGGTTTTTATAAAAAAAATTATGCTTTCAAATTGTATAGAAAATGCAACCTTTGATTTAACAAGGAATATGTGCAAATGAAAAGGAAGAGATGTGTAGAGTATAGATTCATTCTCTGTAGTTTACACTGTCTATTCCAGTAAAAAGAAAATAATCATTCCTTGGAACTTCAAACGAGGCAAATCTTTCCTTTTATTCTTGATCTTTTGTCTTAAGCTAATTTATGGAAACCACAATAGAGAACATTCCTAAGAAATGTAGTTTCAGCAAATTAAATATGATAAAGAATATTCTAGTTAAAGATTTGACTAAAATATATTTGGTAGAAGTAGGTATTTATATGTATTTATATGCACTAATAAATACTTAACTAATATGACAATTTATGCGGAACACTCACTTATGATATTAGTTATATATGGAAATAGGGTTGAATAATGAATAGGAAATAAGAGAAAAGTTTGGAAAGGTTGTAACTCCATTAATGCGCAATAAATGTGAAACGGATTGAGTGGATTAATAGGACTGATAAATATAGAAGTTAGGTTAATAACTATGGAATAGCTAGAAAATGCTACTGATTAAAAATTAGTAAACATACCTAAATGTCTTAGGAAATATCCGTTAGGATGATATTCTTTATCATGGAAAAATTGACATTTGTGGAAGAAACAAGTAAAGGGATTTATTGGTAATTGAATATTTAAGGTAATTATATAGCCTTGAATAAATAGAAGGAGGTTAATAAGCTAAGTCTAATATCCAATTTCGGACGATAAAGCTTAGTAATAATAAAGTCTATGATAATATGGCTTAAATTAGTAAAACCTGGAATAATTAATTGGACTTGGCAGGTTGGGATGCAAGGTCAATAGAGGTACACAACGGAAGTCTGCCCTTCACACTAAGACTATTAGCAGTTGTCTACACTTTCAATTGATGTGGAACATCTTCACCTTTAACCATGGGACCCATAGAATAATTAATTGGGCTTAGAAGATTGGGATGCGAGGTCGATAAAGTGAAACAACATACGTCGGCCCTTCACTTAGAGGCTAGCAGCGGTTATGAATGCTTATTACTGATGTGGGACATCATCAATTGTGACGCCCAACCTCTATGCTCACAATAACAAAGGTTATTATAAGGAATAACGTCTGCTATTGCGGAGAATAAGGCTTGTTAGAGGCGACCATCCATAAGTTATGCCTTAGACGAGTATTGATTACATCGATAGGAGTTGTGTAAATTACCCCCAAAGATATAAATTCAATCTAAATCTAAATCGAAACTACGGTGGCTAAAGAAAAATCCGGAGCAACTCATAATAACAACAACACTGATAAATATAATCACATCAGAATAGAAATATCAGATATATAGCGGAAGACAAGTCTGGAATACATGCTACAACAATCGATAGTTCACATGAACCGAATGTACATATACATGTCATCAACATGCATGAGATGAGGATCAATGCACCAAAAAGAAACACCTCGAAGTCTAGACAAAAGATGACATGATATCCCAAAAGCTGAAGCAGCAACTGAATCAGAGACAGCAATTATCCTGAAATAACTCGGTCTGATCCGAGTATTATTTAAAGGAAAATAATAAACGGATCAGTCTAATTTAAATTTCAGAAATAAGTGTATGATAAACAACACTTAAGAAAATAATCATAATCTTGAATGAGATTATACAACATAGAAAATCAACATAGTTCAAATAAAGAAATCTTAATTTAAACTCCATCAGAATCAATAATCTCGAATGAGACTATTCAACATAAATAATAACCATAGTTTAAATAAAGAAATCTCAATTTGAACTCCATCAAAATCAGCTTTTAAATTCCCAATTGAATTCAAAGCAGCAATACGCAAATTTATAATCTCGGATGAGACTATACACAAAATTATAATCTCAGATGAGAATATACACAAAGTTATAGTCTCAGGTGAGACTATATGTCATGACCCGATTCTTTGACTTTCGAAAATCGACATCAATACGTCCACTGTATCAACTGCCAAGCAATCGAATGCTGGAAAATCGAACCATGAGGGTTAAAAAAGAAGAGGTAGAAGAAAAAGATAGAAGAAGTAAGAAAACAGAACAGAAACAATATCAGAATCTCACATATCGCAGCGGAACAACATATAATAGATAAATGAATAATCTTTAAAACAAAGAACTATCTCAGTTATTACATCACATTACATCAGAGTATACAACAACAATATACAACACAACAACCAATGGACAGTTATACAAACGTGTCCTTACAAGTGAATTTACAGCGGAAAGATAATATCATATACAAGTAATACGTCTCGCCATCCAGCTCGCCACTTGAGCTCCATAGCACTTCTGAAACCAAAATGACCTGACAACCTGACTCTAGACTGCCCGTGTGGAAAATTATGGGCACCCAGAGTTTAGGAAGAGAACAGTAAACTCCAGGTCAGTCATGGGACTGGTGTAAGAACTTAAAATGGTTATTTATCTTTAAAACAACAACAACAATAAGGGAAGTGAAAAATATCCACAATGCTTTTGTAAAATGAAACTACCATAAGGCCTTCTCGCACACACACAATGCAAATGCAGAATTGGAGGAGATTTATCCTTATGATAGTCAAAGATGCTTACTACGTAAAACAAATCATTTTTGATATTATTATTAGTGCATAGTGATGAAAGCATTTCGAAAATAGAATATAAATCTTAACCAGCATAGGTACCATTATATTATGCCTGTTATAGCTACCATATTAAATGGCAGGTTCTACAACTAAAACCGTACAAGGCTCATATTGTTTCTTTGGAATTTTCAACAAATGATCAGGCTAAGTAACTTCCTACTGTCAATGGGATCGCCTCTGGCGGGACGTCTCGAGAACCTAACGTCACGGTTAGATCTCTGCCAACACAAGGCCGGGTTACCTTTGTAACTAGGTAACTACTACACGAATATGTCATCCCCCGGTCCCTTTAGACCTTTATCCGAGCGCTCGATAACCAACATCACACAGTAATAAATATAATGTGAACATGAGTATGTATCTGGGCTCCATACCATGATACCACCCTTTCCAGAAGGAAATAACATACCCTAAAGGGCGCGACCCTCATAACCTTGCCGCACATTCCTGTTTTGATCATCTTCGGGGAGTGAGGTCTGACGAAGTCTCGTCCACAAAGCTACGCTTTTTCACAAAGCTAAGCTTTGATCAACAAATGATCAATAAATAATCATCACACAGCAACACTCAGCATGCCACATTACCAAATTGGGAATATATCGTTGATAACCTTCAACTACATAACCTCTAAGGGTGTTAAGCTAAGAGAATAAATTCTCCGCCACCAACGGAAATGTATTTTAAAGAAATCTGCTTTATATCTCAAAATGTAATGTCAGACGTGTAACCATACAAGTCTGTTCTGGGTTCGAACAGAACCGAAGGCACTTCAAAAGAAGCCCTTGCAATCCGGGTATTCACAATCCCGATCGAATTTCCCATCACAAAGGAAATCTCCATACCATAGCTAACGGTGCAGAGACAATCGATAGGTCATCCTATCGTTTCCACAAATACCCGGTCTTCACCACCGGTCTTCAATGCTATCCATTACGTCGTATCACTATTCGGAATGGGTAATCCGAAAACGAGCGCAATCATTTAAAAATAAGTGTAGCATTCAATTTCAACCAATTCACAACAAATACCTATTTAAAGGTCAATATTGATAGTCAGTTATTTAACTATCAATCAATATTCACAACATCACCCGATTATAAATATTCTTCCCAAATTATTTATTTTTCAAAATATCTTTACAAGATATAATTTTCACACTTCAACCATTTGAAAACCAATTTCAAATCAATTTACAACCTTACAACTTTCATTTCAAAATGGTTCATTTAAACCAATCAAATAAATCCTTACTGATTTATTAAATTTACGTTCCAAATCCGTAAATTTATTTCCACACTTTTAAAAATAAATCAATGTTTATTTTTTTTAAAACAAATCTCTCTTTCCTTTAGATATTCCATGGTGAATTTAACTTCCCAAAATATCTATGAATATACGATTTCCAAATCGATTTCTAATATTCATTTTCAATTTATCTTTAAAAGATAAAATCTCATAACATTCACTTCATATTGGAAAACCTTTCCATACTTATTTAATAATAAGTAATTCGCAAATCTTTTTATTTTCAACATTTTGAAAACATTCAATATACTTAAATCACAGTTTAAGTATAATTTATTCTTTAAGGAAAACATTCTCTTAAACACATTTATTTGGGTCAAAACGAATGTTGTGTAAAACATCGTTACGACAACCCAAAATTATTAGTATAGGGATTCCAAATAAAGATAGATATATAAATCCCAATACTATACAAAACTTTTCCTTTCGGAAACCATTTACTATAACAACAGTGTTATAGTCCACCATTCCCTTCTATTTCTCGAAAACGTCTATTTCAACAATGAATGTTGAAATCTATGATTTCGATACTTAACACATTTAAAACATCTTTAAATTGTTTAATTCTATTTAAAATATCACTTTCCCAAAATATTTCTTTAATATATTTTTCACCGTCCAAAATCGCGAATATATCTCCTTTAATAATCTATAATAACTAACTTATCAAGATAAGTTGATTTCGAATTTATAAAACAATGTTTATAAATTCCATTTATATTTGATAACAACTTCAACTTATAAAATCACTTTATTAAATTTTTTTATTTATATCTAATTTAAACGCCAAAATCCAATTTATACGTTAATTACTTATAAATCTTTTATTTTACAAAATCTATTCATTTTATAACTTCACAATTTATAAATCCATGAATTTCATTAACTTATGAAATCCATTTATACTTCATTTTAATACTTATAAAAATTCGTTTTATAATTCTAATATTTTAATTTATAAATATCAATTTTATAAATCTTTTATATAAATCATTTATAATAATTCAAAAATCCCAATTTAAACCATTTTATAAATTAATCAACTAAAAATCACATTTCAGTTATATTTCACAAAATCACAATTTCTATAACATAAAAATTTCAACGTTTATTTATTTAAAATGAATCAATTCCAAAATTAAATTTTATTATGAATTCTCAACTTAAATTTTCAAAAATTCGATTTTATTTATTTTCGGCATCTAACGATACCAAAAACATATTCGGCTAAAATTTAGCCTTTAACGATTTCAATCACAAAGATAATCACGCATATTATAAATTGATCAATACACAACATTGAAACCAATTCAATCATTTGAGGAATCTAGTTGGATCCCTCCAACCTGTTTCCCTGCATCCAAAAATGTTAGCACAATACTAATTCCGCTTCGAGACGGAATATCGCGGTATATGGGATTTATAAAATACTATCCGCTATTATGCGGCGCAATAGGGTCTCATCCGCTATATAATGCAGAAAAATCAACTCCAAGTACATATATAATACCAATTCCATACAAGTTGGAATTATCGCAGTATATGTTTTTAATAAATAATATCCGCTTAATATACGGTGTACAGGGTCTATTTCACTACAACAGATAATAATTATCATCCAATCTAGAAATTTTAAATCTAAATATTTAAAATTTAAATTGAAACAATTCGATCGAGTGAGAAGTTCTCACCTTGAGTTTCCGATAACAGTTGTAGCGTTTTATTTCGAATAAAATTAAACACGCGTTTAATTTTATCCGAAATTCAAACTATCTCCAAACAACTTCAATATAGTTCCATTGCGTAGTGCTCGTCAAAACGAAGCCAACGCAATTCGTTTCGTCTTTTTTCGACCTCGTATGAACAAGATACAACATTTTAAAGATTGTACGATTTTTAAATATGAATAATTTACATTTTCTTTTCAATTTACAACCTAATTCTCATTTGGCCATTGATTCTGCGTTGACTGCATCAGGGCCGCATGTCTTTGTTTCATCTTCTTCCAGTAAAACATGTTCGAACCAAACCCATTAGCCTCCACAAAACCCTAATTCTCGAGCCTAACTCCATCACTTCGGCGACGACCGGAGACTTCCACTCACACGCCCTCGACAAGAGCTACCCACGGCCAGAACAAGGTGGAGCTCGGCCTCCCCATTACCTCAAAAAAACGTGCACGACCTGATGTGAACGCGAGCTAATATCCCCCTCCATGTCGCGTCGATCATGATCATCACCGTATAGATTTGAAGCCCTCACGTAGATCTACAATATTGTAGTTGAAAGCTTTTGCCAATTCTTCACGGATTGAGAGAGATTAAGAGAAGAAATTGGAAAAATTTCGGCCATTAAAGATATTGAGGCGGCTGAAGCAAGAAACCCTAGTTAGGTTTTCTTTTGTTTGCAAATTGTGAATAAGTCGTCCTTTTATAGGAAATTTACGCAGACACTATTCACTCTAAATTTTTCGAACTCCAAATCTCACGTGGTGACCGGCGTTTCTAGGGTTTACTTCGCGTTTCGGACACAATGGAAGAGGTTTCGGAAGCTAATTAGATCATCTGTGCGAGTTACGGCAATAAACGATCAAATTTAAATTAAATCAATTAAACCACATTTCTACGCGTTTTACCTCGCCCCGGACAAACCGTAAATCCGATTGACACGAAATTTGAAACCATACAATAAAAAAACATTATGGATCCGATGAAACTAGTTTCGTTGAAATCCGAGACTGTTTAAAAAATGGCTATTTTAACTCGTCAATTAAATATTAAAATATTCAATTTTCACAAATTAACTTTCAATTTTAAAAGTTCACAAGCATTGTCCTAACTCCAATATGATAAGATAAAATTTTACAAATCATTTATAATCATATTAAGCCCAATTTTCAATTATTTATGTAATTTGAAATATTATATTATCGATTTAATTATCCAATTAAATCCAGATATTCGAAAAATAAAATATTCGACTTATAAATTTGACTTATTAATATTTAAAATTAATTAAATAGATAATTTTAAATTTGACAGAAATTCTGGCTCGTTACACTATACAACATAGTAATCAGCATAGTTTAAAGGAAGAAATCCCGTTAAACATCATCAAAATCACCTTCCAAATTCACAATTGAATTCAAAACAACAATACATAGAATCCAGAAATCAAAATAAGATCACTAGAAAATCAACATAAAAGATGGATCGATCCCAGCAGATGGCGAGTTTTATCTACGCCACACGTGCATCTCATATGGCCGAAGCCAACCAAGTACTATAATTTTTGGCGCCCAACAAATGACTCGAAGGTCCAACAAAGGACCCGAAGGTCTAGTACTGGTAATTGATCCGAAGGTCCTCATATGACCCGTAGGTCCAGCAGAGTGGCTCGAAAGCCAAATAAAATCATCAAAATCACCAAACAACAAATATTTCAATAAACGAGTCCGGAATTAACCGAAATAGTAAAAGCGTGGTTCCATAATCTGCACTTTTGCTAAATCGTTTAAATCTCTTCATCGTTTCCTTGAAAGTGCAAAATTGTGTATTTTATTCAAATAACATTTCATGTTCTCAAACGGAGAAGTCCGGAATTAAGTGAATCAGCAAAAGTGAGGGTTCATAGTCCTTAATTTTGCTGAAGCGTTTAAATCGCTTCCTCATTCTTTTGAAAGCGCAAACTCTAAATTTTTTGAAAACAAATTTATTTTAAAATGATTTTTAAAACACGTGATTAAAACAGCAACAACTATAGCAATTTCGACGAGGAAATTGCGCTTCACAAAACACCGTAAAAACGGATATCAAATCAGCGTTGCGGGATAACCGCTTGAAAATTCTCTTTAAATTGACGGCTACTGAAGTCAAAACAACAGTAATTTTGATTCATCAAAAATGTCGTCAAAGCAACAAGTTTCAGAAATATAATACCGATGTAAAATCCTGTTATAAATAACAGTAATCAAATACGTTTTAAAACGTAACACCTGTTCAAAGCAAATTTTACATCAGACTGCACTATTGCTATAAATTAATTAAAATATTTGAGATCTTGGCAATAACATCCCAAATGATGCTATCACGACATAAATGCACTAAATCAATGCAACTTTAAGTGGCCATTACACATTTTTGTTGAATGTAGTTATAAACCTTTGAACAAAATTTAAAACTAATCAAGCCACATGTTTAACACTTTTCAAAATCACTAAATGCATGCGTACTCCAAAGTGAAATGCAACAAAGAAAAGAAACCTACAACTACATGTGTATGCTTAGAAACAATTGAATAGAACAATATGGCCACTAACTTATATAAACACGTGCACGTCAAAATGATTCATTCACCTGTATAAACACATAATGAGGCAAAAATGTCCACTACCTAACATATTTTTGAGAAGAGTAACTTATATAAAAAGAACAAAGCCCATACCCAAACTATAAAAACTGGTATGCACGCAATTAAACAAGGCCTGAATGTAGTTTCACAATACCCAGATACAGGCACACCTTATGATACATGCATACCTCATGGTACATGCATACACGTGTTAGATGACCTGACTCATGAAATATACACTAATATACTAACTTGGCTAATACTACAAATGCCCACATACTAAATGAAATAACGAAATTAAGGTCAGTATGATGTCTAGACACGACCACTTCACTCGTATACAAATGGACGTATGTTCACTTAAAATTTACTAAAATTAAAATGATGTCAAGACCATGCATTTTCGTGTGCTACTAATTTGCACTAAATCATGCATGCACGAATAAATAATATAATGGTCTGGAACTAGATTCTTGTACACTACATGCACTGGCATCGAATTCATTATGTATCATAAAATAGCCTGACCAACCTATGTGAAATTTTGGAACGCATGCAACTCTGGACCTGGCCATATGAAATTTTTATGCAAGAATGAACTGTGCGCATAAATGTTGAAGTTAACAAAGTATAAAATACAGGCAACGCGTGAATAAAGAAAAATGCCTGGACACGTTGATTTGTGAAATGCAACTCTCATGCAAATATGAAGTTAATGAAACTATAACACAAAAAATGTGTACTACTTTGCTCACACGTAACCCATATACTAGTATGCATTATCCACCTGAATTTTATTTTCGTATATAACACTTTTATATATTGGCTTGTTTTCATGTATCCCGTGCACACTTCTGATGCTATACTTTAGACATGAAAATGAGGTAACAAAAAGATGGCCAATGCTTTACATGGACACACGCAGATGCGTTTTCAAAATTAATGATCAGGTTTGCACGCCCCAAAATGATGAAGTAGTAAGAATAAATCAGATACGTGAGTTTTTCACTCACCAGAATATTTGCTTCTAATCAGTTTGCAACAAGAATTCAACAGAGAGCAAATATTTGGCTGCCATTAAAAGCTTGACGCAGTGCCTTAAGAAAAATGAAACGAAAGTTGAAGAAAAATGTTTACTTTTCTTTTCTCATTTTTGTGAACTAGTCAATGGAGGAATGTGTGCTGGCCTTCATATAGTACAAAGCATTTAAGACGAACGTGCCTATGTAAAGAAACAAGGACCGGCTAACATATAAAAATGATGATAGGTGTAAGTTCAACACTTGCTTTTTAAAACTTGTTCACAGCAAGGCAAAGTGTTCACATTGGCTTTATTATTAATGTTTACACAATTTGTGCGTGACAGCCTAACAAAATATGTTCCACCTTTGTTTAATATTTAGACTTGTGCTATTTGTATAAAATGAACCAATGCTCACGTGAAGGCCAAAATGTGAAGAGTGTAACACAACTTTGATTTTAATGGACCACTTCGTATGCACGTGAAGGCTATAAGTAAGTCATTTATAACATGCACTATACACCGACTTTGCAACATTTTTTTTCAAATCCTAATTTAAAAATTTCTATATAAAATATTTACTCCGACAGTAATTCTAAAATCACGGTCGTTACAGATTTTTAAAATATTTATTACGATAGTAATTCAAGAATCACGGTCGTTACAGACTCCCCCCTCTTATAAAAATTGCGTCCCCGCAATTTTCATACTAGAAGCAATCAATAACACAAATAATTCATCACAACAAAGATTAAAATAGCAAAGATGGATAAGAATGTTCACCCCCACTCGAAGAGGAGAGAAAACTAGGATAAAAACGCTTGATGAATTCTTTGGTTTTCCAAGTGCAATCTTTGGGGATTTGCGGACCATTGAATTTTCACCAACGGGACTTCTTTATTCTAAAGGCGTTTAACCTCCGAAGTTAGCACATGAATATGATTTTTGCACCATAGACAAGTTGGGTAAGATCTCAAGATCTTGCAACATATGGGAATCAATAATAGAATCCGAGTCTCTAAGACATCGACGAAGCTGGGATACATGAAATACGTGATGAATTCCCAAAATCTAAATAGGTAGCGATACACGATAAGCAATAGGGCCAATGCGTTCCGTAGTAGAAAATGGTCCAATATATCGAGGAGCCAATTTTCTAGAGCTACAAAAACGCAGCACACCCTTCAACGGAGAAACACGAATGAATACGCGATTGCCAACAGAAAATTCCAAAGGCTTCCTGCGACGATCGACACAAGATTTCTACCTAATCTGAGCCTCCTTCATTCTCTGTCTAAAGATATCAATCTTCTCAGAAGATTCATGAATATAATCGGGATCGAGAACTAACTTTTCCCTCGATTCCGACCAACACGATGGTGATCGACACGGCCTTTCGTAAAGGGTTTCGAAAGGAGCAATACCGATACTGGATTGAAAACTATTGTTATAAGAGAATCCAACAAGAGATAAATTGTCTTCTCAACTATCTTCAAAGTCAAGAAGCAATCCGATTGGACTTGATAGGAATAAAATGGGCTGATTTGGTCGATCGGTCAACAATCACTCAAACACTAGTATGGCCCGACCTCAAACGAGGTAGACCATCAATGAAGTCCATAGAAATTTGATCCCATTACTATAATGGAATCTCAAGAGGCTGCAAAAGATCACTAGGATGCTGGTGTTCTCCTTTAATAGGTTGACAAGTCATGCAACGACCCACATAACTTGCAACATCATGCTTCATACCCTCCCAATAGTATAAGCGTTTCATATCAGCATACATCTTACTACTGCCCGGATGAATAGTATACTTAGAACGATGACAGTCCTCAAGAATGTCATTTCTAAGATTAGAAATGTTAGGCACGATCCACCTTCCCTTCTTCCGAATACAACCATGAACATCAACATCGAAATCCTTTAGATCATCACTTCGGGATTCCGATTTACAACTCAGAATAAGATAAGATAGATCTGGATCTTGTTTCTGGGCATCGGCAATTCGATCTAGCAAACTAGGATGAGCTTCCATGCTAAATAAAAGCACGGGAGAATCCGAAACTGAAGGACGGTCTCTAATATCACAATGAGATAAAGCTTCCAAAATATTCCACTCTGCTAGCATCAAGGAAACAACAACTTGCTGCTTGCGATTGAGCGCATCAGCAACCAGATTACCCTTACCAGGGGTATACTGAATATCGAAATCATATGAAGCTAGAAATTCGAGACAACCCTGCTGTCTCAAACTAAGTTCTTTCTGAGTAAATAGATACTTCAGAGATTTGGGATCAGAGTGGAGAACACCACTCCTCTCCAAAAATAATGATGCCAAACTCTAAAAGCAAAACAATAGCCGCGAGCACTAGATTACGAGTGGCATACCTAGTCTCGATCGGCTTTAAGTGTAAAGAAGCATAACTGATTACACGTTCTCTTTTGGCAAGAGAACGGCACCCAAACCAATACGACTAGCATTGGTATAAACAATAGAGTCTTGGTTCCCTTCGGGAACCACAAGAATATGAGTATCGGAAAAGAGTTCTTTCAAAAAATCTTCTTTCCTGAAAAGATAAAACTTCTAAATTTTCAATTATCTTTATAAAAATCATTTTCTAGAAAAATTTACTTGTTATAGGTTAATTTATTGTGTCAAATTGTCTCATCAAAGCGTTTAGGAGATTCTTATCGATAACGTTGATCAAGCGCATCGACCAAAATTCTTAAAGCACTCAATGGGCAATACAATCACAAAATCATCTTCTATATGATAAACACAAATCCAATTATACTTGTAAATAAATCTTATCAAAAAGATTTGTAAAATTTTATATTGCTGTTTTCATCCAAAATCAATAAATACACAAATGGAGTCATCGAGATATTCGTAGAATACTCGATTCACAAAATGGATGAAATAAGCTGGGCAAACTGAATGACATAATAAGTCTTTCATAAGAATCATAACGAGTGCAGAATGAGGTAAGTGGAATGCTAACTTCCGCAACTCATAGCCAAATGAAAACCGGTGGTAAGGTTGTGTTGGGAGAAAAGCTTAGCGCCACTTAACTAATCGAACATATCGTTGATCTTAGGTAATGGATACCTACATTTGACAGTGAGCTCGTTAAGCTTGCGATAATCAATGCAAAGCCTAAGAGTACCATCTGGCTTCTTAACGAAGACCACGGCGGCGCCCCAAGGAGATGAGTAAGAACGAATAAATTGTTTGGCTTCCAATTCAGATAGTTGTTGCTTGAGTTCCTCATTTCCTTAGCAGACATCCTCGTGGGAGGACGACTGACAAGATGAGCATCAAAGATAAGATCAATACGGAACTCAATTGCCCTATTCGACGGCAAACTCGAAATAGGATCGAAGACATCAGAAAAATCGCAAACAACCGGAATATTAGCTATAACATCCTCTGATTCGAAGGAAGAATGATAGCATTCGAAGGATGGTCCATACTTCGAAATATAATAGATAACTGCTCACTAGCATCAAGATGCTTGAGATACACGGTTATTTCGGGACATAGGATTTGAACTTCATAACGGACGAGCCAATCCATACCCAAAACCATATCAAAACCAAGATGATCCATAACATGTAGATTCGCATGAAAGGAAAAGCCACATAGAATAATCTTAACATCAATACGTAAAAAACCAAGAGTAACGGATCCACCAATAGGATTTGCAATCCTCAAAGGGTCGCAAAGACTAATAACATTCAAAGGAATAACATCAACAAGCTCCTTCGACATGAATGAATGCAATGCACCCGTATCGAAAAGAACTCTAATAGAACGACAATGAAATAAAATAAAACCTTTCAAAATAGAAGGAGCAATACCTTTGGGCTTCGAAGAATCACCAGAAGCATAAGCAACATTAAGCTTCCCGGATTTGAAACCCTTAGGAGCAGTAGGACAATTAGAAACAAAGGACTTTCCTTGTTTTAACTCAAGGAAACTACAAGCAAAACCGATAAGGAATTTAACAAATGGAATACTACGGAAATATGAGATATGTTTCTAGACATATTCCAACTTGTTAGAGAGGATAAAAGTTTAAGAAAAACGAAGGAATAGATTAGAAAGGCACGAATAAAACCCTCGAATAGTTGTAACACATGTTCCATTCTGCTTCTGTTCCATGTGTGTTATAACTTGTTCTGAATCTCAGCTCTGATACCAAGCTATGACGCCCCACCTCTATGCTCATAATAACAAAGGTTATTATAAGGAATAACGTCTGCTATTGCGAAGAATAAGGCTTGTTAGAGGTGACCATCCGTAAGTTATGCCTTAGATGAGTATTGATTACATCGATAGGAGTTGTGTAAATTACTCCCAAAGATATAATTCAATCGAAATCTAAAACAAAACTACGGTGCCTAAAGAAAAATCCAGAGCAACTCATAATAACAACAACACTGATAAATATAATCTTCTCAGAACAGAAATATCAGATATATTGTGGAAGACAAGTCTGGAATACATGCTACAACAATCGATAGTTCACATGAACCGAATGTACATATACATGTCATCAACATACATGAGATGAGGATCAATGCACCAAAAAGAAACACCTTGAAGTCTAGACAAAAGATGATGTGATATCCCAAAAGTTGAAGCAGCAACTGAATCAGAGATAGCAATTATCCAGAAATAACTCGTTCTGACCTGAGTATTATTTAAAAGAAAATAATAAACGGATCAGTCTAATTTAAACTTTAGAAATAAGTGTATGATAAACAACACTTAAGCAAATAATCATAATCTCGAATGAGATTATACAACATAGAAAATCAACATAGTTCAAATAAAGAAATCTCAATCTAAACTCCATCAGAATCAATAATCTCGAATGAGACTATTCAACATAAATAATAACCATAGTTTAAATAAAGAAATCTCAATTTGAACTCCATCAAAATCAGCTTTTAAATTCCCAATTGAATTCAAAGCAGCAATATGCAAATTTATAATCTCGGATGAGACTATACACAAAATTATAATCTCGGATGAGAATATACACAAAGTTATAGTCTCGGGTGAGACTACACAACATAGTAATCATCATAATTTAAAGGAAGAAATCCCATTAAACATCATCAAAATCAACTTCCAAATTCACAATTGAATTCAAAACAACAATACGCAGAATTTAGAAATCAAAATAATATAACTAGAAAATCAACATAAAGGATGGATCGATCCCAGCGGATGGCGAGTTTTAGCTATGCCGCACGTGCATCTCATATGGCCGAAGCCTACCAAGTACTATAATTTTTGGCGCCCAACGAATGACCCGAAGGTCTAGTACTGGTAATTGACCCGAAGGTCCATCATATGACCCGAAGGTCCAGCAGAGTGGCTCGAAAGCCAAATAAAATCATCAAAATCACCAAACAGCAAATATTTCAATTAACGAGTCCGGAATTAACCGAAATAGTAAAAGCGTGGTTGCATTCTCCCCACTTTTGCCAAATCGTTTAAATCTCTTCATCGTTTCCTTGAAAGTGCAAAATTATGTATTTTATATAAATAACATTTTACGTTCTCAAACGGACAAGTCCAGAATTAAGCGAATCAGTAAAAGTGAGGGTTCATAGTCCTCAATTTTGCTGAAGCGTTTAAATCGCTTCCTCATTCTTTTGAAAGCGCAAACTGTAAAATTTTTGAAAATAATTTTATTTTAAAACGATTTTTAAAACACGTGATTAAAACAGCAACAACTATAGCAATTTCGACGAGGAAATTGCGCTTCACAAAACACCGTAAAAACGGATATCAAATCAGCGTTGCAGGATAACCGCTTGAAAATTCACTTTAAATTGACGGTTACTGAAGTCAAAACAACAGTAATTTTAATTCATCAAAAATGTCGTCAAAGCAACACGTTTCAGAAATATAATACCGACGTAAAATCCTGTTATAAATAACGGTAATCAAATACGTTTTAAAACGTAACACCTGTTCAAAGCAAATTTTACATCAGACTGCACTATTGCTGTAAATTAATTAAAATATTTGAGAGCTTGGCAATAACATCCCAAATGATGCTATCACGACATAAATGCACTAAATCAATGCAATTTTAAGTGGCCATTACACATTTTGTTGAATGCAGTTATAAACCTTTGAACAAAATTTAAAACTAATCTGGCCACATATTTAACACTTTTCAAAATCACTAAATGCATGCATACTCCAAAGTGAAATGCAACAGAGAAAAGAAACCTACAACTACACGTGTATGCTTAGAAACAATTGAATAGAATAATATGGCCACTAACTTATATAAACACGTGGACGTCAAAATGATTCATTCACCTGTATAAACACGTAATGAGGCAAAAATGTCCACTACCTAACATATTTTTGAGAAGAGTAACTTATATAAAAAGAACAAAGCCCATACCCAAACTATAAAAACTGGTATGCACGCAATTAAACAAGGTCTGAATGTAGTTTCACAATACCCAGATACAGGCACACCTTATGATACATGCACACATCATGGTACATGCATACACGTGTTAGATGACCTGACTCATGAAATATACACCAATATACTAACTTGGCTAATACTACAAATGCGCACATACTAAATGAAATAACGAAATTAAGGTCAGGATGATGTCTGGACACGACCACTTCACTCGTATACAAATGGACGCATGTTCACTTAAAATTTACTAATATGAAAATGATGTCAAGACCATGCATTTTCATGTGCTAATAATTTGCACTAAATCATGCATGCACGAATAAATAATATAATGGTCTGGAACTAGATTCTTGTACACTGCATGCACTCGCATCGAATTCATTATGTATCATAAAATAGCCTGACCAACCTATGTGAAATTTTGGAACGCATGCAACTCTGGACCTGGCCATATGAAATTTTTATGCAAGAATGAACTGTGAGCGTAAATGTTGAAGTTAACAAAGTATAAAATACAGGCAACGCGTGAATAAAGAAAAATGCATGGACACGTTGATTTGTGAAATGCAACTCTCATGCAAATATGAAGTTAATAAAACTATAACACAAAAAATGTGTACTACTTTGCTCACACGTAACCCATATACTAGTATGCATTATCCACCTGAATTTTATTTTCGTGTATAACACTTTTATAAATTGGCTTGTTTTCGTATATCTCGTGCACACTTCTGATGTTATACTTTAGACATGAAAATGAGGTAACAAAAAGATGGCCATTGATTTACATGGACACACGCAGATGCGATTTCAAAATTAATGATCAGGTTTGCACACCCCAAAATGATGAAGTAGTAAGAATAAATCAGATACGTGATTTTTTTCACTCACCAGAATATTTGCTTTTAATCAGTTTGCAATAAGAATTCAACAGAGAGCAAATATTTGGCTGCCATTAAAAGCTTTATGCAGTGCTTTAAGAAAAATGAAACGAAAGTTGAAGAAAAATGTTTACTTTTCTTTTCTTATTTTTGTGAACTAGTCAATGGAGGAATGTGTGCTGGCCTTCATATGGTACAAAGCATTTAAGGCGAACGTGCCTATGTGAAGAAACAATGACCGGCTAGCATATAAGAATGATGATAGATGTAAGTTCAACACTTGCTTTTTAAAACCTTGTTCACAGCAAGGCAAAGTGTTCACATTGGCTTTATTATTAATGTTTACGCAATTTGTGCGTGACAGCCTAACAGAATATGTTCCACCTTTGTTTAATATTTAGACTTGTGCTATTTGTATAAAATGAACCAATACTCATGTGAAGGCCAAAATGTGAAGAGTGTAACACAACTTTGATTTTAATGGACCACTTCATATGCACATGAAGGCTATAAGTAAGTCATTTATAACGTGCACTATGCACTGACTTTGCAACATTTTTTTTCAAATCTTAATTTAAAAATTTCTATTTAAAATATTTACTTAAAATATTTATTACGACAGTAATTCAAAAATCACGGTCGTTACATCAATAATTTGACCCATGGGAAATGATTATAGGAATAATAGGATCTGCTTAGAGATTTGAGATATTAAGTAGTTGTTTGAAGGCCCGCCTCTTTCCTAATTAAAAAGTAGCAAATGGCCTAAATTAACGATTAAGAGCAGTAGTGGATACCTTTGGAAGGGTCCATTTTGGGTTTGAGGTATTAAGTGACTGATATAAGGTCTTTTCTCCTATAAAGAAGTATTAAATATCCCAGTGAGATTCCAAGTGATGTAAGGTAGATGGTACCAATGAGGAGCCTTCTTATGGATTTAGGTATTAAATGACAAAGGCTTGCCTAGAATATATGTATTAATGGGTCAGGGGTCTGCCTAGTCCTTATTAATAAGGTATTAAGTTGCTTCAATACTGTCTCTCACATAGCTAAGACTTTAATGATGATAGATGCGTTAATAGTGTGGCTATTATATACTATAAAGCCATAAATAGTAGTCAAATGTCTTCGTAGCTAGGACCAATAAACCAATGATGACGATGCTAGGAGTTCGCTTCATATTTGAAAGTTTCAAGTGGCTGATAGACTTATGTCAGTATTTTATACCTTAGGAAGGGTAGACAAGTAAATCATGCTAGGTAGGAATATCATGTGTGCAATATTAGGTTAATTTGGTTAACCTTAAGATAGTAGACATAACAATTAAATGGAAACCAATTGGTATAAATTATATTATGGACGCAGTATAGATTTTCTAGTCACCAAAACGTTATTATGACCCTCTTCCCATTACAACCCACAAAATAGATTTGGATGAACAAGTCACTGGAGATGTACGTGATTGGTTGTTGGAGAAGTCTTCTTATCTTTCAAGCTCGATACTGATGTGGCGATTTGATATCCAATGAATACCATTAATTCCAAGGTAGTAGTCATAGTAGGTATTTACATCCTATTATTATTTCCACTGTGATTTTAGATTTTATCAATCTCGGATAAGCTTATGTTTATTTATATGTATCAAATCCAATGATTCATGCTTTGGTGGAACTGGGTTTCGATTTTTGTCGAAATTTTTGCTCGTTAATGTATGCGTTGTTACAAGTGGCATTTTCATAAATATGGATTGTGGGCCTAAGTTAGAAAACCCTAATTTTCGGTTACAAATCGATCCCTAGCGTACACTCTTTCTCATCGCAAACCCAAGCCGTCGCTTATACGTTTACATAAATTTCTCAAAATATAAACAAATTTTCCTTCTTCTAAAAATTTTGTACAAAAAAATATAACTAAAACAAAGGGAAATCAAATAAAAATGGGAGAAGAAAGATTAGAAGAAGAAGAGGAAGGAGTAACAATTTTAATCGAGGTTTGGATGAAGAAAACTTCAAAAATGTGAGTGAATTAATTTCTAGAATATATTGATTTATAGGTAATCAAGTTTGTTTATATCTCTACCTAATTTAATGTATATACTCTTTGAGTTTGGAAAAGAAGTTCGATTCGAAGTTATTTTAAGTTGATTAATTTCTATTACAAATCTTAAAAGTAGAAAATATGGAAAACCCAAGTTGATAATAGAGTAACGGTGAAAAGAGTAAAGACTAGATTAATGGAAGTCATAAAATTTTACGAAGATGAATCCTTATTAGTAGCGTTTTGGTTGGTTTAAATGAATGAATGAATCAAATACCTTTATTTCACCTTGAATTGAACATATGACTTGAAATATGCATGAATTTTTCCTCTATATACTTAGATTTAAATAAAAATGTGTAAAAATACGTATCAAGCCCTCAAAATTAATAAGTTAAATTGGTGTGACTAAGGTAATGAAATACACATAGATATCTGGTTGAAAACAATCCTTTAAACTTGTATGCGAAATCACAAAAAGATGAATAAAAATAACCAAAACAAACAGAAATTAAAATCTGGAAAAAAGTACAATTAAACGCCTAATCAAACGTCTAAAAAATCAACCAGACATTTAAAAAATGGGTTTAGACATCTGGATAGAGGAAATCCCAACTTGAGAGTTTAACATTGAAATTTGAGCAAATTTAGACATCTAAAACTTCCACTAGACGTCTAAATATTAAGTCAGATGTTTGAGAAGGGGATTCAAATGTCGAACACCTAGGAATGTTTTTTATTTACATTAGGCAACCAGACATCTGAATTGTATTTTTAGATGTCTGAATTATATCAACATGCCCGATTAAACCTAGATTTACTTCAGGCCGATTAGGATAATACGGGGAAGTTGGTCCCCACTTCTTTGACTCAAGGAGCGTTCGCGTAACTGAATGTAGTCGAGCAATGGGTTAGAATAGTATTACACTTGGTGGCAGAATAGGTTCTTGGTTTTATCGCAATTATATGCGTTTGAGCATTAGGGCACAAACGAGAAGATTACTCGATGCTATAGGGGCAAGTTGGCCTAGGAATTATGATGTATACTTAGTAATGTGAATAGCTACAGGCCCCAACAGGGAGGTTATTCAATGTTTAGAGGCAATTGGGATCGGAAATTAGGATGTATACCAAGCTAGTATGCATAGGATGAAGGATGACAATGGGGAGGTTTTTTGAACCTACCTTCCATGGTTCAATGACAACAACTATACAATCACATATATTATATATCTTATTAAGATTACTGATATATACTACAAGAGATCATCATGCTCAAAGATACTGGGACTTATGGACCAAGCTATGATTAGTAAGGTTAAACAAGTATATTAAGGGTCTTAGATAAACATTGTAAGGTATCCTTAAGTATAGACACACACAAAAATTCATGTACATAAAATTAGCACTAAACACAGTTAACATTGGAATTGAAAACTGAGATAATCAAATAAGGCCATCCATAGACGTATATGGAAAAGCCATGGATTTCTGAGAATATATTCGAGAAATTCTTCCCTGAAGCCACAGACGTCTATGGAAAATCCATAAACATATGTTATCTGGCAGCTGCTCTAATATGAAAGGATGCTTCATTTCATATTAAATAATAAAATCTCTTCATTAATGGTTACATCCATAAAAAAAAATAGAGTTTATTTAACAGTAACAACTCCTCATATGCATTTATTCAGACTATATATACTTCAAAGATAGAGAATTATATGTAATGATTATTCTATTCTCTTTATTTCCTATTAACAATTTACAAATTCGTGCATTTCTTGCTTACATAATCTCAATCTATCATAATCAAAATACCATTTTGATTAAACTACTTCCTACAACTCAAAATATTCACATCCACATGCTCAAAGGAGATCATATGAAGATTTGTACTATCGGTCAAAATCTGTATTATTTGGAACACATGATTGTCAGAGGATTACTTTTGTATTAGCCTGTTCCTCTTGCCGAAGTGAGGTTATTTGGTTAAAGGAAATACCGGAGTTTCAAGACTGGACATAGGATAGGAGGTCCGAACCAAAATAAAATATCTGGTGTGCTCACTTTTATTATCTTTCGTGTTTATACCTTGTTAAGTACTTCACTTAGTATAATTATCGGAACGTACTTTTACATTAGTATATAAGTTTCATTATATAAGATCCTATATATTTTTATTTGGTATCATCGCATGGTCATTTCAATCTACAGTAACACATAATTGAAAATCGTTAATATGGCAAGCACTTTTCAAGAAGGTCAATTAATTACACGCCATCCACTATTTACTGGTTCTAACTATGCTTACTAGTCAACTCGTATGAGAATTTTTATGGAAGCAAATAGGTTAGAAATAGCTGACACTTATGAGGTACATCCTGAACTTACTTATGAAGAGATAATGGAAATTAGCATTGAATTAGATGATAAGTAGAGAACCAAAAAAATTAAATAACAAATGTGTAGGAAAGTTAACTAGAGCAGAATTAAAAATTGGATTATTAAAATATGAAAAAATAATCTTAGAAGAAGAATTAGAAATTATTCAAAAATAATGTGCAACGTTTTTATCTCAAAATGACATTTTGTTGCATGATTTAGAAAATTATAAGTTAAAAAAAGTTGATCACAAAAAAAGTAAACCTAGAATTACAAGCAAATTTAGATTCTAGCAATATTGAAATTTGTGACCTTAAAAGTAAGTTAGATAAAATAACAAATAATATGCCAAAATTCAACAAAGAAAAACAAAAATTAAAAATATCTAAACCATCTGGAAACCGAAATGACTTGGGTTTTAAAAGCAAACAAAGGTCAAAGAATTATAACACATTATACACAAAATTCAATAAGCCTAAGTTAGAAGCTAAGAATATGAATTCATACACAAGTATGATCAAAATATGGATTCCTAAAACAATTAATAAACTTATTAGACAAAAGTATATTTATGAATATTTAAAGAAATTCGTACATAACAATAATTACATTTATAAAGGAACCAAATCCTCATGAATATGGCTACCTTCTTCCACTAACACGTAGGACCCTAAACAAAGAATGTGGGTACCAAATAATTTTTTTATTTTGCAGGCACCCAAAATTAAGATAAAAAGTAAAGAGAAATGGATATTTGATAGTGGTTGCTCCAAGCACATTACTGAAAATGCTCAGATGTTATCCAATATAACATGTATCAATGGTGGCATTATGACATTTGGAGATAATTCAAAAGGATTTGTCATCGGCATTAGAGAAGTCATCAATATCGGTATTTCTAGTTTTCCTATTATTACTAATGTTTTATTGGTAGAAAATTTAAAACATAACTTATTAAGTATAAGTCAATTATGTGATAAAGGATTTAAAATTGATTTTGAGAAAAATAAATGCAATATCTTTGACCAAAATAATATCTAATTTCTGAAGGATTTAGAAATCGAAACATATATGTTTTAGACATGAATGTAATAAACAACATAAATTCATGCTTAGCCGCAAATCATGATGATCCATGGTTATGACATAAATGTTTATGTCACATAAACTTTAAGAATATCAACAAACTAGCTAAAAATAAATTAATTAGAGAATAATCTAAAATCAACTACAAGGTTAAAAACTTGTGTGACGCTTGTCAATTTGGTAAATTAAAGAAAAGTTTTTTTAATCTAAAAAGGAAGTCTCCACAAAGCAATCTCTCGAACTACTTCATCTAGATTTATTCGGACCGACTCAAGCATGCTCAATAAATCATAACAAATTTGTTTTTGTAATTATTGATTATTTTTCAAGATATACTTGGACATTATTTTTAAGACATAAAAGTGAAACTTTTGAAATGTTGAAATTTTTTGTTAAATGAATTACAAATTTGGTGAACTTAAAAATTAAAATTATATGAAGCGATCATGGAGGTGAATTTGAAAATGAACTACATACAAATTTTTGCAACAAAAAGGGAATTAGTCATATTTTTTCATTTCCACGTATACCACAACAAAATAATATTGTAGAAAGAAAAATCGAACTTTACAAGATTGTGCACGAACCTTACTAAATAGTAGTAACCTACCAAAAAAATTTAGGCTGAAGTTGTTGCTACCGCATGTTATATACTGAATCGTGTAACACTTAGACCAATGACTAAAAACACAGGCTATGAAATATTTTTCAAACAGAAACCCAATGTACCGTATTTTCAAGTATTTGGATCAAAATGTTTTATTTTAAAGACAAAA
Source organism: Allium cepa (assembly GCA_030765085.1). Taxonomy (NCBI): domain Eukaryota; kingdom Viridiplantae; phylum Streptophyta; class Magnoliopsida; order Asparagales; family Amaryllidaceae; genus Allium; species Allium cepa. Next base: position 343,768,991 of record CM060939.1, on the reverse strand, counting down.
GACTATCTTGGAAAATTCGATTCTAAAGGTGGTGAAGGAATTTTTGTTGGCTATTCGGATTGAAGTAAAGCATATAGAATGTTTAATAAACGAACAAACATTACAGAAGAAAGCCTTCATGTATCATTTGATGAAAACTTTATAAATAATAAAAATGACGACGATAAAGAAGTTATAAATAAAACTAATATACTTATACATGAAAATAATAATTATAATAATATCAATAACAATAATGATAATGTGATAACTTCACCGCCTAGGATATTAAAGGACCATCCAATTAATAATATTATTGGTTATTTAAATACAAAAGTATCAACCAAAAAACAGTTGAATCAAATAAGTCAAATTACATTTATATTAAATTTTGAACCTAAAAGAAGCACCAAAAGATGATTTTTGGATTATTGCAATGCAAGAAGAACTTAATCAATTCAAAAGAAATGACGTATGAGAACTTGTACCAAGACCAAACAATCAATCTGTATTTGATACAAAATGGGTTTTTAAAAATAAAGCGGATGAAAATGGAAATGTTGTTCGAAATAAAGTAAGATTAGTAGCTAAAGATATAACCAAGAAGAAGAAATTGATTATGAAGAGACATTTGCTCCGGTAGCACATCTCGAAGTAACATGAACATTACTTGCGTTTGCATGTCAGCATAATTTTAAACCTTTTCAAATTGATGTAAAAAGTGCTTTTCTAAATGGCTTTATAAAAGAAAAGGTTTATGTTGAACAATCTCCACTATTTTTTCATGAGAAATTTATGCAATCCAGGACCATTAAACCAAGACTGGATTGGTAGTCCAGCTCATCCAAGTTGGTCTCCACTAAAGCCATTAGTTGAAGAAATAAAGGTTGAGCCGAATTCATGGGATTTACAACAAATTAGAAAGTCCGACTACTCTAACAAAAACTGAGGTTATGATAACATTTTGTCTAAATTATTTGCTTAACATTCTAATTTCATATATATACATATATATATATATATATATATATATATATATTGTTCTATGAAAGTTTTTTGTTTTCAAAAACTGGTATATTCTGCAAACAAAGACCACAGACATCCGCGGACAAACTCACACAAGTCTTCCAATGGTTTCGGGAATAAATTTCCTGAAACCACAAACGTTTGTGCTAACCACACAGACTTTTGTGATTGGTTTCGCTAAATTTTTTACAGAAACCACAAATGTCTATTGTACCCTCGCATAATTCTGTCAGCGGCCTCGGTTTCAATCTGTTGCAGTTCTATATATTCATTTTTTACCCCTTTCAACCATTTGCCAAACCTTCTTCAAATCTACACTAAAACCCTAGTTTCTAAAGCTCTAATTGCTCATAATGACTACCAAGGCAAAGATTCCCATTAACAAAAGATCGAAGAACAGTCAATCTTCATCTTCTCAACCCCTCCAGTCACCGTTGCCCACATTCAAGAGTGGCTTCGAAATAGCACGTTTGCAAACAAGATATTTGAAGAAGTAAAACAAAAAAACTTCATTCCGGCTGTAACGACCCACCAATTTATCATTTTGATAAATTGTATTTATTTTCAAATTTATGCAGATAAAAGGATGATAATACAGATAATATTGTTTCAAGTGATAATAAGTAATACTAATCTTATTTTGAATAAACATTTTCCTGGAAATTTATATCGATAAAATGACATTATATTTAAATAATTGATTTATTAAGATTTAATGATACAATAATTATTTTAATTATCCAAATAATTATTTTAAATGATGATAATTCATTTTGAATAGTTATAAAGTGATAATGAATAATTATAATAGTTTTATAAAGATATATATTTGATTTGAAAATATAAGGAAAAATCGATAACGCTTTATCGGTATAATGGAAATTTTTGCAAATATTTTTTTTAAAATTAATTTATATGGTTTTATAATTCAAACATGATTATTTCAATTAGTTTAAAATGATAATAAATTTATTTTTAAATTTTATTTACAAACATATGTACGTTAATTAATAAGTAAAAATGTGATTGATAATTGGTTCTCCAGATTTCAACGATTTAACGAACAAAAGTTATTTGAAGACGTTCGAAGTGTTATGCACCTACATGTACATACATATATGTGTCACATGCATATGATAACGCACGCACACATACATAAACACACACACAAATTTCAATAATGACTTAATAATTCCTAAGCTTAACCTTTATGTGACCATAAAGCAAACATCACTTCATAGTACCACACCTTCACCACACATCAACCATCACTTGCCTTTTAGGGGGGGGGGAAGCCATGCGCTAGAAGCTAGGAGAGGGGTGTGGGCTATGGGTATTTAGGTAATTATGCAATATAATAGTTTCTTCTAAGGTTTTTTCTATAAATACCACCCCTCTTCTCACAAAAATCCTAATACCATTCCACTTCTTCCTCCTCTTGTTTTCAAGATTTATAAAACCCTCTTTAAAGGCTTCTTATTCATAAAAAATATATTAGAAAAGTTAGAAAAAAATATGTCAAATAAAAGAGGAAAATGTATACACAAGTTTATAATATTGATCCACTTCAAAACTAGTTATAAACACCTCATTTGCTCTTCCAAAGTCCACGGCCACCATCCCACACCACCTAGGCCGTGAACGCCAAGGCTAAGCCAAGCCACTTCAAGGACCAAAAGCTCATAATCTAGGATAGAGCTCATAATCTAGCACAGGTTGAGCGAATACCTGAGCCTGATAAGGGTAAAAGACTCATAAGAGATGAGGTTAGTAATATCCTAGGATAAGTTACTCATTAGAGATAGAGTTATTAACGCCTTAGAATGAGTTTGAGAGTATTATATATGAGCTCATATTTGTTAGTAAAATATATAAATGAATTTAGTTTTATATGGAATCATTTTACCTGAATATATATATGTATGTATGTATTTGAGAAGGAAAGAATATTTTGGTAAAATTTTCAAAGAGTTTTCAAAATAATAAACATTTTGCACAAATAATCTTAAAATCCATCTTTAGAAATAAATCAAAAACATTTTCTGAATATAGACCAAACCTCTCTACCTAAGAATATGCTAGAAATTACCAACTACTTGTGTCTAAAAGAATAATTGTTTACCTTGTAGAAACCATATATTGAAAGTTATGCAAAAGGGGAGTCTTCTAGAGCGAGTTGGGGCAAGAAGGATAGCCTTATTATTATCTCTAGTGACGAAGAGAAGCAACTAGAATACTCGCCTTGAAATGGTGGGTTTCCAATCGAAGGAGAGTATGCCCCCATACACTTGTAGGGATGAAAATGGATACCCTATAGCCAGAATGCTTATACCGCCTCCAGCTCTAGAAGTAATTATGATCTCTAGCAACAATGAACCTGGGCAGGCCTCAGAGGGAAATTGGATAGCAGATCCCGCTAGCTCCATTTTGGAACTGATATAAGAAATTGAGCCAATGGAAGTAGAATCAGAACCCGTGGAAGAGGAAATAGAGCCGATAGAGGAGGAATCATAGTCGATGAAGACCCTGATGCTATCATATCAAGCGAATGTAGCAATGTAGTATGGGATATAGATGGGGAGCATATCGTATGGCAGGAGGGATCATCCATTTCATACATAAACTGGAACGAGATAGAAAACAACAATGAAGAAATGGTAGAAGAAGAGGAGGAGGGAGTCAGAGAATTTGAAAACCCTTGGGAGGAAAATGTGCAAAGCATGGAAGAGTTAGAAGAGGGAGGAGTCATTCCTGTAAAACCAGTCGGCATGGGACATGTCCCATGGAACCAGCTATGGTTACCCCACATTATGGGAGAGATACCGGAGGAGGATGGCAACGAGGCCAACGATGAACTGGATAGTGATGAAGAAGGAGAAGGTGAAGTGACAATTGACCTGAGATGTTGGAGTCCACCATTATCTTCGGACTTGATAAAATAATAATAAAGTTTGGGAATTGAGGATAATTCTAGTATGTATAAATATGGATGAGATGTTTATTTTTGATTTGGTGTTTCGTATTGTATTAGAGTAAGGAAGGGAAGGGCATTTTTCTTTTTAAACCCAAGCATCAAAAAATTTAAATGATATAAGCATGTGAGAATTTATAACATGATGTCTTAACTTTTCATTAGTACCGATCTTTAAAATAACCGTTTAAAGTTATTAATGAATGGTTTTGGCTTTGTAGTAAACGACGTTTTAGCAACATTTGTTGTTAAACCCTTGGATGACACTTTGGAAGAAATCTTATGAGTATATATTTAAATATTTAATAATGGGATTTTAAAAGATATTTAAAAGATAATAACAAATATTGGAATCTTTTATATAAAGATAGAAATGTTATGAGTTCAAATTATAAAAGAAAGAGAAGTTCATTATAACAATGTTTTGGCAATAATTGATTTAATAACTTTAATCATATTTTAAAGTAAGAAAAAAACTTAAATATACTTATAACATTTGAATAGGCATATAAATACTTTTATATGTTAAAACTGGTATAAGTAAAGAATGTATGTACATATACATATAAAAAGGATTTTTTAATTAATAAAAGAGTATTAATTAATAATCTAAGTTTAACTAATAAAGAAAATTTTCACATTTTATATTAGCTAAAGGAATTTTATGGTGATTTATCAATTTAATGAATTATTATTTTTCCCAAAAACCACTAAGATATGTTTAGAAATGTATTATAAGAAAAGATATTTATCTTTTGAAAAGAAACGTTTTCTTTAAGTAGGTTATTGGAAATAAAAATTTAAAATGGTGATGTATAAAGAAGTATCTTTATAAAAAGTTTGAAAATAGAATAAAAGTTTTATGAAAAGTTTCATATTTTTTTTTGAAAGGTTAATAAATACATATGAAGTTTGTGGATTATTTCGTGGCACGATTTAATCTAAGATTCGAGTACAGAACTTTGATGCATATGACACTTATCCGAAAGAGGATTTATCACTCAATTCTTGACCATGAACATTGATGAGGATTTGTGGTTAGATACTTGAGTTTTCTATCATAGTTGAGAGCTATGCAAGGAGAACTAAAATTCTGATTAGGAAGCCTGGTCAGAGTCCGCACTAAAGGATGGGGAATCAATGCTAGTTCTGAAGTAAAGTCATGGATTCGAATAGAAGATCGAATCAAATATTACATCCAAGTGATCTATATACATCGTACGAGTGTAAATTTAAAAATAAATATTTTTGGGCAAAACCTTTGGGTTTTTGTTTTGGATAATTTCTGGGACGAAATTCTTTTAATGGGGGAGTCTATAACGACCTGCCAATTTATCACTTTGATAAATTATATTTATTTTTAAATTTATACAGATAAAAGGACGATGATACAGATTTCATGTGATAATAAGTAATAGTAATCTTATTTTGAATAAATATTTTCCTCGAAATTTATATCGATAAAATGACATTGTATTTAAATAATTGATTTATTTAAATTCAAATTCAGATTTAATGATTTAATAATTATTTTAGTTATCCAAATTATTATTTTAAATGACAATAATTCATATTGAATAGTTATAAAGTGACAATGAATCATTTATAATAGTTGTATAAAGATATATATTTGATTTGAAAAAATAAGAAAAAATCGATAACGCTTTATCGGTATAATTGAAATTTTTGTGAATAATTTTTAATATTAATTTATATGGTTTTATAATTAAAGTGTGATTATTTAAATTTTTAAAATGATAATAAAATTATTTTTAAATTTTGTTTACAAATATATGTACGTTACTTAATAAGTGAAAATGTGACCGATAACCGGTTCTCCGGATTTCAACGATTAAACGAACAAAAGTTGTTCGAAGACGTTCGAAGTGTTATGCACCTATATGTACATCCATATATATTTCACATGCACATAATAACATACACATACATACATAAACACACGCACAAAGATATATATATATATATATATATATATTTCAAAAATGATTTAATAATTCCTAAGCTTAACCATAAAGCAAACATTACTTCATAGTACCACACCATCACCTCACATCAACCACCACTTGGCTTTGCAGGAAGGGGGAAGTCGTGCGCTAGAGGCTATAGGGGTGTGGGCTAAGGGTATTTAGGTAACTATGCAATATAATATTTTCTTCTAAGGTTTTTTCTATAAATAACACCCCTCTTCTGACAAAAATCCTAATACCGTTCCACTTCTTCTTCCTCTTATTTTCAAGCTTTCTAAGAGCCTCTTTAATGGCTTTTTATTCATAAAAAAATATTATAAAAGTTAGAAAAAAATATATCAAATAAAAGAGGAAAATGTATACAATAGTTTATAATATCGATCCACTTCAAAACTAGTTATAAACACCTCCTTTTCTCTTACAAAGTCCACAGCCACTACCTCACACCACCTAGGCCATGAGCACCAAGGCTAGGCTGAGCCACCTCAAGGATCCAAAGCTCGATTTTGTGGAGTTTAATTACGAGATAGCGGAGCAATAGCCGATTTTGTATTAGCTTGAAGGGAAAATAAGGTGAGAACTCCTAAACTATTGTATTATATTTTGGATGATGATATGATATTTTAAATAGATGTTTAATATGATTAGATCATTTCAGTTTGGATTGTTTCATATGAATATTGAAGATACATGCAAGCCACGAAAATACATGTCGATAAATACAAAGGAAAATCACTTTCCTTGAATTAATGTATTGGTGGGTATGGAATGTTAAACCATTTTAAAATGGTTTAAAATGAGTTTGAAATGTTTTATGAATATTTAAAAGTGTTTTCGTGAAGTTTGAATGAGAATTGAAAATTTAGTCAAAATAGGCGCGCCGTGTAACGACAATTCGCGATTTTACGCTGTAAAAGTCAAACAAGTGCAAAAGTTAGAATATAGCTTGGAATTCTTCAAGATAAGAATTTTTTGAACTATTATATCCATAGTTTCCCAGCAAAGAAAGAAAATCGAGATTTCGATAAGTAGATTTTGAGATATGAGTAAAAAAAGTTTTTGAAAAATCGCGATTTTGCAGTTCGGAATCCAGGACTGGATTTCTTTGAAAATAATGTTTTAAAATGTTTAAAAATGTGGAATAAATCTTATAAATCTTTTGAAATGTTTTAAAAGTGATTTGAGTAATAAAAAATGAATTTTCAGATAATAAAAAGTTTTTTTTAATCAATATAGCTTAAAAAAGGCACTTTCCGCGGCACTTTTCTATAACTTTTGAAATATAGTTTTAAACGTAATGATTCTTTTCCAGATCTTTTATAAATATTTTTAAATGATAACAAAGTATGTTAAAGGTGATTTGAAGGAAGTTGTTAAATAAGTAATTAAAAGTTAGTATGTTAAATTATTTAAAGGCGACCAAATTACTTGACTTATGTATGGGTGTCAGAAAGATAGTGTCAAGGCTTGGGTTTGGAAAAACAATTTCTTGCTCTCCTTGAGAATCAGACTGGCCCGACGGAGAGGATAGTAAATTTGATATACTCGGATCAAAAATTTTCAAAGAATGTTATTTTCTAGATTTAAACAACTTGGATTTTATGGATATAATCTTCTTGTACTCGGTGCGAGTATTAAAGCCTGAAGAGGGAACTCAGACTATTCATGGAATTTAAAAGGTGATTTCAACGTTATTCTGTTTATAGTATTTATTAAATATAGGAATTGTTACCGAGTAGAATTAGATAATTTCTATCGATTCTGCTCTCTTAATATTTACTGGTTTTGGATTGACATCCTAGACAAAATGGTTTTAACTCAATCAAAATTATTAATTTTTGAATTAAGAAATCATTTTTAAGATTTAAATGAAATAAAATGGGAATGTTTTCCTAAGTGAAAAATGAAATCATTTTGAATTATTCTGAGTTTAAAAAGGGTTATAAGTAATCAAAAGATTTGATAAGAGATGATTAATGATTCTGTATATACCTGAAAGAATGTTTTAGAAATATATATCTCCAGGAGAGATTTTGATAAAAAGAACTTAATTAATTAAAAAATGATTCCCTATTCATAGAACCTCTTTTTATCGATGATTGGTTTGAAGGGTCGGTCTGATCTGGGGTAATGCTATCTGAAAACCAATCTGAACCAATGTTTGCGTTCGAAAAATGAAGATTTGATAAAGAAAATGAAGGATGAAGACCGAAGATTTTCAAGGTGAAATGACTACTTGTTGATAATTCTGGTTAGCTCCCAAATACTAAACTAGGAGTGGTCCATTTGTTTCTAAAACTCTTTGGGTTGCAAGGACTTTTCGCTACCAATCCTAGGGATAATTCCCGACAGGATATGGTAGAAGAGTGTCTTCGGTTTCGTTTAATTCTAGAGCAAACTTGTATGGATGGATGTCTGGCATCGCATTCTGGAGATTTCATCGTTGACTTTTATAAACATACATTTGTGTGGTGGTGGAGGGGCAATTTCTCTTAGATTAACACCTTTCTCTAAGACGTATGAGCTTGGAGGTTGTATGTTTGTGGAAGTCAATAGTGATCGATGGAATGGTAATGTGGCAAGTGAAATGTGCAAAGTAAAAGGTAATCGTTTTCTCAAGCCTCACACTCGAAAACGGCCAAAACAGGGTAGCTGTGGCAAGACTATGTGGTTTGCAACTGTTTGGATATGATCATTCCCTTCTAGATATATTTCTACCCCCTATGACGTTCGGGTTTAAATTAATGTGGATGTATGCTACGAGGGCCCTCAGATAGGCCGGTAATGACCGGGGTGACATATTCGGTACTATCTAGGAAGAGGCCGGTCTTGTGTTGATAGAGGATCATCAGTTGGGCCTCGGTACATTCCTCTAGAGATGTACTGTCGGAAAGTAGTTCATTCACCTGGTCATTTGTATGGAAACTCATTCTCCGATAAAGAGCCTGTACAATTTTATATGTATAAAGCCTTGTATTATAAGGTGGTATGCTGGAATTTAATAACGTAACAATTTCGGCTAAGATTAATAAGTTTATTTGCAAATGTTTTTAAAGATATGTCATTAATATAATATCAAGTGATTTTATGTAAAAATGATTTGGTTACCATAAGGTAAAATCCCGTTTCATGTTTATATGCGGCATGGTCTTATGAGATATCCTTTTGTTTTCAAAACACGTATGTTGAGTTTGCACACTAGTCCCATGACTGACACGGAGTTTATTTTTTCTTTTCCTTAAACTTGGGGTGTCCTAAATTTCCTGGGCAACCTAGTAGTCAGGTTTAGTTTCAAAGAAATTTGGAGGGAGCTCGAAGCATGGAGTCAGAAGATTTTTGTCTATTTCCACCACACTCTTGTACTATAGTATTCCGTATTTGTAAGGACAAAAATTTATAACTGTCCATGGTTTTAACTCTGATAAATGTATTTTAATTTCCGCTATAAAGTTTTTATTGAAATAACATATCTGAAATTATGTTCTGTCTTTATTTTTCTTTCTCACCTTTGAGAATCCGCTTCTCTGGCACTTGAATTTACGGTACGTGAATACCAAGGATGTATTAGTCTCGATTTTCGAGAGTCGAAGAAACGGGCCCTCACACCGGCCCATTCCACAGATTGTGCAAGTTTGACGAATATGAAATTCAAGAACTCACCATCGCGTCCGGCTATCATGATTTAATCAATTTTGATGAAAACGAGGTACAAATTGATCAATTGGCAATCTTACTTTTTCACGCCAACTTATGTAGTAATGATATTTGGACGCCTGAGAATGACGATGGTTGGTTATGAACAAGTGTTTATGGTCGCGTTTTGAAAATTAACGTAAACACAATTAGTCATATATTAGATTGTTCCTCATCCGGACTCGATTGAGAAGAAATTCTCGACCAGAGAAATTTACCACATAATGAAATAACACATCAAGTTTGGTAGGATATAATGCCAAAGTGGAAATCTGTTTATTTACGCCCAAAAGTTAGGTTATTAAATCATATGATAATCAATACAATAATTCCCCGCTTAGGAAGTCATGAACAAATATACCAAAATGATCACAAAGCCCACTGTGATAAATTTGGTGGGATAAAGTAAATTGTGCTAAGTTTATTCATAACGAAATAAAAAGCAGTTAGTCTCATAACCGATGCATATATATGCACCATATATTATGGGTCTCTTACATGGTCTCGAGGTACCTTCTTATGTTTCTCATTTTGAAGAAATCCCTATCAAGGAGAGCGTTATAAGATTTTTATCATTAATGCATCTTCCCCAATGATCATCTCCAATAGTCTCGCTTGCACAATGGACCATGCAACAACAACATCAAACGTATCTGGGTCCACAACCTTCTCCTGCTTCTCAAAAAACTCATTCACGTCATCCTTCACTGTAACCTTACTTCTCTAATCATACTACCGAATACTATTCTGATTCTGAGATTCAAGAAGCTTGCAATGAACCATTGCAAAACGAATCAATCCGTGATTTAACACTAAAAAATCACAAGTTAATCACGGTCAACCACCGGGCTTTGAAAAAATAAAATGACTGGTTTGGAACATTCTTTTTCAATGTGAATGACTAAGATGGAATTTTTTATAGAAAAGGTCGTCTCCGCTTTAGGAAAAATGATAAGAAAAGTACGTGGCAGATGATCTTCTCGATCATCATCCTCTCCTTCACCTACACCATCTCCTCGAACTTCAACACCAATTTACTATGCTCATACTTCTCATAAAGGAACTTCTGAAGACAAAGGGAAGAATATCGAGCAAGAACAACCTGAAGAGGAGGAAGAAGATAAAGATGATATGTACTTATCCGACCCTCACTAATTTCAACATCAATTTTACATGGCTTTCCAAGGGCTTTCCATTCAAGAAACTAAAGAATATAACGATCAAACTAATTGGCCAACAACATACGAGCAAGATCCTTTGGCATACTGGGAGTATTTAGAAAATTGTGGTGGATTTTCCTATTCTTCAAACCTGTATCACTAGCTTATTTTATTTTCTCTTCTTCTTCTTTTTTAAACTATGTCATTTGACCTTCATTTCATTTTGTATTATCTATATCTCTTGTTAAAACTCGTGTTTATTCTCCATAACTTATCTTATGTTCTATTTTTGTTTGACATGTCTATGAATATATATCTATTTTATGTGTGCACAATTTCTTTTCTTTTGTTTTGACAATGACAAAAGGGGGAGAAATATATGCATATACATAGGGGGAGGCAAAATTAAGGGCGTTTTATTTTTATCATAACTAACGATTATATGGTTGTCATCATCAAAAAATGAGAAAATGTTAGAACCTCCATTCAATTGTTTCAATGAAAACAACTAGACAATCACATATATTATACATCTTATCAAGATTACAGGTATATACTACAAGAGATTATCATGCTCAAAGATATTGGAACTCGAAGACAAATAAAGACTTGTGGATCATGTTACGATTAGTAAGGTTATACTAATATATTAAAAGTCTTAAATAAACATCATAAGGTCTTCTTGAGCATATACACACGAATTTATATACATAAAATTAGCACTAAAAACATTAAACATTTGTATTGAAAACTGTGATAATAAAATAAGGCCATCCACACAGATGTCTGTCGAAAAGCCACAGACATTTGAGAATATTTTCGGGAAATTATTCCCTGAAGTTACAGACGTCTGTGGAAAATCTACAGACGTCTGTCATCTGGCAACTACTCTAACCTGAAAGGATGCTTCATTTCATATTGAATAATAACATCCCTTCTTCAATGGTTGTAGCCATTAAAACAAATAGAGTTTGTTTAATAGTAACAACTCTTCATATGCATCTATTCAAACCTAAAGATTGAGAATTGTATTTAACGATTATTCTATTCTCTTGATTTCCTATGAACTTTCAATTTACAAATTCATGCATATCTTGATTACAAAATCTCAATCTACCATAAGCAAAATACCATTTTGATTAAACCACCTCCTACAATTTAAATTTTCATATTCACATACTCAAAGGAGATCATAGGAAGATTTGTACGATCAGTTAAAATTCATGTTATTTGGAATACACGATTGTCGAAGAATTAATTTTGTATTAGCCTATTCCTCGGGGCAAAGTAAGGGTTATTTGATCAAATGAGATACCGAAGGGAAGCTTCGGGACTGGACATAGGATGAAAGGTCTGAAGTAGTATAAAATATCTGGTGTGCTCGCATTTATTATCTTTCTTGTTTATACTCAATTAATTTACTCTACTTAGTATAATTATCAATACATACTTTTATATTAGTATATAAGTTGCTTTATATAAGATCTTATATATTTTTAGAGGTTGCTAATGCTTTAAGGGAAAATGGGCTTAGACATTGTGATGTATATCCAACATGTTATATATGATAGGTTTGTTATCGAGATCGTATGTTCATGGTCCGCATTTGGGGATTGTCTATCCAATATAGAAGTTTTATGGTTCATCGCTTAGGATGTACACCATATGTTAGTACACTCAGCGTGTGTTTATGAAAATTGATACTTCTAGAAAATTGAAGCTTTTATTATTAAAACCAATTATACATTGTCATGATATGTCTTATTAAAACCTTAGAGTCTCTCTAATGTAAATGGGTGTCTTCCGGATGAAAGACTACGTATCAGTTCTATATATTAACTTACCTGTGCATCAAACGAAGGAGAAAATGAAATAAGCATACAATCCAGATGCAAACAAAAGAACGCTTCTGCCTTCTGCTATCCTCTCCATATTCCAAGCGGGTCAAAATATCCATGTTATCCGCTTCAAATAATTAAGTCACAAATATCGCTGCCCCCATTCGATCCCTCGATAGTCGATACTAGGAACCCTAAGCCGATAAAAATGGCGACACTTCAGCCTGTATCTTTGAGCTCAACACCCCATCTTCTCAGAACTTCTATTGTCTCTTTCGATCACTTAGTTCTACTTCTACTGCCATTCACTAGATAAGCCACTTCTCTCTATTATTTTTGCCTTCTGTATCTTATATGTTTTCAAGTTTCCGGATATACTTTGATTCCTCTCATTCAAGATAACGTATACAGTTCCTCTGAAGGCAACAAACGCTACTTCGCGTAGGTGGTCTCGGTGTCGTAATTTACTACTCATATCATCTGACTTGTCCCTCCACGTTCCCCAACAAGTCGGGTACAAGTTTTAATTTTGATCTGAATATGGTCCAAATGTATTTACTATATGAACAATTAAAAAATAGATGGTTTCAGTTTTCTTATTCCATTCCACACAACACACGTCGGATCTATGTTCATTCCAGTTTTGATCCGTCGGTCTTTTGTATTCAATCTGTCTGTATGTGCTAGGTACGAGTAGAAAGCCATCCTGTTACTATTTTAGAATGCTAGATAATTGTAGACCATTTGTGTTCTTGTCCTTTATCCTTGATTGTATCCCAAGCTGTATGTAGTTGGAATGCACCACCATCACACCATTCATAATAATCACTGTTATTTTGTCAATCTTTATTTGTTGAATAAGTGATGACAGTTTTCTTGTTGCACTAGTTAGTTGAGGATTTAGAACCCCATTTTCAATGATATCTACCACTGTTTGATTTGGGTTACCAATTATGTATAATCTGTCATGGCCCAGTAAATCTACTAAGCATTTGCAGTTGATCCAGTGTTCATTCCATAAAGAAATCTGTTCATCAGTTGCTGTAACTTTATTACAATATTTGTTTCCATTTTGTCGTAGTCGCTTATATTCTTCTATGTACACGATGTACTATTGTCGATACCCATCGTCCAAAACTGTTTCCCTCTGTAATATTTTTGTTTCACCCATTGGGTCCATAGAGTTTGCTTAGTAAGATATGCCTACATTAGCTTTAAACAGGCAGCCCTTTTAAGGTCCTTAAAATTCCTGAGTCCAACTCACTCCTTCTTGCTTAGTTTTACATAGTGTAGACCAAGCAATTTTACGTCGTTTTCCTACCAAAAGAAATCAGAGCACATTCTATTTGTTTTATCAATTGTTTATTTTGGTAACTAATAAATAAATAGCCAGTATAGCACCATAGGAGTTATCACTATATGTAATAATTCAGCTCTACCCACAATAGTTAAGAATTTTGAATCCCAACATTCTAATTTATTATGTATGTACTGTAACTGGTGGTTACATTGAGTATAATGAAGATACGTTTAGGATAAAGGCACACCGAGGTATGTTACCAGTAGAAATCACTCTTTCAAGCCTAGTAATAGCTTAACTTGCTGCTTTCCAATGGCATATTTGCTGAAAAATAGTTTATTTTTCATTTTGTTCATACTTAGACCAACATTTTGTGATAATTTCTCAAATATCTAAAGTATGGCGAGCCCACTTTGATTGCTCGTTTTACCAAACACCGTAAGGTCATCCACATATAATAAGCGTGTCGCTATTGGAGTAGTTGTAGAAACCGATGTAAATAATATCAAGGCATAAGATCCATACATTAAGAACGAAAAATATTCCATTGCTATAGTGAAAAGATAGGGTGATAGGGGTTCTCCTTGTCTGAGCACCCTATTACTGGTGATAAATCTTTTAGAAATGTCTTGAAGCAATATAGAAATTGTTGGAGTGGAAATACACTCACAGATTATATTAATGAAGTGTATTTGGAACCCTATTTACTCATAATGTAACAAATAAACTGCCAATTTACTCTATCATATGTTTTCTATAAATCCACTTTTATACAAAATTTATCAACACCCTTTTTTCTAAAATCCCTTAATAGTTCATGCGGAAGAACGATGTTTTCACCTATATTTCTCCCTAAAATAAAAGTCGATTGATTTTCAAAAATTAAATATGGCAGAAATGGCTTCAATCGATTGCATAAAATTTTACTAAAAATCTTGTAGTATATATTGCAACAAGAGATAGGCCGATATTCGGTGATGTTTGTTGGTCTATCAATTTTGGTATTAAAGATAAGAACATATGGTTAATGCCTTTAGGCAGTCTACCTGAAGCAAACATATCTGAAATAGTTTTGTGTAGATCATTCTTAATATTGTCCCAATGCAACTTCATAAATTTAGAATTTATTCCATCTGAACCTGGTCTTTTATCGTCATGTATTAAGAAAAAAGCATTCTTTATCTCTTCATGCTAGATTGGTCTTATTAAGTATTGTTGCACATCCTCATTTATCACTGATTGACTTTGAAATTCTAGAAAATACAAGTTCATAGGACCATTCAATAAACCCATATAACGTCTAATAGTTTCATATTCAATTCACTCTGGTTTATAGATGCATTCACCTTGCTGATTAAATAGAGCTTGAATATTGTTTCGTTGTCGCCTCTGTGACATTTTGGAGTGAAAAAACATTAAATCTACATAACCTTGTTGTAGCCATAACACCTTAACTTTCTGTTTAAAACTCCAAAATCTTATTTTCTGTTGCATTTGAAATTCTTGCCTCGCTTGCAACATTTGATCATACAATTGCAGGTTAGCTAGATCGTTCTCTACCACCTCCATTAAAGCTTCGTAGTCCTTTTCTGCTTTAGCAAGATAGTATTTTGCTTCCATTAAAGCTTCGCAGTCCTTTTCTGCTTCAGCAAGATAGGTATTTTCTTTTATTCTTTCTTTATTCCATTTCTTCAGATGTTGTTTACATTGTTGCATCTTATATTGAAACTTGTAACTATCTGAACCCCAAGTAGTCGTTAATAAATCTTGTTCAACACATTAAGAATACTCCTCACATTTATGCTAAGAATTGTCATATCTAAAAGGGGTACTTTATCTTTATAAAATCGAAGAAGGTAAATTAACAAGGGATTGTGATCGCTTGATATATTAGGAAGTACCGGTGCTTTCATATAGGCAAAGATCTATAGACATGTGGTATTCACTTAGATCTTATCAATGTTAGTAGCTATACCCAGCCAACTTCTAGTAGAATTGAAACCAACTACATTTATTTACACCAGACCCGACTACATTTGGAAATTATTAAATGAGCGTAGATGTTGAAAAGATATGGGCAACCTCCCTCTTTATCCAGTGGTGATAAAGCATTAATAAAGTCTCCTATCACAATCCATGCTCGATTAATTAGTGAAGCTTCGTTTATTATTAGCTGCCACAATATTTCATGCTTATATTGTATGTTATTTCAATATATCTGTAAGCTGAGCTTAACCCCAATGAAGGACTTGTAATGTAAGCACCAGTTGTAGTTCTTGTTAATCCACACGTTATAGATTTCACCAAGTTATGTAGAGACTTTTTGAGTCTATGTGGGAAGCCTTATATAATGACTAAATCATTTATGGACTCAAAGGCATAGTTGCGTACTTGTGAGAGGATTTTTGGGTTGTTGGGCATGGACGATGTCGTTAGAAGGCAGCTGGCTTCTTGGAAATTGTAGGAAGAGGCTTTACATTAATGGAATGTTATAGTAGTAGGAACCAATGTGGAGGAAATTACTTATGGTGATTTCAAAAGACGATTTGAGATAAGGTTTCTTTCCATAGCAGAGCAAGGTGTGCAGTTAGAGGAATTTATACGTTTGCAACAAGGAAAGATGTCAGTGAAAGAATATGTGAATCAATTCAATGAGATGTCTAGGCTTGGATTTTGTAACGGCCCGATATTTTCAACCATTCGCATCCGCACATGTCGGACTTGAATTGTTCAAAATACCGCGTCGTAAATAAATTTTTGGCAAAACCCAGAATATGCAGTAAATAAATCACAGACACAGATATCAGAAATCTCGCAGCGGAATTTAAAATACTTAGTGGTTCATGAAGCCACTAAAAATCTCAACCAAATAAATTTTTACATGATTTAGAATCTCCAGTACAGTTTAAAACATCAATAGAAATCCAAATATTCCAAAGTCTTCATTACATAAATAAGATATAGACTGAAAGATTTTGCCAGCAGCTCGAAAGGTCTACAGAATGTCCTAGCTCCGGGAAGAAAACTGAAACTGCAACTCAGGCTGACCCGAGCGTAAAATAAAACATAAACACTCGAGTCAAAACATACATACTTATATAGTGTAAATTAATTCAAGTGTACTGTAACATAGAGCAAGTAACTTAAAGGATGCTTGGGACTGCCCATCCTCTAAGGATCCGTTAAACTATTTACTATGTAGTAATACATCGCTATTATAATAGTGTCTATTTGTAAATTAAACTTACTTTTAAATAGCGTTAAGGCTTTACATTTTCCACCTTAACACAAATAATGCGATTAGTCTATACAGTATCGTAATACCTCCTGATCGGGAAGCTACCAGAGGATACTCCATAGGTACGACACAAATAGAAACTCGTAGAAGGCTCGCTATGGTAGGTGACACGGCACAACTAGACAATGCCAGGGTAGATATACCAATTGCTATCCGGACCGATGGAAACGCGCACCGCGCAGCTGCCGCCTACCTCGAACAACACTCCCAAATCAAAGGTGCGCACCAAAACAATCACAAAAGTAATAGAATGGCATACGAAGAAGTGCGTCCGATCAGAGGTGCTACCTCATTAATCCGAGAATCGCTCCTGTTTTAGCCGCCTTATGCCAACTCATGGGAGTCGGGTCCACGTCTTTACCTCAAAGAAAACGTCACCACCATCCTACTTCATTCTGGAATCTCCACCGCGTACACGGTTGGTAAAGTGGTTTTCGGTATCGACAGAGAGTATGCCAGATATCCGATTCCGGTCTCTTTCACAACCAAACGTTATTATAACCCGTGGTTACAGCTTTTAAAATGGTATTTATACTTTACAAATCAAAATATATTTCAAATACTACAATATCAAAAAAATTGTTTTTAAACATTGGTCATTTTAGAATATACCATTTAAATCTATTCAATTTATTTAGGAATTGATTGCCTTTTTCTCCCTTTTTTAAATTCTTCCATTTAAAACCATTCAAAGTCAATTCCTTATTTTTATTAATTACATATTAACTTCCAAAATTTAAACCCATTTCCCCAAAGATTATTTCCATAAATTTATTTTTAAATAATTAAAATCCCAGTTTCTGTAGCACTTATGAAATGCTACCTAAAGTATATAGGTTAAAACAGTTCGTTTATAAAAGACAGCATTTAAGTGTTGTAATAGACTATTAACTTAACCATCAAGTTTTAAATTCCCAAATATAACTTTTTATCAATTATTTCCTTAACTGAAACCTTATTTTTAACAAAATTCAGAAATTCCCAAAATAAGTTATATTCCAAAATTTATTTAAACATTTATTTATTTATTTAACATTTTTAACTCATTCAAAACATTATAAATCTTATAAAAATCCTTTAAATATATTTAAACCAGAATATTATAAACTTCCATTTTAAAATAAATTTAAAATATTTCAGAAAAACATTATATAAACCACGGGTCTGTATATAGTTTTCTAGCCTAGGTCAAGTGATACAGATTTATATCATTTCAATCAGCAATTTACAAAACCCCGGGTTCTATCATTTTAAACCCGCAATCCCAAGTTAACAAATCAAATTTAAACAATTAAATAATATATATGGATAATAATTGTCGTTCAGGCCTATCATTTCAGCCTATAACGATCTTAATTTATAGGGAACTTGTAGTGATGATTTAACAGTAAATAAGCATCAAATAATATAACTGCAACTATATTACAACAGATAAACAACTGATGAGGTGTCAATTTAAAATGGGGTTTAACATCATACGTTATATTACAGACAGATAAAATTTAATAAAATTTTTACAAATACACTTGCGATAATTCACAGAAATATAGGTATGTTTGTATGGTGAGAAATACTCACCTGAATGCTGCTGAAAAATTTGATTCAAAACGAAAATCCCGAAATAAGAGTATAGAAAGCACGGTCAATTCATAGCGGAAGCAACGACTTGATCAAAATCTAGAAGAAAATCCAAATAAAACCAATACGCGACTTCAATTTACGGTTAAAGCAAATATTTTGAAACAACTGGAACGAATGGAGTAAAAGAAATTTTGGTTCAACTTTTGCTCGACTGCCTCACCCCACATCCCGACCCCAACTTCATAGGCTTGGCAATACTATTTATTATTATTATTATTCATAAATTTTTTTCTTCTAACGGCATGTCCAACTTATCTAGTTTGAAAAATATATATTTACACAAAACTTGCGTCTCTGCATAATGCAAACTCTCTCTGTTCATAAATACAATACGTCTCTGCCACTTTAATTTCAAAACATTGTCGAATTCAGAAACATAAAAATTTAAATTTTTAACCATTCTTAACTTATAAAATCATATTCCTGCTTCAGAAAAATGTTCATTTGGATACCATTTATCTTATGATTAAATAAAATAAATTTTATAAATAAAATATCCAAATTTACTATGAATCATTTGTAAGTCAGAATTTCCCAATTTTACTTAACTTGTATATATATTTTTCCAAATAACTTTACACTTAATTTAAAAATACCCACTTCCTAAATAAAACTAAATTCTCATTTATTTACTTTACTTAACAATTTTATTTAGAACCCAATTTCCAATTTTCAAGTTAAGTCATAAATGGAAATTTCACCTTTCCATTTGAAAACAACATTTTCAATTATTTACTTACAAAACACATCCGTTCCAATTTTTTTTTTCCTTTTTATAGTTAATATACACTAAATTTTCTTCACAACTTTATTCATTTAGACATCAATTCAACTATGATTCAAGTTAAATAAAAGTTATTCCAAAATGTTCCATTTCAACCTTCTTTCATTTTATCAATTCAAAGTACATTATTTATTATACCAAACATATCCATTTTCGGAAATAACTTTTATTAAAATTTCTAGGTTAGATTTCAACTCCATATTAAATCAATTTTAATTATTATGTCATTTATCGTAAATAAAATCTTTAAATTCACTTTAAAACCAATTATTAACTTACAAAAATTTAACTTATAGAAAACAAAACACCTTTAAAATTTTAAAGTCTTAAGTCAAATTTTTAGTTAAATTACATAAATTTTATTTCAAAAATACTTAATAATTTTTAGAAAAATATTATAATATATTAACCATGGGCTTGTTCGGGATATAAGCTCGGTTATGAAAACTTAGAGGGACGTGACGTGGTGGAGAAGTAGCCGAGCAAGGCAAAAGGGAAACAGAGAACAACAAGAAGAAGAAAGGGAAAACTGGAAGAAGAAAAGAAAAAGTAAAACCATTACCTGATGAGGCTTCAGCACAAAAGAAGAAGAAGGCTAAACTATGAGATGCAGAGGAAAGTTTTGGACGAGGCTATGTATTTATAAAGAGGAGTTGCTTTGTATGCAAGGAAGTAAAATATACACGTGAAAAATCAAGGCAAGTTATCTCGGTAAGATTTATGATTCCCAGTCTACGCAAATTTGATTGAGATAGCAGTGAATTTCGTACTAAATAAAAATGGAAGTGTTGGTTTTTTTTTTGTGGATAAGGCTTGCGTGATTTACTTCCCAGTTTTGTTTGTTAGAATGGATAAGTCTGCGTGAATAAAAATGAATACAGGGACATGCGCAAGAAATAAATGGTAAGAGGCAAATGCCAAAAATGTTAAAAGAATAAAATTTTATGTCACGCGCAAAGGAAGGCAAATTGATTTTTCTCTCAGATGATATATGCGTGATTTACTGCCAGATATATGAAAATTTTGATTTCAACGTTATCTCTTTTTATTCTCTCCCCAATTAATAGTTGCGTGATTTATATGCAGAGACGAAATGGCAAGAGGAAATGTTTGTTTTGGCAAAGAAGCAATTTCAGATAAGTAAATGGCAAGGTAAGATTTGAATGCATGCGTTGATTTTGGGCAAGAGATTTATTCTTGATTAAAGAAACGGCAAAGAAAAGAACTTGAAGATTTTGTGTGTTTATAATGAGCGAGATAAATTGATTGCTGTTGAATTTTTTTTTTTTTAAAAGGATGCTACAAAAATTTTCAGCAAGATTTTGGAACGAAAAGTTTTATACAAAAATTAAAACCCTAATGAAAGCTATGGAAAAAGGTAACGTTTTGCTATAAAAACTACTGACTGATTTATAAATCCATATAGATATTTCAGTATGCATTTTAAAATACGCCAAACCGACGCATTACAATACGCCCAAAATTTATGCAAAAGTAACATTTTTAATTTATACGTTTATACGTTACTTATACCATTACAATGCGTGCCCTTTTTAAATTCGAAATTATCAGTTTATTAATATGCTATAAATTCTTAACATTTATTACTAAATTAAAAAGATAAAACTTTGGTTACATCTCTCTCTGATTCTTATTACCATAAAAAGGCGATTTATTATCCAAATGGACCAAATATTACAAATTTTTAAAGCAAGTATATAATCCATTTTTTTTTTCCCATTTAGAGTTATCCTTAAACAAAGTGAAACTTTCATTTATTATTTAGCATTTTGGAAATGATTTGATCCAATTAAAATATATATAAATTGGGAAGTAAATTTTACTGTAAAGAGAAAAATAACGTAAGAGATATGAGTAAAGAGAAAAACGCGTATGAAATAGGCAAGCAGATAGGAGAATGGATACTGCGCATGACTGAGATTTAGGAGAAAATTGTGTTTTGAAAAATGCAAGAAATAAAAATTGGAAATCAAATTTTTAAAGTAGTGCGTTGAATTTAGAGGCAACATATTTGATTTTAATGCTAAAATATTCCTTCCCTCTAAAAACACATGCCACTGATAAATTTACTCATTTACACTAAGGTCATATTTTTAAGAATGTGTACCATAGCCATAATATTTTATGCCCAAAAATATACCGAAATAACTGATTAAAATTCTATACATTTTCTTATATATATATATGTATATATATATATATATACGGTATTTATTCCCTAAATTTACGTGCCCTTTTTAACGCGTAATTACCCAGTTCATTTATACACTAAAAAAAATTTAAATTCTAACTGTGCTGATACTCGAACTCATGACCTGTCGTGAATAGCCCAGATGTCTTAACCACCTAAGCTATTAATGTTTTCTTAATTAAAACTTGATTTTGCTAGAAATTAAGTTATTTACAATCTTCGACAAAAACCCCAAATTAAAGTTAATTCTTAACCATGTCAAAATTTCAGTGATCTTATTATTTAATTAAAAATTTGGTCAATTGTTTTTATTTTTAATCATTTTAAAATTTAGATTTTTATATAATAAACCCCAAAAATTTTAAAATACAAGGGAAAAGTACTTGTTAAAAATTTGGGCTGTTACACTCTCCCCCACTCAAAACTTTTCGTCCTCGAAAAGGAAGAAGGTAGGGGAATAGAAACAACCTGAAAGAAAACTAAATTGAAACTTAAATTAGAATCATTAATCTAAACAATAAAAATTCAATTTTAAATTAATCATTGATTTCATCTATTTATACTTAAAATTTTAACATTTATTTATTTACATATTTACTTGTATAATATCCCTACACTTAAAAAAAATCATTCATTTTTTTTATCCAAATTTTACACAAGGTATTATAACATTCTAATTTAAAATGTTTAATTTTAATCCAAATTTGAAATGGTAATTTAACTTAATTGTTAAAGTAAATTTACCATTTCCCAAAATAAACTGAATTCTCCATTTAGTTTCTTCTTTATTCCAAACTATAATTAAATTTATTTCTCTCAATATATTTTTCTCATCTATGTAAAATATGTTTACACTTATTACAACTGTTTAAATTTATTCTTAGTTCCTTAACATCATTTTATATTAAAAATTATTCCATTACCCTTTTATTTTATTTACCTCTGTTAATCTTTTTGTAACTAGAGTTTAAGTGTATAACATTTATTATAACCACTCAAATTTTATTTATAAATCTTTTTATATTGTATAATATCCAATTACATTGTTAACTTCTGAAAATCAAGGTGGGTTATATTGAAATGAAATTGAGTATTATACAAATAAAACTTTCAAATTCAATTATCTCAAGTTGGAATTATTTATTCAAAAATTTGATTTTTTTTAAATTGAAATTATTCCTCAAGATAAAATTTAATAATTAAATTTCTAATTCCCTTCAACCCAAATAAATATATGTACATAATATGTCAAATCAAATTTAAATCATATATCTATATATTATAAATCAAGTCTTATTTTAGAGATTCAAATCAATTAAATTCTCAAGGTAACACTGTAGCAAGACTACAGAATGGTCTTTTCACTTCGAAACTCGAAAATGAATGTCGATGATGTTGCTGTCATTACCGAAATTATTTCCTAGCGACAAAGAGAAGAGCACTGATCTTTAAACCTTTAAAATTCTTTGGAAACAAATTTTTATTCGAAAATATTTTAAATAATATCTCCCTTTAAAATATTAACACAAGGTTTGAAATAGGGCTGTCAATGGGTCGGGTCGGGTTTGGGTCGGGTCAAGTCGGGTTCGGGTTGATTTTAAATGGGTCGGGTCAACCCGTTTATTAAACGGGTCGAAAACGCTCAACCCGAACCCGACCCGCTTATAAACGGGTTGACCCGACCCAACCCGTGTAACCCGATTATAAATGGGTCGGGTCGGGTCGGGTCGTAAATGGGTCAGGTCAACCCGTATAAGGTGTAAACGGGTCGGGTCAACCCGTATAAGGTATAATTGGGTCGTAAATGGGTCGGAACGGGTCATAAACGGGTCGGGTCAACCCGTATAACCCGTATAAGGTACAAACGGGTCATAAACGGGTCGGAGCGGGTCGTAAACGGGTCAGCTTAACCTATATGCTGTATAAACGGGTTGTTAACGGGTCAGTTTCGGGTTGGCGGGTCAACCCGAAACCCACCCGTTTATAAACGGGTCAAATTCGGGTTGACCCGAAAATGACCCGCCAATTAAATGGGTCGGGTTAACCTGCTAATTTCCGTGCGGGTTTCGGGTCGTGTTTCGGGTCGTGTAGGAAATTGACAGCCCTAGTTTGAAACCATCGAAAAATGAATTCTCAAGTTCTGGTTTTAAATTCATTTCTGTTTCCAAATTAATTTATAACCATTCAATTATTTATATTAGACAAAACACATGGTCTATAAAACCATAAATAAAATCAAAACTATTATCTCTTGACAACTAGTTAAATTAATTATAAAATTCTGAAAATTATACTTATATATAATATTAGATTTTTCCCAAATATAGAAATAAATTTTTCAAAATAAGGATAGATATTTAAATTTATGGATTCAAATCAAAGAGAATTTTGATTTAAAGATAAATTGGAATCAGAAGATCCGATGATTAAATAACAGAATAAGGAACTAGATAAGTTTATATAAATCGCGGGCAACCTTAACCTGGTCAACCGTGACTTAAAGAGTCAGATCAAATGTAGATTTACCATTCGATCCGAAGAGATAGAGTTCGGAATAACCAAAGATACTAGCATCTAAACCGAGGTTAAATATAAATCTCTGGTGAATCAATGCTAATTGTAAAGGAGTTTCACCCCTTTATTAGAATATTGGCGAGACCGCCAATTCATTATAAAGATCATCCGAAGTGGAGTTATGCGATACTCCAGAATCGAAAGAAAATGAATAGCGAGGGACACGAATGAACTTCGGAACCGTAGGGAACGTTCCAAAATTCAAAGGAAATCGAATCAAAAGGAAGAGATTCAAGCTCGAATGAAAGTGATTCTGTAAATCAAATTTACCATATATTCTAAGTTTTGCCTAGAGCCAAAGCTATGATACCAACTGTAACGGCCCGATATTTTCAACCATTCGCATCCGCACATGTCGGACTTGAAATGTTCAAAATACCACGTCGTAAATAAATTTTTGGAAAAACCCAGAATATGCAGTAAATAAATCACAGATATCAGAAATCTCGCAGCGGAATTTAAAATACTTAGTGGTTCATGAAGCCACTAAAAATCTCAACCAAATAAAATTTTACATGATTTAGAATCTCCAGTACAGTTTAAAACATCAATAGAAATCCAAATATTCCAAAGTCTCCATTACATAAATAAGATATAGACTGAAAGATTTTGCCAGCAGCTCGAAAGGTCTACAGAATGTCCTAGCTCCGGGAAGAAAACTGAAACTGCAACTCAGGCTGATCCGAGCGTAAAATAAAACATAAACACTCGAGTCAGGACATACATACTTATATAGTGTAAGTTAATTCAAGTGTACTGTAATATAGAGCAAATAACCTAAAGGATGCTTGGGACTGTCCATCCTCTAAGGATCCGTTAAACTATTTACTATGTAGTAATACATCGCTATTATAATAGTGTCTATTTGTAAATTAAACTTACTTTTAAATAGCGTTAAGGCTTTACATTTTCCACCTTAACACAAATAATGCGAATAGTCTATACAGTATCGTAATACCTCCTGATCGGGAAGCTACCAGAGGATACTCCATAGGTACGACACAAATAGAAACTCGTAGAAGGCTCGCTATGGTAGGTGACACGGCACAACTAGACAATGCCAGGGTAGATATACCAATTGCTATCCGGACCGATGGAAACGCGCACCGCGCAGCTGCCGCCTACCTCGAACAACACTCCCAAATCAAAGGTGCGCACCAAAACAATCACAAAAGTAATAGAATGGCATACGAAGAAGTGCGTCCGATCAGAGGTGCTACCTCATTAATCCGAGAATCGCTCCTGTTTTAGCCGCCTTATGCCAACTCATGGGAGTCGGGTCCACGTCTTTACCTCAAAGAAAACGTCACCACCATCCTACTTCATTCTGGAATCTCCACCGCGTACACGGTTGGTAAAGTGGTTTTTGGTATCGACAGAGAGTATGCCAGATATCCGATCCCGGTCTCTTTCACAACCAAACGTTATTATAACCCGTGGTTACAGCTTTTAAAATGGTATTTATACTTTACAAATCAAAATATATTTCAAATACTACAATATCAAAAAAATTGTTTTTAAACATTGGTCATTTTACAATATACCATTTAAATCTATTCAATTTATTTAGGAATTGATTGCCTTTTTCTCCCTTTTTTAAATTCTTCCATTTAAAACCATTCAAAGTCAATTCCTTATTTTTATTAATTACATATTAACTTCCAAAATTTAAACTCATTTCCCCAAAGATTATTTCCATAAATTTATTTTTAAATAATTAAAATCCCAGTTTCTGTAGCACTTATGAAATGCTACCTAAAGTCTATAGGTTAAAACAGTTCGTTTATAAAAGACAGCATTTAAGTGCTGTAATAGACTATTAACTTAACCATCAAGTTTTAAATTCCCAAATATAACTTTTTATCAATTATTTACTTAACTGAAACCTTATTTTTAACAAAATTCACAAATTCCCAAAATAAGTTATATTCCAAAATTTATTTAAACATTTATTTATTTATTTAACATTTTTAACTCATTCAAAACATTATAAATCTTATAAAAATCCTTTAAATATATTTAAACCAGAATATTATAAACTTCCATTTTAAAATAAATTTAAAATATTTCAGAAAAACATTATATAAACCACGGGTCTGTATATAGTTTTCTAGCCTAGGTCAAGTGATACGGATTTATATCATTTTAATCCGCAATTTACAAAACCCCAGTTCTATCATTTCAAACCCGCAATCCCAAGTTAACAAATCAAATTTAAACAATTAAATAATATATATGGATAATAATTGTCGTTCAGGCCTATCATTTCAGCCTATAACGATCTCAATTTACAGGGAACATGCAGTGATGATTTAACAGTAAATAAGCATTAAATAATATAACTGCAACTATATTACAACAGATAAACAACTGATGAGGTGTCAATTTAAAATGGGGTTTAACATCATACGTTATATTACAGACAGATAAAATTTAATAAATTTTTTACAAATACACTTGCGATAATTCACAGAAATATAGGTATGTTTGTCTGGTGAGAAATGCTCACCTGAATGCTGCTGAAAAATTTGATTCAAAACGAAAATCCCGAAATAAGAGTATAGAAAGCACGGTCAATTCATAGCGGAAGCAACGACTTGATCAAAATCTAGAAGAAAATCCAAATAAAACCAATACGCGACTTCAATTTACGGTTAAAGCAAATATTTTGAAATAACTGGAACGAATGGAGTAAAAGAAATTTTGGTTCAACTTTTGCTCGACTGCCTCACCCCACATCCCAACCCCAACTTCATAGGCTTGGCAATACTATTTATTATTATTATTATTTATAATTTTTTTTTCTAACGGCATGTCCAACTTATCTAGTTTGAAAAATATGTATTTACACAAAACTTGCGTCTCTGCCTAATGCAAACTCTCTCTGTTCATAAATACAACACGTCTCTGCCACTTTAATTTCAAAACATTGTCGAATTCAGAAACATAAAAATTTAAATTTTTAACCATTCTTAACTTATAAAATCATATTCCTGCTTCAGAAAAATGTTCATTTGGATACCATTTATCTTATGATTAAATAAAATAAATTTTATAAATAAAATATCCAAATTTACTATGAATCATTTGTAAGTCAGAATTTCCCAATTTCACTTAACTTGTATATATATTTTTCCAAATAACTTTACACTTAATTTAAAAATACCCACTTCCTAAATAAAACTAAATTCTCATTTATTTACTTTACTTAACAATTTTATTTAAAACCCAATTTCCAATTTTCAAGTTAAGTCATAAATGGAAATTTCACCTTTCCATTTGAAAACAACATTTTCAATTATTTACTTACAAAACACATCCGTTCCAATTTTTTTTTTCCTTTTTATAGTTAATATACACTAAATTTTCTTCACAACTTTATTCATTTAGACATCAATTCAACTATGATTCAAGTTAAATAAAAGTTATTCCAAAATGTTCCATTTCAACCGTCTTTCATTTTATCAATTCAAAGTACATTATTTATTATACCAAACATATCCATTTTCGGAAATAACTTTTATTAAAATTTCTAGGTTAGATTTCAACTCCATATTAAATCAATTTTAATTATTATGTCATTTATCGTAAATAAAATCTTTAAATTCACTTTAAAACCAATTATTAATTTACAAAAATTTAACTTATAGAAAACAAAACACCTTTAAAATTTTAAAGCCTTAAGTCAAATTTTTAGTTAAATTACATAAATTTCATTTCAAAAATACTTAATAATTTTTAGAAAAATATTATAATATATTAACCATGGGCTTGTTCGGGATATAAGCTCGGTTATGAAAACTTAGAGGGACGTGACGTGGTGGAGAAGTAGCCGAGCAAGGGAAAAGGGAAACAGAGAACAACAAGAAGAAGAAAGGGAAAAACTGGAAGAAGAAAAGAAAAAGTAAAACCATTACCTGATAGAGGCTTCAGCACAAAAGAAGAAGAAGGCTAAATTACGAGATGCAGAGGAAAGTTTTGGACGAGGCTATGTATTTATAAAGAGGAGTTGCTTTATATGCAAGGAGGTAAAATATACACGTGAAAAATCAAGGCAAGTTATCTCGGTAAGATTTATGATTCCCAGTCTACGCAAATTTGATTGAGATAGCAGTGAATTTCGTACTAAATAAAAATGGAAGTGTTGATTTTATTTTTTTTGTGGATAAGGCTTGCGTGATTTACTTCCCATTTTGGTTTGTTAGAATGGATAAGTCTGCGTGAATAAAAATGAATACAGGGACATGCGCAAGAAATAAATGGTAAGAGGCAAATGCCAAAAATGTTAAAAGAATAAAATTTTATGTCACGCGCAAAGGAAGGCAAATTGATTTTTCTCTCAGATGATATATGCGTGATTTACTGCCAGATATATGAAAATTTTGATTTCAACGTTATCTCTTTTTATTCTCTCCCCAATTAATAGTTGCGTGATTTATATGCAGAGACGAAATGGCAAGAGAAAATGTTTGTTTTGGCAAAGGTGCAATTTCAGATAAGTAAATGGCAAGATAAGATTTGAATGCATGCGTTGATTTTGGGCAAGATATTTATTCTTGATTAAAGAAACGACAAAGAAAAGAACTTGAAGATTTTGTGTGTTTATAATGAGCGAGATAAATTGATTGCTGTTGAATTTTTTTTTTTAAAAGGATGCTACAAAAATTTTCAGCAAGATTTTGGAACGAAAAGTTTTATACAAAAATTAAAACCCTAATGAAAGCTATGGAAAAATGTAACGTTTTGCTATAAAAACTACTGACTGATTTATAAATCCATATAGATATTTCAGTATGCATTTTAAAATACGCCAAACCGACGCAATACAATACGCCCAAAATTTATGCAAAAGTAACATTTTTAATTTATACGTTTATACGTTACTTATATCATTACAATGCGTGCCCTTTTTAAATTCGAAATTATCAGTTTATTAATATGCTATAAATTCTTAACATTTATTACTAAATTAAAAAGATAAAACTTTGGTTACATCTCTCTCTGATTCTTATTACCATAAAAAGACGATTTATTATCCAAATGGACCAAATATTACAAATTTTTAAAGTAAGTATATAATCCAATTTTTTTTTTTAATTCCCATTTAGACTTATCCTTAAACAAAGTGAAACTTTCATTTATTATTTAGCATTTTGGAAATGATTTGATCCAATTAAAATATATATAAATTGGAAAGTAAATTTTACTGGAAAGAGAAAAATAACGTAAGAGATATGAGTAAAGAGAAAAACGCATATGAAATAGGCAAGCAGATAGGAAAATGGATACTGCGCATGACTGAGATTTAGGAGAAAATTGTGTTTTGAAAAATGCAAGAAATAAAAATTGGAAATCAAGTTTTTAAAGTAATGCGTTGAATTTAGAGGCAACATATTTGATTTTAATGCTAGAATATTCCTTCCCTCTAAAAACATATGCCACTGATAAATTTACTCATTTACACTAAGGTCATATTTTTAAGAATGTGCACCATAGCCATAATATTTTATGCCCAAAATATACCGAAATAACGGATTAAAATTCTATATGTTTTCTTGTGTGTGTGTGTGTGTGTGTGTGTGTGTGTGTGTATATATACATACACATACATATACGGCATTTATTCCCTAAATTTAGGCGCCCTTTTTAACGCGTAATTACCCAGTTCATTTATACACTAAAAAAAATTTAAATTCTGACCATGCTGAGACTCGAACTTGTGACCTGTCGTGAATAGGCCAGATGTCTTAACCACCTAAGCTATTGATGTTTTCTTAATTAAAACTTGATTTTGCTAGAAATTAAGTTATTTACCATCTTCGACAAAAACCCCAAATTAAAGTTAATTCTTAACCATGTCAAAATTTCAGTGATCTTATTATTTAATTAAAAATTTGGCCAATTGTTTTTATTTTTAATCATTTTAAAATTTAGATTTTTATATAATAAACCCCAAAGTTTTTAAAATACAAGTGAAAAATACTTGTTAAAAATTTGGGCTGTTACAGATTTGACTTGATATATACCCCACATAAAAAGGCTTTAAAATTTGCGAAGGGATTGACATAACCTCTTCAAGATTTGGCACTGAGTTACATTCCCATGGGGCTACTTATGGGATTTTGGTGGAAATGGCTTTGCTAAATATCGTTTCTAAAGAATAAGGTAAGGAGGAGCCTAAGACGAGGGAAGCTATTTCGGTAAAATCAACACAAAGATGAAGTAGAAGCTCAGGGTAAGATAAGGAAGCAAGAATCAGGTGTAGACAATGCATGCATATGGATAAGGATTATAGGGTGAATCTTTCGAAGATCAAGTGCTACAACCGCAACGAATTGGGACATATGAACGGAAAGTGTCAAACTGCTCCTAGGGCCTCTACCAAGGTGGTTCCAGCATATGCACTGGATGTTGTTCCTAGCTCGAGTGCAGCTCCAATTGTGGATAAGGAAAGATGGTCATTATTGAAAGTATGTTAACTCTTTCTGATTTATCTATTCGCACTTTATTTGACACTGTAGCATCACACACGTTTATTTCATGTAAACTAGTAGATGACTTACAATTAGAGCCTAGTACAGTTATAGACCCCGTTGTAGTATCAAACAATGTTGGAGGATTGATTCACTTATCCATGATCTGTAGGGGTTAGAAATTGTATATCTTAAGCGTCGAGTTTGATTGTGATTGTGATGACCCACATTTCAGAATGTTTAAATCGACAGTAACCCACATATGTCTAACTTAAATAATCCGGAACGTAGATAATCAATGGGGTTAAATAAGAAAAATAAGAAAAAAAGAAGAAAACAAACACATAATTTCACAACAGAAACAATAAAAAATAATCAAATAACAGTTCATGAAGCCGTTTACTATACATTTGATTATAATCTATACACATTTATCAGAGTTATATATATACATCAGTGATAAATAATCAATACATTAGAGTAGCATGATGCAGGGAATAATAATAATAGTAATATACCAAAACTCCGTCTTCGTCCTCCAAAAAATAGTCTTCAATACACTAAAAAACTCAGGACTGACCCCGGCGTAATGAAAAGACAAAACACTCGAGTCTGGACAAAAATACTCCTATGTAAGTCAAATCAATATCATAAATATGAGTGCAATAACTTAAGAGATGTTATGGGATTTTTCATCTCCTAAGAATTCGTTAAACTACTTATATATTATAGTATACGCTATAATAGATAATGTCTATTGGTACAATAAATATCGAAATAACGTTAAGGCTTTTCATTGATCCACCTTAACACATTTTTACAGTTTTAAACCAAAGTCATAATGGGCTCGAATAGGGATAAATATGACAAGGCACGTGTGGCAATGTCCAAGATAGGATTCTATCTGTTTACCCTTTCTGGCTGGTCGTAAACCATCCATGGCCCACTGCGACAATCAGTCCAAAACGAACAAAAAGGTGCACCCATCGATTTCGAAATCACAATAGTAATACGAGGGATCAACGTCGCTAGAGGTAGCGAACCTCAATGGCCAGACATAGGCTCCTGTTTTAGTCATTTTAATTATGACACAGATGTCAAGGCTATCCATCATCGTTCTCTTACTTCATTCCAGTAAACTTCATCAATTCAACACTACATTCTGGATATCATCACCGTGCGCACGGTTGTCAAAATGGTTCCAATATTGGCAAAGAGTATGCCAGTAAGAGGGCCCGGTCTCTTTAACAACCTAACGTCGTTTTACACACTGGTTGGTACTTTTACAATTCGAAAACAATTCATACTTAATATCAAAATAACATATTAGCTTCAAAATCAAATCCATTACGAAATCATCATATTTACTTCAAATTCAAAACCATTTCGAAATCATCATATTCACTTCAGAAATCAATTCTATATCAAAATCATCATACTCGCTTCAAAACTATATTTCACTTCAAAATGTCAACTCAGTTCGATATATCGATTTCACTTGAAAATTTGATTCGAACTACAATTTTGGTTATACTTCACTTTAACCTAATTCGCATTTAAATGCAAGATTTAAATATAACATTTCACTCATTTTTACCAGTTTGAAATTTAGAAAATAGTTTAAATAGTTTAATAGAAATAGTTTGAGTAATAAATATGGTTTATATTGTAAAATAGTTTGGAACAATCAAAATAATATGAATATTTAAAGAATACTGATTTAAAACCGTTTATGCTAAAATAATCCATTTAAAAATAGTTTCAAAGTCACACCAATTCACTTTTCGAATTTTCCATTTCAAATCAGTTTCAATTTTCATTTTGATATAATAGATTCAATTTCGATTACAAGTCAAATTTTATTTCGATTCCACATAAATTTCAATTCCAATTCCAAACCACTTTCAACTCCAATTCTAAATAAATTTATATTCCAGTTCCAAACTAATTTCAATACCTAATTATCAGATTCAATGATTTATTTCCAACTCAAAATTCAAATTTAAACCATTTCAACTTTATGTCAGATTCGTGTTCGATTTTAAAAATATCGATTCAAAACACTTAAATCAAATTCACTTCAATATCCAATTTAAAGTCCGAAACTTCAAATATAATTCAATTCCGAGCTCAATTTCGAAATATCGTTTTATGTCATCTTTTTACTTAGCAATATTCAAAGTTTGAATAAAAATCCAATCCTTTAAAACAAATCAATTTATGAAATTCACGTCATATTTCAATTATAACTTTAAAATCTCAACTTCGATTATTTAAACAATTCCTGTTTCAAATTTAAATTTCAACATTCCATGTTTCAATTTGAAAATAATTCGATTTACATAAATCTAATTCTTTTTTTTCTTAATACCAAATCATTTAAATAATTTCAAATTAAAAATTCAAATCATTTAATTTAACCAATCCGGTGTTCGTATATAATTTTTTATCCTATGGCCAAGTGAATCAATTATTTCATTTTAATTCCAAGGATGTATATATATCATTTCAATCTAAATAAATGTCATAAGTATCTATAATCTCAACCTATTTCTTAATTTATTCGAAATAATTCAATTTACAGTTTTATATACTGTAAATAATATACAGGGTGGTAACATGATATATTAAAATAAATAACATCCAAAAATATTAACCAATAACATTCATCACAACCAATCATCCATACAGTCAACAATTTCATAACTATCGAAATCGGGTATTACACGGGCAATTAAATTCTAATCAATTAATCTGTCAATTCAAATTCTATCAATTAATCTGAATGTCAATTTAAATGTCAATTAAACAATAGTCAATAAATTTTAATTCACTTCACTATATAATTTAACTAACATAAAAATTATTTCAGTCAATTGTGAGCGTATAAACACTCACCTTCGATTTATCGACGATTTATAGTCCAATATAGGCCCAAAATTTGAATAGTCTCAGAACTCGACCAAATCAGTTCATGTTGTCCGAATTTCAATACGGTCGCAAACCGCTTGTGAATCCGAGCTCGTATGCAAAAATTATTCGAGGTAGAACATTTTAATTTCAATATAAAATAACTAATTAAATAAAAAAATTACTTATACACTTCTTTCTCGTGCACGTTGATCAGCCGAGAACCCAATATCACATTCGAAACCCTATAAACGCACACATCTATCTTCGATCCGAGGGCCATCAGGCAGCGCCATCGCGTGCGTCTCGACCAACTCCACCTCCACCTTGTACAGCAACAAACACGCCGCCTCCAATTGCACGATAGAACCCAAAACGTGCATGCTTCCAAGCCGGATTCTGGCGATTTCATGATGTAATAGCATAGGTCAACCGTATGGATTTGAAGAGCTAGCCGAGATCTACAAATTTGCTTTTGGAAGTTTTCAATTTCGTTGAATAGATTGAGAGATATCGTGGAGAGAAGATGGCGAATTTTTGGCCATTAAAAGAAAGCGGCAGCATGGGTTTTTGAAGAAATAAAATAATAATATTCTCGATATGCGTGCCCCATTTATATATTGAGGTCAGAAATCGTCCGAACTCCAATCGAAACGTGCCGCCTGACGTTTATAATGTTTTACCCATATTCCGAACGCAATGGAACTAGTTTCGAGGCCTAATTCGGTCGTATGTGGAAGATAGCTTTTCAAAGCCAATTTATTTTGTCGAATTCCTTAAATTGATTTCTACGCGTTTCAAGCTCGCACGGCCAAATGACAAGTTCAATCGCTACGAAATTTGAAATCGTATAATAATTCACTATTGCAGATCCGATGAAACTGGTTTCGTTGAAATCCGAGACAATTGCCAAAATTGCTATTTTTACTCATTAATTAAAATATAAAATTTCCAATTTTTAATTATTCACTTTAAAATTCAAATTTAAATGTTAACCATCTTCATTCATTTTAATAAAATTTGAATCAATTTCCTATACCATTTTTAATCATATTAGATCATAATTTAATTATTCAAATAATCTCCAATATTAAATTTAAACAATTTTCAGCAAATTACATTAATAACCGTTAATTTCAATTTGAATTTTTAGTTATCAACAATATTTCATTTCTATCTAAACAATTGAATATTTATTATTCAATTCTAACGATTTGTTAAAATTTTATTTCATATAAATAATCCCTAAATTTTCGAAATTATTTATTTCAAGATTTTATCCAAGTTCATATTCAATAATTATATTAATAAATTTTATTTCCAACCATTTTTATTCAATAATCACCTTAAATTAATAATTAAAAATAGCTAAAAACACGGATCGTTACATACTCCCTCACTCAAAACTTTTCGTCCTCGAAAAGGCGTTAAGTATATAACATACAATATTTTTTTTAAAATTGTCAACTTATAAAACACGAGCATCTGATTTGCAAAACTATTACTATGCTTCTACTACGGCCACTCCGATAAGCTTAAGGAATTTACAAGTTATTTAACAAAACAAGCTATAATTTTTTTAGAACTTCAAAATTTTTCTAACTCTCGGATTTACGAAAAATTTCGGCAGAGTCTACTTTGTGTGGCTCGATCGAAATTTTTTTACAATATAATATATAACACAAGTATACCCAATATATATCAAATATACATCTCATCCCAATGATGAGGCATCCTGAAGGGCAAAAATATAAAATCGCGGTATGTAATCCGAGATATGTACATTACTATTAATAATACAGGATCGTATCAAGCAAGCAAAAGCAACCTAATGCGTAATCGAGCTCCAAAAGCTAGCATACACCATCCATACCTACTAAACACTCATTAATCAAATGAGAACACACACATATATATATATATATATATATATATATAGTAAAATCAGCATATAATATGGATTATGCAATAACCATAAACGAATATAGCAAATGCAACAAAACAAGCATCCAATAACAATATCCATCCAATCTTATTCACAACAATGTCAATTCACACTTACAAATGTCAATATTCAGTTTATTATACTTTCATTTCCTATCAATATCAAATTGATATGCTTTTAATTCATTGACATTTATTTCATCTATATATAATTTGTTTGTTTTCAATTTATTCACATGGATTTCTTTCGAATTTAATTGTTTACAATAAATTCATTCACGTTCAATTGATTTACATTCATTTATAAAAACTATTCCACTCAACCATGCTTAAATTAAATTTGTTTAATTTCCACTTAGTATATGCTCCTTTTTATTATACTAACATCATTTATAAATTCGACTAAGTTTATTATAAATATTTATATAACACAATCGCGTTTATTATTATTACTTCATATCCTAAGTTATTATTAATTCATCAATTCACTTCATTTATTCAAATTCATATTATTAATTTACTAAAGTAAAATTTTACTTTATAACTCAATTCATATTAATAAGATAAATTTCCCACAGTTTATTTCATTCAATTTTCTTAAGTTACTTCCAACCTTTAATTTGTTTCATTAACTTATTTTATATACAATTAGCTAACATAATTTATTAAAACTCACTTCATTTGTATTTAACTTATTTTCATCAAATTTTAAATTTAGTCCAATTACTAATATTTATTTTTCTTCACACTTAAAATTACATTTCATTTTAACATTCAAGTTCATATTCATTTGATTAATTCCTTTTATAGCTTAAATGGATTCACTTTTACTCATTTTTCTAATTTCATTCAGTATCCAATTCAATTTATTTAATAATAAATTAAAACTCATTTCATTTTAATCGATTACTCATTTTATTTAATCTTATTCAAGATTAAAAAAAATTCTTATCATTCAAATTCAACAAATTTAAAATTTGTCTTAGCTTAATATTCTCAAATCTATAAATTATATAATTTATTCATTCAAATTTCATTTTATCTAATTCATTTCAAATACATTTCAGTTATTTAAGCTTTCTCAAGTTAACTTCATTTTGTTCATTTCATTTTACTAACTCAATTTATTCACATTTCTTAAGTTAATTATTTACTTCATCCGTCGAATTCAAATTTCTTTATTTGCTTGAATAAAAAATATCCAACAGTTTTAAATTTAAATTACTTTCCTGTTCAAATTTATAAGTTATAAACTTATTTTTAATCTATACTATATTTAGCTATAAGTTCAAAACTAATTTCATATATTTATCAACCATATTCGAATATTTTCACAATCAAAACTTGTTTTAATCAGAAAAAAAAAATTCTTTTGGTAGAAATTTTCACTCAGAAACTCGAAAATGAATACTGACGATGCTGCAGTCATCCTCAAAATTTATTTCCCAGCGACCAAAGCGAGTTTAATACTTTTATTACTTCAAAAATCCTTTCAAAATAATTTTTCTAGTCAAAACTCTTTCAATATAGTACTATTTATTAATTTTAAGGCTTTGAAACAATTTTGATAACAAAGGAATTTAAATTCTAAAGTTCTCAATTTTTAAAATCATTTCTATATATAAGCATATTATAAATATACTTATACAAGTTTTCTTACCTTATTACCAAAATATTTTATTAATTTTGGTCATTTTAATCAATTCTTATTTAAATTTTATTTCAATTCAATTTAATTATCAAATGCTTCATAAAATAAAATTCATTAAGTATTCGTTTTATTTAAAAAAAAAAATTCAACTAATAATCAATGATAACTGAATATTATCATCGCCTAATAATAATTTCATTAATAATTAAACTTTTATATATGTAATATAATTTAGGTAAAATTATTTCATTTACTTGATTTTGAAATAATATTATGTCGACTTGCCTCGTTTAAGTGTTTAGAAACCCCTATCGATAACACGACGTCCCGCATATCGATCGGAATTCATAAACAACTGAACGGATAAGTAAACACAATATAGAAAATTTATAACACTAACAAGTAAGCTCTCTGATCGGAATTCATTTTGGGGTATTACCACCAATTTTTAACGAGTCAAACCCCACAAAGCCAAGGTTATCGCTAAACCTTCGCTCTAATACCAACAGTGACGACCCACATTTCAGAATGTTTAAATTTACAATAACCCACACACATCTGACTTAAATAATCCATAACGTAGATAATAATAGGGTTAAATAAGAAAAATAAGAAAAGGAGAAGAAAACAAACACAGAATCTCACAGCGGAAACGATAAAATATAATAATCAAATAACAGTTTATGAAGCTGTTTACTATACATTTGATTATGATCTATACACATTTATCATAGTTATATATGTGTCAGTGATAAATAATCAATACATCAGAGTAGCATGATGCAGGGAATAATAATAATAGTGATATACCAAAACTCCGTCTTCGTCCTCCAAAGAATAGTCTTTAATATACTGAAAAACTCAGGACTAACCCGAGCGTAATGAAAAGACAAAACACTCGAGTCGGGACTAAAATACTCGTATGTAAGTCAAATCAATATCACAAATATGAATGCAATAACTTAAGAGATGTACAGGATTTTTCATCTCCTAAGGATCCATTAAACTATTTATATATAATAGTATACGCTATAATAGATAGTGTCTATCAGTAAAATAAATATTAATATAGCGTTAAAGCTTTACATTGATCCACCTTAATATATTATTACAGTCTTAAACCAAAGTCGTAATGGGCTCGTATAGGGATGAATATGATAAGGCACGTGAGGCAATGCCAAGGTAGGATTCTACCAGTTTACCCTTTCAGGCTGGTCGAAACCCATCCATGGCCGATCACGACAATCAATCCAAACAAACAAAAAGGTGCACCCATCGAATCCGAAATCATAATAGTAATACAAGGGATCAACGTCGTTAGAGGTAGCTAACCTCAATGGCCAGACATAGGCTCCTGTTTTAGTCATTTTAATTATGACACGAGTGTCAAGGCTATCCATCATCGTTCTCTTACTTCATTCCAGTAAACGTCGCCAATTCAACCACTACATTCTGGATATCATCCACCATGCACACGGTTGTCAAAGTGGTTCCAATATTGACAAAGGGTATGCCAATAAGAGGCCCCGGTCTCCTTAACAACCCAACGTCGTTTTACACATCGGTCGGTACTTTTATATTTCAAAAACAAAATTTATACTTGATATCAAAATATCATATTAGCTTCAAAATCAAATCCATTTCGAAATCATCATATTTACTTCAAATTTAAATCCATTTCGAAATCATCATATTCACTTCAGAAATCAATTCTATTTCGAAATCATCATACTCGCTTCAAAACCATATTTTACTTCAAAATGTCAATTCAGTTCGATGTATCGATTTCACTTGAAAATTTTGATTCGAATTACAATTTTGGTTATACTTCACTTTAACCTAATTCACATTTAAATGCAAGATTTAAATATAACATTTCACCCATTTTTACTAGTTTGAAATTTAGAAAATAGTTTAAATAGTAAAAATAGTTTGAGTAATAAAAATGGTTTATATAGTAAAATAGTTTGGAAAATCAACATAATCTGAATATTTAAAGAATATAGATTTTAAACCGTTTATACTAAAATAATGTATTTAAAAATAGCTTCAAAGCCAAAACGATTCACTTTTCGAATTTTCCAATTCAAATCAGTTCCAATTTCCATTTCGATTTAATTAATTCAATTTCGATTTCAAGTCAAATTTTATTTCATTTCCACATAAATTCCAATTCCAAATCACTTTCAACTCTAATTCTAAATAAATTTATATTCTAATTCCAAAATAATTTCAATACCAAATTATCTGATTCAATGATTTATTTCCAACTCAAAATTCAAATTTAAACCATTTCAATTTTATGTCAAATTCGCTTCGATTTTCAAAATATCGATTCAAAACACTTAAATCAAATTCATCTTCAATATTCAATTTAAAGTCTGAAACTTCAAATATAATTCAATTCTGATCTCAATTTCGAAATATCATTTTATATCACCTTTTTACTTTGCAATATTCAAAGTTTGAATAAAAATCTGATCCTTTAAACAAGTCAATTTCTGAAATTCACATCATATTTCGATTATAACTTTAAAATCTCAACTACGGTTATTTAAACAATTCCTGTTTCAAATTTAAATTTCAACATTCCGAGTTCCAATTTTAAAATAATTCGATTAAAATAAATCTGATTCTTTTTTTTTCTTAAAACCAAATCACTTAAATAATTTCAAATTAAAAATTCAAATCATTTAATTTAACCAATCCGGTGTCCGTATAAAATTTTCTACCCTATGGCCAAGTGAATCAATTATTTCAGTTTAATTCCAAGGATGAATATATATCATTTCAATCCAAATAAATGTTATATGTATCTATCATTTCAACATATTTCTTAATTTATTCGAAATAAATCAATTTACAGTTTAATATACTGTAAATAATATACAGGGTGATAACATGATATATCAAAATAAATAACATCCAAAAATATCAACCAATAGTATCCATCACAACCAATCATCCAAACAGTCAATAAAATTCACTACAATTTCATAATTATCGATATCGGGTATTATATGGGTTACTAAATTCTAATTCAATTTGACTATCAATTCATATTCTATCAATTAATTCGGATGTCAATTTGAATATCGATTAAACTTATCAAACAATAATCAATAAATTTTAAATCACTACAAGATATAATTTAACCAACATAAAAATTATTTCAGTCAATTGTGATCGTATAAACACTCACCTTTGATTTATTGATGATTTAAAATCCAATTTAGGCTTAAATCTGAACAGTCTCAGCACTCGACCAAATCGGTTCCATGTTATTCGGAATTTCAATAAGATCACAACGGATAAAACCGCTCATGAATCCGAGCTCGTATGAAAAAGTTATTCGAGTTAGAACATTTTAATTTCAATATATAATAATTAATTAAATAAAAAAATACGTATACCCTTCTTCATTGTGCACGTTGATCAGCCGAGAACCTAATATCACATTCGAAACCCTATATACGCACGCACCTATCTTCGACCTGAGGGCCATCAGGCAGCTCCATCGCATGCGCCTCGAACAACTCCACCTCCACCTTGAATGGCAACGAACACGCCGGCTTCAATTGCGCGATAGAACCTAAAACGCATGCGTGCTTCCAGGCCGGATTCTGGCTGACTATAACAACCCGCACCATAATGTGTTTGAATTTCGATTAAATAGAAACTAAAGTCCATTAGGGTATGGATCGTTGTTCTGTTCTGGTAACCTGTAATAAACACAAGCATATCCAGGAGTGATTAATATAAACTCACAGTAGAATTAAGAAATATAATAGAACATACGTATTGACTAAATCTACTGCCTTAGAATCAGTATTAAGCCTTGGATGTCCAATTGCATTGTCAGCACCAAGCATGAATAGGAATATTTCTCCATCTACCGTTCTCATCTTGCTCTAGTATCTTGTCTCTTTAGATCTATCCCGTGGGTTGTAATAAGGAGGGGTCAGAATAACGTTCTGGTGATTGAAAAATTACATACTTTGCCCATACCATTAATTTATGTCAATTAATTTCCATTTAACTGTTATGTCTAATAATTACTACTAATCTATTTAATCTTATGTACATGTATGATATACCTAACCTAACCTTCTCCAAGGTATAACCATATTATACACTACCTAAACCCCAGCTACTAATACTTCTTTAATAGGGAGGAGATAGACCCAACGACTATTTAAGACCTCAATCCCCGAAGCGAGCTCTCTACAATGTAACGTCAGCTAATCAGTTCTAGCTATAGAGACCGATGACCCTATAAATGGCTTTATAATTTATAATTTAATTGTTGTCCTACTAATACATCTTAAAGACTCATTTAAGGTTAACTAGTTCACCTCCGATAAATAATTTTTGTCTAACCATCTACTTTGAGGTCTGTGCATCTCCCATGTGGACTCTATACTAGTAGAAAGCGAAATCCATCATGGTAAAATCCAAGTCTTTACTATCACTCGCTTGAGATTGCTAGTTGTCATAGCCTATAAGCCAGACCTACTACTAAATACAGGTATAAAATATTGACGTAGCCCACCAACCGTCCACAGCTAACATCCTATTTAGAGTAATCTAAGTAAAGAAAAATAATGCCCATTTTGGTTACTTATTGCCTTTTATTGGAAATAAAGCAGATCCTATTTCCTTAAAAGTACTGGGCCATTTTAATAATTTAAATTCAAGGTGAACCTCGGTATATTTTCTCTCACCTATCCACAATGCATATCCCTTCCCCATGGATCATGCAGTTGGAGTTATCTTACTTCAGTAGTTACATAACTGCTAGTAGCCTCTAAGTGAAGAACGGACTTCTATTGTGTAACTCTATTGACCTCGCATCCCTACCACTAAACCAAACCTATCACTCAAAGCCTAAGTGTAACATTCCTGAAATTCATTAAGTTTAAATTGGCAATTTAATTTATTTTTGAAAATAAAATGAGAATTAATTAGAATAAATAAATAATTTTGATCATAAACAGAAAATTTAATAAGAGATTTAAGTATAAGTAGCTTAAAAATATATATTGGATTTAGGAAAATAAGATGTATTAATAAAAAAAAAGTAAATTAGAAATTAAAAAATTTTAAAAGTTGTACAAGAATAAATAAATGAATAAAAAAAATGTAAGAATGTAAATTGTATAAATATATTAGTGCATGAACATGTTGAACAAAAATTTAATGTAAGTACATATACATGAGTTTATATTTCAAGTTGAGATTGAAAATTTAATTTTTATTTAAAGTAGATGTTTTTAAAAGTAAGTAGCATTTTTTTTAAGAAAAAGTTATTAAGTTGTAATATATATGTTAGTTAAATTCTTTCAACATTGAACATGTATGTATACATTCAAAAGAATAAAGATATACATTTTTTTTTTAAAGTGTATAAGTTATAGATATAAAATTTATAAAATTCTTTTTGCTTCATAATATCAACATGTGAGGGTGGAGTAGAAGAATTAACAAAATCTAAAGCTCATGATTTCATTTTTACACATGGCATTCAAGATATTTTATTGGATAAAATAATGGAATTAAAAATTTGTAGAAAACTCTTCAGCTCCCCAAATTCAAATTTATTTAGTCTTAGCCAAATCTGAAAAACACAGTAAAAAGATTTGAGCATCTTAAATTCTGAATACCCAAGAAAAAGAAAATGATGAGAAGAGAAAAGTCAGAAAAGAAAATGCATTCTCTTCTCAAGAATCTGGGAGCAAAGTCAAATACAAATTCTTCAACCTGTAATTCACTTCAAAATGCAAATCAATCTTGTCTGCATTTTTTTCAAACCAGATTCAAAAGAAAGTTCAACAGCAAGTTTAAATTCAAAACAAAGAAGCAACAGGAGCTAATCATTTCAGATTTAATAACAAGTTTAAGAACAAGTGCAAGATCAAATCTCAGGTAAATTTTAACTTTATAGTTAGTAAATTATGATTGCAAGGTCAAGTTTTAACATCAAAAACAAATTTGGAAAATATTTGCAGATTTGTTCAGTAAAAAAAAAAAAAAAGTGGAGCTATAGTTTTTCCAGTGGGCAGTGATTCTCTGGAAAAAAATAATAAAGGCAAGTGTCTTTCTTTACAAATTTGAATTTAAAAGTGGTTAACTAGTAGGAAAACAAAGATTTATACAACTTTGTAAATCAGTTGCAGATAAAAAAATTTCAAGCATTCAAGTGTAATTCAACCTGAAGCAAGTTGAAAATCTAGAAAAAACAATTTGAGGCAAGTAACATTTTTTTTTTCTTATTTGAACTAAATACTGTTAATCAGTATTAAAACAAAGATTTAAACAATCGTGTTTGATCAGTTAACAGAAGGAAATCCAAAGTTTCAAAGCACTTGCACAAATCAAAAGAAAAAGAAATGCAAAGCAATCAAAGA
Organism: Allium cepa; assembly: GCA_030765085.1. Lineage (NCBI taxonomy): Eukaryota > Viridiplantae > Streptophyta > Magnoliopsida > Asparagales > Amaryllidaceae > Allium > Allium cepa. The sequence goes on along the minus strand of CM060939.1, from coordinate 343,725,142 downwards.
AAGAAAAAAATGTACATGCTCAAATTCATTCCTCTGTTCCTGTTCTCTGTCTTTCTTCATCAAACCCATCAAGGTGAGCAAACTCATTTATCTACCTATATGTTCTGATTTTATGGTTGACTCTTGAAGTATGATGGTTTTGATGATTGCATGTTTGAATTTATACATCTTTATGGGTGTAAATGTATGAGTATGTATCAATGCATATCCCTGTTATGAGTCAGAGTACATCTTCTCTGTGCAACAAAATCTGTGAGTAAATTCCTGTTTTGAAATGGTGTAACTCTAATAGTATGTGAACTACATATGACTGTCTGTAGTTTGAAAAGAAAAAGAGTTACACAGAACAAAAATTTGCCTAGTGGAAATTTAAATGTTATAAATTGATGATTCAGGGTTTGTCAAAAGAACCCTAATTTAATTCTAGAATTTAAAAACTAAAATTAAGTTTGTAGTGTTAAGAATAAAAATGCAGTTTCAGTTTACTGTATTTTACTTTTGATCAAGAATCAGTTGATCCTTGCATTTGATTGGATTGAAATTGTTTCTGGAAGTAGTTTATATATCATTGATCACAAGAAAATTTTTGAATTGATCTACAATTCAAGTTGAGATTGAATTTGGGATTTTAGTTGTTGAACCCTAGTTTAGGTGGGTTACAGTTTTGGGTAAATTTTTGAACACCCAAGTGCATCGAGTTCCATGCTATTTTGGGGATTGATGGATGGTGTAGTGATGGAGTTACTTCCGGAGTTTGGTCGATGATGATGGCCGGAGTTGTGAAATAATGGTGTTGACAGGTTTGTGATGGTGGTGGGGTTGGTGTTGTGCAGTTTCAGGTTTGTGGATATGTTTGGGTTGCAGGGAATTTTGACTCGGGTTGATCTCGGGATTTTTGGGGAATGACTCGGAGCAAGTGGGTTACTGACCCGAAGTAAAATAGGGGAGTACAGGGTGTATGTGTTCAGGTTGTAATCAACAGACCTGTTCTGTTTTTTTGATTTTAAAGAGCCAAGTTTAAATTAAATTTGAAATTTTGAACTTAGAATCAAACTTGAGTCTGAAGATGAATTCAAACTTGAATTCTGATTTTGAAAGATTTGAATGCAGGAATTCAAATTTGGTTTAAAAAAGAAAAGAAAAGAAAAAGAAACTGTTTCCAGTTTTGTAAAGTTTGAACTTAATGCAAACTAAAATTGAGACTTAAGATTTTGAAACTGAATTTAAGCATGAAATCAAATAAGTTTCAATTCTGTTTCTTTGAAATAATTTAAATTCAGTAAATTTTCAATGTTTAAGTTTTAAATAAAACAAAACTGTTTTCTGTTTTAAATATAAAGGTAAATTCAAATTTTACAGGTGTGGGTTTAAAACTGAGATTTAGTTTGAATATGAATTCAAATTTTGATTTTCTGAAATTTGAAACCATTTAAGTTTTAAATTCAAATTTGATTTTAAACTCTCAAGTATAAAATGCATTGTTGTTTTGCATTTGAAGTAAAAGGTTAAGTATTTAATTAAGGAATTCAAGTGAATTCAAAACTGAGTTTTAAATCTGAATTTAAATTTTAAACTTTAGTTTTTTAAAATAAGGATTTAAATTTAAATTGTTTTCAAATGATTTGTATTTGAATTGAAGATGTAAATTATAGAAGAGTTTTAAAGAGTTAAAACTAAAATAAGTTTGAAAGTTATATTTCAAATTTTGAAATTTAAAGGATTTTTAAATTTGATTTGAATTTGAATTGAGATTTAAATCCTTTTCACCTTATTTATTTAAGTATATGTTTCTTGTAAACATATAAGATTTAGATTTGTATTATTTTAGAATCTTATTTTAAATAAATTTGAGTCTTGAGTTTAAAGAGAATGTTAAAGGGAATTTAATGTAAATTTAAAAACATTTTTGTTTTTTAAATGCATAATTTAAATAAGGAATGTTTATCTAAAGATAAAGAAAAGTTTAATGATTTGTAATTCATTTAATTATTAAGGTAGTACAAATGGATAATTTATATAATTAATTAATTAATGGAATGGATAATTAATATAATTAATTAATTAATGAAATGGATAATTAATTAAAGTAATTAAGGGTTTTAATTTGATTAATTAAAGTTTAAGATTAATTTTTCTTAGAATAATTAATTTGTAATTAAGAAATCATTAATTGTATGATATTAAATTTTGAATTAATAATTGAAGATTTATTAATTGAATAAATATGGATAGCTAATTAATTAGGGCTAATAAATGAAAGTAATTATGTGGTGGATAAATTTAAAACCACACAAATTTATTCATCTTAACTTAAGATGTTTGATTATTATGGAATGCTTTGTGATGGATTGATATATTTGGTATGTGATGTGATGTTATGTGATGCTTTGTGCTGAGCTGCTATATTTGTGATGATTATACTGTCGTATGAATATGAAAACCCCTTGACCCATAAAACGACATTTGAATTTCGATGCGACAGGGAGTCGGATTCCAATTGGTTATCCGAAACCCACATCGAATCGTAATAGTGAATCTTTGTAATTGATAAATTCATTTTATCAATGACTCTATGAATAAAGATAAGCGTTATGGACTATATCGCTTATCAATTTGATTGAATCTGTGATGATTGATGTTGTGCACTATTGTGTTAAACCCCTAGACCACACCTATACACACACAAATATGGATGACACGTGGAAATGGGTTAAGTCACAGATTTTTTTTAAAAAAAAAAAATCGCTTTAAAATTGAATTTTTCCAAAATAGTTTTGGAACTAGAATTGAAAAACTCTTGAAAATGAGTTTTCAAAAATAAAAGTTATATGGATAACTTGATTGAGTTTTTGAAATGTAAATAAATTAATTTAAATTTGAATTCAATATTTGAAATTGAATTCTGTGACTTGGAAACTATTGTTAAAAAGTTATTCAACTTACAAATGGGTTATATGGGTTTTAAACCATTTTTAAAGATGACGTTTTGGAATTTAAATTCAACTCAAGATTTCAACTTGTACAAATTAGATTTGCTTTCCCATAAGAAATGGACTCCCAAGTTGTGTTAAAAGGATTTTCAAGTCTAAAAGGAAAATTGTTTTCCAAGTTATAGATAAATCTTTGGAAATGGGTCTGAAAGCTATAAATCTTTAATTTTAAAGATTTAATTGGGTTAATCCAATTGAAATGGGAATTGTTTTGAAATCTATGAATAGATCTTTGTGAAACTGGGTGAAACTTTGTGAAATAAATCTTTTTGTTTAAAAGATTAAAAAATGGTAATTTGTTTAACCATTTGAAAGAAAAGTTTTGAATCTTATAAGTTGTGACTTAGCTAAAATCCCATATCCATATGTTTTAAAATATGGCGCTTACTATTCGGTTTAGCCGGGAGAGGACCTTGTGTCATATAGCCCATTCTGATTAGTAATACGACGTTATGGATTGCATTTGAAGACCGGTGTTGAAGACCGGGTGTCTTCGAGAACGTTAGGATAACCTATCGATTGTCTCTGCACCGAGTAGCTACGGTATAGAGATTCCCTTAGTGATGGGAAGTCCGATCGGGATTGTGGATACCCGGATTTGCAAGGGCTTCTTCGGAAGTGCCTTCGGTTCTGTTCGAACCCGGAACAGACTTGTATGGTTGTATGTCCGACATTACACTTTGAGATGTTAACTGATTTCTATCAAATACATTTCTGCTTGGTGGCGGAGAATTCATTCTCTCAGCTTAACACCCTTCTCTGAGACGTACGAGCTCAGAGGTTATGTAGTTGATATTTATCAGTGATATATCCCAAATTTGGTAATGTGGCATGCTGAGTGCTGCTGTGTGATGATCATTGGTTGATCATTTGTGATATGATCATTTGTTTGATCATTTATCTTTGTGCTCATTGCTTTGGTCATCTGTTGACCCAAAGCATGGCTTTGTGCCAAAGCGTAGCTTTGTGGACGAGACTGCATCAGGACCTCACTCCTCGGAAATGGTCGAAACAGGAAAGATGCGGCAAGGTTATGAGGGTCGCTCCCTTTAGGGTATGTCATTTCCTTCTGGTAAAGGGTGGTATCAGGTATGGAGCCCTGGTATTTAACCTATGTGGTTGCTCCAATCTCATTTACTGTGTGGTTGTTGCTTTGAGGCGCCTCGGATAAAGGTCCCAAAGGACCGGGGGATGGCATATTCGTGTAGTAGTTACCTAGTTACAGAGGTAACCCGGCCTTGTGTTGGCAGAGATCTAACCGTAACGTTAGTTTCTCGGGACGTCCCGCCAGAGGCGATCCCATTGACAGTAGGAAGTTCCTTAGCCTGACCATTCGTTGGAAATCCATTCATCCAATACGTGCCTTGTACGGTTTTAGTTGTATTACCTGCCATTCACTTATGGTGGTCACCACTGTTTGGATGGTAGCTATAGTAGGCATAGTTCGGAATGTCTATGCTGGCTAGGATTTATATTCTACTTTCGAAATTGTTTTCTACCCTATGCACTAATAATAATATCAAAAATGATTTGATTTTTGCGTAGTAAGCATTTTTGACTATCATAAGGAGAAATCTCCTCCAATTCTGCGTTTGCATTGTGTGTGTGGCGGGAGGCCTTATGGTAGTTTCATTTTCTAAAAAGCATTGCGGATTTCAAATTTAAATTTTCTTGTTTGTTTTTAAGACCAAATGTTTTTGTTTGCTCATACCAGTCCCACGACTGACCTGGAGTTTATTGTTCCTTTCCTAAACTCTGGGTGCCCACTATTTTCCACACGGGCAGTCTAGAGTTGGGGTTTTCAGATAATCAATAGTAGGTGTAGATTCAATAGCTTTCAGCCTTAGGATTTGGCAATCGCATTTGGATCGAGTTGCTTCTCTTCATCTTGATTTGGGAGTTCGAGCTATTTCTGGATTGATGTCTTGGAGATGAAGATTACCAGTCCTGGAGTTCTTTCTTGAAGACTATATTGGAGTTTTTGTTCCGCTGCTAGTGTTATCTTTTCTTTCCGCTGCTATTCTTTGTATCTCTGATAATGTTGATATCTATTGTACCATTCTGTTGTATCATTCATGTTGTATCAGTTATTGTATCCAACGTTGTGTATTGATATATGCTATTCATTTTCTTCCGCTGTGTTATTTACTTAATGTGTTATAAGCTCCGGCGAACCAGGTTCGACGTTTGGATCTGCGGCATTTGAATACGAGTGTCGTATTCGGTGCCGATTTTCGAAGGTCGAGTCAGGATCGTTATAAGTGGTATCAGAGCTGAGGGGTAAAACTTTAGCTCAGGAGTATAGCACATTAAGTAACTCATTAGAGATAGGGTGAAGTATACCCTAGAATGAGTATATCCTTAAGATATCCGTTCGAATGCCTCAGTAAATTCTCTTACTATCCACTGATAGTGAGTATGAGTGCGAGAAGAGGACGAGATAGGGGACAGGGGAGTACCACTACAAATGGTCAATACCCTGCAACAATGGAAATATCTTTTCTCTATCAATTTCCTTTGATTCGTCTTTTCAATTCTTTGATTACTTCGTAGCAGCTCGACGAGTAGCTTCGGTGTGATGATGGCCCTACGAATCGTTGCAAGAAATTCTTACTTTATATCTTCATCCGTTTCTTATCAGCTTTTCGATCTAAACTCTAATGAATTTGAAATTGAAAATATTAAATAAATTGGAAATTTTAAATTAGTAAATTGGTTAACTAATATGAAGATTTGATCCATCTATCTATTCTCTGGGATCCGATATATTCTACGAATGGTTGGTTATCCCTTCGAACTAACCAATGCTACGGCATATTTCGTAGATTTGGATAACCCAAACATCTTGTAAAGTGAATTCGTTCTTGTATCTATTTGTTGATATTCTGATTTGGTAAGCCAAATGCAGAATAAATATTTCGATCTGATCTGGTCAATCATTTCTTTATCTATTATCTATTCTTTGTCGTCTTCTTTGCAATTTCGAGGACGAAATTCTTTTAAGGGGGGAAATCTGTAACATTCCTGAAATTCATTAAGTTTAAATTGGCAATTTAATTTATTTTTGAAAATAAAATGAGAATTAATTAGAATAAATAAATAATTTTGATCATAAACAGAAAATTTAATAAGAGATTTAAGTATAAGTAGCTTAAAAATATATATTGGATTTAGGAAAATAAGATGTATTAATAAAAAAAAAAAGTAAATTAGAAATTAAAAAATTTTAAAAGTTGTACAAGAATAAATAAATGAATAAAAAAAATGTAAGAATGTAAATTGTATAAATATATTAGTGCATGAACATGTTGAACAAAAATTTAATGTAAGTACATATACATGAGTTTATATTTCAAGTTGAGATTGAAAATTTAATTTTTATTTAAAGTAGATGTTTTTAAAAGTAAGTAGCATTTTTTTAAGAAAAAGTTATTAAGTTGTAATATATATGTTAGTTAAATTCTTTCAACATTGAACATGTATGTATACATTCAAAAGAATAAAGATATACATTTTTTTTTAAAGTGTATAAGTTATAGATATAAAATTTATAAAATTCTTTTTGCTTCATAATATCAACATGTGAGGGTGGAGTAGAAGAATTAACAAAATCTAAAGCTCATGATTTCATTTTTACACATGGCATTCAAGATATTTTATTGGATAAAATAATGGAATTAAAAATTTGTAGAAAACTCTTCAGCTCCCCAAATTCAAATTTATTTAGTCTTAGCCAAATCTGAAAAACACAGTAAAAAGATTTGAGCATCTTAAATTCTGAATACCCAAGAAAAAGAAAATGATGAGAAGAGAAAAGTCAGAAAAGAAAATGCATTCTCTTCTCAAGAATCTGGGAGCAAAGTCAAATACAAATTCTTCAACCTGTAATTCACTTCAAAATGCAAATCAATCTTGTCTGCATTTTTTTCAAACCAGATTCAAAAGAAAGTTCAACAGCAAGTTTAAATTCAAAACAAAGAAGCAACAGGAGCTAATCATTTCAGATTTAATAACAAGTTTAAGAACAAGTGCAAGATCAAATCTCAGGTAAATTTTAACTTTATAGTTAGTAAATTATGATTGCAAGGTCAAGTTTTAACATCAAAAACAAATTTGGAAAATATTTGCAGATTTGTTCAGTAAAAAAAAAAAAGTGGAGCTATAGTTTTTCCAGTGGGCAGTGATTCTCTGGAAAAAAATAATAAAGGCAAGTGTCTTTCTTTACAAATTTGAATTTAAAAGTGGTTAACTAGTAGGAAAACAAAGATTTATACAACTTTGTAAATCAGTTGCAGATAAAAAAATTTCAAGCATTCAAGTGTAATTCAACCTGAAGCAAGTTGAAAATCTAGAAAAAACAATTTGAGGCAAGTAACATTTTTTTTTTCTTATTTGAACTAAATACTGTTAATCAGTATTAAAACAAAGATTTAAACAATCGTGTTTGATCAGTTAACAGAAGGAAATCCAAAGTTTCAAAGCACTTGCACAAATCAAAAGAAAAAGAAATGCAAAGCAATCAAAGAAAGAAAAAAATGTACATGCTCAAATTCATTCCTCTGTTCCTGTTCTCTGTCTTTCTTCATCAAACCCATCAAGGTGAGCAAACTCATTTATCTACCTATATGTTCTGATTTTATGGTTGACTCTTGAAGTATGATGGTTTTGATGATTGCATGTTTGAATTTATACATCTTTATGGGTGTAAATGTATGAGTATGTATCAATGCATATCCCTGTTATGAGTCAGAGTACATCTTCTCTGTGCAACAAAATCTGTGAGTAAATTCCTGTTTTGAAATGGTGTAACTCTAATAGTATGTGAACTACATATGACTGTCTGTAGTTTGAAAAGAAAAAGAGTTACACAGAACAAAAATTTGCCTAGTGGAAATTTAAATGTTATAAATTGATGATTCAGGGTTTGTCAAAAGAACCCTAATTTAATTCTAGAATTTAAAAACTAAAATTAAGTTTGTAGTGTTAAGAATAAAAATGCAGTTTCAGTTTACTGTATTTTACTTTTGATCAAGAATCAGTTGATCCTTGCATTTGATTGGATTGAAATTGTTTCTGGAAGTAGTTTATATATCATTGATCACAAGAAAATTTTTGAATTGATCTACAATTCAAGTTGAGATTGAATTTGGGATTTTAGTTGTTGAACCCTAGTTTAGGTGGGTTACAGTTTTGGGTAAATTTTTGAACACCCAAGTGCATCGAGTTCCATGCTATTTTGGGGATTGATGGATGGTGTAGTGATGGAGTTACTTCCGGAGTTTGGTCGATGATGATGGCCGGAGTTGTGAAATAATGGTGTTGACAGGTTTGTGATGGTGGTGGGGTTGGTGTTGTGCAGTTTCAGGTTTGTGGATATGTTTGGGTTGCAGGGAATTTTGACTCGGGTTGATCTCGGGATTTTTGGGGAATGACTCGGAGCAAGTGGGTTACTGACCCGAAGTAAAATAGGGGAGTACAGGGTGTATGTGTTCAGGTTGTAATCAACAGACCTGTTCTGTTTTTTTGATTTTAAAGAGCCAAGTTTAAATTAAATTTGAAATTTTGAACTTAGAATCAAACTTGAGTCTGAAGATGAATTCAAACTTGAATTCTGATTTTGAAAGATTTGAATGCAGGAATTCAAATTTGGTTTAAAAAAGAAAAGAAAAGAAAAAGAAACTGTTTCCAGTTTTGTAAAGTTTGAACTTAATGCAAACTAAAATTGAGACTTAAGATTTTGAAACTGAATTTAAGCATGAAATCAAATAAGTTTCAATTCTGTTTCTTTGAAATAATTTAAATTCAGTAAATTTTCAATGTTTAAGTTTTAAATAAAACAAAACTGTTTTCTGTTTTAAATATAAAGGTAAATTCAAATTTTACAGGTGTGGGTTTAAAACTGAGATTTAGTTTGAATATGAATTCAAATTTTGATTTTCTGAAATTTGAAACCATTTAAGTTTTAAATTCAAATTTGATTTTAAACTCTCAAGTATAAAATGCATTGTTGTTTTGCATTTGAAGTAAAAGGTTAAGTATTTAATTAAGGAATTCAAGTGAATTCAAAACTGAGTTTTAAATCTGAATTTAAATTTTAAACTTTAGTTTTTTAAAATAAGGATTTAAATTTAAATTGTTTTCAAATGATTTGTATTTGAATTGAAGATGTAAATTATAGAAGAGTTTTAAAGAGTTAAAACTAAAATAAGTTTGAAAGTTATATTTCAAATTTTGAAATTTAAAGGATTTTTAAATTTGATTTGAATTTGAATTGAGATTTAAATCCTTTTCACCTTATTTATTTAAGTATATGTTTCTTGTAAACATATAAGATTTAGATTTGTATTATTTTAGAATCTTATTTTAAATAAATTTGAGTCTTGAGTTTAAAGAGAATGTTAAAGGGAATTTAATGTAAATTTAAAAACATTTTTGTTTTTTAAATGCATAATTTAAATAAGGAATGTTTATCTAAAGATAAAGAAAAGTTTAATGATTTGTAATTCATTTAATTATTAAGGTAGTACAAATGGATAATTTATATAATTAATTAATTAATGGAATGGATAATTAATATAATTAATTAATTAATGAAATGGATAATTAATTAAAGTAATTAAGGGTTTTAATTTGATTAATTAAAGTTTAAGATTAATTTTTCTTAGAATAATTAATTTGTAATTAAGAAATCATTAATTGTATGATATTAAATTTTGAATTAATAATTGAAGATTTATTAATTGAATAAATATGGATAGCTAATTAATTAGGGCTAATAAATGAAAGTAATTATGTGGTGGATAAATTTAAAACCACACAAATTTATTCATCTTAACTTAAGATGTTTGATTATTATGGAATGCTTTGTGATGGATTGATATATTTGGTATGTGATGTGATGTTATGTGATGCTTTGTGCTGAGCTGCTATATTTGTGATGATTATACTGTCGTATGAATATGAAAACCCCTTGACCCATAAAACGACATTTGAATTTCGATGCGACAGGGAGTCGGATTCCAATTGGTTATCCGAAACCCACATCGAATCGTAATAGTGAATCTTTGTAATTGATAAATTCATTTTATCAATGACTCTATGAATAAAGATAAGCGTTATGGACTATATCGCTTATCAATTTGATTGAATCTGTGATGATTGATGTTGTGCACTATTGTGTTAAACCCCTAGACCACACCTATACACACACAAATATGGATGACACGTGGAAATGGGTTAAGTCACAGATTTTTTTTAAAAAAAAAAAATCGCTTTAAAATTGAATTTTTCCAAAATAGTTTTGGAACTAGAATTGAAAAACTCTTGAAAATGAGTTTTCAAAAATAAAAGTTATATGGATAACTTGATTGAGTTTTTGAAATGTAAATAAATTAATTTAAATTTGAATTCAATATTTGAAATTGAATTCTGTGACTTGGAAACTATTGTTAAAAAGTTATTCAACTTACAAATGGGTTATATGGGTTTTAAACCATTTTTAAAGATGACGTTTTGGAATTTAAATTCAACTCAAGATTTCAACTTGTACAAATTAGATTTGCTTTCCCATAAGAAATGGACTCCCAAGTTGTGTTAAAAGGATTTTCAAGTCTAAAAGGAAAATTGTTTTCCAAGTTATAGATAAATCTTTGGAAATGGGTCTGAAAGCTATAAATCTTTAATTTTAAAGATTTAATTGGGTTAATCCAATTGAAATGGGAATTGTTTTGAAATCTATGAATAGATCTTTGTGAAACTGGGTGAAACTTTGTGAAATAAATCTTTTTGTTTAAAAGATTAAAAAATGGTAATTTGTTTAACCATTTGAAAGAAAAGTTTTGAATCTTATAAGTTGTGACTTAGCTAAAATCCCATATCCATATGTTTTAAAATATGGCGCTTACTATTCGGTTTAGCCGGGAGAGGACCTTGTGTCATATAGCCCATTCTGATTAGTAATACGACGTTATGGATTGCATTTGAAGACCGGTGTTGAAGACCGGGTGTCTTCGAGAACGTTAGGATAACCTATCGATTGTCTCTGCACCGAGTAGCTACGGTATAGAGATTCCCTTAGTGATGGGAAGTCCGATCGGGATTGTGGATACCCGGATTTGCAAGGGCTTCTTCGGAAGTGCCTTCGGTTCTGTTCGAACCCGGAACAGACTTGTATGGTTGTATGTCCGACATTACACTTTGAGATGTTAACTGATTTCTATCAAATACATTTCTGCTTGGTGGCGGAGAATTCATTCTCTCAGCTTAACACCCTTCTCTGAGACGTACGAGCTCAGAGGTTATGTAGTTGATATTTATCAGTGATATATCCCAAATTTGGTAATGTGGCATGCTGAGTGCTGCTGTGTGATGATCATTGGTTGATCATTTGTGATATGATCATTTGTTTGATCATTTATCTTTGTGCTCATTGCTTTGGTCATCTGTTGACCCAAAGCATGGCTTTGTGCCAAAGCGTAGCTTTGTGGACGAGACTGCATCAGGACCTCACTCCTCGGAAATGGTCGAAACAGGAAAGATGCGGCAAGGTTATGAGGGTCGCTCCCTTTAGGGTATGTCATTTCCTTCTGGTAAAGGGTGGTATCAGGTATGGAGCCCTGGTATTTAACCTATGTGGTTGCTCCAATCTCATTTACTGTGTGGTTGTTGCTTTGAGGCGCCTCGGATAAAGGTCCCAAAGGACCGGGGGATGGCATATTCGTGTAGTAGTTACCTAGTTACAGAGGTAACCCGGCCTTGTGTTGGCAGAGATCTAACCGTAACGTTAGTTTCTCGGGACGTCCCGCCAGAGGCGATCCCATTGACAGTAGGAAGTTCCTTAGCCTGACCATTCGTTGGAAATCCATTCATCCAATACGTGCCTTGTACGGTTTTAGTTGTATTACCTGCCATTCACTTATGGTGGTCACCACTGTTTGGATGGTAGCTATAGTAGGCATAGTTCGGAATGTCTATGCTGGCTAGGATTTATATTCTACTTTCGAAATTGTTTTCTACCCTATGCACTAATAATAATATCAAAAATGATTTGATTTTTGCGTAGTAAGCATTTTTGACTATCATAAGGAGAAATCTCCTCCAATTCTGCGTTTGCATTGTGTGTGTGGCGGGAGGCCTTATGGTAGTTTCATTTTCTAAAAAGCATTGCGGATTTCAAATTTAAATTTTCTTGTTTGTTTTTAAGACCAAATGTTTTTGTTTGCTCATACCAGTCCCACGACTGACCTGGAGTTTATTGTTCCTTTCCTAAACTCTGGGTGCCCACTATTTTCCACACGGGCAGTCTAGAGTTGGGGTTTTCAGATAATCAATAGTAGGTGTAGATTCAATAGCTTTCAGCCTTAGGATTTGGCAATCGCATTTGGATCGAGTTGCTTCTCTTCATCTTGATTTGGGAGTTCGAGCTATTTCTGGATTGATGTCTTGGAGATGAAGATTACCAGTCCTGGAGTTCTTTCTTGAAGACTATATTGGAGTTTTTGTTCCGCTGCTAGTGTTATCTTTTCTTTCCGCTGCTATTCTTTGTATCTCTGATAATGTTGATATCTATTGTACCATTCTGTTGTATCATTCATGTTGTATCAGTTATTGTATCCAACGTTGTGTATTGATATATGCTATTCATTTTCTTCCGCTGTGTTATTTACTTAATGTGTTATAAGCTCCGGCGAACCAGGTTCGACGTTTGGATCTGCGGCATTTGAATACGAGTGTCGTATTCGGTGCCGATTTTCGAAGGTCGAGTCAGGATCGTTATACTAAGTGTTAGGCTAGGCCCACTAATTCATGCTTATTCTTAATGTATAATTGAAGCTATATAATTTCTTACTATGAAAATTATATTGCCTTCTACGTAGTATTAATGCTTACTTATTCGCTACGTAATTATTCCTAGTTTATAGCTTAGGCTTTGGTTTCATTATTTCCTTCTTATGTCTAATTAATATCCATTGTCCCTAATAACTGGTCATTAATGTCCAAATTGGATAATAACTAATGATATTTATTTATCCATTTCAATACCCACTTATTATGCCTATTCAATTTCCCTGCCATATTAAATTCACTAATTAGTGCCCATTTATTTCTTTTAACTCTCTATTAACTACAAATTAATTGCCCATTAAATTTGTAGTTATTGTCCATAAATTTTGGTATAACTATTCCTTTCTTTTTCAACCTCCTAGTCCTATAATTATTATGTTATTACTAACTGATAAAAATATCATCGTAAATTACGCTATGTATATTTTTTATTTTTAATCGTTCAGCGCAGTTGTACATATATATATTTTCCAATTTTAAACTATTAATTAATAAATTAGAGCATTCTTTTCCACATTTTAATTTATCAGAGCTATCCTTCCAAATAGGATTGTCATTATAACTTTCCATAATTTATTAGAGTTATCCTTCCAAATAGGATTTCCATTATAACTTTCCATAAATTATCCAAAAATGAGACTTTTGCTTTGTTTGAAATAACAAGGAATTGACTCTTTTCTTTCATTGAATAGATAGTGCAAACTATGGAGAAGAATATCTATACTTCACACATCTCTTTCCTTTTAGGTATATTCCTTATTAATTCAATCGTCACACTTTTATACATTTGTGAAATTAGATAACATATGGAAATTACATGAAAATAGATACAATTGTACCCCACTTCCAATAAATTAAAATATAGAAATTCACATTTTAAGCTAACTAGGGAAACCTAAATTACTACCCAGTTATAAGTTTTGAATAAACTTACCAGTTTACAGACATTTTACAATAATAAATATTTAGGATTGATTTCAAATTTCCAAGTTAGATTGTACATGGTATTCCTATTCCAGTTACCTATTTTATAGAATCAATAGGCGATAATCCTGTATATTTATTTTAAGCCTTCTACTTATCAGATCTTATACATGCATAATAATCAAATAAAATCTAATGATATAAATTGTAATATTATAAATAAATTATATAATTCTCACTCGCCTTTCTAGCTTTTCAAATCTTTCAAATCTAAATCAATTTCTTTACTTGACTCCTTTTTCATTCTAACCCAAAAGAATATGTATAACAAGGTATATACATACTATTAGAATTATAGATTTAAAAAGAGATTTGGGTTAAGGGAAATATAGATTTATAATTATAAAATATAACCTTTTACTTTCGCAACGTTGATTCGCTTCTTCTCTTCTCCTCTTTTATTTTATGCCCTTCTCCAATTTTTATGTGTGTATATAAGTATATAATACTTAGAAATGCGGAGAAGGAAAAATGGCAGAGCTTTGCTACTTTGATCAGAATATATGAGAAGAGAAGTGAGAGTTAGGCATGTATTTTTAGATACTCGAGTCAACTGTAACTATTAGTTCAAAATAATAAAATTCTGGCCATTTGCCAAGCTTCAAACCCTAGCCTCTATAGCCCGACCAGTCAACTGCTTCCTATAACCAGTTGATCGGCCCAAGTAAGAGGGTCGACCGTAGGGTCCCGCATTTATTATAATTTATTTCCTTATTTTGTTTGTTTAATTATTTTCATTCGAAAACTTCAAAGGCTAATAACTTCTTCGTTTAAGCTCCGATCGCGAAACTTCAAATGTGAAAATTGCTCAGAAAATCACCACTAATATAATGGTATAAGTTTCGTAGCCAAAATCTATTATTTTCTCAAATTCCATTTTTGGAACTTCATTGATTATCATAAATTTACGAGGTGTTACGATGGCTATGTATGGAGCGATATTGGATTATGATAGAAAGGTTATTCGTTTGGGTACTTGTAGTAAGCATAGCCTTAAGGTTTACTGCGACTCAAAGAGTATAGTTATGTTGAGCTACCATATTCTTTATACATGTCATATGATGAGTAAGTTTTAGTACCAGTAGGTCGATAAGTGACTTGGTGTGGACCCAGTTCATGGAGGTCGAGACTAGGTGATCAGATTTATATTATATATAACTACTCTCCATGTACCTTATATTGTATTAATTTTATTAGTAAGATGTCCTGTTACTATTAGACTCTTTGTATTTGTCATCCGGGGACATTGTTATATGGCTTGTGTTTTGTAGAGACTGTTATCTAATTTGGACTATTTTCAGTATATATATTTTATTTCCTTCTACTATGAGATCTGGAAGTGTAGAATACTTTAAATTTTATAATCGTCTACGTATCCTTAAAAACCAACGACATGTACTTCATGGCATGATGCGAGTTCAAATGCCATTTAGGGCCTTGAATCGGTGTGTCTAGAGGTGTGAATTCTTACATAACCCCTTGTTGCCCCCAGTCTATGCAATTAAAGCGCTTGCAGCTCTATAGCGGTGAAGGTACAAAAAGTTATAGTGTCGATAAAATTGGGGATATAGTGAAAAATAGTGGAGGTGCAAAATGCTTCATTAGATATATAAACAAATACTTAGAGCTAATTTATTCTTATTCTCATATCATATTTAAAGGAAAAAGAAATGATATTTAGTCTTATATAACAAAACAAAATAATACTATAATTTATGCAGAATAGATTTGGTGACTACAATAGATTTCTAACTTATATTCCACGCTTATGCCTTAACATTAGGTCTTTACCCTAACTTTGTTCTAAAAAGCCTTGATTTAGTGGGCGTAGTGCAAAATAGCGGGGCTTAAAGCAAATCTACTACTTAATAACGCTAAATTAAAATAACCTCATGGTTAAAGAGTGCTATATGCTATAAGGGGATTTTACATGGCTTTAGCGGTACATTAACTGCACAACCCTAATAGCCACGAGAAATAAACTACATAACATCTGGAGAGTATTACATACTCTAGTCTCAACAGATGAATTGATATCCTTTCCGATGCTTCTTGATTAGGAATATTTAAAAAAATGTGTTATTTTAAATGTGATAAAATTCTCATGATCACAACACTTTGTATTTCTATCACATAACATATCGAATTTTACATCTCTCCAGTTTAAATTAATCACTTAATTATTTATATCACTATATAACAAGTATATAATAGAAAGAAAAATACTTTTATTTCAAACAAGAATGGTTGTAGAGTTAGATATACGTAAAAAATTACATAATTGCCCTCTAAGGCACATCCCTAACTCTAATAATCTCCCACTTACAGTTGGTGTCGATTTTGGAATCTTATTTCAACTTCGTCGATTGAATTTATCAAAATCTAATTGGGTCAGTCCCTTAGTAAATGGATAACTATTTTGTTTTAGTTATACACTCTGTCAATCAACTCTCTTCGACACTAATAGTCTGCTTTATCATACAGAACTATTCCGAGCATGTCTCTTGACTTCTAGTGAGCTCTAGGTTCTTTTACGAGCTATATCACTGCAATTTTATCATATAACAATGTCATGAGATTCTCGATATTTGGAATCACCGTCTACTCGGTTATAAATTTGTGTAGTTATTTATATTTCTTACATTGCAGTAGCCTTTGGTTGAATCAACCACTACTTATTGTCTGAAACAATTCCAACTTAAAGTTCTTAAGTTTGAACATGAATTTATGATTGATATAATATATATGATATCACTTATGAAGTTCGAGTTTGCGCACTCCTTCATCAGGAGTTTGTTGTTTATATAAACAATTCTCTAGTATTTTGCGGATACTCCAGAACACTCTAAAATTATCGTTTAGTGATCTAAATTAGGATTTGATAATTACTCTATGTATCACATGCATAAGAAAAGTGTGATAGTGTAGATAGTATTGCATGTATGATAATTTCTAAGAAAAGTGTGATAGTGTAGATAATATAACATGTATGATAATTTCTATTACCAATGCTCAAGGAATACTTCTTACATGCTACATGTTAAATAATTTAATATGTGTTTGTGTATATTGTTTTGGAACATTCCCTACATTCTTTTATACTGATTATAAAAGATGTCTTTTCAAATCTTATATCCAGAATTAAACAACCAAACTAAAATGGATTTAAGTTGAATACATCGTTAACAATCATAAGTTTATATTTTACTTATAGTCTTAGAAATATTTTAATACTTATTAATATTCTTTCTTATAGACATATGCTTCCCCTATGGTTAACAGAAATTCAAACTATTTGATTTCATGGTCAAAATACTTTCTTAAATTCGATGCTTATCAAATAATACATTTGTATTATCTCTTGGATCATATCCAATCTCACAAACTCAGTCATTGCTCGTACCAACTTTTAGACATTTTGTTGTTATATGCAAATAGACTATTCTAAATCATTATTTAGAATTTCTTTTACAACATATATGTAACAACAATCAAAGTCATACTAAGCGATAAAATTTGAGAGTAAAATCCAAATTAACTTAAGCAAAGTTGAATGACTAATCTGTTACAATAATTTTAGAAATTGAAATGTACGATATTATTCTTATCAACACAACTTATAATTCAACTGCATTGGTATTCTTCTCGAAGACACTTTTGTAGCCGATGAATCATATCTTTTTTGGGTACCACTAGCAAAGTAATATTTTGATAACGTACATAGAATCCATTCTGGATTTGCATAGTGCGCCATATGGTAGAGTCAATACTCTTAATGGCTTATTAAACCGAGGAAATCATTTCCTTGACATTAATAAAATTCATAATTTCTCTTTAATGTGCGAGAGTCATCATTATACATTTTAACGTGTCGTGTCTATTTGGTTTGGTTAATTTCATTCCATCATTCATTTTTTTTTACTGTTGGATCATATCCAAATTCGTTTTTACTACAAATAATTTTTGAAACTCCATCATGAAGTTAGCATTTCTTGAAATAACAATTATTTCTCAGTTCAACGGATTCAGTGTTCATAAATTTTTTATGAATTGCCTTTATTCATGTATAAGATTGTTTTTTTTGTTTACAACATTTATGCTCGTAGCATAAATAAGTCAATCAATATTGATGGGGCCCAAACTCCTTTGAAGTGTTTCACACAAGATCCCTTTCGAACAAGTATTACGTGCAGTCTCTCAACTCACACAACCTGTCGCGGATTTGTAGAGGTTGTTTCTTATAAACTCTAACTTTGTATGATCATGTAAACTATACTTTAGATGAAATTAATTTTGACCTTATGTACTTAATCTTAAGTATATAACCTTACAAAAAGAAATAACTTAATTTTACTCATCATCAATGGTACTTTGCTCAATGAAGTCTGATTATTCATTATCGACAGATCATTATGAATCATTGGGAGGAGCGACTTTTGAAATTGAGTTTTATTCGTATTTAGGTACTTTGGAACCCATTCCAACATTTTCACATATTCCATCAAATCGAGCTACTTTCGTATATGTATTCCACTTTCGTATTAAATTTTATGAACTTATCATAGATATAGTACTTGTGCTTCAAATACACATGTTCATTACTATGATAATTAATCAGTGAATTTTATAATAATTTATTAATGAATTTTAATGTATTATATCAAAACGTTATGGTATTATAAGACTTTGAATTGAATATTCTCTACATGTATCAATCCGAAAAGTTCATCAACTTTTTTATTGTTCTCATTGAATGAGTGTTTTACCTTTAATCATTTGAGATACAATTCACTAGTACCATAGAATTTATAATATTATGATTAAAAATTGTATTTCAAAGATATGGCTTAGTCCATAATCCACAAAACATTATTGAAATTTTAAATACATCTATTTTATGTAGCTAATGCAATAAACACCGTTATTCCAATAGATTTATCTCATAATGAATTTTCAAAACATTCATCAAAAAATAAAACTATCTTCACTTTCAATCAATAACGATGCTAATTATTATTTTATAAATAATATTTGGTATACTTATGAAATTAATTTTTCATACCTTGATATATCATGACAAGTATTATATGACATGCTCCCACTATTTCCGCTTTACTACAATAGCGTATGAAATACGAAGCTCCATTCAACTACTTATTATAGGCTATTTATTTCTTTATAACTAGTTTACAATCAAGAGTTTTCGATCAAATATCTTAAACTCATAGAAATGACTTTAAGAAAAGATTTTTCTATATGAAAACATAATTGGAATAAAAATTACATTTATCATTTTGCATGAAGTATTTATTAAAATTTTAGACAATTCTCATCTCCGATATTACTTCATGAAGCAGAGTTGACTGTTCACTCTCTTAATTCCAACTGTGCCTAAGTTACATATACCCTCGTATATTCACTTTCCTTTTTCTAAATGATTAAACCACTCAGAAAGAAAAATATCCACATTGTAATCAATCATATTGAATACACGGTTTCATATTATGATTTATTTGCTTATTACGAATGAACTAACTTTATTGAAGTTTCGTATATTATGAACTACGACCATTTACCATGTACAATTTATATGTGATTGACTATGGATCAAATATCCATTTTTTGTATTTCTTTTTTATGAAGGCAAGCTAGTTGATAGTTGGACCCCTACCGGTTTTATTAAGAAATGTAAAGGATTACAAGGGCGACACAAGAAAGAAAAAATAGATAAAAAAACAAAAAACAAAAAACAAAGCGCAATATGAGTTAGTTAATAACCCATGTCAAACTCAATAAATTAGGGTTGGCGGACGTCCACAAAGCTATGCAAGTCTTAATTCTCACTATTAATTCTGCAATTAGGTCGGGTTGGTTTCTTTCCTTTTGATTGAAAGTTCGATTATTCCTTTCCTTTCAGAAAATCCGGATGAAAATTTTGAGAGCGTATAACAGGGTTCTGTAACTAGTACATTTGCTTCTCATATACTTGTAGATGTTTTGCCATTCCAAGTTGTGAGATAGATGGATTATGAAGTAAACCATATAAATATTATAGCATTCCAAAAAGAGGCGTTCAACATATTTAAGCGGACCATGATAGAAGGAGAAGATATCATTGTTTATCATCCCAATGTTTAGTAATTTGTCTTTGGTGAATAATGCTCAGTTGAGCACTATCCAGAGAAGGAAATTATCCTTTTGAGCAAAGAGTGGTTCCAAATTCTTTTATACCAAGGGTAGGATTGAAAGAGAGAAAAATTGTTTAAAGCATTATAAATGCCTCTGATAGAAGAGTCTTCCTTTCGATGGTCCAGTGAGTTTTAGCCTCATGTATTTTGTACTAGTTACTCATAAGGAGGTTCCAGGTTTGTTGAATCTGTGGATTGCTTGAGTTTGGTAGGATCACATTTCCAATATATATATACATATATATATATGTATATTATATATATATATATATAATATATATATATATAGTTCCATGCCATAGCTACATCGGGGATGCCTATCATGATCTTCTAGTTGTAGTCAAGAGTGTGGTTGAGAATTAAACCAAAATCTCCCCATGGGTAGTGCTAAAAAGCACATATATGGAGAGGAAAGATATTGTAGATAATATGGGGGAGAATACTATTCCTAAGGTGGAGGAGACTTTTGAAGTGCCAGCTAGAATTGTTGGAAGTGTTCATGGTCTAGAAATGTTTGTTTTGAAGATAGTTGTTTGTCATCCAATGTATCTATAGATTTTCCTTCTGATTAGTGAGCTCATCAACATACGGAAGATGCTGCTTTGTTCTAGGTGGGTAAGTCAGGGATGCCAAGCCTCCTTTGATTTTTGGGATGTAGATTTTCTTAAATGAGATAGGGATTAGTTCCATGGATTGACTGTCTCCATTCCATATGAAGTAATTTAGGGAACTATTTATCATGGTGATGAGTTTTTAGGCAGGACAAACATACTTGACCAATAATTAGTCATACCTACTATAATGGAGATGACAATTGTGAGCCTTCCTACTTGAGGAAGGTATTTACAGGGTTGGCTGCTTAGTTTAGATGTAACTGCTTCATACATAGGCAAGCATTGTATAATAGTGATTCTTAAAGTTGTAATGGGGATATCAAGGTGGCTGGCATTGGCAAGCATGGGGTCTAGTGCGATAACCCAGAATTTTGGGCAATATTAATTTAATAATCTGTATTAATAATTGAATTGATTTGATAATTTTCTTTTATAATTGTAATTTAAATTGGCATGTTTATTCTTTTAAAAGCAAATAAATATTTGATTGGTAAATTTTATCTTTTAAAAGTTAATAAAATGTTTTCTATTTATAATGTGTATATATATATTTGTATATATTGTAAATAGAAAAGCTTTGGTTTGAAATTTAATAAACAAATAAAATCTTGTTTTCAAATTCTAATATATATTTTGGTAATTTGAAAATTATGATTTATTTAATATAAAACTTTTCAAAGCTATTTAATAAGTTAACTATATGGTTTTAAATACTTCGGTAAATATTATTGGTTTAAAATATTTTTAAGCTTAAGTTTAAATTTAAATAAAATTAATAAAAAGGTTTGTTTTATTTTCTTTTTAAATATTTCTTATTAAATATGATTTGAAATATATAAGTTTAAAATATATGAAACATTAATTCATTTAAGTAATATAAGTAATTTATAAATAATGAGATAATCTCTTTTATAAATTATTTAAAATTGACAAATTTGTTATATTTAAAACAATAATTATAATGTATTGTTTTTATATATTGATATAAATAGATTTTAATAAAAACCGAATTGTTATTTCAACTTGAATATGTTGTTATAAATTGACCCTAATTTGGATTTTTAAATTTAATTTGAATTTGAATTTGGATTTAAAGTTGAAATTCAAAAGGTAGACATTTTAAAATTATGACTAATATTTTATTTGTGTATAATTGGTTTTATAATATTATCTTTAAAAATATATATACATTTAGATAAGAATTAGTAAATTAAGTAAAAGCTTTTATTTACATTTAAATAAATATTAATTACTTAAATTACAAGTGTTAAAAATTAAGAGACATTTGTAACAAGTGTTAACTAATAAACAAGAGGTTATGACAAATGTTAAGATTTTGCACAAGTGTCATTTTAAAATTTAATTTTTCTTTTATTTTTAATAAACCACATTTTCACTTATATAAACACGTTGCTTCTCACCCTCATTTCTTTTTCTATCTTTCTCAAATTCAAAACTAAGAAACTAAAAACAATTCTATCACAATCAATCTGGCAATCAACATTCACAAACCAAAAATTAATAGCCCGTAACCATTTTCAACATCATATTCGAAAGCCTGCAAATGATTTTCAAGATTCAAATCAATAACCTGTAATCCCATTTTAAAAAATCAAATCAAAACTTGAACATTCTTCTTCAAACATGAGATAAACAAAGCCTGCAAGCATTTTATTCAAACTGAGTTTTATCTGAAGCAAGTTCAAGCAATTTTCTTCAGCATTCAAGCATTGTCAACATTCAAGTTTTTAAAATCAAAGAAGCAAATTCTAGCAACTCAAATTTTAAAGTTTAAAAGCTGTTTCAAAAGGGATAGGCTCTGTTCTTCATTTTCAAACAGGCGGGTAACATTTTTTTTAAAAACTTAAATATGAAATCTGGTTGCATGTGAATCACTGAAGCAAAGTATGTTTGTGTGTATATGAATTTACTGTGTATATTTGGATGATGGATGTGTGTGCATGTCTTTCCTATGACATTCTGTTTTCTTTTTCAAGCTCAAGTTTGATTTAAAATCATCTCTTGATCTAGTCTTGGTTTGGATTTAAGTCTTAAACAAAACTTGTTTGTTTCATCCTAAATTATAGTTTAAAATTTTATTTAAGTCAAAATAAGTTTGAAATGGCTCTGGAAACCAAAACGAATAGAGCTAACTTTGGATAATTGAAAATTCAATTATACCAATTCAATGTTTCAGGCATACAATCTGAAACCTCATCCAAAAACATGATTTTTAGAAGTGAAATTATAATTTTTTGTATTTGAATGTGGAAGCAATTAGAGATTGTTCAGTTTTTGAATATGGGGCCGAAGATGAACGGGGATAAGCGATCTGCCGAAGCTGTGGGATGTCAAAATGCATCGGTGGTTTCTGATAATCTAAGTGATTGGGGAGGTTGGAGTTTTCACTGGAGGTAGTGGAGCATTTTATGAGTTCGGCAAAAATAGCCAAGTGTTTAATCTGTGACCGTGGAGGCGAGAGTACGGTGAACTAGGGCTTAGAGTGCTGTTTGGTTGTGTTGGACAGTCGAGATGTTTCAAATGTCGACGGTGCATTGGGGTGGATCACGTGAGGGGGTTATGTCGTGTGGCCTGTGACACTACTGTGGTCAGAGAAACAGATGCTCCGGTGGTCGCGTTTGTCGTCGGCGAGTGATTTTGGATGATCAGGTTATTGGTTCCTGTGATGATCATTGTGCTCGATTTTGTTTTGCGATGCTATTTGTGGATCTGGGTGTTCAGCAGGCCTGCGGGGATCATCGACGATGTGTCGAGGCTGGCGTTGATGGTCGGAGCGTCGTAGTTCGTCAGTGTACGTGCACCGTGCACTTTGTATCTGGGGAGTTGAAGTACGTTTAGGAAGAAGCTGTTACTCGGGTACGATCTCGAGTTTGTATCAGGTAGGTCTCGAAGCAGTTGTACGCGTATGACTCGAGTAAGTGAGCGTTTTGGTTTCCAATTTTTAAGTTTTAAAACTTAACCAAATTTTGAAAAGAAAGAAAGAAAAAAAAGTGGGTTTCTCGAGGCCAGACTCGAGTATAGTTCGGGTTGAACCCGAAGCAGCTTGTTAAAACCGTTTTTAAAAGTTTTTTAAAATAAAAAAAAGATTTGGAAATTTAAATAATTTGGTTTTCAAAACTCTTGTAAATTTCTTTTATAAAGATAAGTGTTCTTTAACATTTGATTTAAAAAGGTTTGTAAATTGATTTAAATTTTGTTAAAGTTAAATTTTGTAATCATTTTAAAACATAAATTTAAAATGAAATTTAAAGGTGAGTTTTAAAGTGTAATGTTTTAAATGAACATGTTAATGACAAATTAGTCACTAATAAAGAAAATATTTTATTTAAATTAATTAAGATTAAAATGATTTGAGATTGGTTAAATTAATAAGTTAATTAAAGAGGAATTAATTAATTCAATTTTGTTAATGATTATGGATTAATAAATAAGTAATTAAGAGTTCTAAATTAATTAAGGGTTAATTAATTTATAATTAAGGATCATTAATTAGATAAGTATAGATTATTTATTGATGATTTGAAATTAATTAACCAAGTAATTAAAGATTAATTAAGTTACAGTTAATTAATTAGGTAATTAGAAATGAATTAATTGGTTATTAAAATTAATTAATTTGAAATTAATAATGGTTAATTTAAGTTTAATTACTTAGGAAAGTAATTAAAGAAATTGGTTAATAATTAATGTAAAGATCATTAACTTGGGATTATGAATGATTAATTAATGTGATTAATTTAAGATAATTAACTAGATTAATTATGGATAATCATTTGTGGAATTGGTTAAGTATAATTACTTAATGAAAGTAATTAAAGGGATTAATCACTCAGTGTAATTAATTAAATTAATGTGGTTAGTTTAAGTTAATTAATTAGTTTAATTAATTTAAGATAATCACTTGATGATTTGTTAAGGATAATTACTTAATGTAATTTATAAAGTGTAATTACTTAGTGAAGTAATTAATGGATAGTTATTGAATATAATTAGTTGAAGAATAATTATTAATTGAGCAATTTGGGAATAATTACTTTCTGAAACTAATAAGAAGGATAATTACTCAGTGAAAGTAATTAAGAATTAATTACTTAGTGTAATTAATTTAAGAATAATTAATAAAGTTATTTGAAGTTAATTAAGTAAGGTAATTAATTAACTACTAAATGTAATTAATCAAGATTAATTAATGAATAAAGATTAATTAAAGATTAATTATTAAATACGATTAATAATTAATTAGGATGTAATTAAGGGATCATTAATTAATATAATTAATGAAGTAATTAAGGGTTGATTAATTAATGATAATTAATCAATAATAAGTGATTATAGAGCAATTAATTAATGTAATTAATTAAGGATTAATGTAATTAATTATAGTTAATTAATTGATGGAAGTAATTAAAGGTTAATTAATGTAAATGGTTAAGGATAATTACTTTGAATAATTAATTAAAGGCCGATTACTTTTTGTAATTAGAGAATGATTAATCAAGGGTGATTAATTAAGATGAATACTTAGAGAATGATTAATTAATTGATTTGTAATTAATTAATGGTTAAATAAGCAAGATTCATCGTGATGAAAGTAATTAATTTAATTTATTTTAAATTAATTAGAGATGAAGTAATTTATTTAATTTATTTTAAATTAATTGTAGATGGTGTGATTAATAGATCTTTGCTTATGGGTGGCTGATTGATATTGAATGCCTTGATGGTTTGATATCTCTGATATAAGATATGTGCTGATCTATGATATTGGGTGCTTTGGTTGAATTGTGATGATAATGTGGATTATCTATTTGTGAGATTGTGAATTATCTATCTGTGTGAATATAGATAATAGAATTGAATTGTTTTAACTTTAAAACAACATGGACTTAAAAGAAGGCATTTTGGATTTCGATGAGACCGGGATCGGGTTTCCAAATTTGGATATCCGAAAACCACATCGATCCAAATTAACAATAGGTCGTGAATCTCAAGTGAAGATGAAGATTCAGAGTGCAAGGGTTCTTGTCGTTAACTCTGAGGGTAATCCCAAAATGAGTGTAACGAGATATTACCTTCGGTTTCGTTCAAACCCGGAACGAACTTGTATGGATTGAATGCTTTCAGAACATCGTCAGGTGGACGACGAGCATTCTAAGATAGATGTGTTCCATAAAGGTAATCGTAGCCTCAAGCCTCATCAATCGGGAATGGATAAAACAAGGGAGGTGCAGCAAGGCTAAGTGGGTAGCACCCAAGTAGGATAAGATTTCCCCTCTAGAGGTCCTTTTTTATTCCGCTGTATGGGCAGTTGATTGCAACAACTGCTGGGGTTGTCTTCTTCAGGACTATCCAATAAGGGATGGTTCTGGCTTTGTGTTGTAGGGGAATGGGAGTAATCCACGGTACAGTGATCCAGGCCACGTACTGTGACGGACGGTACCTCAGTAGCCCTGCGATTGATGGAAACTCATTCTTCCTACGTGCCCTTTATGGTTTTGATTGTATACCTATGTATACTGGAATTTAATAAATGTAACAATTTCAGCTATTTTATATTTACTTGAAAACCCTAGACCCTATTACAATATCACTGGATTTTCTATCAAATGTTTTGGTTATCACAAGGTAAATTTTTTTCCATGTTTATGCGCGGGAAGTCTTACGAGATACCTTTTGTTTTCAAAGGTTTTTCAAAGTTAAGCAACTTTAACCTGTTACTCACACCAGACCCATGTCTGACCCGGAGTTTATTTTCTATTTTCTTAAACTCTTGGGTACTCAAATTTTTACAAGTAGCCAAGGGATTCAGGTTAGCTTCGACGAATTCTGAAGGAGATATGTAGCAGGAGGCTTCAGCGTTTATAGGTATAGTTTTCCGCTGTGTTGGTATTTCTGTGTTGTACTTGAGTTGTAATAACTAGACATGTGTTTATAACTGTCTAGTATGTGTTGTATAAGTTGTGTAACTCTGATAGATGTTGTATATTATGTAATACTTATATGATTAATATAATTTATTCATTCCGCTGTTGAGATTCTGATGTTGTTTCTTTCTTTCTTCTCTATTTTTCTCTTTTCTATCCCTTTCTTTCTTAATGATGATGTGTATTTCTATGGAGGGAAAGGTGGGTCGTCACATCTAGAGTGGATTGAAGTGTCATATTTTCTGTCTCTTGATTGTCAAGATCAACAAAGAGAATATGTGACTTGGATTTATTAATTCAAAGACCAGTAACGATCTGGAAAGTTTCATGGCTTTGGAGAATGGCATTAATGGATGACGGTTTGGTTTAGTGAAAAGGACTAGGTCATCAGCAAACATGACTGAAGTAAGCATATGGTTTTCGCATTTATGGTGGAGGGAGATCTTCTTGCACTAAACCTGTTTTTTGATAATGTAGTTAAAAGCTTCCATCGCCATTTTAAAAAGGTAGACAAACAGTGGGTCTCCTTGCCTAATACCTTTTAAAGTAGTAAAGTAGCCACCGACATTGCCATTGATGATGATGGAATATTTTGTAGTGGAAATACATGTTTAGATCTATGCAATCATGCCTCAAGAAAATTTATTCTGGCCATGATTTTTGTAAGGGTAAGCCAGGAGACGGAATCAAAAGCCTTCTAAATATTTAAATTGAGCATGCATTTAGAAGAAATATTGGCAGTATTATATCCTTTCAAAAGTTTATGGGTAAGTAATATGTTATCAGATATGTTTCTACAACTAAGAAGGGCATATTAGTTATAGTCCATGATTCTGGAAAGGGAAAGCTTGATCATGAGGGTTGTGATTTTTGTAATACATTTGTATATCACGAAGCAGCAGGCAATGGGTCTATAGTGTTCAAAGAGGAGGGGTTTGGTTATTTAGGGATCATGCCCAGGTTTGTGGCATTACTGCCACTGAGTAGAGTATTGCTCTTGAAGAAATGGAGGATGGCTTTACAGAATATATGAGAGATATGAGCCCAAGATGTTTGAATAAATGTGAGTTGAAACCATCAGGTCCACCTGTGCTAGTGGAGTCGAGAGCGAATAAAGCGCGTTTCATTTCTTTAGTGCTGATTGAATAATAATGTTGATGGCTTCAACATAATTTATGGTAGGAAGGTTGAGGTTGGTGAGAAGTGAAGGGTTAAGAAGAGAGTTTCATTAAGCAATTGTGATAACCTGGATTTTGAACAACTATTAATTGGATAATTAACTGATTTTTATTAGTTGAGATACTAATTTTATTTGGGTTAAACACATAAAATTTGATAATTAAAGATGTCTATATATATAAGTGGATTTGAAAACTATAATAATAGTAAAATTTAAAATGATGACTCTTAGCAAATTATTAAATATATTAATAGATATGTGTAAACTTTATAATATTGAAATTTTAAGTATATACGTACACAAGTATATAGGTGTGTGTGTATATATATTTCTTTTGAAATTAGTGAGTTAAGCATGAGTTAAAATTTAATTTGTTTAAGAATATAAACATAAATCAATACACACACACACACACACACACACATAAAGCATTAGTAATTAAGGCAAAATTTTATATTTAATGAAGATTAAGACACTTGTAAGCATAAGAAAATTTATATAAAAATGTATTAGGACATTTGTAAGCATATAAAACAAGATTGGACATTTGTAAAATGACTTAAGCATGTAAGTACATTTGTAATTCAATAAAATAGTAACAATAGTACAAGTGGCCAATTTCTTTTGAAAATAAAATAACAAATATAATGTTGTAAAAGAAAACCTGGTGGTTCAGTTTTAAACTTCTCTATTTTTCTTTCTTCTTCTAAAACCTGGAATCAAAATTTAAAAGGAAATCAATACAGCATCAGTTTTTTTCAAAATTCAACAAAGTTCAAGCAGTAGATCGACTTCAACTGAATCAAACTGTTTCAACCTGCGATCATGCAAGGAATCAACCCAACTAAGATTCAACTCAACAAAAAGCTAAGCACGTTTTTCAGATTCAAATCAAATTAAAATTCAAAATCCCAGATTTTGAAACCTGGTCTCTGCTTCATTCTGGTGAGTAAACAAGAACTGTTAAAAGCTAAAAATCTTTCATCATTTGTTGCATGTGATAGATATGTGTAGTAATGATGAATATATGGTGTGTATGGATGTTTTTAAGTTTGAATATAGATTTAAACTTCTCTGTGTATATGGTATATATGTCTGTAAACATATACCTATAGCCTTTGTTATCTGTTGTATTCACAGACTCAAGAAAAGGAAAACAAATTTATATCGTCATACCCAAGTAAATTCAAGCTATGATCATAGAATAGAAAATGATTTTTTGAGAGAAATGTGTGATCCTCTAATGAAAGAGGAGAGCACACATGGAACACTATATATATAACAAAAATAAGGAGCTGCCAACATGCCTGACAGGTAGCCAAACTATAAAAATAGAAAAAGAAAAAGAAAAAGAAAAAGAAAAAGATACCCATCAAATGAGCTCCGGCAAAGCCACCGCCCATTACACTCTAATACCAAGCTCCGGCAAGGCCACCGTCCAATATTAGAGTGTTAGAGGTATCTAAAAAAAAAACAATCTCTCAAGAGATAAGATCCAAAAAGAGGAACTCCAACAGTAGGACCAAAATGAAGAGCTCCACAAAGAAGACCACGAGAAACCGAAGAGAAAAGCCAAATGCAATCCAAATCCCAGAGAAGAGCTATCCTGAAAACTTGAATAAAGCTGAATACTCTCCTGCAAATCAGATAAAAGAAAAACCAGCAACCAACCTGAACCATACCTGGAACAAAACTAGGAATACAAGTTAGAATGAATCACATATATGTATATAAATAGAATTTATATACATATATGTGAGAGAGAGACAAAAAATGGAAACTAAGAACCTATAATAGAAAGAGAATTATGATTCATCCAATAAACATGATTAAAATCAGAATAAGGAATAATGTGAGAAGTATTAGAAACAGAATTATTGATGCTAAGAGAGAATATGAAAATATTGTTTCTAATCTTGTTAAGATAATCTTTAAAGCACTTATTTTTGGCTAATTTATATTTGGGATTAGATATCCAATTTAAGCAAAAATTTGAGATTAAAATAATCAAATTATTATTATGATGATAGTTATTATTAAAGATTCTTTGATTTCTTTCAAACCAAACGAACCAACAAGAAATAGTGAATAAAGAATCAAGCAAGTATCTGGAGTCCTTATTAAACATAAATCTAAAAGAGTTCCAATAGAAGAAACAATCAGAAACTCTAGAACTAATAACAAACTCAAAAATATTAAGGGTCTTAATAAGAATAAAATGAGTATCCATGCATTCGAAATAAATATGATTAATATCTTCAGGAAATAAATTGCAAAATAAACATTTATTATCAATACTAATATTTTTCTTTTTTAAAAATTCAGTAGTGTTTAACTTACCATGAGTAATGAGCCACATATGAATCTTAGATTTAGGAGGGGCATTTGACTTCCAAATAAAATTAAAACAATTGACAGAAACCCCGGAGAAGCTGATAAATTTGTAAAAGGAATTACAAGAGTATTTCTTGCTCTTATCCCATTCCCAACAAATAATGTCATTATTATTGTCAATGTTATACAGATTAAGTTTAGCATAAAGCAAGAAAAGTTGTCTAAGCGTATGGCCAACTAAAATACAATTAAAATTGAAAATCCAAGGAGGGTCTCTCTCAGAGTTGAAAACATCAGAAATAAATGCAAATTTAAAGTTACAAATATCATATAAATCCTTGAATTCATACTTGAGAGGAGTAGAAGAAATCCAGCAATCATGCCAAAAAGATGTATTATTACCAAAATGAACAATAATATTAATACCTAATTTGAAAATATCACTACATTTTAAAATAGATTTCCAAAAATGAGAAATATAACTAGAACTAGAAGGACTAATATGATAGAGATTATAACTACCATTGTAATAATATTTAGATATAATCTCCTTCCAAATGCATTATCACTAGTATCTCTAAATTTCCATAACCATTTACCAAGAAGAGACAGATTCATATTATGTAAATTAATGACTCCTAGACCACCCTCTTTTTTAGATTTGCAAACAGTATCCCAATTAACTAAACATTTAATGCTACTGTTAGGATTAACTCCACTCCAAAGAAAATCCCTTCTAATTTTATCTATCTTATCTATCACCCAATCAAGAAAAAGGTGCATAGACATCCAATAAATAGGGAGCGCTGATAAGACAGAATTAATCAATACCAGCCTACCATCTCTAGATAAGAATCTCACATTCCAATTATTAAACTATTTTTAATTTTATCTATAATAATTAACCAATCATCATGTTTAAGTTTCGAAGGTCTAATTACAAAACCAAGATAGTCAAAAGGAAAACTCATAGTATTACAATTCAAAGTTTTAGCAACTAAATTTTCAACATTATCAAAATCATTTAAAAATAAAACAGAACTTTTGTCAAAATTAATTTTTAAACCAGATAAAAGTTCAAAACTATAAAGAATAAATTTAAGAGCAATAATATGCTTAGGTAGATGAGAGGAAAAGAGCAAAGTATCATCAGCAAACTGAAGGACAGAAAGACTAAGACTAGAAATATCATTACCAATAACACACAAAAGGTTATTGTTAACAGCATTCTTAATAATCTTAGAAAAAACATCAGCCGCTAAATTGAAAAGAAGGGGCAATAATGGATCCCCTTGCCTTAATCCTCTCTTAGATTGAATTTTATTACCTAAGACACCATTGACCATAATACTCGAATTGCCCATTTTAAGCAAGATATTAATCCAATTAATCCACTTATTACTAAAGCCTCTAGCGTGGAAAATATCAATAAGAAAATTCCAATCAACCGAGTCAAAGGCTTTAGCAAAATCTAACTTTAAAATAGCACATGTTATATTATTCTTACAACAAAAATTAATGTATTCTAGAACAGCAGCTACACCATCAGTAATATTCCTACCTTTAATGAAGGCTGATTGAGAGCAGTCAATAAGATCATTCATTTTTAAACTAAGTCTATTGGCTAAAACTTTAGAAATAATTTTAACAGAGCAATTAATCAAAGAAATGGGTCTAAAATATTTTAAAGTATTAGCACCAACTTTTTTATGCAATAAAATAACATTAGCAAAATTAAAACGACCTAATTGGAGCTTACCATTATAAAATTCATTAAACATACAAATAAGGTCTGCTTTTAAAACCTCCCAAAAAGATTGATAAAAGGAAATAGGAAAACCATCTGGGCCTAGAGATTTATCCCTAGGTAAATCAAAGATGGCTTTACGGATTTCCTCTTCAGAAAAAGGAAAATCTAAATCTGAAAGATTGGTGTTAGAGTCTGATGGATAAAGATCATTCCATCTAACGCTAACTCTATGCTTGATATTGATGCCAAAAATGTCTTTGTAGTATTCAGTAAAAGCGTTGTTAAGATCACGTTGATCAACTAATTCCACGTTATTAACTAAAATGGATTTAATAGTATTACTACGCTTTCTACTATTAGCTAAATTGTGAAAAAAATTGGTGTTATTATCACCTTCATTGATCCATTGAAAATTAGATCTCTGTTTCCACATAACTTCCTCTTTTTCAAGAATAGAGTAAAGTTCATCTTTTAAGTTATTAAGAACATTTCTCTCACCTAAATTTAATTGTCTAGTATAATCGGGTAAATTCATTTTTAAAAATGATTCCCGGTGGAATTATTTTGTTAATATTTCGAAAATTAATTTGTTACAGTGAAAACCTATTAAATCAGAAAATTCAAATATTTTAATTTCAAGTTTAGATTGTATAATATGGATTGTTATGGAAAATGATGAATTTAGGCACTAAAATCATAATTTTTAGTTTTCTATAAATCGAGATGCAGAATTGTTTAAAATTGGGATTATCGGGGAGTGTCGTTGATCGGCGACGAGATCTCATTTGGGTTTTGGTCTGGAGGAGGCTCGAGACTCGAGGGACGTGGGAAAAATACTCAGAGTAATGCCGGGTCACCGTGGTAGCCAGGGGAGGGTGAACTAGGGTTTATTGGTGGGTTTTGTCGACGTGACTGATGGGGTTATTGGGTCGTCGTTGATGCGTCATGTTCGATCGCGAGGGAAGGGATTATTGCGTGATGACGTAGAGCTGCTCTGGACACGATGGCATGAGCTCTGATGGTCCGGTTCGACGTAGGCGAGGAGTTTTGTTGTGAAGTTTGGTTCCAGTTTTCGTTCGACATCTCGATTTTTGTTTTTGGATGAGATTGTGAAATTGGGTGGCCAGGCCAACAGTAGAGATGGTCTTCGACTAGAGGGGCGCAACATGGATCATTGATGGTCGGAACGTAAGTGCACGTGCATGGTGCACCTATGTGCTCTGGGTCATGATAGCTTTAGGGAAGATGATTGTGCTCGAGGTTTATACGAGTCTTTCTCGTGATTACTTCGAAGGGGTAGGCGATTCGCGTGTAACTCGGGGAGAAATTTCATCTGGCTTGGGGAAATAGGAAGGAGGACTCGGGTTCATTTTCGAATTGATCGTGTGTGTTTAACTATCTGGTTTTTAAGTTTTATCAACCTAAGTTTAAAAAAAAGTAAAGGAACTTGAGAAAATGTTTTAAATCCTCAAAGTTATTAAGTTTAACAAGTAAATTCAAATTTAATTTTCTTTAAAACTATTCTAAGTAATAATTGATTAACTAATGTTTGATGATTAAAGTTGAGAAGTTTATATTAATCCTTATTTGTTTATAAACTTAATTAAACAATGAGATTAACGTTAATTAATTAAGATTAATTAATGAATGTAATTAATTAGAATTAGTTAATTAAGTTAAATTAATCAATGTAATTAAGGTTAATTGACTGATTAAGGTAAGATTATTAGTAAGAATAATTAAATGAATATTAAGTAATTAAGGATTAATTAAGAATTTAATTAAGGATTAGTTGATCAATTAAGAATGGTTAACTAATTTAATAACAAATGGTTTGTAATTAACCAATGTTAAGTAAGCTAAGTTAAATAACTAATTCATAGTAAAGTAATTAAGGAAGGATTACTCAGTGTAATTAGTTAAATGTTAATTAAAGTAAGTGATTAAAGGATAGTTAATCCCGAATGTGATTAATTTAAAGAGTAATTAATGAAAGTAATTAGAGGATCATTAATTTATTTGCTGTGAGTAATTAAAGTGAATGGTTAAAGGATCATTAATTTATGTAATTAATTTAAGGCTAATTACTTAGAGAATGTTTAATCAAGGATGATAAATTGAGAAAAATGATTAAAGGATGTTTAATTATTGGTTGTAATTAATTAATTATTAAGTAAGCAGGATTAAAGGTAATCTAAGTAATTAAAGTTGGTAATTAAATTAAGATTTGAACATTTGATTTAACTTGTTATGGATGATTGAATGGTATTGGATGATTCGGTTTATATCTAATCTAATAGCTTAATGAATCATGATATGTTACGAAGGGTGAACTGTTATATTGTGAGTTGTCTATCGATAATTAATTTGCTGTGTGACTATGATATTTTGTGTATAGTTGATTTGTATCCACTTAAACTGGAAATAAGATGACATTGGATTCGAAGAGACCGGGGTCGGGTATTAGTACATACCCGAAACCACTTCGATTTGAAATCTTCTATAATTTTTTATAGATCTGATATGTGAAATCAATAGGCTAGAATGGAATGATTTAAGTGAATTGGACCGTTTAATCTAAGTTTTGGTACTTAGATATTGATGTGTGAAATTAGTGATGTCTATAACAAATTGTGAAAATGTAAATTGATACGAGTTACCTCAGGTTTTAAATTAGTTTTATGCTTTGGTATTTCATGTTAGATGGGTTTACTTACGATGGTTTCCAGCCTGATCCGGGTGTTACTTTGATGATGTTCAGGTAAGGACGTTCTGGAGCTTAGCAGGCGAGCTGGATGGCAGTAGCGTATGGAGTGTATTCCGCTGAGTATATTATTGCTGGTTATCTGGGACAAGTTATTTTAGCTGTCCA
Organism: Allium cepa; assembly: GCA_030765085.1. Lineage (NCBI taxonomy): Eukaryota > Viridiplantae > Streptophyta > Magnoliopsida > Asparagales > Amaryllidaceae > Allium > Allium cepa. The sequence continues at coordinate 343,690,442 of CM060939.1, read as the reverse complement.
GTGATTGTGAAATGTTGTAAGTCTGATGTATTGTATGTAATTTAACTGATACAACTTCTTTGAATAAATGTTATTTTACGATATTATATTTTGATCTGCTGCGAATGTGAGATTCTGTGTCTTTTTTTATGTTTTATTCTTCTATCTCTTCTCTTCTTTTCCTAATTATCTGGAATTTTCGGGATTGAAAATTTTGGATCGTTACAACAATGAACGAAATTAGTCAAAAATGCATTATTAATCCCCTGCACATAATTTCTGCATATACCAGATTTCTCATGTTAGAATGTTTACCTTAAGTGCTGTGTGGAAAAAGTTGGTGTTTCTATCCCCTTCAAATTGATATTCTTTACCTAGATTTTGTTTGATCGTGTCAAGCTCATCTTGGAGTGCTGCAAGGTATTTGTTGTGTAGTTCGTGTTCTATCTTGGTGCAGTTAGGACCATAGGGTTAGCATGCATGTCATGTTGTGCATTTTCCAATTTTTTTTCTAAGGACAGAGCCGAGTTTAGATCATTTTCTAAAGGTATGTGTGGCCCAAGCTCTTATTGATTTCTTGGAACATTTTAGTTTCTATTGCAAAACAATCATAGGATTGCCATGCACTTCAATATTCCTTCCCTATAAAAAACTCTGTTCAAATTCATTGTGTTTACTCCGACAATTATCAAATTTAAAAGGAGGAATTGTTTTCATCATTTCCACTCCCCATTTAGCAATTGTGGGGCTGTGGTAAAAAATAATAGGGTTGGGGATAAGTGTGGTTTGGTTAGGCTATGGTTGAGAGCATGGTGATTGAAAAAATAGTGGTCAAGAGTGTAGAAAGTTCTAGCGTCATTGTGCTTTTTGTTGTTCTAAGTGACAGTACAACCAGAGGAAGGAACAAGAATGATGGAAGCCGATGAAAAAGTTCTGTTGAGGGGTGACATATCATGAGTAGAAAGAGGGATGCCTCCGTTTTATGGTGTGAGAGTTATATACGGTTGAAATCACCAATGAGAAGCCATGGAGCATTAGAGGGGTTCAGGTTATAGAGATAGTCCAGCATAGAGCTTATAACATTATCGTCACTGGAGGCAAGGTTATGAATAAAGAAGTGGAGGAAGGAAAGTGATGATAGAGAAGGTGTATGAATTAAGGGGTGGAGAGAATAGTGGTAGTGTTGAAAATATCAAGGTTCCAAAGGACTATGATACTGCCATATGGAGCAGAATCAAGATCATTGATTGAGTTCCAATCAGCTTTGATAAAAAACCAGGCATTCTATTGACGTCAAAAATGGCACCAACACCTTAAACAATATGGAAGCACCAATATGTCCAATAACTAACTTCCAAAAGAATGAACTAGAGAATAAAATATGAAAAACAACAAATTAAAACTGAAAGAAATGAACATAGAAAGTTTTACCACTTGGTTCGGCTGACTTTGGCCTACATTGACTTAAATAATTTTCCTTTTATTATACTATAGATTACAGTTACAGTCTGAATGCTAGGCTAATAATAAAAATGAAGGAAGAAGAGTGCCAGCCCAAAGATCCCAAAATAAGTGCCATGCCAGTTGTATTTATAGGGGAAGACATGCAAATATTTAGCCGAAAACTCGCTTACAAGACCTCGAGACTAGGCCGACCCTACTCACCAAAAATGGGCCATACTGGGGCCACTTTTAGGGGTCGGTGCTTATCCCTATAGAGAGATCGGTGTTGATCCCCAAGATACAGGAGTTGGGCACAATGATCCATCCCAAGGAAGGTCCTTAATGTTTAATTCATGTTTCTTAAGTTGTTCTATGATGTTGCCTAGGTGAAAATTGGAGATATTGATCGATTTTCTTTGAGTTAAGCTGCTGAGTTAAGTGTTCATAGCCATAATGATCCGATCCAATCTTCTTGCTAGAGGAAGGGATAGGTACGGATCCCCTGCCTAGGGGAAGCATCAATCCATACTAAGCCAATTCTAGGATGTCATTCGTCTGAATCCACTCGATTATCATCCACAGCCTTGGTTATACCTGATTTTCGAACCTAATAATCACCCCTGCGAGCTTCCTACCTTGGTGATTACGAATTTCATCTAGTTAAATCTGTCCATATATTGCCTGGTCAAAAGGCGGGTAAATACTTCACCCCAAAACTTGCCTTGTGGTAGGAAAGTGTGTTTTGAATTACCTTAAGTCTGAAATCTAATATCCATCGACAACCGAAATTTCTAATTCAAAATCCAATCTTTGCTAAACCAATTTGCCGTAACCCGTCCCATGTTCGCCCAGGAATTCGTTTTTACATGTCGAATCCTTAATATCTATGGATTATTAGTGAAACCACGAACGTTCCAAGTCGATAGTCAATTCCAAAACCATTCAAAATCCTTAGCAAAGACCATATCTATCCAAAGCCTATAACTGAATCTATGATTTCACTAGGACATTCGTCAAATCTAAAGCCCCGATCTCTCCGGATCATTATCTAAATCCTCGACCTCTTTTGGTCGCTGGCCAAATCCATGACCTCTTCAAGTCGACATCCAAATCCATAACCATTTGAAATCATGGAAGTCGTTAAGCCAATTCACGGTCTCTTCGGATCATTATCCAAGTCCATGGTCTCCTCGGACTGGTTGATGGTCTCTCTAAACCCTTGCTGAGCCCGATTCACTTGCTCTCCGATGAAGGGACTTGATGACGAGTGAGTCGATCCTATCACTCTCTAGCTAAGAGACTCACTCCATACACTTTGGCCCTTTTAGGGCTTATAGCAATGTCTTGATCCACCTAGATCGATCATAGCATCTTCGAGCTTTTGCTGGACCCCATCCTGTCACTCTTAGGTGAAGGGGGGACAACGACAAGTAAGCTGATCATGTCGCTCTTCGATGAAGTTGCATTAGTTCTTGCACTCCAATTCTGTGTCCCTAAACATAACGCAATGTCCTGGCCTTCCTAAGACAATCATGGTCTCTCTAGACGCTTGTTGGACCCCATTCAGTCACTCTTCGATGAATGGGGAATAGCAAAAAGTAAGTCGACCCTGTCGCTCCTCAGCGAAGTGACTCACTTCTTGAACTCTGATCCCCGTCTCTTCGATTAGGGACATAACACGATCAATTCCGTACTAGCTTCCTTTCTCTAGCCTCGACTCTCCGATCGAGGCCTAAATCCATGACGTACGAGTCCATTCTGTCACTCTCCAATGAAGGGACTTGCACCTTGTGGTTATCGCCCCTTCTCTCCGGTCAGAACAACCGCAACCTGTTTTGTCATCGCATTAATGCGTATTCAATATTTTAAGATCCATTAATTGAATTTGAATTTTAAACAAATAAAAAACCAAAAAAACAAAGTACTGCCACTTCGGGCATGGCGGTTCATTGCCATCTCAAAACATGCCTAGGGACCGCTTATTATCCCGTACATGTGTTAGTAACTTAGCCGCTTTATTGTAGAGTTTATTATTTATTTGGTTCTTTTCATTCCAATGAATAGATAACGATTTGTGCCCTTGAGCCAGGCCCACTTTGGTTTGTTACGGATGATGGCTGCTCCTGTTCCATTCCCGCTATCCGATTCCTTACATACTGTGGCAGCCTGCCATCCTTAACATGTTCCTCAACCGTATCCCAAAGGTTCGTATAATTATTGGTAGTATGCCCATCCAGTTCGTAGAATAGGCGGTATTTTTCGGACCTACACTCTCACTCCTTAGGAACCCTCCTTTCTAGTTTTCCATAGGGGAGTTGCCCCCATGTGTCCAGATAAATTCATTCCAAGCTTTCCATCAACTCTGAATAAGAGGAGTACTTCAACTCCTGTTCATTCCTTTCCTTTTTCGATCCATCGTATCCATCTTCCATTTCGTTTATCCTTATCCTTGTTGGACCCTTCTCAAGATGGTCCTTCTCCTCGCATAGCATTTACTTCCTATTTATCGGTCCATGCATCCTCCTACCGCAAGAACCTTTCCGCTTCATGTTAAAATTCCCCGAGATTCATTGGTGGATCCCGTTCCATTGCAACCTTCAAGTACGTCTCAACGGTGATCCCAGATACTACCGCATTAAGACCATTGATGGATCATGTCGATCCACCGAAGCAACTACCGCATTAAATCATGTTAAGAAACTCCTTAGGGACTCTCCTATCCTTTGCCTTAGCATCATCAATGTCATCATATTCTTGGGTCGCAAAATATGAACCCAAAACTACTTCATGAACCTATCCACCAACTCGTTGCATGTCCTAATTAATCCATTCTCCAACTTCCTAAACCCAAACACAGCTAATTCCGTCAAGTATAAAGGAAAACATCTTGCCATGACTTCTCCGATTCCCCAGCACTTCCGTATGCTGGATATCATCGAGTGCACTGTACGATCCGAATTTCCGTCATAAACCTTGGGTGTTGGTAGTTTAAACTCCCGGGGGTTCCTAGCTTGGTTGATATTTGAAACGAACGGACTGTGATTGACATCATCCAAACTCCTGTTGGGTAATCCGTCTCTCATCACCCTATGTATCGACTTAGCAATCGTTTCATTCTCATCCATAGGTAGCCTCCAATCCATATTACCAACCTAACTTCCGATTCCACAAGGGTATTCCAAAACATACACCTCCGAATGTGCATCCGCATTCCAATTTGCTACAACACGCACAGTGTCGACCATTGGCCTATTGACATCTAAACCAACCTGCCTCGATAACATGCCCTTAAGCTTTCAGGGTTTAGTACCGACACCTTTGGGGGGATCGATGTTAATCCCTTGTTGTTGGCCAGGGGTTGCCTTCGGTTGCTCCGCTGCGATCTCCTTTTTGTTGGCTCAATTTCCATGCTCCCTATTTTGATTTTCTACCGGTCCTGCTGCTTCAACTCCTTGATCCAAGTTGCCAGTAGCTCCTACTGCTCCTTCCTATCCAAATTGCCTAATGAAATTCTACATCATTTCCTCTTGCCTCTTCATAGTCCTCTCCTACATTACATCCATCATCTCCTCTGTCTCGTTCCTTGTGATGTAGACGGCGGGTTAATTAGCTCTTGAGAAAGCCTCTTGTCTTTCTCCATAGTGACTCATATCCACAAGCACTCTCCTTATAGGTTGCCTAACCACTACTTCCTAGATCTAAGTATTCAAGCTTCCAAATCCATGGGCGTAAGTAATTCTTAGCGAAAGCACCAAAATATTGGCATAAAAAATGGCGCCAACACCCTAAACAGTATGAAAGCACCAAAATGTCCAATAATCAACTTCCAATAAAATGAAGTAGATAATAAAATATGAAGAAAGTAAAATAAAACTAAAAGAAATGAACACGAAATTTTTTATAGTGGTCCGACTGACTCTAGCCTACGTCTACTCCAATAATTTTCCTTTTATTACACTGTAGATTACAATTACAGTTCGGGTGATAGCCTAACAATAAAACCAATGGAGGAAGAAGAGAGCCAGTCCAAGGATCCCAAAATGAGTGCCATGCTTGTTGTATTTATAGGGGAAGACGTGCAAATATCCTATTGAAAACTCACATACACGACCTCGAGACTAGGCCAACCCTACTCACCAAAAATGGACCACACTAGGGCCACTTTAAGGGATCGATGCCTTGGTGATTAATCGTTTAGTTAAATCTGCCCGTATACTACCTGGTCAAACGGCAGGTTAACAAATTCTTTGTTTGATCTGCATTTATTTAGGTTTTCACAACAGCCAGCATGTTAAGATTTTGATCAGAAATGATATTTCAGAGTTCTTTTTGTTTGGAATAGAGGTCTGCATATGATATCTGTCATAAAGTTAAAGCTTTGTTTTGCCAGGTTTACTACATCTAGTCTTGCTAGATGAGTTGTTAGGTGGGTTATCATATTGAGTTTCTTTTTCACTTTCATTCTCCTTATCGATGGTTTGAACAATTTTCTTTCTAGCTTTCTTATTCTTACTTTTCTTGGGTGACTTATGTAGGATCGATTTCACCCTAGAGGGGGTGAATAGGGTGATGCTATTAATTATAAAATTATTGCGGAAGCTTATAAAATTATATCAACACAGATAAATCAAAATTATAGCAGCACAGATAATAGCAGAATAATAAATGCAGAAATAGAACGACACGGAATTTACCCAGCTTCGGCAAAAGCCTGCCTACGTGCTGCCACCAAGGTTTCTACTAGAAATTAAGTAGTCACACGCTTACACATGTAAACTGGCGACACCCGCTACTGACTAACATAACTCTATGCTCAAAACCCTGCCACAACTCAGCCACTAAGTTGCAAATTCTCAAACTACGCCACCTAGTTTGCCCCCTAGTCACACGACTAGTAATTACACAAATTTCAAAAGAAAATACAATTTGAAAATAATTTAAATAAAACAAAACCCTAACAAAACCATAATTTAAACTATTCAATCCCAGCTAAAAACAAGGCTGGCCCTTTTCTTCTTTTTATTATTATGTTGGCCCGTTCTTTCCTCTTTGCTCTATATAATGGCGGTTCCTTCCTTTTTCCTTTGTTTGCAAATTAGGGCTTCTAATTAGAAGCCGCCGACAATAGTTGCTCCATCGAATGATGATTTAGGTCCTTGCTTTGTCGATCGACTATCTCTTTGAGTTGCTCACGACTGCTTCTATTTGCGTCGAGTTCGAATCTGATTTTGGTATGTAATTTACTCCTTTTTCTTTTCTGGTTTTGGCTTACTTGAACTCGATGCATCCATTTCACGATGATATTACTTATTTATATAGTATTTGAGATCCTTGATTTTCGTTTGTATACATCTGTTTGAATTTGTCTTCGACCATTTGATTATTCTTGAACGATGGTGATTTATCTGACTTCTTCAATTCATATAATTTCGTTGCTTGATACTCAAGGTGTTGATTTCTGACTTGGTCAATTTACTTGTCCACCACGGTTTCGAATTGATTTTGCTGATGTTGATTTCGTTCGTTTTAGGCCATACTGTTCATTGCCTCTGGTAGCACTTTTGACCTTGTTCGATTTTACTTGCTGTTTCATGACTCCGGCCATTATGTCTTTACTACCATATGTATACATACATCTATGTATGTATGTATGTGTTGTATTTGTAATGTTCACTGTGATTCCTTTAGCCTGTTTTCATTTTGCCTGTACTCTCCTTGATTTTCTGCTGTACCGTCTTGAGTTCGAGTGGATTCAATGTGATGTTTCCACTGCTGCATATCATAGCTTTTGCTATTTTACTTTGTTACCGAGTTTCACTACTTGCAGATCCACATAAACTTGATGTATCACCATTTCATGTTTACTTGAGGCTTGCACTTGAATGTCAGTTGTATCATTCATTGTTGTATCTTTGGTGCACTTGGTTTGTAATCTCTGGTTCATTGTTATATATGTTTTCAGCCTGCACGTATGCTGTTTCATGTGCTTGTTCCTTCTACTCAGTTTGCATTTGAATGACTGTCTTGCTAAGTTCACTTGAGATTGCTTGATGAATTTGAGCCAATTGTTCCAGCTAGAGTTGTATTTCCTTGTAAAGTTCATTTGAAGTTGTAGCCTTTGTGCTCGAGTTTGATACTTGCACTATCCAGTTTCACAATTGCATTTCATATATATGTTTCCACCTGAGTTCACATGTATTGAGCCCTGGTTTCATTTTCATGTGCAGTTTAGCTTGTTGATGATTTGATGTTGAATTTACTGTGATGCATTGTGGTGAGTTCGATGTGCATGCTTTGTACTTGTAGTCTTGTATATTATTACTACACACTTTGGCCTTCATGTTGCATTTGTTTCATTTTGATTTTGGTCGAGGCTGCATATATGAATTATGTTTCCACTCATCATGTAGTTGCATTGAGTTGGTTTGCCTTTGTTTCCAGTCTTTTGTTGTACATGATTGCATCTTGAATCTGTCTGGCCTTGATTTCTTTGTAGTCTCTGGTATCACTCTTCGAGACAGTTTGCATTTCAATTTGCATTGTTGGTCTTGTAAAATTTCTCTGTACACATTGCATTTTATTTGGCTACTGTTATATATGTTGCAGTTTGTTTCATTGGTGCATCCCTTGTTGTTGCCTTTTACTTGTGTACCATATGGAGCTTGCTGTCTTGAATCGAACTCTTCTGGTTCATGTGTACACTTTGACTGGCTTGCTCCTGACCATTTTATTAAACTTGTGTATTCGAACTGCACCTGTGTTGAATCCATCTTTAAAGCTCGGGTTTGACCTTATGCTGATATTGTGACATTATTTTTATTGCACTTGAGTTGAACCCGGCGTTTTGGGTTTGACCTGTGCTCACCTGTCCCTGTAATTTTATCAAGTGTATATATCGGTGTGCACGGCCTTATGGCATAGTGATACATTTGGTATGTCATAAGCTGTTCGTGTATGAATTCAAAATTAGATGATGACGAACAATCCAAATAACTGAGGCAAATATTATTTTCAAAATCCACATTTTATTTTATACTACAAAAATATTTTATCTTCAATTTTACAGCGTCCATGTATATTTCTGCAGATTGCTCAGATGCTGGATTCACATTGGAATGAAGTTGAAGATCAGTACGAGTTAAGTGAATGAGTGGTACGTAGTGAGGTGCAATGTAAATGTGAATTGTAATTTAATCAAATTTGTATTGTAATTGAAATTGTATATACATATATAATGAAAGCTTGAAATTTATACTATTTAAAAATTGTAATAAATATTTGTTTGAATAAAATTTCTATTTGAGTACAAATTCTCAAATTCTGTGTTATTTAATTTATTCAGCAAATATTTATTTAATCTATGAAAAATAAAATAGTACATTAACAAATACATTTAAATGAATAGATATATGTTTATTATCATCAAACAAAAATCATATAATCGCATATTCAACAATCTCCCCCTTTTGATCATAACAAACATATATTTAAGATTTTGAATATGTTAAATGTATTTGAGCATTGATATACTCTAATTGCTCCCCCTATTTAAGTGCTTCCTCTCTACACAAAGCTCCCCCTTCATATACACATACCATTAAAAATATGCAAATGAGCCTAAATGCAAATAGAAAATATTTGACCTTTGCTTGATTTTATTTGACAAAATCTTAACTTTTCTCTCCCCCTTTTGTTATCAGCAAAAGAGTAACACTGTTAGAGAAATGGAGATAAAGTGATATATATTAATCCAACATTAATACTCAATTGAATATAAATATTAAATTTCAATAAAAAATCAAACAAAAATCATAAATACTTTGTTAGGCGCATATTCTACTTTAGAATGATGGGAATGATGTCATCATATAACACCATGCAGTTGTGTCTATTTGTGGTATATTTATATCATGAATTTAAATATCTACCAACCATGCATAACCGTTAGGACTTTTAAATGAGATTAGTACTATTCCAATTTTATTTAAAAAAAAATGAATTCAAGTATCTTCTAACCACACATAACCATGAGGACTTTTAAATGGGATTAGAATTAACTTGTTTATTTAAAAAATCAATTTCGATATGCGTTCCATACATGCATAACCGTGAGGACTTTTAAATGAGCATGGAAGCACATAACAAATTCCAAGTAATTCACCCATGCATAACCGTGAGGACTTTTAAATGAGAGTGAATACTTTGGATTTTATTTTATTATTATTATTATTTTTTATTAAAAAAATGTAAAATTAAAAATGAATGATTCCTGTTTAAAGTACCACATATTGACAAACTATATTGAATTTTGATGAGTGATAGTCGTTAGAAATATGATAGAAAAAGAGATGGTCATGGAATTTTTTACCAACAAAAAGTTTTATAACCCATGTTTAAATTTCTAAAGAAATTTACTAATTATACCATCTCGAGTCATAATATATGATAACTATCAACACTCATCACTTTTTCAATCAGTATTTATCTTTTCGATAATTATTAGGGAGTCGGATTAGTCAAATAGTCGTTTAAAATCAAATTCAAAAATAATTATAAAATCAATTTTTCAAAATGACTGATCTGAAAACATGGTAAAAATGATTTTCTCGAAGGGGTTATATGAGAAAAATTTCTCTCTTTGAAAATTATTTGAAATGAAAAATATGCAGATATTTTCTTTGAAAAACGATGTAGTTACTAAATGTCTCAACAAAAATTAAGTTCAACTAGTAATTTTTCTATCAACTAGATTACCAGTGTAATATGCATCTGAATTTCTCTTTCACTCAAAATTATCATTAATTGAATTTGATAGACCAGACCATGAAGTGTACAATAAATAAAAAAATCAAAATCAATTTTAACAGCTTTTTAAATGACATTCTCTTGAATTTGAATTGAAACCGTGTATATAATCAAAAACCGTGAATATTGAGTTACCCATAAAATAACCAAATGTATTATCATCCAATAAAACACTATTATTAATCTAAAATAATATATATGAAGTAATTCAAAGACTCTATAGATTTTTATAGTGTTCTTGGCATAAGAATATAATTGGCCAACAATTTTGAATAAGTCAGAATCAAAATCATCATTATTTCATCATCACATTATTGGCTGATTTAACTCAAATTATGGTGCAGATTCTCACATTTAATATATCGTTCACATAAATATACCATTACCTGTTTTACCTTTACGATATTTTTCGTTGTTGTCCATTGTGATTTGTCACCTTTGTACTAGGCTAAGGAACTTTGCTTTGTCACTCGTTGTGTCAGTGGAACAGCCAGAATCCAATTAACACTATTGTTGTTCCTTAGCCTGCCACCACACCTACACGATGGAAGATTTTTGTGACCTATTTATTTTTATAGGTCTATGATTGTTAGTGGCAGAATATTTTGAAAAATAATTTTGTGCAGACCCAAAACTATTTATATATGTTCCTTTCGGCACCCAGATTTGTTTAACTTTGAGAGATTTTATATTTGTGCCTTTTGGAACCCAAATTGGTATAGTTTTCACGTGTTTGGGTCTATACCAACAACTATTTTGATTGTGTCCAAATTTTCTACAAATTGTGCACATTGAATTTACTTGATTGATCTCATTTCTAATATTTTTAGATTGATTATACCCAAGTCCTTGTCTAACTATATTAACAATTTGTTTCCCTAAGAGCATATTCAACGATTTTTCACTTTTGGAAAATTCATCTAGAGTCATTGACAGTTGTTGTACTTGTGTTTTGAGAGATTCATTTTCGTTCAATAATTATGTGCACTTTTTAATAGAGTTCTCTCTCCTAGTATTTCACTTCTTTCAAAATCAGAATTTCATTTTCAAGTGATTTTATATTAATTTCTGATTTTTTAATTTCTTCTTCAAATGTTGGATACTTATCACACTTAGGGATCCTACTTTGATAGGTTTTAATTAATTGGTCAAGTTGTTTATTTAATTCTATCAATTGTCTTTTTATAATTCAAGTTTGGCATACTTCTCCCTAAGTCGTTCAAAACAGCCATGTACTTCGTGGAAATATATAAGTAATTCTGAGTGAGTGAGTTTTGATACTTCACTTGGCTCATCATCGTCGCTATCAGTTATATTTCCTTGAAGGCACATATCTGCTTTCTCACTCTCACTGCTAGTACTTTGATTATCTTCATCACTTGTATTCCACGTGGCTGCAAAACTTCTCCTTTTTGATTTCTTTTCAAAGTCATGTCGGTTTTGAGGATAATTGGGCTTAATGTGTCCGGGTTGGTTGCACTTGTGACAAATGATTTCCCATTCTTCTGGATCGTCTAGTATTTTGTTTATTCAGCTTTTCAATTTCTGATTTAGAGCTGGATTTCCATATTTGCGGTTCCATCATTTGAATTTCTTCATTATTAACGCCAGCTCAGCTGCTCCATCATCATCGTCATCGTCATCACTTTCAGTTTTTCCTTTGAGATCAACTGATTTCTTTCGAGTATCTCCTCCTTCATGCTCTTCCTTGAATTTCATTTCTAGCTCATAAGTGGTGAGATTTCCGACGAGTTCTTCGACTTTCATTGGTTTCAAATCTTTTGATTCTTGAATGGCAGTCACTTTGGCTTCAAAACTTCATGGAAGGACTCTGAGGATTTTTCGGACTATTTCTAATTCCATGTATGATTTTCCGAGAGCTTTTGATTTGTATACAATATTGGAAAGTCATCCGTACATCTCTTTGACATTTTCTTCCATGGCCATTGTGAAATTCTCGTATTCGCTGCTTACCATGGCAAGGCAAGATTCTTTGACTCGAGATGTTCCTTCGTGAGTCACTTCTAGTGTGTGCCATATTTCCTGCGCAGTTAGACAACGTGAGACACGATTAAATTCAAATTGATCCAATGAACAAATAATAGGATTCATAGCTTTAGCATTAGCATTTTGTAATTTATTTTCTAGTTCTGTCCATTGATCCTTTGGTTTATCTATTTTCTGATTATCTACAATTATAGTTGATGCTCTATAACCTGTCTCAACAATATTCCAAGCGTCAATGGTTTTTAGAAAAAAATTCATTCTATTTTTCCAGTAGGCGTATTCACCATTGAACATTGGTGGTCTAACTATGGACTGACCCTCAGCAATAGCATTATTAAAAGAAGCCATTTTAAAAATTCAAGTTTTTAAAACAAAAATTGGTTTTTGAAAAAAAATGAATTTTTAAAAACAAAAGTTGACTTCTATTCCTAGCTCTGATACCACTTGTAGGATCGATTTCACCCTAGAGGGGGGTAAATAGGGTAATGCGATTAATTATAAAATTATTGCAGAAATTTATAAAATTATTTCAATACAGATAAATCAAAATTATAGCAGCACAGATAATAGCAGAATAATAAATGCAGAAATAGAACGACACAGATTTTACCCAGCTCCGGCAAAAACCTGCCTACGTGCTGCCCCAAAGTTTCTTTTAGAAATTAAGTAGTCACACGCTTACACGCATAGACTCGCAACACCCGCTACTGACTAACCCAACTCTATGCTCAAAACCCTGCCACAACTCAGCCACTGAGTTGCGAATTCTCAAACTGCGCCACGTAGTTTGTCCCCTAGTCACATGACTAGTAATTACACAATTTTCAAAAGAAAATACAATTTAAAAACAATTTAAATAAAACAAAACCCTAACAAAACACCTAATTTAAACTATTAAATCCGAACTAAAAACAAGGCCGCCCTTTTCTTCTTTTTATTATTATGTTAGCCCGTTCTTTCCTCTTTGCTCTGTATGATGGCGGCTTGTTCCTTTTTCCTTTACTTGCAAATTAGGGCTTCTAATTAGAAGATGCCGACAATAGTTGCTCGATCGAATGATGATTTAGGTCCTTGCTTTGTCGATCAACTATCTCTTTGAGCTGCTCACGGCTGCTTCTATTTGTGTCGAGTTCGAATCTGATTTCGGTATGTAATTTACTCCTTTTGCTTTTCTGGTTTTGGCTTAGTTGAACTCGATGCATCCATTTGCCAATGATGTTACTTATTTATATAGGATTTGAGATTCTTTATTTTTGTTTGTATACATCTATTTGAATTTGTCTTCGGCGATTTGATTATTCTTGAACGATGGTGATTATCTAACTTCTTCAATTCATATAATTTCGTTGCTTGATACTCACGGTGTTGATTTTTGACTTGGTCAATTTACTTGGCCACAACGGTTTCAAATTGATTTTGCTGATGTTGATTCCTTTCGTTTTAGGCCATACTGTTCACTGCCTCTGGTGGCACTTTTGACCTTGTTCGATTTTACTTGCTGTTTCATGACTCCGGCCATTATGTTTTTACTGCCATGTGTATACATACATCTATGTATGTATATATGTGTTGTATTTGTAATGTTCACTGTGATTCCTTTAGCCTGTTTTCATTTTGCCTGTACTCTCCTTGATTTTTTGTTGTACTGTCTTGAGTTCGAGTAGCTTCAATGTGATGTTTCCACTGCTGCATATCACTGCTTTTGCTGTTTTACTTTGTTATCGAGTTGCACTACTTGCATATCCACATAAACTTGCTGTATCACCATTTCATGTTTACTTGAGGCTTGCACTTGAATGTCAGTTGTATCAGTCATTGTTGTATCTTTGGTGCACTTGGTTTGTAATCTCTGGTTCATTGTTATATATATTTTCAGCCTGCACATATGCTGTTTCATATGCTTGTTCCTTCTAGTCAGTTTGCATTTGAATGACTGTCTTGTTAAGTTCACTTGAGATTGCTTGATGAATTTGAGCCAATTGTTTCAGCTAGAGTTGTATTTCCTTGTAAAGTTCATTTGAAGTTGTAGCCTTTGTGCTTGAGTCTGATACTTGAACTGTCCAGTTTCATAGTTGCATTTCATATATATGTTTCCACCTGAGTTTACATGTATTGAGCTTTGGTTTCATTTTCATGTGCAGTTTAGCTTGTTGATGATTTGATGTTGAATTTACAGTGATAAATTGTGGTGAGTTCGGTGTGCATGCTTTGTACTTGTAGTCTTGTATATTGTTACTGCACACTCTGGCCTTCATGTTGCATTTGTTTCATTTTGATTTTGGTCGAGGCTGCATATATGAATTATGTTTCCAGTCATCACGTAGTTGCATTGAGTTCGTTTGCCTTTGTTTCCAGCCTTTTTTGTACATGATTGCATCTTGAATCTGTCTGGCCTTGATTTCTTTGTAGTCTCTGGTATCACTCTTCGAGACAGTTTGCATTTCAATTTGCATTGTTGGTCTTGTAAAATTTCTCTGTACACATTGCATTTTATCTAGCTATTGTTATATATGTTGCAGCCTGTTTCAGTGGTGCATCCCTTGTTGTTTCCTTTTACTTGTGTACCATTTGGAGCTTGTTGTCTTGAATCGAACTCTTCTGGTTCATGTGTACACTTTGACTGGCTTGCTCCTGACCATTTTATTAAACTTGTATATTCGAACTGCACCTGTGTTGAATCCAGCTTTAACGCTCGGGTTTGACCTTGTGCTGATATTGTGACATTATTTTTATTGCACTTGAGTTGAACCTGGCATTTTGGGTTTGACCTGTGCTCACCTGTCCGTGTAATTTTATCAAGTGTATATATCGGTGTGCACGACCTTGTGGCATAGTGATACACTATGTATGTCACAAGCTGTTCGTGTATGATGAATTCAAAACTAGATGATGACGAACAATCCAAATAACCGAGGCAAATATTATTTTCAAAATCCACATTTTATTTTATACTGCAAAAATATTTTATTTTCAATTTTGCTGCGTCAATGTATATTTCTGCAGATTACTCAGATGCTGGATTTACATTGGAATGAAGTTAAAGATCAGTACAAGTTGAGTGAATGAGTGATATGTAGTGAGGTGCAATGTAAATATGAATTGTAATTTAACCAAATTTTTATTGTAATTGAAATTGTATATAGATATATAGTGAGAGCTTGAAATTTGTACTATTTAAAAATTATAATAAATATTTGTTTGAATAAATTTTTTGTTTGAATTCGAATTCTCAATTTCTGTGTTATTTATTTTATTCAGCAAATATTTATTTAATCTATGAAAAATAAAATTGTACATTAACAAATACATTTAAATGAATAGATATATGTTTATTATCATCAACCAAAAATCATATAATCGCATATTCAACAATTTAGGATAATCAAGGGGTCGGAAAATAGGTTAGATGTATGAGATTTGGAAGGAAAGTTAGGAGAGAAAAAAGTTAGGGAATTGGGTATGGATGAGCTAGTGTTGTGGGTTAGAGTTATTATGGAGGCTGGTGGTTTGGTCAGAGAATGAATCGGAGTGGGTGATGTTAAGGTCAATGAGGTTAGAGATGATGGTAGAAGGGAGGTGAGTGTTAGAGGAGGGGAAAGTTTGAGGATTCTAAGATGGTAGGTTGGTTGGTGGTTCATGGATGGGGGAAAGAGTGGCCGAGTTGGTGGTGTGAATAGGTGGATCAATTTGATGAAAAAAGGAGGAGGATGGTTTGATAGAGTTTGTAACGACCCAGAATTTTTATTAATTTAAAATCGAATATTTAATTAAAATTTATAAGTTGAATAAATTTTATTTTGAATAATTAGATTTAATTGGATGATTAAATCGATAATTTAATAGTTGAAATTTCTGAAATAATTGAAAATCGAGTTAAATATGATTGAAAATGATTTGTAAAATTTTATTTTATCATATTGGAGTTAGAACGATATTTTAGATCTTTTAAAATCGAATTAAGAGTTAATTTGTGAAAATTGAATATTTTAATATTTAATCGACTAGTGAAATTAGCCAATTTTCGAACAGTCTCAGAATTCGACGAAACCAGTTCCAATGGATCCATAATAGTTTGTTATTACCGGATTTCAATTTTCGTAGCAATTGGAGTTGCGTTTGATCGTGGCAGCTCGAAACGCATCGAAATTGTTTTAGTATTAATTTGGCGAGTAAAAATAGTCATTTTTCAAAAGTCTCGGATTTCGACGAAACCAGTTTCATCGGATCCATAATGTAATATTATTATAAGGTTTAAAATTTCGTGTCAATCGGATTTACCGTTTGTCCGGTGCAAGCTAAAACGCCTAGAAAATCGGTTAATCGGTTTAATTTTAAATCAAATCTTTATAGCCATATCTCGCACAGATGATCGAATTAGCTTCCGAAACCAGTTCCATTGTGTCCAGAATGTGGGATAAACCCTAGAAACGCCGGTTACCGCGCGTAAATCGGAGTTTGGAAAAGCAGGATGAATAGTATTCGTCGTGTTCTATAAATAGCCCCCCTTTCTTCACAAAAATGAAAAAAAAAAATTTAGGGTTTAAAACCCTAGCCGCCAGCCTCTAATATACGGCCAGAATTTCAATTCGTTCTCCTTCAATTATCTTCAAATCTAAGCATTATTTCTAGAAATTCTCAACATGAAACTTGTAGAGCTCGTCGAGAGCTTCGATTTCAACGGCTATGATGGGAAATGGAGCTTTGGATTGTCGCGAATTTGGGTTTGAAGTGGCCGGCTTTGGTCACGTTTTTCTGGCCGGTGGTGGCGCTAGGTGGGTGCGGTCGAGCATGGGGATTCGAGCTCGGCTAGGCGAACGGAGTGGCGGTAGTATGATGAGGGTTCGTCGACAAATGATGGGTGCGGCTTGCAATTTCGAACGGCGGCCTATGGTTTCGGTCGCGTGAGAGTTACCTGGGGAGAGGAAGAAGGGTAGCATCGGCCAGGATCTGAGATTTCGAAATCAAGGGTTGAGATGCAGCTAGGGTTAGAAATAAAGAATAAAATGTATATAAATTTATAGTTAAAATTGTTTGAACTTTAAAAATTCGTATCTTTTTCATACGAGGTCGAAAACGCACGAAACCAGTTGCGTTGGAATCATATGGACGAGCACTACACTATTGAATTTGATTGGAGTCGTTTGGAGTTAGCGAAAATTTTAGGTAAAATTAAACGTCCGTTTAATTTTATTCGAAATAAAAGCTGAAAACGAAATTGAAATCAAGGCGAGAACTTCTCACTCAATCGAATCGGTTTCGATTTTAATTTTAAATAGTTATATTTAAAATTCTTGAATGCATGTTTGAATTATGATTGTTATATATTTATTGTTGAAATAGACATTATGCGCCGTTAGTAAGCGGAGGTTATTTATTAAAAACATATACCGCGAATATTTCACCGTATAGTGAAATTGGTATTATATATGTATTTGAAGTTGATTTTCCCGCATTATATAGCGGATGAGTCCTATTGCGCCGTCTATTAAGCGGATAATATTTTATAAATCCCATATACCGCGATAATTCCGTACTGGAGTGGAATTGGTATTGTGCTAACATCTTTGGATGCAGCGAAACAGGTTGGAGGGATCCAACTGGATTCCTCAACCGTATTGATTTATTTACAGATATTGTGATATTTGTTGATTATCATATCGATATATGGTATTTGGATGTCGTAATTGACTATTTGGTGCTGCTGCATCATCGGATCCATTTCTGAAGTTTTAAAATAATGATTTTGGTTTTTAAAATGAATTTTAAAGTGATTTTCGAAAGTATACGTTTTATTTAAATTTTGAATTGTTAAAATAAATAAACGATAAAATTTTAATGTTATAAAAGTATGATTTTTATGAAATGTAAGCGAAAAGTGATTTTTGAAATAAATAGTTAGTAAAAATATGAAATGGTTTAAATTGGAATTTTTGAACTATTACAAACAATTTTTATAAAAGACTTATAAAATTGATATTTATAAATTAAAAATATCGGAATTATAAAACGAATTTTTTATAAGTATTAAAGTGAAATAAAAATGGATTTCATAAGTAAATTAAAATTTACAAATTTATGAATTGTGAAGATATAAAATGAATAGATGTTGTAAAATAAAAGATTATAAGTAGTTAACTTATAAACTGGGTTTTAAGCATATAAATGGGATGTTTATAGAAATTGTTAATAAAGGAGATTTTATAAGTTGAAGTTGTTATAAAATATAAAGGAATCTTATAAGTAATAAGATTTATGATTTGTGAAGTTTTGAAAGAATGATTTTGTAAATAAATGAATTATAAGTATTTAACTTATAATATGGATTTTCGGTATATATTGAGATATACAAATGGAATTGGTAAATAAAGGAGATTTTTAAATCAAAGCTTATAAATAGGAATGGAATTTATAGACATTGTTTATAAATTCGAAATCAAGGGAATTTGATAAATTGAAAGTTGAAAATTGGTTAAGGAAGTATATTCACGTTTTTGGACAGTGAATATATTATTATAAATAAAATGGATATGCTTGAGAGAATGAATATTATAAAATGAAGTTAATCGTTTGAACGATGTTGTAAAAGGTGTAAACATCGAAAACATAGATTTCAACATTCATTGTTGAAATAGACGTTTTCGAGAAATAGAAGGAAATTGTGGACTATAACACTGTTGTTATAGTAAATGGTTTCCGAAAGGAAATATTATGTATAGTATTGGAATTTATACATCTATTTTAATTTCGAATCCCTATACTAGTGATTTTGGATCGTCGTAACGATGTTTTACGCAACATTCGTTTTAGCCCAAACAAATGTGTTTAAGTGAATGTTTTCCTTAAAGAATAAAATATATACTTAATTTCGATATTAAGTATATTGAAGATTTTCCAAGTGTTGAAAATGAATGGATTTGTGAATTACTTATTATTTAATAAGTATGGAAATGTTTTCCAATATGAATTGAATATTTTGGGACTTTATCTTTTAAAGATAAATTGAAAATGAATATTAGAAATCGATTGGGAAATTGTATATTCATAGATATTTTGGAATTGTAAATTCACTAGGGAATTTATAAAAGAAAGGGGAATTTGTTTAAAAATAAACGTTGATTTATTTTTGAACTATGGGAATAAATTTACGGATTTGGAACGTAAATATAAAGTAAATTGTTAAGGATTTATTTAATTGGTTTAAATAAACCATTTTGAAAAGAAAGTATTTCCGAGTAAGGAAAATGATTGAAATTTGTTTTCAAAAGTGGAAAAGGTGAAAAGTGGGTTGAAAATTTGTTTTCAAATGGTTGAAGTGTGGAAATTTTATATCTAGTAAAGATATTTTGGAAAGTAAATAATTTGGGAAATTATTTGGAATTTGGTGATGTTGAGCATGCCTATTGATAGTAAAAATATCCGACTATCCAATATTTACCTTTAAATAGGTATTTGTTGTGATTGTTTGAAGTTGAATGCCACACTTATTTTTAAAATAAGTGCTCACTATTCGGGTTAGCCGGGAAAGGACCTTGGGTTCGTATAACCCATTCCGAGTATGTGATACGTCGTTATGGTTTGCATTTGATGACAGGTGTTGAAGACCGGATATTTGTGAAAACGGAAGGATTACCATCGAGTTACTCTACATCGGCCGATCTCCGATATAGAGGTTTTATCACCCTTAGTGATGGGAAGTCCGGTCGTGATTAGTGAATATCCGGAATGCAAGGACTACTTTGTAAGTGCCTTCGGTTCTGTTCGATCCCGGAACAGACTTGTATGGATTGTATGTCTGACATTACAAATTGAGATATAAAGCTGATTTCTTTCAAATATATTTCTGTTGGTGGCGGAGAATTTATTCTTTTAGCTTAACACTCTTCTCTGAGACGTACGAATTCAGAGGTTATATAGTTGAAGGTTATTAGTGATATACTCCCAATTTGGTAGTGTGGCATGCTGAATGTTGCTGTGAAATGATCATTGTTTGATCATTTGTGATATGATCATTTGTTTGATCATTTATCTTGGTGATCATTTCTATGATCATTTGTTGACCCAAAACACAGCTTTTGTATAAAGCGTGGCTTTGTGGACGAGACTTCATTGGACCTCACACCCCGGAAATGGTCAAAACAGGAAGGATGCGGCAAGGTTATTAGGGGGTAGCACCCCTTTAGTGTATGTCATTCCTTCTGGATAGAGGTGGTATCATGGTATGGTGCCCAGATATTTAACCTATGTTGTTGCTGTAAATTTTGTGGTTGTTGGAAATCGAGGATCCTCGGATAGATCGGTTACGATCGGGGGATGACATATTCGTGTCAGTAGTTACGCAGTTAGGGGTAACCCGGCCTTGTGTTGGCAGAGATCCGGTTTGGTTCTCGGGACGTTATTCCAGAGGCGTTTCCATGTGGCAATGGGAAGTTCCTTGGCTTGACCATTTGTTGGAAATCCAAAGAAACAATACGATCTTGTACGGTTTTAGTTGTATAACCTGCCATGGAATGTGGCGGTAACCTGCTATTGAACATGGTAGCTATAGTAGGCATAAGTGCGAAATGTCTATGCTGGCTAATATTTATATCTTTACTTTCGAAATGATATTTTCTGCACTATGCACTAGTAATAATATCAAATGTTTCTTTTTAATGCGTATCAAGCATCTTTGACTATCATAAGGAGAAATCTCCTCCGATTCTGCGTTTGCATTGTGTGTGTGTGCGGGAGGCCTTATGGTAGTCTCACTTTTAAAAGCATTGCGAATTGACTTTAAAAATATTCCTCTATTTTGATTTTAAAGATAAATAAACTGTTTTAGTTCTCACACCAGTCACATGACTGACTCGGAGTTTATTGTTTTCCTTCCTAAACTCTGGGTGCCCACCAATTTCCACACGGGCAGTCAGGAGTAAGGTTTATCAGGATATTCTGGAATTCAGGAGTTGCTGGAGGCAAGCTGGATGGCATGGCGTATTCACTAGTATATAGTATTTCTTTTCCGCTGTATGTTTGTTGTTGTACACTCTGATGATGTAATGTAATGTAATATGATGTAATGTAATAACTGATATAGTTCTTTGTTTAAAGATTATTCATTTATCTATTATATGTTGTTCCGCTGCGAATTGTGAGGTTCTGATGTTGTTCTGTTATTTCTTTCTGTTCTGTTCTACCTTTTTCTCTCTTCTTCTATCTTCTACCTCTTCTTTAACCCTAACGGTAGGTTTTCCGGCCTTCGATTCCTCGGTAGTTGATACAGCGGACGTATTGATGTCGGTGTTCGTGGATGAAAAATCGCAGTCGTTACATTTGGTATCAGAGCGTATGGTTAAGCGACAACCATGGCTCTGTTGGGAATTACTCATTAGAGATAGAGTCAGTAGTACTCTAGAATGAGTATGAGTGTAATAATAGATACGAGCGCGTATTTGTTAGTGAATATAAAAAATATATTTTATATTGTGTTTGCTTATCCGTTGAGCTGTTTGTGAATTCTGATCGGTGTGTGGGACGCCATATTATCGATGGGGATTTCTAAACACTTAAACAAAGGAATAATTTTTCGGAATTAATAAAGTGTATATGAGTTGATTGTTGAATAAGTTAAATAAAACCACAGTAGTAAAAGAATAATTGTATAAGCAAATGAATTATAAGTATGATGTTATAATTAAAATAATTTACAATTGTAAAATAACCTTATATATAAGAAGTTAAATTATATAAGTAAAAGGTTTGTAAATGTGATTTATAATCTGAAATGAAATTCCAAAGAAGTATTTTGAAATGACTTGATATTTTGGAAAATTGTTTTGAAGAGATGAAAGCTCTAAACTCTTTTCGGTCGCTGGAAAATAATTCCGATGATGATTGCAACATCATCGGTGTTCATTTTCGGGTTTCCAAAAGTGGGATTGCTGCCAAAATTGTTTAAAAGAAAGTTGATTGGAAAATTTGGGTTTGGGTTTTGAAATTCAAAAGATAATTGAATTGATTTCAAAAATGGTTTTGAAAGATTGAAAAGACTTTGGAATCTTATTTAAAATATTTATGAGAATGATAAATGAGTTGATAAATTATACAATTTGAATTTTGGTAGAAAAAATTTAATTTAAAGAATGGAGTTAAATTAAAGTAAGTATAAGTAAATCAATAAAAAATCCAAGTTGTAAATTGATGAATTTAAGTGAAATAAGTTTTGAATTTATGATATGAGTCAATCAATTTAGCTTTGGTAAAGGTTAAATAGACTTTACTTTAGAATTGAAATCTAAATTGGATTTATAAGTGGAATCTTAAGTTAAATTGAAACAAATGATGTTGGAATTGAATATAACTTAAGTAAAGTTGAATAAAGTTGATTTTGGTGTCGAAATAAATTAATAAGTGAATTAATGAAATGAAGTCATTAAGAATTTGAACTTGAGTTATATAAATGAAATTCAACCTTATTTGTTAAATGAATTAGCAATTGAATTAATTAATTGATGAAATATTAATCAATTGAATGTAAATAATTGATATGAAATAATGAATGTAAGTGTTAATTCATTAGAAGCTAATGTTATTAGAAATTGAATAAATTGAATGAAAGTCAATTTAATATGATCCAATTGGAATTAAATGTGTTGGACCAAATTGAATGTAAATTAAATAATTTGGTTATGTTGAATGAACATTGGTTGTTATTTGATTGTTAGTTGATTGTATATAAATTCATTAAGTGTTAATGAAAGTGAATTAGCGAAATTAGACGCTAAAGTAATTGAATTCAAATTGAAAGTAAATAAATTTGAATACAATTGAATGTGAATTGGACTTGAATTAGTGAATGCAAACTAATTAAAATTGAATATGAATGAATGTTAGTAAATCCAATGTTAATGAATCAATTGGAAAACCAATTCATTAAATGTTAATGAGAAATAAATTTATATTGATTTGGTGGTTTCGTTTGTTGCTTTAGTTGCATTTGCTATATTGGCATATATAGATGTTGCTATATGTTGTATATTCATATTATTTTTATATATGCATGTTTCTCATGTTGTTGTCGAGTGTATAGTAGGTGCGGGTTGCGCTTGCTTCGCATTTGGAGCTCGCTTTCACGCTATATTAGCCGTATATGCTCGCTGATAATATATAAGGTACATATCTCGGATTACATACCATACTTTTACACTTTTTTCCCTGCGGGATGCCTCATCACTTGATGAGATGTATATTTGTGATATATATACTGTCATTTTTTTTGGATCGAGCCGCGCAAAGGAGACTATGGCGAATTTTTCCGAAAATTTAAGGCGTTAGAAAAATTTAGGAATTTTGGGAAAATTTTGAAAACTTAAACTTTGATTTGGAGTTGAAAGTTAAACAATAGTAGTTGTTTTTGAAAAGATAACTAAGTATGATTTGAAAACTTAGTAAGTTATTGTAGAAGTTTAACTATGGATTTTGGAAAGTTAATGAATTCTGTAACTCTTTCTTACTTTGTAATTTCGAGGACGAAATTCTTTTAAAGGGGGAAGTCTGTAACGATCCAGAATTTTTATTAATTTAAAATCGAATATTTAATTAATTTTAAATATTAATAAGTGAAATTTATAAGTTGAATAAATTTTATTTTGAATAATTAGATTTAATTGGATAATTAAATCGATAATTTAATAGTTGAAATTTCTGAAATAATTGAAAATCGAGTTAAATATGATTGAAAATTATTTGTAAAATTTTATTTTATCATATTGGAGTTAGAACGATATTTTAGAACTTTTAAAATCGAATTAAGAGTTAATTTGTGAAAATTGAATAATTTAATATTTAATCGACTAGTGAAAATAGCCAATTTTTTTTTTTTTTTAAACTTTGGGGACAGGGAGACTATGTCGCCCTGACCTTTGGTTAGACTGGTTTTATAGTGCCCAGACCACTCATGCCTCATACTTTGTGGCCGCTGGGAATCGATCCGGTGCCACTACAACAAGATGTAGCCACATCCACTAAGTCGTAAACCACTGGACCACTAGTACTTGGCAAAACTTTGGGGACAGGGAGACTATGTCGCCCTGACCTTTGGTTAGACTGGTTTTATAGTGCCCAGACCACTCATGCCTCATACTTTGTGGCCGCTGGGAATCGATCCGGTGCCACTACAACAAGATGTAGCCACATCCACTAAGTCGTAAACCACTGGACCACTAGTACTTGGCAAAACTTTGGGGACAGGGAGACTATGTCGCCCTGACCTTTTGGTTAGACTGGTTTTATAGTGCCCAGACCACTCATGCCTCATACTTTGTGGCCGCTGGGAATCGATCCGGTGCCACTACAACAAGATGTAGCCACATCCACTAAGTCGTAAACCACTGGACCACTAGTACTTGGCCTGATGGTCTCAACACTCTATTCTATACTTCTTGCTGGTCTATCGTTTCTGCTGACGTTATCAATGCCATTCTCCTCTTCTTCAGAAAGGGTAAACTCTTCAGATCATATAACTACACTAACATAGCTCTTATACCCAAAATTAAAAATGCTCACTGTGTTAGTGATTATCGTCCCATCTCCTGTTGTAACACCATATACAAATGCATCACCAAGGTTATAGCTTCTAGACTCAAACTTGTGCTCCCCAATATTGTTTCCAAAAATCAGGCTGCTTATCTTCCAGGTAGGAGTATACTGGATCATGTTCTTCTTTCCCATGAACTCATCAAAAATTATAAGCGCAGGAACGTATCTCCTAGAGCTATGTTGAAGTTGGACATCATGAAGGCATTTGATATGCTGCAGTGGAATAGTATTGTCAGAATCATGGGATATATGAACTTCCCTCCTCATTTCATTGCATGGATATATGAGTGTATTACGTCTCCTACCTTTTCAGTTACTATCAATGGCAGGAGTGAGGGTTTCTTTACTAGTGAACAAGGGATAAGACAGGGGGATCCCATTTCGGCTTATATCTTTATCATTGTTATGGAGCTCTTAACGAGAATGTTTGAGAGGATAATAGCACATGGAAATTACAAGCTTCACCCTGGATGTACTGAACCAAGGATCTCTGCATTGATGTTTGCAGATGATCTTGTGGTTTTTTGTACTCCTCAAACCAACACTCTCACAAGCATAATGCACTCACTTCACGAATTTTACGAAATGACAGGGTTGAAAGTTAATCTCCAGAAATCTGACATCACCATTGCTGGTGTTAGTACTGAGCACTGTAGTGTTATCTCGCATATCACTGGGTTGTCCATAAATCATGATACTACCAGTTATCTTGGCCTGCCTCTAACTAGTTCTAGGATTACTGCTAACCAATGTCTTCCTCTTTTTGACAAAATTACAGCTAGATTAAACTGCTGGACTTCCAAGTTGCTTAGTCAAGCTGGGAGATTAACTCTTATTAAATCAGTGATATTCTCAATGCAAGTCTACTGGGCTAGAACGTATATTCTCCCCTTCAAACTGATTAAACTGATTAGAGGAGCTATGATGAGATTCCTATGGAAAGGCAGGGTTACAGGCAGATACATAGCTCCGATCAAATTTTGTTCAGTGGAAAGGCCCATGGACAAGGGGGGGCTGGGCATTCTCAGCTTAAAGAATTGGAACATTGCTGCTTTTGCAAAACACATAGACACTTTTTTTAATAGTACTGACAGCTTATGGGCTATTTGGTCTGATAAGAACGTGATTAAGGGGAGAAGCATATGGAGTATGACTAAGCCTCAAAATTTGAGTTGGACGTGGCAATGCATTTTCAAACTCAAAGAAAAAGTTCTTCCTTTAATGCTATTGAACACGAATCCCATATATAGTGTGAATTTTTGGGAAGACCCCTGGTTGAAACCGGGTCTTATTCTTAAACGTCAACTTACTCACAGTGAAATGCAACAGTCTGGAATACATCAGGAAGCTAAAGTTCGTGATACTCTTTACAACCTCCAAAACACGCGCTATTCAACGTCTAATCCTAGGATACAACAAATATGGAACATGATACGTTGTCATAATGCAATCACTGAAGTTACCAAGCGTATGGTTTGGGGCAATAAGAAGTCTGCCTACAGAATTGGAGACACATATGAATATCTGATGAAGAATGGTGATCGCCCTAAGTGGAGATGGTGCAAACGAACGTGGGGAAGAGACAGTAGCTTGAGACATGACCTAATGCTCTGGAAAGTGTTGAATGGTGCGATGCTAACATCTGCGAGACTTGCTAGTTTAGGTATGAGTATTGATAATCGCTGTAAGTTTTGCAATATTATGCCTGAGACTGTGGATCACTTGTACTTTGAGTGCCACTATATTCATCAAATCTGGAAAAGAGTTATGGCGAAGTTTCACAGGAGGAATGTATCTATAGATAACCTGAGAGAGTGGAGAAGAATTTACGAAAGCATCAATAGAAATAATGACAGAGGAAGAACCCTAAATGCAGTGCTAAAATGCTTTTTAACATCGGTTTGGAGGGAGAGAAATGCTCGGTTATTTGATAATGCAAACGCAAAAAATGACAGCAGCTTCAAAAGTTGGGTTTTGAGTGAAATTAGGGTTTGTGTGGGCCAACTGACTTATGCAATTGATCCTGGAATACGTGATTCTCTTCTCTATAGCTTGTAATCAATGTCTTCTTTTGTTTTTGTTTGTTGTTGTTTGTTTTCCCCCTGTGCTTGCTGCGCCAAGTGTTCCCCGTTTTTTCCATCTTCCTTGTGTTTGTTTGTCGTTCTTATTGGTGTAGCAATATATGGTCGAGGTCCATTTAACCTCGTCGGCCTTGCCAAAATAGCCAATTTTTGAACAGTCTCAGAATTCGACGAAACCAGTTCCATTAGATCCGTAATAGTTTGTTATTACCGGATTTCAATTTTCGTAGCAATCAGAGTTGTCGTTTGATTGTGGCAGCTCGAAACGCATCGAAATTGTTTTAATATTAATTTGGCGAGTAAAAATAGTCATTTTTCAAAAAGTCTCGGATTTCGACGAAACTAGTTTCATCGGATCCGTAATGTAATATTATTGTAGGTTTTCAAATTTCGTGTCAATCGGATTTACCGTTTGTCCGGTGCAAGCTAAAACGCCTATAAAATCGTTTAATCGGTTTAATTTTAAATCGAATGTTTATAGCCATATCTCGCACAGATGATCGAATTAGCTTCCGACACCTATTCCATTGTATCCGGAACGTGGGATAAACCCTAGAAACGCTGGTTACCGCGCGTAAATCGGAGTTTGGAAAAGCAACATGAATAGTATTCGTCGTTTTCTATAAATAGCCCCCCTTTCTTCACAAAAATGAAAGAACAAAAAAATTAGGGTTTAAAACCCTAGCCGCCGGCCTCTAATACACGGCCAGAATTTCAATTTGTTCTTCTCCAATTATCTTCAAATCCAAGCATTATTTCAAGAAATTCTCAACATGAAACTTGTAGAGCTCGTCGAGAGCTTCGATTTCAACGGCTATGATGGAAAATGGAGCTTTGGATTGTCGCGAATTTGGGTTTGAAGTGGCCGGCTTTGGTCACGTTTTTCTGGCCGGTGGTGGCACTAGGGGGGTGCGGTCGAGCATGGGGGATCGAGCTCGGCTAGGAGAACGGAGTGGCGGTAGTATGATGAGGGTTCGTCGACAAATGATGGGTGCGGCTTGCAATTTTGAACGGCGGCCTATGGGTTCGGTCGCGTGAGAGTTACTTGGGGAGAGGAAGAAGGGTAGCATCGGCCATGATCTGAGATTTCGAAATCAACGGTTGAGATGCAGCTAGGGTTAGAAATAAAGAATAAAATGTATATAAATTTATATTTAAAATTGTTTTAACTTTAAAAATTCATATCTTTTCCATACGAGGTCAAAACACACGAAACCAGTTGTGTTGGAATCGTATGGACGAGCACTACGCTATGGAATTGGATTGGAGTCGTTTGGAGTTAGCGAAAATTTCGGGTAAAATTAAACGTCCGTTTAATTTTATTCGAAATAAAAGCTGAAAACGAAATTGAAATCAAGGTGAGAACTTCTCACTCAATCGAATCGGTTTTGATTTTAATTTTAAATAGTTATATTTAAAATTCTTGAATGCATGTTTGAATGATGATTGTTATATATTTATCGTTGAAATAGACATTATGCGCCGTTAGTAAGCGGAGGTTATTTATTAAAAACATATACTACGAATATTTCACCGTATAGTGAAATTGGTATTATATAAGTATTTTGAGTTGATTTTCCCGCATTATATAGCGGATAAGTCCCAATTGCGCCGTCTATTAAGCGGATAATATTTTATAAATCCCATATACCGCGATAATTCTGTACTGGAGCGGAATTGGTATTGTGCTAACATCTTTGGATGTAGGGAAACAGGTTGGAGGGATCCAACTGGATTCCTCAACCGTATTGATTTATTTATAGATATTGTGATATTTGTTGATTATCATATCGATATATGATATTTGGATGTCGTGATTGACTATTTGGTGCTGCTGCATCATCGGATCCATTTTTGAAGTTTTAAAATAATGATTTTGGTTTTTAAAATGAATTTTAAAGTGATTTTCGAAAGTATACGTTTTATTTAAATTTTGAATTGTTAAAATAGATAAACGTTAAAATTTTAATGTTATAAAAGTATGATTTTTATGAAATGTAAGCGAAAAGTGATTTTTGAAATAAATAGTTAATAAAAATATGAAATGGTTTAAATTGGAATTTTTGAACTATTACAAACAATTTTTATAAAAGACTTATAAAATTGATATTTATAAATTAAAAATATCAGAATTATAAAACGAATTTTTTATAAGTATTAAAGTGAAATAAAAATGGATTTCATAAGTAAATTGAAATTTACAAATTTATGAATTGTGAAGGTATAAAATGAATAGATGTTGTAAAATAAAAAATTATAAGTAATTAACTTATAAACTGGGTTTTAAGCATATAAATGGGATATTTATAGAAATTGTTAATAAAAGAGATTTTATAAGTTGAAGTTGTTATAAAATATAAAGGAATCTTATAAGTAATACGATTTATAATTTGTGAAGTTTTGAAAGAATGATTTTGTAAATAAATGAATTATAAGTATTTAACTTATAATATGGACTTTTGGTATATATTGGGATATACAAATGGAATTGGTAAATAAAGGAGATTTTTAAATCAAAGCTTATAAATTGGAACAGAATTTATAGACATTGTTTATAAATTCGAAATCAAGGGAATTTGATAAATTGAAAGTTGAAAATTGGTTAAGGAAGTATATTCACGTTTTTGGACAGTGAATATATTATTATAAATAAAATGGATATGCTTGAGAAAATGAATATTATAAAATGAAGTTAATCGTTTTAACGATGTTGTAAAAGGTGTAAACATCGAAAACATAGATTTCAACATTCATTGTTGAAATAGACGTTTTCGAGAAATAGAAGGAAATGGTGGACTATAACACTGTTGTTATAGTAAATGGTTTCCGAAAGGAAATATTTTGTATAGTATTGGGAATTATATATCTATTTTAATTTTGAATCCCTATACTAGTGATTTTGGGTCGTCGTAACGATGTTTTAAACAACATTCGTTTTAGCCCAAACAAATGTGTTTAAGTGAATGCTTTCCTTAAAGAATAAAATATATACTTAATTTCGATATTAAGTATATTGAAGATTTTCCAAGTGTTGAAAATGAATGGATTTGTGAATTACTTATTATTTAATAAGTATGGAAATGTTTTCCAATATGAACTGAAAATTTTGGGACTTTATCTTTTAAAGATAAATTGAAAATGAATATTAGAAATCGATTGGGAAATTGTATATTCATAGATATTTTGGAATTGTAAATTCACTAGGGAATTTATAAAAGAAAGGGAATTTGTTTAAAAATAAACGTTGATTTATTTTTGAACCATGGGAATAAATTTACGGATTTGGAACGTAAATATAAAGTAAATCGTTAAGGATTTATTTAATTGGTTTAAATAAACCATTTTGAAAAGAAAGTATTTCCGAGTAAGGAAAATGATTGAAATTTGTTTTCAAAAGTGGTAAAGATGAAAATTGGGTTGAAAATTTGTTTTCAAATGGTTGAAGTGTGGAAATTTTATATCTAGTAAAGATATTTTGGAATGTAAATAATTTGGGAAATTATTTGGAATTTGGTGATGTTGAGCATGCCTATTGATAGTAAAAAAATCCAACTATCAAATATTTACCTTTAAATAGGTATTTGTTGTGATTGTTTGAATTTGAATGCCACACTTATTTTTAAAATAAGCGCTCACTATTCGGGTTGGCCGGGAAAGGACCTTGGGGTCGTATAACCCATTCCAAGTATGTGATACGTCGTTATGGTTTGCATTTGATGACCGGTGTTGTAGACCGGATATTTATGAAAACGGAAGGATTACCGTCGAGTTACTCTACATCGGCTGATCTTCGATATAGAGGTTTTATCACCCTTAGTGACGGGAAGTCCGGTCGTGATTAGTGAATATTCGGAATGCAAGGACTTCTTTGTAAGTGCCTTCGGTTCTGTTCGATCCCGGAACAGACTTGTATGGATTGTATGTCTGACATTACAAATTGAGATATAAAGCTGATTTCTTTCAAATATATTTCTGTTGGTGGCGGAGAATTTATTTTCTTAGCTTAACACCCTTCTCCGAGACGTACGAGTTCAGAGGTTATATAGTTGAAGGTTATTAGTGATATACTCCCAATTTGGTAGTGTGGCATGCTGAGTGTTGCTGTGAAATGATCATTGTTGGATCATTTGTGATATGATCATTTGTTTGATCATTTATCTTGGTGATCATTTCTATGATCATTTGTTGACCCAAAGCACAGCTTTTGTATAAAGCGTGGCTTTGTGGACGAGACTTCGTTGGACCTCACACCCCGGAAATGGTCAAAACATGAAGGATGCGGCAAGGTTATTAGGGGGTAGCACCCCTTTAGTGTATGTCATTCCTTCTGGATAGAGGTGGTATCATGGTATGGAGCCCAGATATTTAACCTATGTTGTTGCTGCAAATTTTATGGTTGTTGGAAATCGAGTATCCTTGAATAGATCAGTTACGATTGGGGGATGACATATTCGTGTCAGTAGTTACCCAGTTAGGGGTAACCCGGCCTTGTGTTGGTAGAGATCCGGTTTGGTTCTCGGGACGTCATTCCAGAGGCGTTTCCATGTGGCAATGGGAAGTTCCTTGGCCTGACCATTTGTTGGAAATCCAAAGAAACAATACGATCTTGTACGGTTTTAGTTGTATAACCTGCCATGGAATGTGGCGGTAACCTGCTATTGAACATGGTAGCTATAGTAGGCATAAGTGCGAAATGTCTATGCTGGCTAAGATTTATATTTTTATTTTCGAAATGATATTTTCTGCACTATGCACTAGTAATAATATCAAATGTTTCTTTTTAATGCGTATCAAGCATCTTTGACTATCATAAGGAGAAATCTCCTCCAATTCTGCGTTTGCATTGTGTGTGTGTGTGTGTGTGTGCGGGAGGCCTTAAGGTAGTCTCATTTTTAAAAGCATTGCGAATTGACTTTAAAAATGTTCCTCTATTTTGATTTTAAAGATAAATAAACTGTTTTAGTTCTCACACCAGTCACATGACTGACTCGGAGTTTATTGTTTTCCTTCCTAAACTATGGGTGCCCACCAATTTCCACACGGGCAGTCAGGAGTAAGGTTTATCAGGAATTCTGGAATTCAGGAGTTGCTGGAGGCAAGCTGGATGGCATGGCGTATTCACTAGTATATAGTATTTCTTTTCCGCTGTATGTTTGTTGTTGTACACTCTGATGATGTAATGTAATGTAATATGATGTAATGTAATAACTGATATAGTTCTTTGTTTAAAGATTATTCATTTATCTATTATATGTTGTTCCGCTGCGAATTGTGAGATTTTGATGTTGTTCTGTTATTTCTTTCTTTTCTGTTCTACCTTTTTCTCTCTTCTTCTATCTTCTACCTCTTCTTTAACCCTAACGGTACGGTTTTCCGGCCTTCGATTCCTCGGCAGTTGATACAGTGGACGTACTGATGTCGGCGTTCGTGGATGAAAAATCGCAGTCGTTACATTTAAGTTGGTTGTGAAAAAGAGGATAGATATGTGTTGTGAATGCATGCATTAGTGCATGGCATATCAGTTAAGGAGTTGAGCTATTCAAAATTGTTGGATACAAAAACGAAAGTAAAGTGTTTAGTTGACGATTTATGATGTTTGGAGTGCAAGGAGTAGGGGGATTTTTTGTTGCATGGGGGAATATTACCGGGTTGGAATGTGGTAGCATTTGATTGGTCTTCATATGGTGTGTTGTTGTGGACAATTGGTTTAACCAGAGATGAAGTAGATGCATTGATGTAAGAAGTAGATGCAGCAGTTTTATTGTTTTCAATAGCATTTCTTTTCACGCCTTTTGGGAAATTATTACCTACCCCCGGTGACTTGAAACCAGATTTTGTATTTTTAGAATTTTGCAAATTTCCAGCATCACCTATGCGTCTTTCCATTTTCTTTTCATATTCTTTTTCAGTTATATCAAGTTTCCTATTCTTTAAACCATCACAAGAAGCAGCACATGAATATATAACATGCCCAAAGCATTTACATTGAGTGCAAATGAGTGGTTTCCAGTATATTTTACCTCAATGGAGGAAATGTTTTTCACTTCTCCAACATTATAATGTGCAATGACCCACTATTTTGGACCATTCAAATCGACAATAAAATCACACATGTCGAACTTGAATAATTCAAAACAACAGATTGTTAATATATTTGGAGCAAATAAAACCAATCAATGAATCACAGACACAGAATATCAGAATAACTCGCAGCGGAAATAAAATAACCATAGTAGTTCATGAAGCTACTACATACATACTCTCAAAACAAATACAAAATACCAAAGTCTGAAAGCAAATACAATAGAAATCCACTAATACATAAGCCAAGGCTGAATGGAAATAACTGAAATAGAAATAGATAGACAACTAGATAGATAATCTCCAGCAAATCTCAAACTTCGAAAGATGAATCCAAAGCTATGATACTCAGGCTGACCTAAGCATAAAGCAAAATACAAAAGACTCAAGTCAGAACATACATACTTATAAAATGTAAATCAACTCAAATGAACTAAAATAGGAATGCACAAGTAACTTAAAGGATGCTTGGGATCGCCCATCCTTTAAGGATCTGTTAAACTATCTACTATGTAGTAATATACGCTATTATAATAATGTCTAAAGCAAAAAAAACTATTAAAATAACGTTAAGGCGTTACCCATATCCCCCTTAACACATTTTATGTATTCCCGTAGTCTATACAATATCGTAATCTCCCCCATACTGGGAGTCGTCAGAGGGCACTTCGTAGGTATGGTACAAAACAAACTTGTATAAGGCACGCTAGGTTAGGTGACACGACACAACTAGGCAATGCCAAGGTAGATATACCAATTACACTTCCAGGCTAGTGGTAACGCATAACAACCACTACTGCCCACCTCGAGCCACACTCCCAGAAAAATCAAAGATGCGCACCAAATCAATCACAAAGTAATAGAATGACATACGAAGGAGTGTGTCCGATCGGAGGAGCTACCTCACTTGGCCCGTCAATTGCTCCTGTTTTAGCCACTTATGCCAACTCATGGGAGTCGGGTCCACGTATATACCTCATATAGGATCGTCGCCACCATCCTACTTCATTCTGGAATCTCTACCGCGTACACGGTTGTTAAAATGGTTTTCGGAGTTGGCAGAGAGTATGAAAACTTCCGATCCCGGTCATTTTAACAACCAAACGTTATTACAACCCATAGTTATTTATTTCAAATGGTTTACATTTCAAATCAAACATTTTCATTTCAAAACCATTTAAAACCGATGTCATTCTTCTTTCAAATAAATATTTATTTTTCAAAGTTTGTAACATTTTCGAATGTATACACTTAGTTGTAACACTTTGAAAAATGTAATACTTAGAAACCATAGCACTTAGAAAATGTGACCCTTATATAGTAGCATTTCGAAAATGTTATATTTTTAGAAATAGTAGCATTTTAAAAAACATAACCTAAAGTAGCATAGCATTTTAGAAATGCTACAAATTCTACTATAACATATTTAAAACGTCATATCTTCAAATTTTATCATAGTTGTTATTTAAAAACTAATTTATTATAAAAAATAATTCATTTGGAAATTAATTAAACTATGATTTTAGTTAAATAAAATTTATTACAAAAATATCCAATTAAAACTATATTTTCTTATATTAGGTTAAAAGTACGTTTTAACCAATATTTACTTTTTTAAAATAAAGAATTATTATTTATTTAAATATCCATTTCCCAAATAAAATATTTATATACTATGTTAGATTTAAAAATTCCATCAAATTAAATTATTAAGTTAGATAAATTCCTAAATTACAAATAAAACCACTTATTAACTTATAAACTCTTAACTTAAAAATTTTAACTTATAGTGTAATAGCCCAATTTTTTTTTACAAGTATTTTTCACTTGTATTTTTAAAAAAAAACCTTGGGGTTTATTTAAAGTGAAAAATAAATTTTAGGATTAACTAATAAGATCTCTGGAAAAATCAAGTTTTAATTAAGAAAACATTTATAGCTTAGGTGGTTAAGACATCTGGGCTATTCACGACAGGTCACGAGTTCGAGTCTCGGCATGGTCAGAATTTCTAATTTTTTTGTATATAAATGAACTGGGTAATTACGCGTTAAAAGGGGCGCGTAAATTTAGGGAATAAGTACCGTATATATATATATATAAGATATGAAGAATGTAAACCAATTTGAATTTTAGTTAAGTATTAATTTTGAAGAATTTAGTGTATTTATAAACTGTTAAATATCGCGTTTAAAAGGACGCGTAAAATTTATGGTAAGTAATGTAATAAAACGTATAAAATTTAAAACGTTATTTTATATATATATTTTTGATGTTTTGTATTACGTCAGTTTGACGTACTTTTAAAATCATATATAAACACCTTTATGGATTAAAACATCAGTTAGTGATTTTTAAGACGAACGTTACTTTTGGTTGTAACTGACAGTTTTGGTTTTAAATAAAAGGTGTATATACGTTTCCATTTCCAAAAGCTTTGAAAAATTCTTGCCGTCATTTAATTAATCAAACTAAAAAAATATATATATATATATCAATTCTCATATAATTGGAACGGTTCATATTTTGCCATTCCTCTGATCACGAAACCTTATCTGCCTAAATCTTCAATCACACATATAAAGAAGCTGGAAGGGATATCAACGCATGCTTTGAAATGTCCAAAGAGATTTAATACTTGTTGCATGTTCAGTTCAAAGCCAATTTATTTGTTTACCGTTATTCCTAAAATCACGCAACTGTTTATTGGTAACAAATGTTGAAATCAAAAGTTTTGTATGTCTGGAAATAAAGCATGCATCTATGAAACATTCAATCAAATTTCTTGCCGTTCTTTGGTTCAATCAACATTTAATGCTTGCCAACATTTACGTAAGAAACTCCCTGCTTTTATCAATCAATTGGGCAAGTTTGAAATCTTAACATACCTGACCGTGAGAAATATTTTATCCACCTCATTTATAACTGTGTATTTCTTTTCGCCATTCAAATAAAAAGATTTATTTCCCACTTCTCATTTTCATTTGCGTTTAAAAATAAATTATATATAAGTTTTCTCTCTCCTTAATTCTTACTTTTTATTTGCCTAGCCTCTTTATTATTTTCTTATGTCTATCTCTTGACATTTATTTCTTTATTTTTCTAGATCTTATTTTATCTATTAAATATTTCTTATGTACATCTTTATTTAATAGCTTGTGTAACAACCCTAGTTTTAACAATTTATTTTATTTTAATTATTCAAATTTGAAATAATATTCTTATAGATTAGGTTTAACAATATGGTTAAATATTTGATTTGGAGATATATTTTATAAAATTTTGTATGCCAATAAAATTAAATAATAACTGTAAAATTTTAAGCTATTTTTGAACTGTTAAATTTCGCGTTTGGAAGACGCGTCAATTATAGGGTATAAGTGACGTAATAAAACGTGTGTTTTCAAAACGATATTTTCACACAAATTTTTGATGTTTTAGTTTGCGTCTGTTTAACGTAGTGTAAAAATCATATTTTCATATATTTTTGAAGAAAAATATCAGTCAGTGTTTTAAAAAGCAAATGTTACCTTGTTTTAATTGACAATTTGACTTTACACATATTGTATACGTTTCCATTTCAACTGCCTACATAAATTTGCCTTTTCATTTTGATATCAAACTAGAAAAATATCAAATCAAAATACATAAAACTGAAATAAATTCAACAAGTAGTAACGTACAAAATTTAAGCTAGACGTGTGAAACCTAACTGTCACTTTAAAGAAATCAACATGCACATCAATTCCTTTCCTCTGCCTCTATCTCATCAATTATCAACCTATAATCACGCAAGTTTTAATTTATAAGAATGTGTGTATTAACCCTGCCTTCATCACACAAACTTAATTATAGGGTAACATTAAAAACCTTATTCTCTCTGATGATTTCCTTTTTACTTAAATGCATGTAATTAAAGCTTGAAACCATACACACCATTTCTCTTCCTTTAGCCTCTGTTCTCATCAGTTATATATCAATTCAAATCCTTGAATCAAGTACGTAACTCACGCAGGAAATAAAATCTAGTTTATAAACATCAACAAGTTTTCAAAAAAAAAAAAAATCCTCTCGGCCTTCTCTTTATGCCTGCCTTCCATTAATCATGCCAGAAGATCAATGCTTGCAATATTCTTTTGTAACTGATGGGAAGAATTCTCGTCCATATCAATAGCATTTATATCAATAGAAACTGACACGTTATTTTTCTCATCTGCCTATAAACTCATTCCCCTCTACCCATTTGTTCTCTGCATCGATCCAATTCTCTGCTCCTTCTCGTGAATCTATCAGGTAAATAGTTATAGTATTGTTCTTTTCTTTCGGTTCAGATATTTTTTCTCCCTTTCTCTTTCTCGAAATTTTGTCCTACCTGTGCCTTGCTCGGCCATTTCCATTGTTATGCCATGCATAAGATGTCTGTACATTCATCCCTATGTTGAGATATAGGCTAGTCTTGTGCATATCAGAGGGTGAAGCAGTAGATTGGTGGGAGAAACTGAGTGTTATGAGGAATGGTTGAAATTTTATACAATAGTGATAAGTTGCATTTAGGAAGTTTAGATTCAGTGACAATATAAGAAATAGCCTTGTATTGAACCTGTTGATTTTCAAACTGCATATAGTGATCAGTAGGCCCTTTTCATGTTGAGGGATGTGGGGTGAAGTAACACTGATATAAAGATGAGTGTAGATATAGGTTGAGTTTTGCATGCATTTTGTAGTTGTAGGCTAGTGAGTTTTAGCCAAGAACCTGGATATGATATTTAATGTATGGGAAGGACTTTGGTTGATTTGTTTAAGATTTTCCAGGATTTGATTTAGTTAGTAGTGGAAAAAAAATTACATTTTTTATATTATATTATATATATTATATTCTTTAAGGGAGTTAACTTGCATTTGTGTTGAGTAGTCTGCATACATTTATGTTGGGTTTAGGGGAGTCTTTCAGTTGCCTTTATATAAGAAAGGGGTTGTCTGTTTGTACGGGAGAGGAGTCATGTTCTTTATTTTATTTTATTTTTTTTCTTTTCTGAGATTGAAGATCTGGACAGGCGTATTGATGCATAACTGAAGTGAAATATTGATGCTACTAGGAAATAGGGGTCAGTGAGTGTGAGATTTGTGTTTCCAATAATTTTTGAAAAAGAGATGGCTGGAAGTTTCTTTGCATTTTTTCGAAGAAATTTCAGTATTGGCTCGAAGCATGTGAGCTTGAGACGTGGGGAAGACTCGAAGTAGGTGGGTTTTGGCTCGGGTAAATGAGTTTAGTGGATACCTGTTACAGAGGAGTTGGGAGGTACTTGAAATTGAATAAGTGCGAAGCTTTGAAAAAAAAAAAAAAAAAAAAGAAAAAAAGAAAAAAAAAAAAAAAAGAAGAAAAGAAAAAGAAAACTGAAAAGATGGGAAGGGAAGGCTGCACAAAATTTTGGCCGTGTGCATGAATATAGAGTGGTGCACGTACGTGCATATATCCATATCACGTTCATGAAGAAAATTTGGTGCACGTGTATTCGTGTTCAACTTTTGCCGTAGTTGTTTAGGAAAAATTTTGGTCGTAAAATTTTAGCACGGTTCACAGTTTTGGGTATGTTTTGGTCATGTTACACGGTGAAGTGGTCGAGCAAAGCAAACATATTCTTGTTCTATTCTTAATTTTCCTTGACCATAAATTCTTAAGTCGCGTTTCAATATTTGAATTTTTCTAGATTTGAATCTAGGCGACGTCCGAGAATCTTTATCGTTACCCTCTGTCGGTCTGTACCGGTGAACTGTCATTTTTGAAATTCAAAATTTTCTGCAAAAAATTCAGGTGAGTATTTCTCACCAGACATACGTATTTATATTTGGTAAATTATTGCAAGTGTATGTGTAAAATTGTATTTCACTATTATCTGTCTGTAATGTAATATAGAATGATGGACCCCATTTAAATTGACACCTCATCAGTATTATCTGTTATATTATTTCTGCAGTTATGTTATTGTTTATTTACTGCTTAAATCACCACTGCAAGTTCCCTGTTATTATAGATGGTATGGGCTGAAATGATAGGCCTAATTGATTATTATTGTTCACTTGTTCTGTTAACTGCTGTAAATTGTCTTGGGATTGCGGGTTCGAAATGATAGAACCCGGAGTTGTGTAAATATCGGATTGAAATGATATAAATCCGTTTCACTTGACCTAGGCTAGAAAATCTTATACAGGCCCGTGGTTTATATATTATTTTCTGAAATTATTTTAAATTATTTAAATTTAGAAATTTGATGATATTCTAATTTAAATTATATAAAGGATTTTTATGAGATTTACAATGATTTAAAAGGGGTTAAATAAATAAATGTTGAGTTAAAATTTTGGAATATAACTTGTTTAGAAATTCTATATTTTTGGAAAGGTAAAGATTTCAATACAGAAATAATAAATAATAAGTTATATTTGAAATTTGATGTTTACCTAAAAGTCTACTACAGCATTTAATTGATGTCTTTTGAAACTTGACTATTTTAAACCCATACTTTAGATAGCATTTCCTAGATGCTGTAGAAGTGAAATTGATTTAAAATTTATTTATTTAAAATTTCATCTCTATTTTGGGAATACGTTAAGATTTGGAATTTAAATATGAAATTGCTAATAAAGTAAGAAATTGAGTTTGGAAAGATTTAAAAGAAGAAAATTGATTTCTATTCTTTTGATAAAAGAAATAAATTCCAGATTTAATTGAATAAATTGAAATGGTATATCTTCAAAGGAAATGTTTTAAATCAAGGATTTGAAATTAAAGGTATTTGAAATATATATATTGATTTGAAAAATATAAAAATACCATTTTTCAAACTATAACCACGGGTTATAATAACGTTTGGTTGGCAAAGAGACCGGGATCGGATATGGGCATACTCTCTGTCGATACCGAAAACCACTTTGACTAACCGTGTACGCGGTGGAGATTCCAGAATGAAGTAGGTTGGTGGTGACGGTTTCTTGAAAGGTATATACGTGGACCCGACTCCCGTGAGTTGGCATAAGGTGGCTAAAACAGGAGCGATTCTCGGATTAATGAGGTAGCTCCTCTGATCGAACGCACTTCTTCGTATGCCATTCTATTACTCTTATGATTGTTTGGTGCGCACCTTTGATTTGGGAGTGTTGTTCGAGGTGGGCGGTAACTGCGGCTACGCGTTTCCACCGGTCCGGATAGCAATTGGTATATCTACCCTGGCATTGCCTAGTTGTGCCGTGTCACCTACCCTAGCGAGCCTCCTACGAGTTTCTATTTGTGTCGTACCTATGGAGTATCCTCTGGTAGCCTCCCGATCAGGAGGTATTACGGTATTGTATAGACTATTGGCATTATTTGTGTTAAGGGGAATATTGGGTCACTCCTTAACGCTATTTAAAAGTATGTTTACTTTACTATAGACACTATTATAATAGCGCAATATACTACATAGTAAATAGTTTAACGGATCCTTAGAGGATGGGCGATCCCAAGCATCCTTTAAGTTACTTGCTCTTTATTACAGTACACTTGATTTAGCTTACATTATATAAGTATGTATGTCCTGACTCGAGTGTTTTGTTTTATTGTACGCTCGGGTCAGCCTGAGTTGCAGCTTCAGCTTTCTTTCCGGAGCTAGGACCACTCATAGATCTCTCTTGCTAATTGGAAGCTTTTTCAGCTTTATCTATTTTGTAATTCAAGACATTTGAAGACTTTATATTTGCTTATGGCTTAAAATTGTATTGAAGTTTATGAACAACGTATTTCTATTTGGTAAAAGTTTTCAGTGGATTCATGAACCACTGTGTTATTTTATGTTCCGCTGTGAGATTCTGATATCTATGTCTGTGATTCTGTGTATTTGGTTTCATTTGTTCCTTACCTATATTTACAACCTATTGTTTTGAACTATTCCAGCTCGACAATTTTTAAGTTTTGTCGAATTCGAATGGTACAAAATAGTGGGTCGTTACAGTTGGTATCAGAGCTTTGGTTTAAACCACAGCCTAAGGAACGAAAACTCATTAGAGATAGAGTAGCAATACTCTAGAATGAGTGAAGTCAAATTCCAGAATCTTTTCCTTATGAGAGAACGTATTTTAAAGTATAAAATGATTTTCAAAGGGTTTTTAAGAAGTATTTTGATAAAAATAAAACTTCCTGTTTTTTTTAAATATATTTTCCAGCTATTTCTTCTTTCTCTCCATCGTTATATTCAAGCCTTTGTTAAAAGCTTGTCCAAGTTAAGCTGTATCTTATCCTAGAATATCTTGACCTCTATGTCTGGGATTCGACGCTTTCGATCTTCTACTCGGAGGCGATTGGTTAAATAGGCATGGTGCAGAAATCTCTTGTAGTTCTCGTACTGTTGCTCTTAAAGATGATTTAGGGAATCCATTAGAGATCCAGTGTGACTTACCTCAGGAGTTCGCTGGTAGTTTCATCTATCCTCTCGACACTTTTCCGGATGATATCCATTCGACCCCTGTAGTCAAACTTTTCCCGACATATTTGGTGAAGTCACTTCTTTACCAAAGCGGGAAATTTATTCCGTATCAATCTTATCCCTGGAGCAACGGTTTTCTCTCAGCTTGATCTAGCCACAGGTTTCCATCAGCTTAGAAATTGCTAAGGAAACCATACCCAAACTACTTTCCGAACTGAGAATGGTTTCTTTGAATGGCTAGTTATGCCTTTTGGCTTGACTAATGCCCCTGCTTTCTTTATAGATTTGATGAATCGCGTTTTTCGCGGTGTGCTCAATAAATTTGTCCAAGTCTTTATTGATGACATCCTCGTTGAAAATTTATTCCTATACTCGAAAGAAAATCTAATATTATATATATAAGTATAATTTTCAGAATTTAACTAGTTGTTTAGAGATAATAATGTTTGATTTTATTTATAGTTTTGTAAACCATTGGTTTTGTCTTAATGAATAATTGAACTATAAAACATGGTTATAAATTTATTTGGAAACAGAAATGGATTTAAAACAAGAATTTAAGAATTTAATATCTGATAGTTTCAAACCTTGTGTTTAAAGTCTTAAAAGGATATATTATTATTTAAATTATTTTCGAATATAAATTTGTTTCCAAAGAATTTTAAAAGTTTTAAAAAATTAGTGCTCTTCTCTTTGTCGCTGGAAAATAATTT
Organism: Allium cepa; assembly: GCA_030765085.1. Classification (NCBI taxonomy): domain Eukaryota; kingdom Viridiplantae; phylum Streptophyta; class Magnoliopsida; order Asparagales; family Amaryllidaceae; genus Allium; species Allium cepa. The sequence continues at coordinate 343,648,304 of CM060939.1, read as the reverse complement.
CGGTGATGACTACAACATCATCGACATTCATTTTCGAGTATCGAAGTAAAAAGACCACGTTGTAGTTTTGTTTCAAAAATTTAATTGATTTGAATTTCTAAATTTGACTTAATTTATAATATATATAGATATATGATTTAAATTTGATTTGACATATACTATATGTATGTATTTATTTATCTCTAAAGGGTTTGAAGTTAATTGGAAATTTAATTCATAAATTTATGTTAAAAGGGTGATTCTAATGATAAAATAAAGTCAAATTTTGAATGAATATTAAACTTGAATAATAAAATTGGAAAAATTTTACTTGTATAATTGCATGCCAATATAACTTACCTAAATCATTCAGAAATTAACTATGTAATTGGAAAATGTATAATATAAAAGGATTTTATAAATAAAAATTTGAGTGGTTATAATAAATGTTATACACTTAAAGTTTCAGTTACAACAAGACAAATAGAGGTAAATAGAAATAAAATAATAATTGAATAATATACAATATCAAATGGTGTTAAAGGAAATTTAGAAATATATTGGAATAGTTATATTAAATATAATCTACTTAATATGTGCGATAAGATATATTAAGCAGAATATATTTAATAATAATCTGGAATAAAGAAAATTAAATTTGTTGAATAAGATAATTAATTTGGAAATAGTTAAGATTGATTTAACTTCTGTAAAAAATCAAATGAATTAAATCAATTATTGAATATTAATTAATTTAAATTGAATTTATATGGTTTAGATATTGAGAAAAATATTTGACATAGATGAGAAAATATTGAGAAAAATAAATTTAATTATAGTTTGGAATAAAGAAGAAATTAAATGGGGAATTTAGTTTATTTTGGGAAATGGTAAATGTACTTTAAAAAAATCAAGTTAAATTACCATTTCAAATTTGGACTAAAATTAAACATTTTAAATTAGAATGTTATAATACCTTGTGAAAAATTTGGAAAAAAAATTTTTTTTGAATGATTTGTTTTAGTGTAGGGATATTATACAAGTAAATATGTAAATAAATAAATGTTAAAATTTTAAGTATAAATAGATGAAATCAAAGATTAATTTAAAATTGAATTTTATTGTTTAGATTAATGATTCTAAATTTAGGTTTCAATTTAGTTTTCTTTCAGGTTGTTTCTATTCCCCTACCTTCTTCCTTTTCGAGGACGAAAAGTTCTGAGTGGGGGAGAGTGTAATAGCCCAATTTTTTTTTACAAGTATTTTTCACTTGTATTTTTAAAAAAAAACCTTGGGGTTTATTTAAAGTGAAAAATAAATTTTAGGATTAACTAATAAGATCTCTGGAAAAATCAAGTTTTAATTAAGAAAACATTTATAGCTTAGGTGGTTAAGACATCTGGGCTATTCACGACAGGTCACGAGTTCTAGTCTCGGCATGGTCAGAATTTCTAATTTTTTTGTATATAAATGAACTGGGTAATTACGCGTTAAAAAGGGCGCGTAAATTTAGGGAATAAGTACCGTATATATATATAAGATATGAAGAATGTAAACCAATTTGAATTTTAGTTAAGTATTAATTTTGAAGAATTTAGTGTATTTATAAACTGTTAAATATCGCGTTTAAAAGGACGCGTAAAATTTATGGTAAGTAATGTAATAAAACGTATAAAATTTAAAACGTTATTTTATATATATATTTTTGATGTTTTGTATTACGTCAGTTTGACGTACTTTTAAAATCATATATAAACACCTTTATGGATTAAAACATCAGTTAGCGATTTTTAAGACGAACGTTACTTTTGGTTGTAACTGACAGTTTTGGTTTTAAATAAAAGGTGTATATACGTTTCCATTTCCAAAAGCTTTGAAAAATTCTTGCCGTCATTTAATTAATCAAACTAAAAAAAATATATATATATATATATATCAATTCTCATATAATTGGAACGGTTCATATTTTGCCATTCCTCTGATCAAGAAACCTTATCTGCCTAAATCTTCAATCACACATATAAAGAAGCTGGAAGGGATATCAACGCATGCTTTGAAATGTCCAAAGAGATTTAATACTTGTTGCATGTTCAGTTCAAAGCCAATTTATTTGTTTACCGTTATTCCTAAAATCACGCAACTGTTTATTGGTAACAAATGTTGAAATCAAAAGTTTTGTATGTCTGGAAATAAAGCATGCATCTATGAAACATTCAATCAAATTTCTTGCCGTTCTTTGGTTCAATCAACATTTAATGCTTGCCAACATTTACGTAAGAAACTCCCTGCTTTTATCAATCAATTGGGCAAGTTTGAAATCTTAACATACCTGACCGTGAGAAATATTTTATCCACCTCATTTATAACTGTGTATTTCTTTTCGCCATTCAAATAAAAAGATTTATTTCCCACTTCTCATTTTCATTTGCGTTTAAAAATAAATTATATATAAGTTTTCTCTCTCCTTAATTCTTACTTTTTATTTGCCTAGCCTCTTTATTATTTTCCTATGTCTATCTCTTGACATTTATTTCTTTATTTTTCTAGATCTTATTTTATCTATTAAATATTTCTTATGTACATCTTTATTTAATAGCTTGTGTAACAACCCTAGTTTTAACAATTTATTTTATTTTAATTATTCAAATTTGAAATAATATTCTTATAGATTAGGTTTAACAATATGGTTAAATATTTGATTTGGAGATATATTTTATAAAATTTTGTATGCCAATAAAATTAAATAATAACTGTAAAATTTTAAGCTATTTTTGAACTGTTAAATTTCGCGTTTGGAAGACGCGTCAATTATAGGGTATAAGTGACGTAATAAAACGTGTGTTTTCAAAACGATATTTTCACACAAATTTTTGATGTTTTAGTTTGCGTCTGTTTAACGTAGTGTAAAAATCATATTTTCATATATTTTTGAAGAAAAATATCAGTCAGTGTTTTAAAAAGCAAATGTTACCTTGTTTTAATTGACAATTTGACTTTACACATATTGTATACGTTTCCATTTCAACTGCCTACATAAATTTGCCTTTTCATTTTGATATCAAACTAGAAAAATATCAAATCAAAATATATAAAACTGAAATAAATTCAACAAGTAGTAACGTACAAAATTTAAGCTAGACGTGTGAAACCTAACTGTCACTTTAAAGAAATCAACATGCACATCAATTCCTTTCCTCTGCCTCTATCTCATCAATTATCAACCTATAATCACGCAAGTTTTAATTTATAAGAATGTGTGTATTAACCCTGCCTTCATCACACAAACTTAATTATAGGGTAACATTAAAAACCTTATTCTCTCTGATGATTTCCTTTTTACTTAAATGCATGCAATTAAAGCTTGAAACCATACACACCATTTCTCTTCCTTTAGCCTCTGTTCTCATCAGTTATATATCAATTCAAATCCTTGAATCAAGTACGTAACTCACGCAGGAAATAAAATCTAGTTTATAAACATCAACAAGTTTTCAAAAAAAAAAAAAAAATCCTCTCGGCCTTCTCTTTATGCCTGCCTTCCATTAATCATGCCAGAAGATCAATGCTTGCAATATTCTTTTGTAACTGATGGGAAGAATTCTCGTCCATATCAATAGCATTTATATCAATAGAAACTGACACGTTATTTTTCTCATCTGCCTATAAACTCATTCCCCTCTACCCATTTGTTCTCTGCATCGATCCAATTCTCTGCTCCTTCTCGTGAATCTATCAGGTAAATAGTTATAGTATTGTTCTTTTCTTTCGGTTCAGATATTTTTTCTCCCTTTCTCTTTCTAGAAATTTTGTCCTACCTGTGCCTTGCTCGGCCATTTCCATTGTTATGCCATGCATAAGATGTCTGTACATTCATCCCTATGCTGAGATATAGGCTAGTCTTGTGCATATCAGAGGGTGAAGCAGTAGATTGGTGGGAGAAACTGAGTGTTATGAGGAATGGTTGAAATTTTATACAATAGTGATAAGTTGCATTTAGGAAGTTTAGATTCAGTGACAATATAAGAAATAGCCTTGTATTGAACCTGTTGATTTTCAAACTGCATATAGTGATCAGTAGGCCTTTTTCATGTTGAGGGATGTGGGGTGAAGTAACACTGATATAAAGATGAGTGTAGATATAGGTTGAGTTTTGCATGCATTTTGTAGTTGTAGGCTAGTGAGTTTTAGCCAAGAACCTGGATATGATATTTAATGTATGGGAAGGACTTTGGTTGATTTGTTTAAGATTTTCCAGGATTTGATTTAGTTAGTAGTGGAAAAAAAAAATTACATTTTTTATATATTATATTATATATATTATATTCTTTAAGGGAGTTAACTTGCATTTGTGTTGAGTAGTCTGCATACATTTATGTTGGGTTTAGGGGAGTCTTTCAGTTGCCTTTATATAAGAAAGGGGTTGTCTGTTTGTAGGGGAGAGGAGTCATGTTCTTTATTTTATTTTATTTTTTTTTCTTTTCTGAGATTGAAGATCTGGACAGGAGTATTGATGCATAACTGAAGTGAAATATTGATGCTACAGGAAATAGGGGTCAGTGAGTGTGAGATTTGTGTTTCCAATAATTTTTGAAAAAGAGATGGCTGGAAGTTTCTTTGCATTTTTTCGAAGAAATTTCAGTATTGGCTCGAAGCATGTGAGCTTGAGACGTGGGGAAGACTCGAAGTAGGTGGGTTTTGGCTCGGGTAAATGAGTTTAGTGGATACCTGTTACAGAGGAGTTGGGAGGTACTTGAAATTGAATAAGTGCGAAGCTTTGAAAAAAAAAAAAAAAAAGAAAAAAAAAAAAAAAAGAAAAAAAAAAGAAGAAAAGAAAAAGAAAACTGAAAAGATGGGAAGGGAAGGCTGCACAAAATTTTGGCCGTGTGCATGAATATAGAGTGGTGCACGTACGTGCATATATCCATATCACGTTCATGAAGAAAATTTGGTGCACGTGTATTCGTGTTCAACTTTTGCCGTAGTTGTTTAGGAAAAATTTTGGTCGTAAAATTTTAGCACGGTTCACAGTTTTGGGTATGTTTTGGTCACGTTACACGGTGAAGTGGTCGAGCAAAGCAAACATATTCTTGTTCTATTCTTTATTTTCCTTGACCATAAATTCTTAAGTCGCGTTTCAATATTTGAATTTTTCTAGATTTGAATCTAGGCGACGTCCGAGAATCTTTATCGTTACCCTCTGTCGGTCTGTACCGGTGAACTGTCATTTTTGAAATTCAAAATTTTCTGCAAAAAATTCAGGTGAGTATTTCTCACCAGACATACGTATTTATATTTGGTAAATTATTGCAAGTGTATGTGTAAAATTGTATTTCACTATTATCTGTCTGTAATGTAATATAGAATGATGGACCCCATTTAAATTGACACCTCATCAGTATTATCTGTTATATTATTTCTGCAGTTATATTATTGTTTATTTACTGCTTAAATCACCACTGCAAGTTCCCTGTTATTATAGATGGTATGGGCTGAAATGATAGGCCTAATTGATTATTATTGTTCACTTGTTCTGTTAACTGCTGTAAATTGTCTTGGGATTGCGGGTTCGAAATGATAGAACCCGGAGTTGTGTAAATATCGGATTGAAATGATATAAATCCGTTTCACTTGACCTAGGCTAGAAAATCTTATACAGGCCCGTGGTTTATATATTATTTTCTGAAATTATTTTAAATTATTTAAATTTAGAAATTTGATGATATTCTAATTTAAATTATATAAAGGATTTTTATGAGATTTACAATGATTTAAAAGGGGTTAAATAAATAAATGTTGAGTTAAAATTTTGGAATATAACTTGTTTAGAAATTCTATATTTTTGGAAAGGTAAAGATTTCAATACAGAAATAATAAATAATAAGTTATATTTGAAATTTGATGTTTAGCTAAAAGTCTACTACAGCATTTAATTGCTGTCTTTTGAAACTTGACTATTTTAAACCCATACTTTAGATAGCATTTCCTAGATGCTGTAGAAGTGAAATTGATTTAAAATTTATTTATTTAAAATTTCATCTCTATTTTGGGAATACGTTAAGATTTGGAATTTAAATATGAAATTGCTAATAAAGTAAGAAATTGAGTTTGGAAAGATTTAAAAGAAGAAAATTGATTTCTATTCTTTTGATAAAAGAAATAAATTCCAGATTTAATTGAATAAATTGAAATGGTATATCTTCAAAGGAAATGTTTTAAATCAAGGATTTGAAATTAAAGGTATTTGAAATATATATATATTGATTTGAAAAATATAAAAATACCATTTTTCAAACTATAACCACGGGTTATAATAACGTTTGGTTGGCAAAGAGACCGGGATCGGATATGGGCATACTCTCTGTCGATACCGAAAACCACTTTGACTAACCGTGTACGCGGTGGAGATTCCAGAATGAAGTAGGTTGGTGGTGACGGTTTCTTGAAAGGTATATACGTGGACCCGACTCCCGTGAGTTGGCATAAGGTGGCTAAAACAGGAGCGATTCTCGGATTAATGAGGTAGCTCCTCTGATCGAACGCACTTCTTCGTATGCCATTCTATTACTCTTGTGATTGTTTGGTGCGCACCTTTGATTTGGGAGTGTTGTTCGAGGTGGGCGGTAACTGCGGCTACGCGTTTCCACCGGTCCGGATAGCAATTGGTATATCTACCCTGGCATTGCCTAGTTGTGCCGTGTCACCTACCCTAGCGAGCCTCCTACGAGTTTCTATTTGTGTCGTACCTATGGAGTATCCTCTGGTAGCCTCCCGATCAGGAGGTATTACGGTACTGTATAGACTATTGGCATTATTTGTGTTAAGGGGAATATTGGGTCACTCCTTAACGCTATTTAAAAGTATGTTTACTTTACTATAGACACTATTATAATAGCGCAATATACTACATAGTAAATAGTTTAACGGATCCTTAGAGGATGGGCGATCCCAAGCATCCTTTAAGTTACTTGCTCTTTATTACAGTACACTTGATTTAGCTTACATTATATAAGTATGTATGTCCTGACTCGAGTGTTTTGTTTTATTGTACGCTCGGGTCAGCCTGAGTTGCAGCTTCAGCTTTCTTTCCGGAGCTAGGACCACTCATAGATCTCTCTTGCTAATTGGAAGCTTTTTCAGCTTTATCTATTTTGTAATTCAAGACATTTGAAGACTTTATATTTGCTTATGGCTTAAAATTGTATTGAAGTTTATGAACAACGTATTTCTATTTGGTAAAAGTTTTCAGTGGATTCATGAACCACTGTGTTATTTTATGTTCCGCTGTGAGATTCTGATATCTGTGTCTGTGATTCTGTGTATTTGGTTTCATTTGTTCCTTAGCTATATTTACAACCTATTGTTTTGAACTATTCCAGCTCGACAATTTTTAAGTTTTGTCGAATTCGAATGGTACAAAATAGTGGGTCGTTACATATAGAAAACCAATATATATATATATATATATATATATATCATTATTTAAATCACTTAAACAAATTTAAGTTAAAATTTTTACATATTTAAAATTTCAAAATACTTAATAATTTTTAGGAAAACTATTTAAAATTAACCACGTGTCTGTATAATATTTTCTAATGTAGGTCAAGTGATACGGATATATATCATTTCAATTCGTAATTTATAAAATCTCGGGTTTTATCATTTCAAACCCGTAATTCCAAGTAAAATAAAAATTGCTTGAGCCTATCATTTTTAGCTCATAACGATTTTTCCCTATTCTAAAGTCTGTTCGGGTATGTATTGTTACAACCCACAGTGAGGGAACTTACAATGTGCGAAACAGAATATAAAGTGAATAGGATAACATAGCATATCATGTCAAGTGATAAATCAGGTATAACATAAGGTGATAACATCATAAAATATCATGTCACAGGCATGTATAAGATTTCTAACAACATATGCATATCACTACAGTTTCACATGTCATCGATTTACTAGAATATAAGTACGTAGTCGAGAGTGATAACTCACCTTCTTTGGCTAGAGATGGCAATTCAACCAACAAGACAACTTCGAAAAGGCACGAAAAAGCACGAATCAATCTCGAGTGGAAGTAGAACCCAAACCCAAATCTTAGAAGCAAACAAAATAATATATACATATAAGTAAATATTTATATATGAAAAATAAAATAAAAGACAAAAAAAATAGGCTAGCAACAACACAAGTGGGCTCGGCCACATAGGAAATAGGCTCGGCCATGATGGGTTCAAGGGCTAAACCACTAGGGAATTTGCACGGCTAGGCTTGGTTTGAAGACTATAAGACTCGGCTATGGTCAAAACAAAAGGAAACAAGGCATGGAAGGCAAAAGGACCTAGTCAAGTTGCATTTGGGTTCGGCCTATGGTCACTTTGGGTTTGACATGATCAATTGAGCTCGGCTACCTAGTTTATAAGTACGGCTATGATGGTTTGAAGGCAACTAGGCACGGCTAGGGAAGGGGAATGGTTACGGCTAGGCAAGTGGTGATGGTGGCTGAGGCAATTAGGAAGAGAGGAGGGGAGAAGCATGGGGTCGGCTAGGGTTTTTGGCAAGGGGATGTGGTAATTTTGGTCATGGCAAAGCACGGCCATGGTGAGGATGGTCGGCATGGAGATGGTAGTGTATCATCATGGTGGTGGAGGCAAGGCGGAGGTCGGCTATTGCAAGGTTGAGGGCGAAATTTTGATGAGAAGAGGCGGAAACAAAAATAAGAAAATGGAAAAAAGAAGGAGAAGGTTTACTATAAATTTCAGAGCAGGAAGATGAAAATAAGAAACCAGAAGTTAGGAGAAAGTTTTTATATGTACTTTATTATCAAGAGATGGCTTTTCAAAGTGAACAGACAAATAGGTGCCTATTAGTTAACCTAGCCCACTAGCCAAACCCAACAACATACATTAGCCAAATTCTACCAAGTCTTGCCCAAAACCCAATCAAAAATAGAAAAAATAAAATACGGGAAAAGAACTACATGCAAAACGCTGAAACTTTGCAGATTTATATAGCAAAAATTAGAATTTGGCGAAACGAAAAGCATACAGAATGTTAGAATCAAGTCTAGCTTCAAAGAAAAAGAATAGAAATTTAAAATTCAAACTTAAAAATTTCAACTGAAAGTCAAACTTTGACCGAAGCTGACCAAAAATTTAAATTTCAGAAAAATCTTCATTTTATTATGGTTGGAAAAATAATGCTCAACAAATCTCAAAAATACATTGTAAAATTCCAAAATTTCAAATTTTAAATGATTTAAAATCAAAGTTTCAAATAAATCTTATTTAAAATATTTGATAAAATTATGGGTTGTTACGCTCTCCTCCAGTCAAAACTTTTCGTCCTTGTGAAGGAACGAGATATGGAAAATAAAGAAAGATAAGATAGAATAGTGAATAGTATCCGAAACAAATAATTCCGGATTTGAAGCACGCATGCTCTCCTCCATCTCCCAGGTACAATCCCGATCATCAATACTCCATTGCACTTTGACCAGGTTGGTAGATTTCCTTCTCAGTTGCTTTACCTCTATCGATAATACGAAGTGACTTCCTCTCGATAGTAAGGTTTGGCTCAATATCCAAACTTTCAAGAGATGAAGGTTGGACAATCAAAGATGGATCATGAAGATATCGATGAAGAAGTGGAACATGGATTACATTATGCACTCCAGAAAACTTCTCAGGCAAATCCAGACGATAAGCTAAAGAACCAACCCTCTCTAAGATACGAAAAGGACCGATGAACCTAGGAGCAATCTTCCCTCTCCGACCAATCCGAATCACATTCCTTAAGGGAGAGACCTTAAGGAAAACGTGATCACCAACAGAAAACTCCAAACTCCTCCTACGCCGATCAACATACTTCTTCTACCTATCCTGATTTTTTCTCATCTTCCTCTTAATTTCCTCAACTCTCTCAGAAGCCTCCAGAATCATATTAGGACCAAGAACCAAACGATTACCAGATTCAATCCAGCAAGATGGAGATATGCAAGGTCGTCCGTAAAGAGTAGCGAACGGAGACATTGCAATACTAGCCTGGATTCCAAAGATGAAATGAGATAGATAAAGGATTAAGACAAGATTAAAACAGAAAATATGAGATTATACTTATTAACTGTTGTTATAGGTGAATTCAACGAGATGGAGATGATCTTTCTAAGATCCTCCATAATCAAGGACACATGCACGAAGAAGATCCTCTAGAATCTGATTCACCCTTTCCATTTGACCGTTGATCTACGGATGATAAGCAGTGCTCAGATTCAAGTGAGTACCTAATGATTCCCGAAAAGCTCTCCAAAATTGGCTGGTGAAGATGTGATCTCTATTACAAACAACACTGGTAGGAACACCATGAAAGCGGACAACCTTCCTCATATAAATCTCAGCCAAACTAGAATTAGAACGGGTAGACTTGACCGGAATGAAATGATCTGATTTGGTCAATCAATCTACAACAACTCAAATACTCTCATTGCCCCTCCTAGTCCTCGGTAATCCATCAATAAAATTCATAGAAACCTCTTCCCATTTCTAATTGGGAACTGTAATAAACCAAGGGTCTTCTGATGATCGGCCTTGACTTGCTGACAAGTTGCACACCTACTAACAAAGATGGAGATATCACGCTTCATACCCTTCCACCAATAAAGCTTCTTCATATCCCGATACATCTTCGTCACACCTGGATGAATAGAAAGTCTGGATCGATGATTTTCCCTAGTAACTCTTGCCTCAATCCATCGACATTCGGGACACAAATCCGATTATTAATCCTCAATATCCCTCTGTCATCGATCTGAGCTCCACTACCATCCTGACTACTACAACCTACCCTGCTAAGAACACTCTCCTTCATAAGCTTAAGCATATCATCCTCATCCTGCTTAGCAATGATGCGATCCATAAGGGAAGAAGAAGAAACAACAAGCTGACACAACATCGCCCTCTTCCGACCTAAAGCGTCAGCCATAACATTAGCTTTCCCAGGGTATAGTTGATGCCGGGGTCATAAGAAACAAGGAACTCAAGCCACCTAACTTGCCTCTGATTCAAATCCTTTCAAGTGAAGATATACCTCAAAGGCTGATGATCCGTAATGAGCTCAAACTTAGTTCCCAAAAGATGATTCCTCCAAAGCTTCAAAGCAAAAACCACAGCAAGCAATTCCAAATCATGGGCTGCATAGTTGGCTTCATGGGTCTTCAACTGATGACTGAAATAAGCAATGACCTTCCCATCTTGCATCAGAATAGCTCCCAAACCTTCACGACTAGCATTAGTGTATACCGTTAATCCCTCATTTCCATTTGGAACGGTAAGGACTGGTGTGGAAGTAAGCTTGCTCTTTAACTCATTGAATGTAGCTTCACACTTATCATTCCATTTAAACTTAGCATTCTTATGAGTCAAAGCAGTGAGAGGTGTAGTAATCCGAGCAAAATTCTCAATGAATCTCCGATAATAACCGATATGTACCAAAAAACTACCGATATCAAATGGAGTTCTAGGAGTTTCCCAATCCTGCAATAGAATAGGGAGAAATAAGGACTATCAGAAAGATAAATGATTACTTACAAGGAGATAAGAGAAGAAAGACTTACATTGATAGAAGCGATCTTGACTGGATCAACAGAAACTGCATTACCAGAAATAGTATGCCCGAGGAATTGGACTTCATCTATCCAGAAATGGCATTTCGAGAATTTAACTTTCAATTGATGACTCATAAGAGTTCCCAAAATAAATCTCAAATGGGATTCATGCTCTTCCTTAGACTTAGAGAAGACGAGGATATCATCGAAAAAGACTAGAACAATTTTGTTAAGAACATCACGAAAAAAAGATTCATGAGATCAACAAAGAAAGCTGGGGCATTAATCAAACCAAAAGGCATAACTAAACATTCATAAAACCCATTCTCAGTACGAAAAGCAGTCTTGGGAATACTTTCCTCAGCAACTCTGAGCTGGTGGAAACCTGTGGCAAGGTCAAGCTGAGAGAAAATAGTAGCTCCATAGAGCTGATTAAACATATCATTGATACGAGGCATATGATATCTATTTTTCATAGTGAGCTCGTTCGGCTCTCTGTAATCAATGCACATCCTCAAAGGACCATCATACTCAACGACGAAAACCACCACTGCTCCCCACTCAGAATGGCTAGGTCTGATCAGACCCTTGGAGAACAAGTCCTCAATTTGCTTCCTTAACTCAACCTTCTCATGGGGTGCCATTCTTCTGGGAGGAAGAACTAAAGATCGAACTCCATGGATAAGATGAATATGGAATTCGATTTCCCGCTTAAGAGGTTAAACAGTGACTTCACTAAATACATCAAGATAAGTTTAACCACAGGAGTTGAGTCAAGATCACCAAGGGAAGAATCAAGAGAATAAATAAAGCTAGCAGCATAATCTTGAGGCATGCAGCACTGAATCACCAATGGATTACCAAAATCATCAACAAAAGAAACTGTTTGGGTTTTACAAGAGATAACAGCTTCATGCCTCTTCAGCAAATCACCTCCAAGCAAGATCAAAAGCATCGAAACCCAGAACATAAAAATCACCAGAAAAATGATAGCTAGAATAAAAGAGTTTCACCCTTCTACAAATCTTACTAATGTTCACGGGACCACCAATAGGATTTGAAACACTCAAAGGTACGGTAGCATACTCAGGAGAAAGGAGATGCTCAAATTTATTACAAAGATCTACTGAAATAAAACTATGGAAAGCTCCCGTATCAAACAAAACACGAACATGAAAATGAAACAAAGAAAAGGTACCCTGAAGAGTACCTTGGGTATCACTAGGAGCAGGTGGAGCAGGTGGAGTAGGTGGAGTGGCAGAGGTAATAGCAAAGATACCAAATGGCTTGCCCTTCTGCTGAGTAGGATAATTGTTCTTGAAGTGGGAAGGATGCAAGCAGATATGACAGAGATCACGCCTAGTCAACTGAGCTGGAGGAATAGTAGCACCAACCAAAGTAGGGAAACTATTGGCATAGTGTCCGTTCTGATCACACTTGAAGTAAGTGATGGAAGATAGGTCGACAAGCTGCCTCTTAGAGGAAGAAGATCCCATACCTGGAGTCCTATTCCAATTCTTCTTTTGCTGATGAAAGTTAGGCTTCCTCTTCTTAGGGTTTCTAGAGGAAGGCTGAGATGAAGGAGCACGAGCAACAGAAGGATCTTTAGAAGTAGGATTCTCATATCCGATGGCCATATCCATCAATCCAGTGAAGGGGCTGTGCACAAGAGAAATGAGATGATCATAATACTCTAGGCGAGCTCCAGCTATAAACATCCCAATCTTCTTAAGAGGGGTGTCAAATGGGCTAGGGCCAAACTTGGAAAGTTCGTTAAACTTCCGCTCATACTCAGAAAATGACATATCACCCTTCTTAAGATCCAAAAACTCCGTGTATAGTTGAGACTTCCTTGCTTCGGGCATCCACTTAGCCACGAAAACATCCCTAAAGCACAATAATGAAACATAAGAAAGATTCCAAAGAGAGAAAACTGAATCAAACTCAAGAACCAATACAAGATGATACCTAAACTGCTTCCAAGAAATATCAGCCTCGATAGTGTGAGCTGTAACAGACCCCCACTAATCCAGGTAGCCTCCTACAATTGCCAAGCTTCCAACTGATGCTTCTGAGCATCAGTGATCTCAAGACTAGAGAAAATCCTCTCCAAATCCTTCAACCACTACCAAGCCTCTATTATGCTTTCTGATCCAGTAAACTTTGTACTACCAAGTTTAACAAACTCCTTACAGAGAGTGGTGAACCTAATGAGTGCAACAGGCACAGAAACTGAGGCAGCACCATGACCTCGACCTCTCGCATTCCTACAATCCATCCTGAAAATCAATAATGAATTTTAGGACAAAGGTAAAGGAGAAACAAAGACAAGATTCAATTAGAGTGAAAATCCTAATCAAGGAATTTAATTAACAAGGTGGATAAGAAAAGGAAAGATGTTTTAGGAAGAATTAGATTTTTAAACAAGAAAATTTATATCAAAAATAATCTTTTAAAATCCTTTAAAATCATTTGAAAAATAATCATTTTGTACTTGAAAATACGTTCCCTCACAAAGAAATGATTACGATTGATTTCACACATTCTAGGGTATTTCTACCCTATCTCTAATGAGTTTTTGCTCCGTAGGCTAAGCTTTGCCTAAAACCAAAGCTTTGAAACCAAATGTAACGACCCACTATTTTAGGCCATTCAAATCGACAATAAAATCACATATGTTGTACTTGAATAATTCAAAACAGCAGATTGTTAATATATTTGGAGCAATAAAACCAATCACAAAATCACAGACACAGAACATAAGAATAACTCGCAGCGGAAATAAAATAACCATAGTAGTTCATGAAGCTACTACATACATAGTCTCAAAACAAATACAAAATACAAGAGTCTGAAAGAAAATACAATGGAAATCCACTAATACATAAGCCAAGGTTGAATAGAAATAACTGAAATAGAAATAGATAGACAAATAGATAGATATATAATCTCCAGCAAATCTCTAGCTCTGGAAGATGAATCCAAAGCTGTGAAACTCTGGCTGACCCGAGCGTAAAGCAAAACACAAAACACTCGTGTCAGGACATATATACTTATAAAATGTAAATCAACTCAAGTGAACTGAAACAGGAATGCAAAAGCAACTTAAAGGATGCTTGGAATCGCCCATCCTTTAAGGATCCGTTAAATTATCTACTATATAGTAATATACGCTATTATAATAAAGTATAAAGTAAAATAAAATATTAAATAAGGCGTAAACCATATCCCCATTAACACATTTTATATATTACCATAGTCTATATAGTATCGTAATTTCCCCGTACTGGGCGTCGTCAGAGGGAACTCCATAGGTATGGTACAAAACAAACTCGTGTAAGGCACGCTAGGGTAGGTGACACGACACAACTAAGTAATGCCAGGGTAGATATACCAATTACACTTCCAGGCTGGTGGTAACGCATAGCAACCACTATCGCCCACCTCGAGCCACACACCTAAAAAAAATCAAAGGTGCGCACCAAATCAATCACAAATTAATAGAATGGCATATGAAGGAGTGTGTCCGATCGGAGGTGCTACCTCACTTGTCCCATCAATTTCTCCTGTTTTAGCCATCTTGTGCCAACTTACGGGAGTCGAGTCCACGTATATGCCATCTTATGCCAACTTAATAAAATGGTTTGAAGGAAACTAGGCATGGCTAGGGGATGGGAATGGTCACGGCTAGGCAAGTGGTGATGGTGGCCGAGGCAATTAGGAAGAGAGGAGGGGAGAAGCATGGGGTCAGCTAGCGTTTTTGGTGTGGGGATGTGGTAATTTTGGTCATGGAAAGTCACAGCCATAGTGAGGATGGTCGACATGGAGATGGTGGTGGATCATCATGGTGGTAGAGGCAAGGAGGAGGTCGGCCATGGCAAGGTTGAGGCCGAAATTTTGATGAGAAGAGGAAGAAACAAAAATAAGAAAGTGGAAAAAAGAAGGAGAAGACTTACTATAAATTTCAAAGAAGGAAGATGAAAATGAGAAACTAGAAGTTAGGAGAAAGTTTTTGTACGTACTATATTCTCAAGAGATGGCTTTTCAAAGTGAACAGACGAATAGGTACCTATTGGTGAACCTATCCCACTGGCCAAAGCCCAGCAACACATATAAAACAAATTCTACCAAATCTAGCCCAAAACCCAATAAAAAATAGAAAAATAAAATATGGGAAAACAATTACGTGCAAAACACTAAAACTTTGCAGATTTAAAAAGTATAAATCAGAATTTGACGAAATGAAAAGCATAGAGAATGTTAGAATCAAGTCTAGCTTCAAAGAAAAAGAATAGAAATTTAAAATTCAAATTTAAAAATTTCAACTGAAAGTCAATATTTGACCAAAGATTTAAATTTCAGAAAAATCTTTATTTTATTATGTTTGGAAAAATAATGCTTAACAAATCCCAAAAATACATTATAGAATTATAATTTCAAATTTTAAATGATTTAAAATCAAGGTTCCAAATAAATCTTATTTGAAATATTTGATAAAATTATGGGCTGTTACAGTCTGAATTAGCAGTTCCTTTTCTGCATTAGTTTTTATCAAGCATTTTGCATACTGAAGCCTAGGTATTGTTTTAGTTGCCTCATTAAAACATATAAGCTCACCTATGTGGCATGCAAGCCAATAAATTCCCAATAGAGCCTATGCTATTAAGGGGATGTTGTGTAAATGTACCCATATAGGAACTATTTTGACCTATGAATGAACATTTACAAAGGCAGGATTCCATTAAGCTATGATAAACACTTTCCCTTAGATAAAGATTAAATTACTTTGAAGGACTTTAGTCTATCATTATCAGAAGCGAATTCAAAGTAGAAATGGATGTTGTCACATTTGATAGTGTATTTACCTTCTAGCTTCCAAATTCAGTTGAGATGATTGATAACAGCATAGTTGGGCAGGAATCATCAAGAAAAAAGCCTACCAGGTAGGTCTACCAGTATTTAAGTCCTTCGGAGGTATCTTCGGCAGAGATAGGTAGAGGAGCGCCGATGTATGAGCAGTTGAAGGAGACAGGAGAGTATTTCCCAACATTAACAGGCTTGGTTTTGAATAAAGAGGTTCATGGTTTGGTAAGGAGTGCAGAAGAGGAGGGGAAAGTGGTTATAGGTGGAAGAGATAATGGTGGTGGAGGAGTGTCAACTGGTTGGTTAGGTGGCGTGGCAAGTAAGGGAATAGCAGACATAGAGGCAGAGAGAGATGCAGAGTGGTTGATATCTCTGAAATGTTTTTTTCAATATTCTTAGGAGTTCAAAACTCATAAAATACAATACACTATTTCGGAAAAATAAACTCTTGAGCGATTGAGGCATGAATGTTTTAGTGGTTTTGTAAATTGGCACATGCATGGTTTTTGAAGTGAAAATGTGCCAAAGGATTTAAAGGCAAGTTATATTATAATTCTTATCTATCTTAATTTAGTTCACTTGTATATTTAAACTAATAAATAGTTTATTAATTATATTTGCACAAATTTATCAATGTAGATTATTTTAACTTTATATACCAAATATTTTTACAATATTAGAAAGGTTAAATGTTACCACTTTAAATTTCTAATAAAGCTCCCACTAGATTTCTGTGTTTCTCAAAACTCTAAGAAAAATATATAAATTTTTGATTTCTCTACTAGGCGTTAGGACTAGCACACCTTGGGAATCTAACCTTTAGGAATATCAATAAATCATATGCCCACATGCGGTGGATAACACCTTATCAGTTGCATCATATACTTCTAACCCACGGTACTAATCCTAATCTCATCCAGACCTTGAGGAATATCAATAAATCGAAAAAGACTATTTACTCATACCTACCATTTCTTGATGGCCTAAGTATAAATTTAGGTACCTTGAGAATCATCAACAAATACGTACATATATCTTATCTCATTTATTCAATATATTAATAGTACTATACATAATATTCCTAGCTTGAGGAATATAAAAACTATGGAGTATGAAAGTAACCTATAAATATAAAAATGGTAAATGACAACTTTATATTAAAGGTTCATAATCTTTGATATAATTAATTGAGTGATATCGACTTACGAAATAATGTATTTCTTTTGATGTACTCTTGTGATTCAAGTGTAGGGCACATCTAAAATAACGGTATATATATTGTGTTTACATATCTATTCCTCAAATCTGATTAGGGGTTCTTCTTGTTCCACCTTTTATTATACATTCATGGTATGCATAGTTTTAATTATTATATAACTTTTATAATTTACTTAACTTATATAATAGTCTAGGTATAATCTTATATTAAAATTATTAATTAAATCTTATTAATTTATTTTAATTACTAATAACCGTATTTAATTTATTTAATTTTCTATATAAAATTTTACATTACCCGTCTTAAAATTTTAAAATGATTAATCTACTATAAAATATTTGGTTTGCTTATGTATACATATCAATATATATACATATTGATATGTTAACATTTAATTAATTATATTATTAAATTAAACATTTTATATTGAATTTGAATACTAAAACACTTATAGATATGCACATATATCTTTATATATATGTGTTATGTTATCTATTAATCAACATTTAATTACTTTATTTAATTAAACAATTTTAATTATCGAAAATTTCGTATATACTTTTATTACCTTAACAATTCAAGATAATCTTACACATATCATGATATATGTTATATAAGATTTAACTAATCAACTATTTAATTAATTTTATTAATCCATTTAATAATTAATTAATTTTTGAAATTCTATTATAAGTTTTCAAAAAAAAATTGAGAAATATATTATATCATTTATAATATGTTTCTTATTTTAAATTTAACCTTTTAAATATAATTTTTTTAATTTCAAAATACATTTTGAAAATTAGCCCAAGGCCGAAATTCAAATTAGGCATTTTCTATTAGGGATAACCTTTGGGCTCGCTGCGTTTTTTAGGTCAAGCTGGTAGCTAGGTTGGCCAGGGTACTTGAATACTCAACCCCATCCTAGATACTATTTTCTAGACACCCTGCTAAATGCATAAGCTTAATCAGTTAGCTCTAACATGACTAAATTAGACCACATAGACTATTTTTCTATGATACCATTGAAGGAACTAAGCCAATTGGAAATGGATAAAATAGGTAGATTTCAAATAAATTCCTATGTTGGATTTAATGGACCTACGAAGTCCAAAGGTTTATTGGATCCATCTAATAAAGTTTTATATAAAATCATATTTTATTAAATTTTTTAAAATGGTGCTTGAATTTAATTTAAGTTTAAATGTATGAGTGTATCAAATACTCTTATATGTATAACAATTACTAATTAATATAGAGAAGGAAACCATTCGTTTCTTTCTCTAGAATTAATGCAATTAGTTAAGATAAGATTTTGCATTATTTTGAGAGAAAATCCATTCATTTCTCTCTCCTTAATTGAATTGAATGATTTATTAAATATCAACAATAAGCAAAATATTCATAGCATAAAATTGTAAGTACATCCAAATATACTATTGTGAATATTAAATAATTGCAACAAATAAGCAGCGTATATGTACATAAATCTGATTAATTGTTGTGTTAAATGGCATTTATAACTAAACCTACACATGCCTTTATTTTTCAAGTTTTTTTACTAATAATACACACACACACATATACATACATACATACATATATAAATACACACACGCACAAATATATATATATATATATATGCATCGATTTATAATAATTTCTTTTTTATTTGAAATTTGGAAAACTTTATTTCATAAAGCATACATACATATATACATACATATATTAAAATTTAGATTGACTATTTCATACATTTTGAAATCAAGACTTAAAACTAGGTATGATTTAATAAGCGTTTGAAATTAAATTAATAATTTCACAAAAGGGTCTATTTGAAAATTTACCCTCCCCCTTATTGTGGCTAGCCAAACATGGAGACATTATGGCTTGAAATGATCCTAAATCCACTTACAATTTATTGCATTTAAATCTAATTTAAACAATCTATCGGTATCTTATATCGATACGCGAGTTTATAGCCTTCATATATGCACTTTATTAAATGTTATTGGTATTAAAAAAAGTCAAATTTAATAGTCAATATTTCGTATTGATTAATTTAATTAATTTACAATGATTATAAATTAAAAAAATCATATTGTTTATCTGGAGTATTCGTCATTACGACGGTGTGACTCAAAGGTGTATATTCGGTCAGCGATTAGTATCGAACAATTTGAATTAACGCTGACACTTCACATTAGCTAGTGGTATGACATTTTGGTTGAGTTTATCGGTTACATGTCTTTTTTGTCAAATCAAATTTTACTTATTGTAAGCAGTCCCTGGTAGTAATGATTATTTATACCAATTCTCTTCATCAAAACTATATCACATTAGGCCTTATGGAATTTGGTTTTGGTGAAAATTCAAATATCGTCCACATTGAACTTTAATTTCAAAAACAAAGTCCTTGGTTCAATAATAAAAATGTTATTAACTGTACTACTCTGGCTAGAGATTTTGGCTTTGTGTTGATTACAGCGGACCAGGATACTAACCTCATATAACCAAGAAGACGAATTTCCTATTGAATAGTGTTCACTTCTAGTGCTTCAACTAAGACACAACTAAGTAATCCAATAAACGCCATGCCATGATTTAACTGTAATCAGAGTAGAGTGTCCACATTGAAGTTCAACAGTATTCCCAAGTCAAGAGAACTATGTAACTCGCCACTTCAAGCTTCTCTGTTTGACCTTAGTTACATTAACCAATAGAATACTCTTGGGTGGGCTATTCTACAGATATCCAATAATTATCGATATTTTATCCCTCGGTGCCCCCAACAGCAACGAGAAATAAACTACCCAAATTTAGAGAGTGTTATATACTCTAGTCTTAATGGACGAATTGATATACTTTCTCAGAATATCTTGACTAGGGATATTTAAAACAACATGTTGTTTTCATGTAATTAAATTATCATGATTATAACATTTTGTATTTGCTATCACATTACATATCATTTAAGGATTTTCATTTATATACTTTAAATTAATTGCTTAGTTATCTTTATCACCATATAACAAGTATACAATAGAAAGAAAAACATCTTTTATTTTGAACAAGATTAGTCAAATAGTTATATATATGTACAAATTACATAATTGCTCCTAGGACACATCCTTGACTCTATCATGTCGAACTTCTTCCTAACTCAAAACTAGATTTCAAATCATTACCTTTAGGTTTCAAGACGTGTAAAACAGTTAAAATCAATTTTAATATATATTTATATAATTGTTATTGTATATATAATTGGAAAAAACTATGGGGAACGAAGAAATGTAGAAAGGGACAAATGTGCATGTTGTAGTGTAAATCACAATACCTATAAATGTTCACGTTAACCATATACACTGTTTATACGTTGCACTATATGCATATCAGCGTATTTTATATGCTCGTTATAATATATTTAATTTAAATTAAATAAAACTTTTTTAAAATAAATTAAATAAAATAAGATTCTTTTTAAAACAATATTAGGTTGTATCTAATAAACCCTTTAGACTTTTTTAGTCCCATATATCCAAAATAGGAAAAAAAATTAAAATCTAACAATTTCACCCTCTTTTGACTAGCCAGATCCTACAATTTTATTTGCAATAACAGTATTATGAATATTTATTATTGTAACAAAACTATTTGTTTTGGTGTAGCACGTCTACAACAAATGATAGTTGCCTTTGGTATTGTAGATTAGGCCATATCAGTAAGAAACATTTGAATGAGTTAAGAAAACCATAGGTCTCTACCATTATTTGATTGTAAATCATTGATACTTATACATCGTGTCCTAATAGTAAAATGGTCAAGCACCCATTCAATAGAAGCAATGAAACAGTTAATGAACTGTTGGGATATTAGATATTGATGTATGCGGTCCTATGTCTGCAATAGCCAAAGGCAAAACCTCTTACTTCATTACATTCAACAGTGATTTATCTAGATACCGATATGTATATCTTATGAAATGTAAAAAAAGAGGTCTATGGTAATTCGTAGAATATAAAGCAAAGTGGAAAAATGGACGAATAGGAAAACTAAAATACTTCACTCTGTTCGAGGCGGTGAATAAATTAGATATGAGCTCCAAGAGTACCAAAAAGAGAATGGAATTATCTCTTAACTCAATGCTCCTTATATTCCTTACACAATGAAGTTTTGGAAAGGAGGAATCGAACATTGTTAGACATGATTTGATTGATGATGAGTGACACTGAGTTGCCTTTTTCCTTTTGGGCATATGCATTAGAAACTATAGCATATATGTTGAATAATGTAACACCCTTAATTTAGTTTAACATTATTTAGAATATTTAATTGGATAGATTAAATAGAATAATATAAATGATTAAGGAGAACGAGGTTTGAAAATTTATAAGGTCGAGCAATTACTAATGAATTAACTAAGATTATTTAGAGATTTATCATAAGAGAATATACGAGAGGGACAAAATAGGTAAATCCAACCTTTCACTTCTTAAAACTTTACCCCTTAAACCATTCTTATTTTTCACAAAACATAAACAATCAAAAAGAAGAAGAGAGGCCGGCCATTAACCAAAGGGATTAGAAGAGGAAAATAGTGATAATTAAAGAAAGACTTAGGGATTAAAGAGCTATATCAAATCTCAACTCCAACATTAAATCTAAGGTGAATAATACATGAGCCATCTCTATTTTTGTTCTTAAATTCTAATTTGGATAATATCCAAATGGTTTTGATAATTTTCACCAAGTTATGGTTGTTTAGTCATTGCATGGATAGAATAATGATTCTGGAATTATTAATGAAATTGATTAAAAGGGTTTTAAGGATAGAATCTAAGTTTTTAATCTCTAAATGCTTTGATTTTCCGATATGTGGTGAAAAACAATATTTTGGAGATGGATTTTTAATTTCATAATTTTCCAAAAAAATATTTTATTAATTTCTTAAGATGGAGATTGGGCTAATTTTGGGCTTTATTTATTTAAAATAATTAAATATAGTTTTTGGTTCTGAAATTTTTATATGGTAATGAAAATGATATTTCTGAATTTATGTGATTTTTGGAGATTTTTCTCAAGTATTTTCAAATTATCATGAATTTATTATGTTAAGTAAGCATATAAACCCAAATTAATAAGGTATTAATTAATTAAGTTCACAATGTTTTGGTATTATCGAAATTGCATGCAGTAGTAGTTCTTAAAAGAATCGGATAGAATGTTTTATTATCCAATAGGAATATGACAAAGAGTAAGATTTGGTGAAAAGAATTTGCTTTTATGGGTAATAAATCAAATTTCACATAAAATACATTAATGCCATGTCGTTAGTGTCGTCGTCAAACCTAATATATCACTACAACCATGAGCGTCAATGTCGATGAGGTCGGAAGCTCATTTTAACTACTTAAGTAGTTATGGAGTGATTCTCACCGTGTCAAAATGGACATCTGTGGCAAACATTATTGACGACATTACATTCTCGTGACTCATCTAAGTTAACACTGCATCTCTATGTTTTAAATAATGCTGCATGCCATCCTTTTGATAAATCTTGACGTCATCATTAATGTCAACCTTATTCATATATACTTTTGGCGGCATAATAGCCCAAGTGAGTTAAGTAAACTATTTTATGATGCCGCCAACGGTCATGATGCCGCTATTCATTATGGCAACATGGTCTCTTTTCATTGTTTAACTACAATGTCGTGCGACATCGTTGCCATGATTATTGGAGTTTATGTTATTTTAAATAGAAGGGTAACCTATAGAGTATGAAAGTCAACAACAACATTTTCGATAGGAGTTTTAAATACTTAAAAAGAGTTTAAGTTTTTGGTCTTCGATCTTAATGGAGGGCAATAAGTGTGTTAATGCTACGCGTTTTGTGATTGTCTTAATAAAGGTAGAGAGCCTTAAGCCTCTTTGCCGACAATGTTATTGATGTCGACAATGATCTAAACTAACCTGTTGAAAGGCGGTGAGACTCATGTTTTTGTGACTTCGACCTTAAAACCTAATTGGGGATACCTATGCCTATATTGCTATATGTTAAAAGTATACTATGTTGACATGATTTAATAGGGTACCAAGGTAGAATAAACTCGACACCAATCATTGGGGATACCAGTGTATGTTTTAATAAATTCGACATAGATCATTGGGGATATCAATGTATATTTTAATAAACTTGACATAGATAATTTGGAGGTACCGATGTATGTCACTTTTGAGATGTTATAACTTTAAGTGGAGATAACCTAATTGGGGACAGAAATAGAGGTAGGTTAAACATGTGCGTAACATGAATTAAATTGCAAAATGATGGTTCCATAGTTATCCTAGGAAAATTGTGCAATGTGAGATGGATAGTCCATATCATAATGGAGATGGATAGTCGCTATGAGGTGAATGAAGAGTTAATAGTTAACCTAGGAAAATTAATCGATGTGTGATGGATAGTCCACATCAATTGTAAATGAATGGGATATGTGTGATGGTAAATTGACATAATCTGTAATGATCTGCCCTTTCGACCCTTAAAAGTCGACACTTAATACATCCTCGATATTCATGTGTCTTTCATTTAAGTATTGAAAAACATGTCTTTTGGGTGAAATAAAGAAAATACAGAATAGAATTTCATACCGTAACGAGTAATATATAATATAATAATGATCTTTACAAAAGAAAATTGAACTTTATTATACATATATCAATCAGAGTCAACTAATCAATCAACAGCTTGTGTAGTTATAACTTATCCTCACAATTGCTGATAAATATAAATAATCAATGCAGTGGAAAATAAAGAAATATGTAGATACGTCTTGGGCATCTAGCTCGTCTCCTGAGCTCCAAAGCAAATCTGTAAGTATGCTCGATCCAACCCGAGCATTATAATAAAATAGGATCAATCTGGCAAACCAGCTTGAGAAAACACACCTCAAATGGATTTTATTGTTATAAAACTTTCAAAAGAAAGGTATATTGTAAACCATGCCATACATAAACACAGACGGCTTTTTACTTTCCTATAACTAAAAAATTTCTATAGAAAATTCTCTGATATTATAATAATGTCTATGGTTTAAAATACATATTAAATCATAGAAGAAATTGTTACATCAATTAAACTCCAGCATTATAGGCATACAATCAAGTCTAAAAGCTCGTACTGGAAAATGGGTTTCGACTATGAAAAGGTAAGGTTCAACCTACCAAATTCGCACATCTTTAGATAAATCCCAAAAACAATTTATGAAACTCTTTTTTACATCTTTAAAACCATGTATAAAACTCAGTTTATAAATCTCCAAAACTATTTGTTATACATAAACTCTATTCTTTTATATAACTCCTTAGTAAGATCCTTTATAAAAATTCCTTCTAGAACTCCTTTATAAAATTCTTTATAAATCCTAACTCCATTTTCATTTTTAAACTCTTTATTTAGTGGAATTCCTTTACAAATCAATTTATTATTTATAAATACAGTTAATCAGATAAATTAATTAACTTGAAACATCATAATAAATAATAAATTAACATTTCCAACAACATCAATATCATAATTAATTTCTTTTAGAACTTCATTAATGAAATAATTAATTTACTTCAAAACATTATTAGTATAATAATAGTTAACTTCAAACCATTATTAACATAATAATAATTTCAAAATTACTAATATAATAATTAATCTTTAAAAACCTTATTATAACAAATAATTAACTTCCAAAATATTATTAATAAATAATTATTATTATCTTTAAAAAATATCAATTATTCAAATAAATAACTTTTCACAATATTGAAATATTAGAAAATAACTTTAAAACAATATTGAATAGAAATAAACGACCCTTAAACATTATTAAACAATAGCTAAATAGTTTTAAATCATTACCGAATGATAGTTAAAAATTTTAAAACATTTCTAAATGATTTAAAAAAGAAAAAACAACTTTAGAACATTTCTAAATGATTTAGAAAAGACAAATATAAAGGTTAGGGTAAAATAAAGAAGTTCAAAATCTGCTTAAATAAAAATATTTTAGAAAACCCAAAGATTAGATTTGAACCATTTTCCGAATCAAAAACTCATTTCAAGCCAAAATAATAGTTAATAGTATTTCAAAACAATGTATTGAAGCCAATATCCACCAAAGCACTTAACCGTTTTGTTATTTATTTTTACCACTACAGAGGTTAATTTTTTCAACATATAACGATATCATAACTAATAGTGCTAAACAATCAAGATTCAGCAATTAACAATTCATATAACAGGGTTACAACAGAAATAGAATCAATAGGTATATATAACTGGAAATGAAAATCACTGCGGTGAGAAATCTGGATTTCTCTACATAATTCCCTATATTTCAATTTTAAATGACAATTACTTTTCAAAGCAGATATTTTAACCAATCAGCCAATAATTTCAACCGAACACAATAGTAAAATTTAATCTATTATACATCTTACCAACTAACATAAAAGGTGAATTGAACTCAACAAAATTCTAGTTATCACTTATGCGTTCTGGTTCCATCTAAAATCGAACAGCGTTTGATTTTAGCTTGAAATTCCAATAGCTCAAATCTCAACCAATTCAATCCCAAGAGGTAGTTATCGTCATTACGAATCCAACGCGACCAACCATGTTCGATTTGGATCTTGAATGATTAATTTATTCAATATATAAGTTATTGAAATAAGTTAAATAATTAATTATTTAATTAACTTTCTAATCATCATCTTATCCACCTAATCCCTTCTTCCTTCTTCTTTCAAATGTGCATAAAGATACCTAACACCTTTAACTCAAAACACACCATGCACTATCCTAGCATCCTCCCTCTCCGATCAATGAAACCCTCGGCCGTCGATTCATATGAACACCCCTATATGAGCTCTACTCATTCCCTTATCTCCTCAAGCTCGGATGAACCAAAAAAATATGACACTAAACAGCCTGTTGCCTCGACCACCAAGATTGCACCTCCCGCACTGCGCCTCCCTATCCTATGGTCGCCGTCTCCCTTTACCACCACAACCCCAAATCTAAAGCTGCCCTCTCCCAAAACATCTCAAATCAATAAGAAAATCAAAACCCTAAAACATCATGGCAAAACCCATCCTCCAAAACCCCAATCGGACCCTCACGAACGCATAAAGAATTGAAGACAATGACTATATGAGTTTATGATATTTGTTTTGGAATTTCCAGAATTTCCTTTGATTCGTTTTCGATTTTTAAAAGATGAATGATTTATGGTTTTTCTAGGATCGGTTTTGATGAACGACATAAGGGACAATGGTGAGATGGAAAATGTTTTGTGCTTGTTTTTGGTTAGGTTTATAATTTAAATTTTTTGGCATTTCGTTGAACAACTTTTTGTTCGAGTAAGGACCCCGAATGACAAAAGAAAATATGGTCACACTCAGAGCAGGATGCACCCTAAAAAAATACACACTGGTTATCGATTTTTTTAAAATCACAAAAGCACCACCGTTTACCCTAAAATCATCAAACGATAATTTGAATATTTTACAATTTAGAAATTAAGGAAAAATTAAATTAAAAATACATCGATAAAAATCGAATGGTAATAAAATTAATATTTATGGTTACTTAATTGAACTACTTACTGCTGCAAATAAATTACGAAATGATTTTCATCATTATTACTTATAAACAAAACGTAGTTAAATATGACCAATAAATCAACTACATGTATATTCAATTCAAAATCGGATATTTTGAAGCAATGTCCAAATATTAATTCCCAATTCAAATATTTATAACACTTCTTATATTTAAATTCAGGATTAAACCCTTCAAAGCCAATTATTCAATATTTAAAATTAATTAAACATTTAAATTCAATAAACAAAATCCTGGGTTGTTGCATTCTCCCCCTTAAAAGAATTTCGTCCCCAAAATTTCAAAGGTAAAAATGCCTCTAAACCATCGAACTTTTCAAAATCAATTAGTTGAAACTTGTTATCAAATTTTCTTAGTCCCTTAAATTATGAAAAATTTCGACAGTATCTCCTTTGCGTGGCTCAATTGCAAAAACTACAAATCGCCACTTTAGGCCCAAACCAACAAAAGAAAATAAAAGTCAAGGGGCCTCCTATATCTGGGGAATAAATTCATCAAACTAAACCAAACCCAAAACAAAAACATGTACTTATTAGTTAGGCAACTAAAATTTGCTTATGAAAACAAAAACAGCAAGTTAGCCTTTACTTCCGTGTACCGGAATTTCACTTACATAACCCAAAAGGGAGTTAAACATGATAATTAAACAATACTACGACTCAATCATCATATATATGGATTTAAGATTGCCAAAACATACATAGCAACATCTCAAACAATCATGCCATAACAAATCATAAAACTTAGATTATTAGTGATATAAGCATATAATTACATTTTAGCTTGTACGATGTACATATGTTATCGGTACGCAATATTAAATTCGATCACTTGCTTGATCACACAAATTTCACTTTCGAACTTATGTCTGTGACGACACGAAACTTTTAGGCATTTGAAACTAGGATATTTAATTAATTTTAAATATTTGCAAGATAGTTTAACTTGGATTTCAAATATCAGTTTGAATTTGGCGATTGAACTTATTAAATTTGGGTAAATTATTGAATCTTCAGTTTTAAGCCTGTTAAAAATAATTTGAAGGCTTATAAAATTTATACCGATGAAACTGAAGATAATAGAATGGTTGAAATTAAATTTAGAGGTGATTTGTTCAGTTTTAATAATATATCGTTTAAATTGAATTTAAAAATAGCCTTCCGGGGCACAGTCTCGGAATTCGACGAAACTAGTTCCATTGGATCCATAATAGTTAGTTATTATCGGATTTCAATTTTCGTAGCAGTCGGAGATGTTGTTTGACCCTAGCAGCTCAAAACGCATAGAAACTATTTTAATCGAATTAATTTAAAATTGATCGTTTATTTCCGTAACTCGCGCATATGATCGAATTAGCCTCCGAAACACGTTCCACTGTGTTCGGAATGCGGGTAAAACCTTATAAACTCCTGGTGGCATGTGTGATTTGGAGTTCGTTTGTAAATGCTCATTAAAATTGAATTTAATATTAAAATAATATTGTAAACGTATATATATACATATTGGGCCGAAACCCTAGTTCTCTTTCCAGCTGTCGTTTAAAACATTTTAGTGGCCGAAATAAATCGTTCGTTTTCTTCCAGAATCTCCTTATTCGTGCATCTACATGAGGAAGTTCCAATACGAAGATCGTAGAGGGATCCAAGGTCTGCGATGTGGACGGTGATGATCGCGTTTCGAGCAACGACGAAGGAGTTATTGAAGCCGATAGGCCGCGCGTTCGTACACGTTTTTCGAGGTCAGGGCGCAGCCGAGTGTCACGAGGTTCTGGGCAAGGGTGGAACTCGAAGTGGTGGTCCCATTGGTGGTCGCCGATCATTGTAGATGAAGCCGTGATGGTCGTTGGCAAACCCTAGAGGGGCGGCATGGGTTCGTTTTCTCCTAGAAACGAACGCGGTGAAGAAGAAGGTATAGGCCACGTTTCGCCGTGTAATTTTAAAATGAAATTAGAAATTTTAGTTTAAATTATATTTAAAATCTTTTAAACTGAATAACTATTGCATACGTTATCATATTCAAAAACAACAAGAAGCGCCGGAATCACAGCGACGCAATCTACGCGCTGCATCAAGTCCAGAGATGTTTGGAGCAAGTGGAAATTTTAGATTAAATCGAATGGTTCGATTTAATTTAAAATTTGAAACGCTCGTCAAAACTCAAGGTGAGTTAATCTCACTCACATCTGGGTACCATTTAATTTAGAGGGGCATTTCACCAGAAGGATAAACTTTGCAGTCCAATTAGTTTCTAGGACACACATTCAAAGAAATTACTTTTAATGCCAAAGTCAGCAGAATAATTACTTTCATGGACAAAGTCAGCAGTCCAATTACTTTCAAGGACATAATTTCATAGGTTTTTAGGCCCTAAAAACTAATTATTTTGTGTTTTGCCCTTGATATTAATTATTTCAGTTGTGTGTCATAGAAACTAATTCCGCTTGCTAAAGAGGCCCTTATGGCTAATTTCCACTAATTTAAATAGTTGATAATTAAATTGTTGATTGGTTGTTTACTTGTATGTGATCAATATTATCAGATTTGACCGTTGTTTATTGTTGTGCTAACATCTGTGGATGCAGGAAAACAGGTTGGAGGGATCCAACTGGATTCCTCACGATATATAGATTATCTTTATAATTTGTGTTGTATTTTATTGGTATTCCATGATGGATTAATTTGGAAATTTAGTTATGCTATATTATGGTTGGATAAATAAAATTTGGTATTTAAAAAATATCAGTAAATGAATTGGGATTAAAGGAAAATGAAAGGAATTCTTAAGTAATCAATTTAAGGAAATTAAATTCAGGAAATTGATTTGGAATTCAAGTTTTGTTTGAATCACAGTTTTAAAGATAAATAAAGTTTTAAATTTAAATTGTTTAACTACTTTAAACGGTTAAATGGTTTGGATTTAAAATGAAGATTTAGAATGTAAGTAAAGTTTTTTTTAAAGTCTAAGTTAAATCTGGAATCAAAATTTAAATCTGTATTCCAGTTTGAAATGAAAGAAAATTTAAAGTAAATTGTTTTTGAAAGCTTTTGTTAACGATAATTTGATCATAACTAAGAAAATTGTTTTTATCTTTAAATAAATGAAGTTTTAATAATTTGTAACTCATTAAATTATTAAGTTAATTAAAATGGATAATTTATTTATTTAATTAATCATAGTTAAGCACTTAAATAATTGAGTAATTAGAAATTAACTAATTGGTTAATAAGAATTAATTAATTTAGATTAAGAGATGATTAATTAAAGTTTAATTTCTTAGAGAATAGTTAAAGGATTGTTATTAGTTAATGAAGGATCATTAACTAAGGATTATCAAATGATTAATTAAGATGATTAATTATTAATTAATTAAAGATAATCAATTTATGAAATTGTTTAAGTATAATTACTTAATTGAAGAAGTAATCAAGGATCATTAATTAATGTAATAAATGAGAGTAATTAAAGGTTAATTACTGTAAATGGTTAAGGATAGTTAATTTGTGAAATTAGTTGAAGGATAATTACTCTATGTAATTGAAGATAATTAACCAAGGTGATTAATTAAGATGGATATTTAAAGAATGATTGATTAATTAAAAGGTTGTAATTAATTAATGGTTGATTAAGCAAAGTTAGGTGATTTATTCTTAAGTAATTGATTTAATTTAAGTTAATTAAATTAATTATAATAGGGATTAATAATGATTGTTTATGAATGATTGTTTGACTAAAATATCCGAATTGGATGATATCTATTGGAGGATATGCTGTGTTATTTTGTGATATGAAATGTTTTGTGATATGAAAGTTTGGATGGACATTTATAATGTGTTTATTAATGATGATGAATTTCTGTGTAAAAAGTGACATCTTGTATTTAAAGTTGAATTGTGGTTCACTTAAATAACTCGGGCTAAGATGGTTTAAATTCGAAGAGACCGGAGTCGGGTAGTAGTAAATATCCGAAACCACTTCGAATTTTTTTGTAGATTGATATGTGAAATCTGTGTGAAATGTGGATTACGGATCTTAAGGCTAGGATTAACACTAGAAGGTGGTGAATAGTGTTAATAAAGAACTACTAAATATTTTTGAGTTTATGTTAATTTAGACACCAATGTATGCAATATACAGACACGGATATGGTCATAGAAACAAACGTAGATGCATAAATAAAACAAAAGCAATAAAGGAAAGAACACACTAGATTTATACTAGTTCGGAGTTACCGTACATCCAGTCCCGCAACACAAGTACGAATTTCCTTTCAAAAGCAATTGTACAATTACACCATCAGTTTCAAGGCTATGAGGTACACCCTCTAGAATTTCGATCCTCTGGGTAGAGATACTTGATTTCCGGGCCACAAGTTTACCCAATTGATTTATCAAGGCTACAATCACACCTTTTCTTTCTTGATTGATTTTCAAGGCTACAATCACACCTTTTCTTGCTTAATAGATTACAAAGAAGTCTATAACTCTAAATAGCATTGAGAATCTTGTAGAGAGAGTGATAGAGAATCAAACTAGAAGTAATCCAGTTCGATTCAATGTTGATTTCGGCATAGTAATGATAAGAATATGTATTAAGAAAAGTGGAAGAAGAGGAGGAGTGCAAAACCAGAAAATCTGATATAAAATTCGTTGAAACTAACCCCTATTTATAGAAGAACAACAGCCATGTCCATTCGCGAAGAGTTATGGCGAATAGACACTTCTTTTGAAATTTAAATTTTGAACTCAACCGACACCATGTCGACATGGGGTACATAGGCATGTCGACAGCCCAAAGCATTTTTTGATGTTTTGATTTTCTTCGAAAATATCCTTTATCTTATATTAAAACTAATTTAAACTTTATAAATATACTTGAATATAGTTAAAATTCATAAGTAAATATAGAGAATAATATATAAAGAATTCGACTCTAATTTTATATTTTAAATCTAAGTATAAATATTTAAAAGTTAAATATATTATATTAAAAGATAGTTTAAAATCAGGAGTAATTTTGACTTTGAAATTAAAGATAATTTTGAGGCTAAAATTATTTAAAATCAGGATGGAGGGTTTTGGATCTTTTAAAAGGAAAGTTTTGAAAACATTTTGAAAACAGGATATAATTTTGAAAAATCATTTTGAATAAAAAGTTAGCGGATACAAAATAATGTTCCACTAGATTTTTCATAGGTTCCCTCCCTTTAACAAGCTCGAAGTGGATTCCATTCCACAAAAAAATTGGACTTTAAGATGCCAATGTTTTTCTATGAGTTTTAACAAAATTCCTAATAAAAAATACTTAACCTTGAAATCTTGAACTCTTGATACTCATGAGTTTTCTATCTTGATATCTTGAATCTCTATACTGTACAGTCTTCATTCTTAGTACATGCATGGTTAAATCCTACATATACATATATATCTAAACTTATAACGTTAGTATTTATATTTTATAATCTATTCTAAGGTTGTTATCATCAAAACCATCATCTCACGGACTAACAATCTCCCCTTTTTGATGATGACAACCTTTGTTTATAAAATTTTACTTCTATCCTAATAACTCCCCCTAAAACTAATAACTCCCCCTTAATCTATGCCTAACTACCCTATTTTATATTTCTCCCCCTTTGTTATCAACAGAAAACTCACTCCCCGTTATTCTTCAGTACCTTTATTGATAAACTATACAACGGAATATATAGATTAAGAAATAATTATACTTATGAACATGATAACTAATCAAAGTCTATATACATTTCAATGTATATATATGTTTTATACAACAAATTTCAAACCAATATCAAGAAATCAATCCACACATAGTATCAATCCAAACCAAATCAATTCAAACAAATCAAACAAAGCAAACAAATAAAAATCAAACATTGCGTGGAACTTTCGCCCATCCTGCTTCTCCAAAGATTAGGTCTGCCTTAATAGCATCCCAATTATCATTGTCATTAGTGAGAGAGACGGGAGGATGTGCTTCGCTATTATCCTTGTGCAGAGAGGAGATCATCCATCGTATCACATCGAAGTGCCTTTCTTGTTCCTTGATCATCTGCATTTGACTCAATTCTAAGTGACGCTGGTTTCGTAGAATAAACGAGAGAATATTCTTGAACGAATTAAGAGTTTCTTTAAGATTTTGGGATTGATTGTGAATAGGATTAGCCATAGTTGAATTTATGAAAGAAATAAAGGATATAGATGATAAGAAATGAATTTCAGTGAAGAATTCTGGAAGAAACAGGTATTTATAGGGGTAGAAATTCGTTCTAAATGAATAGACATTTGGTAGTTATTCAAATTTCAAATTCAAATCAATTGTCATTTCTGACCAGTACATGTCGACATGGTCATATAAGGGATGTCGACATGGGTCAGTGAAAATTATGACTAATTTGATTTTGTGAATAATTGTGTGTGTGTGCATATATATATATATAGATATATATATATATATACTATACTAACATTTATTCTGGAGATAAGATAAGATAGATAACATAAAAGAAATTTCATTTCATTGCATACTACAATAATACAACGATTAAGCACACAACAAACTACGTGAACATTCAAAATAAAGCAAACTAAAACAAATACAACAACATATGAAAAGATAAGACTAGTTAGAGGATGATGAAGATGAAGATAGTCCAAGTTTCTTGCTGACTTTGGAAATGAACTTGTTCATCTTGGATGAAATTTTGTCCAACTTCTTACTAACGGATCTTTTAAGAATCCGTTGATTCTCAACAATCGTCTTTTGATTTTTGAGAAGGGTTTTGGTGGATGGGTTAGGAGGATAGTCAATGCTTTCCAAAGAGGTTTCTCCTTCTTCTTCTTCAATTTCCATTTCATCCCCTTCTTCTTCCTCTTCCTCTTCTTCCATTTTCTCATGAGCCAAACGCCCTTCCTTTTCGGCAAGGGTCTCAAGGTTGAAAACAAAAGGAATTTCCGTAAGCGAAATGTTGGAATGGTTGAAAACTTTTCTAGAAACAAATTCTTCACCTTTGATATCCACTCCAAAATAGTTAAAAATCCGAGTGAGATAAATTCCATGGTATAAGGTATTCTCACCCATTCCAAGATTTTTAGGACGAAGTTCATCCAAACTTGCGTCCAATTTATGTCATAATTTTCGAAAATAGCAAAAAGAGCTTTGCAAACTTTTGAAATAGGATTGTTAAAACTCCCCGATCTTGGGTTCAAAGTATGTTGCAAAAGAAGATTGACAATTCTTGCCTTTGGTCGAAAATTTTGAATTTTGAATTGAAAATTATCAATCCCTTCGAAAATGTGATGAAATGTCTCACGATCATTTTCATCGATTTTAAAATTAGAAAGATCCATTCCCATATACTTGCAGTTGAGAATGGTACCCAAAAGATCACAATTCAAAACAATTCTAGTGCCTTTGACACTACTCCAAATTTCATCCTTATTTCCATGATAAAATCCACGATTTAAATTAGCATAGAAAATTTGGACAAGATTTGGATAGCAAACAAAGTCATTTTGAGAAGCATCAATAACACTAAGAACTCCATTGTTTGCAAAAAGAGAATCAAGTTCATAAGAAGAAAAATCTTGAAAAATAGCAAATTTTCCGGGATGGACTTTAGCATAGTTAGCATAATTGATGTATGCTTTTATTGCCTCCGTATCATTGAATAATTGCTATTTGATTTTTCTGGAAATTCTCGTGGTGGAGGGGTTGCTTGAAGAAGCCATTAAAGTTGAGAGTAGAGAGTTTGAAGTTATGAAGAGAGAGTTTGAATTTGAAAATGAGAGTGAAAAGATATGATAAAAGATAGTGAATAAATAGATTCTCAAAGGACATATTCTCTGGTCAAAAAGTAGCTTTTCAGAGAATTGAATGAAGTGAAAAGGTGGAGGGAAATTCAAACATTTGAATTCAAATTTTGAAATTCAAATTCAGGTACCCATGTCGACATCATGGTAGGGACCATGTTGACATGTGCCTTTGAATTTTCGTGAATTGATTTTTCCTAAGTTCTCTAATATATATAAATATTATTATTATTAATGCCTATATATATATCTGAAATATTATTAAACTTCAAGTATATTTTAGAAAATATTATTATACTATTAAAAAATAATAATAAAATAATGAAATAATAATAAAAAATAGAAAATAAATTTTAAAATTCAAGCAACACTCCAATTCAAAACCAATCATCAAATAATTAAGCAACTAATTCTAAGCAAGCGATTTCAACCAGTTGTATTGTAAACGTTTACATTTTTCTGAGTCCATTTCTTTGAATTCGTCTGAGTCATGAACAGCTTTGAAACACAAATTCGAATTATCTGTTTTCTGATCATCATCGCTTGAGGACGAGTCTGAGTCATCTAGAGTAGCAGTAAATGCACGCTTCCGTTTCTTTACTGGATCATTGTTCATAAGAGAATTTTGCCTATCTAGATACGGACAGTCTCTTTTGAAATGGCCTAGTTTATCACAGTTGTTACATTTGTCATTATTTGGCACTACATTCTGATTTCCAGAATTCTTATAGTTGTTTCTCTTGAGATTATTCATCTTTCTGTATTTCAGGAATTTCCTAAAATTTCTGGTCATAAAGGCTATCTCTTCATCATTATCGCTGTTTGACTCTGATCCATCGGTTAATGCATTGAATGCCATTGATTTCTTTTCAGATGCTTTACTTTCTCTTCTTCCGGTCATTTGAACTTCATACGACATTTGGTTTCCAATTAATTCTTCTATCTGTAAAGTACTGAGGTCATTTGCCTCTTCGATCGCAAGTCTTTTGATCTCATTCTGGAGTTAGAGAATTTAAAAATTTTCTGACTTGATCTTCTTCAGAAAATTCCTTTCCCAAAGATATTAGGGAATGCACAATATCCTGAAATCTACTATACATATCTGAAATAGACTCATTAGGATTCATTTTAAATAATTGAAACTGATTTGTGAGTATGGAAATTTTGGTCTATTTAACTTTGCTTGTTCCTTCGTGAGTAACTTGCAAAGTTTTCCAATTTCATATGCATACTTACAAACTGACACACTATTAAATTCATTTCTATCTAGTGAACAAAACAGAATATTCATTGCTGTAGAATTATTTTGTGCAATAGTCTTTTGTTCAGTAGTCCACTGTGCAAAATTAGTTGTGGGTTCAGAATATTCAGTTTATGTGATATTCCAAGTGTCTAATCCTACAGATTGTAAATATATTTTCATCCTACATGCCCAATATGCATAGTTACTGCCATTAAAAAGTGGTGGTCTGACAGTTGACTGACCCTCTACAAATGAACTAGTGACAGAGATGCTAGTGTTAGTAACAATACCAGTGTTGGTAGCCATTTTGAAAATTTTTCAATAATCAGATTATGAAACTTTGAAAACCTTGCTCTGATACCAATTTTGAGAAATGTGGATTACGGGTCTTAAGTCTAGGATTAACACTATGGGGGGGTGAATAGTGTTAATAAAGAATTACTAAATCTTTTTGAGTTTATGTTAATTTAGACACCAATGCATGCAATATACAGACACAGATATGATCACAGAAACAAACATAGATGCATAAATAAAACAAAAGCAATAAAGGAAAGAACACACTGGATTTTATATTAGTTTGGAATTACCCTACATCCAGTCCCGCAACACAAGTACGGATTTCCATTCAAAAGCAATTGTACAATTACACCCTCGGTTTCAAGGCTACGAGGTACACCCTCCAGAATTTCGGTCCTCTGGGTAGAGATACTTGATTTCCGGGCCACAAGTTTACCCAATTGATTTACCAAGGCTACAATCACACCTTTCTTTCTTAATTGATTTTCAAGGCTACAATCACACCTTTTCTTGCTTAAGAGATTACAAAGAGTCTATAACTCTGAATAGCGCTGAGAATCTTGTAGAAAGAGTGATAGAGAATCAAACTAGAAGTAATCGAGTTCGATTCAATGTTGATTTCGACATAGTAATGATAATAATATGTATTAAGAAAAGTGGAAGAAGAGGAGGAGTGAAAAACTAGAAAATCTGCTATAAAATTCGTTGAAACTAACCCCTATTTATAAAAGAACAACACCCATGTCCATTCGTGAAGAGTTATGGCGAATAGACACTTCTTTTGAAATTTAAATTTTAAACTCAACTGATACTATGTCGACATGAGGTACATAGGCATGTCGACATCCCAAAGCATTTTTTGATGTTTTGATTTTCTTTGAAAATAACCTTTATCTTATATTAAAACTAATATAAGCTTTATAAATATACTTGAATATAGTTAAAATTCATAAGTAAATATAGAGAATAATATATATAGAATTTAACACTAATTTTATATTTTAAATCTAAGTATAGATATTTAAAAGTTAAATATATTATATTAAAAAATAGTTTAAAATCAGGAGTAATTTTGACTTTGAAATTAAAGATAATTTTGAGGCTAAAATTATTTAAAATCAGGATGGAGGTTTTTGAATCTTTTAAAAGGAAAGTTTTGAAAACATTTTGAAAACAGGATATAATTTTGAAAAATCATTTTGAATAAAAAGTTAGCGGATACAAAACAATGTTCCATTAGATTTTTCGTAGTTTCCATCCTACTTAGGGTTCCATCCCTTTAACAGGCTCGAAGTGGATTCCATTCCACGAAAAAATTGGATTTTAAGATGCCAGTGCTTTTCTATGAGTTTTAACAAAATTCTTAATAAAAAATACTTAACCTTGAAATCTTGAACTCTTGATAATCTTGATACTCATGAGTCTTCTATCTTGATATCTTGAATCTCTATACTGTACAGTCTTCATTCTTAGTACCTGCATGGTTAAATCCTACATATACATATATATCTAAACTTATAATGTTAGTATTTATATTTTATAATATATTCTAAGGTTGTTGTGATCAAAACCATCATCTCACGGACTAATAAAATTAATTGGTTGGAATGAAATGATTTAAGTGGATTGGACTATTTAATCTAAATTTTGGTACTTAGAAAGTTGATGTGTGAAATAAGTGATGTCTATAACAAATTGTGAATTTGTAAATTGATACGAGTTGCCCTAGGTTTTACATAAGTTGTATGCTTTGTATTGCATGTTAGATGGTTTACTCATGCTGGT
Organism: Allium cepa; assembly: GCA_030765085.1. NCBI lineage: Eukaryota > Viridiplantae > Streptophyta > Magnoliopsida > Asparagales > Amaryllidaceae > Allium > Allium cepa. The sequence continues at coordinate 343,609,808 of CM060939.1, read as the reverse complement.
TTCCAGCCTGATCCGTGTGTTACTTTGATGTAATGCTCGGGTCAGATCGAGTATTACAGATTTTCAGATAAGGACAATCTAGAGCTCAGGAGGCGAGCTGGATGGCAAGAACGTATGAAGTTTTTCTGCTGTATTATATTGTTGTATATCTGAGACATGATGATTTTGTATATCCAGTGTCTGTATATATATATGTAACTCTGATGTATTAAAGTGAAATTTGACAAGTACAGTTTTCCTTTGTATAACTGTTATTATTTGTTATTATATTTTATCCGCTGCGAATGTGAGGTGTTGGTGTTTCTGTTTTTCTTATTCTTCTATGTCTTTCTTCTTTTTTCTAACTATGTGGAATTTTCGGGATCGAAAATTTCGGGTCGTTACAGTTAGTATCAGAGCTGAAAGGTTAAGCGAGAACCTTGGCTCTGGTGGGATCACTCATTAAGGATTGGGTCAATGGTGCCCTAGAACGAGTTGAGTGTGTGCGTGTGTGTGTGTGTGTGTGTGTGTGTATGAGAGCGTACTTGTTATTTTGTTATATAAAGATTTTAAAAGATTTTGTATAAGAATATATTTTGATATATAAAGCAATAATTGTTCAAATATTAAGGTAATTGGTTGTTAAATTATTGGGATTAAATTAACTGGTAATAGAAATACAACCAAATTGAAATTTAATAAAGATAAGTTTGAAAGGGATTTAAACTGAAATTAAAATCTTGAATTTGGAAAAGACTTTTCAAAATAAGATAATAATGAATTGGTTTCCTTGATTGTTGTGTTTAATAATGAAATGTGAATTAATGAGTAAGCAAAATGAAATGTTTTAAGGAAGTAAACATTTAGGTAAGCACGACTTATGAATTGAAATTGGTTCAGTTTGAAATTTATTTGAATTAATTGAAATTGTGATTAAAGTTGAATAGTTTCGAATTCAAATGGAATTTGATTTGATTGTGGATAGAAATTGAGGTTAATTCAACTTGAATTGGGGTTAAATCAATTTCAATGGAAATTGAAGTTATTTAAATTGGAGTTGGGTCAATTTAAATGGAAGTGGAAATTTAAATTGAATTAATTGGAAATGGAGATTGGGAATTGAACAGTTTAGCTCTGAAATATTTTTTCCAAATAAAATATTTTAATATAAATTGTTTTTAATCTATTTTCCTATCTATTTACTATATACAACCTTTCTTTTTAAACCCCAAACTATTTTATACTTATTCTACAATTATTTTAAAACTATTTAATAATTGTTCGACTGTTTTATAAACTAATTACTATTTTTCAACTATTTTACAAATTAATTACTATTTTACAACTATTTTGCAATTATTTAAAATTTCTGCAACTATTTAACTATTTTCCAATTATTTTATAATTACTTAACTATTTTACAGCTATTTTACAAACTAATAATTATTTTTCAACGACTTATCTATTTTAAACTTTTCAAGCTATTTTCTGAATTTAAGCTGGATAGGTTCAAACTGCTTATGATTGAATATCCATTTGGGATAAGGATTAAAGTGATAATCAAATGGAATTGAAACAATTGTGATTATGTGGATAGAAATTAAAGGAAATGTGAATTGAAAGAGAAATTGATTTAGTTGATAATCAATGAAGATAAATACGTAGGATGTACGTATATTATTCTATTCGCATAATGATTTGATCTAGTTTCGAGCATAGAATTTCGAGATAGTTATATCGATCCGAGTTGGGATTTTTCACTCGATTTTCGACGGCGAACCTGGATATAGATTGTTGATTGGTTCTGGATATTCTCTATCATAGTTATGGCAATGCAAGGAGAATGACAGTTTCTGATCAAGAAACGAGATCTGGGTTCGCACTAGGAAGTCGGGTAGACGATACTAGTTTGAAAGTGTAATTGTGTGATCGAGTGAGTGATCAGATTGGTATAGCATACGGATGATATGTGTACATCTTACGGATTTGAATGTAATTGATATTGAAAAATTATGAATAATAAATATGAAATGATTTCTTTTGAAATGAAAGTATATTTTGTGAAATATACAATGGATAAAAGTAGAAGTTGGATATTTTTATGATGATAAGTAAGATGGAAACAACTTTAAAAAAAAAGAGTAATCAAGTTTGAATATTTGATTTTGAATAAACAAAGTTATATATCTTTGTTACATAAGATAAATCTCCCCTTGTTGAATCTATTGCCGGAAAAAAGGATTTTGAAAGTGTTTGAAGTATAAAAGGAGTTTTATACAAGTTAGAAATGATCCAAAGTTTTTTTTAAAAATTATATATATATATATATAAAGGAACTTATGAGGATTTTGGAAAAAGGATTTGGGAACCTTTGGATTTGTAATGGCTTTTGATTTTTGGGTAAAATTAATATTGGAATTTGGAAAGCCTAGTTTGAGAATTATCGATTTGGGATAATCGATTTTGAGAAAAGAAGATTTATATGAGATTCATACTAGGTGTATAATTTGGAAGATACTATATGCGTATAGTATAAAGTGTTTTGATAATGGCTTTGGGGAAAAAGGCACTCCCTTGAAATGAACTTCTCAGGAGTACCACAGGGTGGTACTGCTTTGAACCCTAAGGGGGGTTCTAAAGTTGATCCTGTAAGGAGTCCGGACAAAACTAGTTCCTGAGGATTATGAGTAGTGTATAGCGAAAGTCGAGGGCGCTGATGCCTATAGAGGCATTTGGGTTATGCTGTGACGACAATGTAACTCGATGTCACTGCGATCTACTACAGACTATAGCGAAAGTCGTGTGTGCCACTGAGAGCCAACAGTCTACGTTTGATTTAATATCGGTAGACTGCGACTTATGGTAACATAGCGAAAGTCGTGTGTGCCGTTGAGAGCCAACAGTCTACGTTTGATTTTATACCGGTAGACTGCGACCTATGTGGGAGTGGAGAAGTTTCATTTTTGACAGCGAAAATCAAGGGTACTGATGCCTATAGTTATATGGACTTTTGCTATGATGGCAACATAACCCTGGAATGTAACTACGATCTTTGTGGGTTCTACGGTGTAATCGATGGGCGCAGGTACCTACCGTTACATGGACTTTTGCTGTGATGGCTACGTAACCCTGGAATGTAACTGCGACCATGGATGGGGTTGATGATTTTCAGAACATTCTCACCAAAGATATTTCCTCTATTTTCAAAAACTATTTTCTATATTTTCAATAAAATTATTTTCCCAAGTATTTTCACTAGGTGTTGAAAACGGGTTTACCAAGTACTTATAGATTTTTAGTCCTACGCATGATCAACGTGTGACCGAATTTCTGTGAGAACAAGGATGGACTGGATGAGACATCGAGTTATAAGAAGTATTTTTATAAAAAGCTATATTAATAGTAATGTGTGAATTTAAAAGTATTTCTAAAATTTTAAAATAAAGGAGTAAGCTAGTTGGCTAAATAAATCAGTTAATTGAGTATGTTAATAAGATTTAAATTGGTTAAATAAAAGTTGAATTGAGAGTTATTAATGGAGTTTGGAAATGAAAACTTGAGTTATAAATTAAATTTGACTTGAATTGTGAGTAAATTGAAAAAAACTGGAATATTGTCGAATAAAAAGGAAGTTGGATTGTAACAGAAATGGTTTGAATTGCAAACTAAGTTCAAGAAGGTAGAAATAAATTAAAAATGGCCTTGTAATTAGTTAAATGAGCCGTGAATGAATTGAATTTGGAAATTAAATTTATAATAACTAATCAAATAAATTAGTAGATTGAAATGAGATATGATTGAAATAGAACCAAGTTAAATTGAAAAGGAAAATTTATTTTTTAAATGAAGTGAGCTTAAGTTTTTAAGTTAGACTAAATTAAAGTAAATTAACATAAGTTTAAAATTTATAGAAGCTCGACTTCAAGTAGGAAGTGTAAACCATTAAAATTGAATGGATTGGCACATGAATTGGTTGAAAACAATTGAATTAGCTTTAAAGTCATATAAATCTCTTATGGAAAGTGTTTGGTGCATGATGCTTATGAAATGCATGTGTTTAGCTATTGAAAGTAAGTGAAATGTTAATAAATTTCATATATTTAGTACTTACATGTTTGAATTGAGTAAGTATAGGTACCGGGAAGCCGTTTGGCTGGATTTGGACGTGCTAATTGCTAAAATAATAAGCCGCTTGCTTAAAAATGCTAAATAAAGGTACGCCTATGCAATAAAAATAGGAAATATGAACTATTTTTGTTTTTCCGACTGTGTGGGTCGATGTATATATATTCATATCTCTTGTCAAATTGCAAAAGCTCCTCCGTACAAAGGAGACTCTGCCAAAAAAATTCGAAAATTTTAGGAGTTAGAATTTTTTTTTGAAATTTTTTGGTAAAATTTTGTTAGCAACAAAACGGTTTCAAATTGGAAATTGAAATAAATTAGTGGATGAAACTAATTTAAAATAACGATATGAATCAGTTATACATGGAAGATAAAATTCAATATTCAGAGTTGAAGATAAATTGAATTCATATGGAAATGGAAGAATCGATTTGAATAGAAATAGATATAAACTAAAGTGGTGAAGTGAAAATAAATATTAAAATTTTGTAAAGAAGTGTATAAAATGATATTGGGATCTGTAGTTGGATATGGTTAAATTGGATATAAAGGTATTATAAAGCAGGAGAAAAATAGGGATTATTGATTTCAGATGATAAATTGAAATTTGCTCGGCAAAGGTATGTGTTTAAAATTTCTGTATGAAATTTGATTTGAGTTTCGATCTAGCCAATTGGCCTTTTGTTTTCTTTTGAAATTGGGAGCCCGTAGAGGCATTTTTTAGTTGTATCGAGCTAGCCGCGTAAAGGAGACGGTGGCGATTTTTTTTGGAAATTTAGAGAGTTAGAAATTTTTTGAGAAAGTTTTGAAAATTTAAATTTGAACTGTTAAGTAAATAATATTATTGGGACTTAAGGATAAGTCTGGAAAGGTAGAAAAAGGGTTAGTGTGTCTTTAATAAAAAATTTGTTTTGAAATTTGTTTGGAATTGTTTGGTTTTGGGAAAAAGTAAATGGGTATTGGACCATTCTTCTTAACTAGCAATTTCGGGGACGAAATTCTTTTAAAGGGGGAGGAATGTGACGACCCGAAATTTTTAGGTATTTGAAATTGGAATATTTAATTAATTTTAAATATTTGCAAGATAGTTTAACTTGGATGTAACAACCCGCATATTTGTCGATTTTATATTTAAATATTTTATCATTAATCGGATTTTGGTCCGAAAAGCTACTTTTTGCAAACGGTTAAATTAGGAGTCGAGATAACTTCCATTGAGTTCGAAATGTCGTTTACAACTTTTTAAGTATAAACATTGATAGGTTTGAAGTTAGTGGAATTTCACTAACTTTTCCCGCTTTGGACTTTGGGTTAGCTTAGCCATTATAACTCAAGCCCAACCCCCTCCTTCTCTTCACTCTTCATAAATTCCTACCAACTCATGCTTTTGCATTAATGGTGAGTGGAAAGAGAAATTAAAATTCCAAAATCTAATTCTTCATTGCTAATCCAACATCAACTCCAAAACTCAAGTGAAGACATTGATTCAAGCTAGTGGTTGATCCTTGCATATCATTTCAAGCTTCATCTTCATCCATTTTAGTGAAAAAGTGAGATTTTTGTCTCACAAATCTAACCTATAACTATCTTGGACAGTTGGGAATGAATCCCTATCATGTTTGCATGTACATTTGCATTTGGTTTGAATTGGATTGGCGAAAAACCCCAAATTTTAGTGTTTTTTGTGAAAAACTGCACTTAGGTCGTTCTGCCTATGCTAGGTCGTTCGCGTGGAAAAGTCTCGGCCTCAAAATACTCGCTTCCGACCTTAAAATGGCCTGCAACGTTAGGTCGCTCGGCACTCGGAATTAGGTCGTAGGTCGTTTGGTTTCAGGTCGCTAGGTCGTTGGGCTTTAGGTCGAATGGACCATAGGTCGTAGGTCGTATGGACCTTTGGTCGTAAGTCGTTCTGGCCATTTCTAACGTCTTCGGAGTTAGGTCGTATGGACCTTAGGTCGCTAGGTCATATGGCTTTAGGTCGCTAGGTCGTATGACCTTAGGTCGTATGGCTTTAGATCGCTAGGTCGTATGACCTTAGGTCGTTAGGTCCTATGGCATTTTAGGTCGTGTGATCTTCTTACCTGTTACGTCGTTGGACCTACATCCTGCTAGGTCGCTGAACCTTTAGCTCGTAGGTCGCTAGGCCTTATCTCCTTAGGTCGCGTGACCCATCTTCTTTAAACCACTAGGTCGCTAGACCACGTTTCCAGTTAGGTCGCAAGACCTTGAAACCGTTAGGTCGCGTGACCTATATTCCGTAGGTCGTTGACCCACTTAAGGCACTTGTCCCTCATAGGACGCGTTTCCTGCTAAGGTCGCTAGGTCGCGTGCCTTTAGGTCGCATTCCTTTATTAGGTCGCGTGTCTCTGTTAGGTCGTTAACCTCCTTAACTCGCATAACCTAACCCGTAGGTCGTTGGACCTCGATTCTATTTAAGTCGCTGCTTCTTATAGGTCGCTCGGCCCTTTATTTTCTTTAGGTCGTTTGAGTGTTAAGTCGCGAACCCATTTTAGGTCGCATGACCTTTACCCTTTAGGTCGCTGGACCACTAGGTCGTGTCCATTTAATCACTTGGTCGTACCGTTTTGGACGGGGCGCTGCCCCTTGGACCCCCGCGACCTGACCGGGCAGGTAGAACCCCGTAGCAGGGGAATTGCCTCCGCACCCCCACCTTGGGGGTTGCCACCCCCTGGACCCCCCCCTCCGTAGGGGATCTTATCTCGAAAAGCATTCAATAGAACTTGTTTTGTTCAGATGCTGAGTTGACCATTCTTCGAGACAAACTATCTTGGGCTTCTCAGTCGATTTTATGGATTTTTGAATATCTATTTCGATGGATTCTTTATCGGTTTCTTTGGATTTTATTCACGTCTTCGTATGTGAATTTTTATGATTGGTTGTTTCTACAATCACTTCTATGATTTGTCACTTTAAAATATGAAGGTTTCAATACTAGTAGTAAATCTCAAAACTCTTTCAACAAAATGATTTCAACTCTATTTTCAATTAACAAAGCTCTTTTCTTAAACCATTTTCCAATCTACTAGTATGTACAAACCTTTACCTCACTCGTATGAGAAATTGAATTAAATGGCTTAGTAAAACAAGTGGTATGAAACGCTTGCGTTTGCTTCGTCGGTTAACTCTTGGACTTGTTCGATTAATCCTTTTTGTGACAATTTTCTAGTGAAGATCTACAGTTTGTTCGTAAATATTTGAGTTAAGCAAGTGGTCATGGACATGAAGCTAAACTTTTATATTTACTAGCTTAGTGTAATTGACACTTCTCGTTGATCATGACGATCATTTTGTGATTTAGGCTAGACACCATTTGTGTGATTCCATTCACATATAACTTTTTACTTTTTGGTTAGCCTAGACACCATTTGTGTGATTCCACTCACACATACTGTGACGCCCCACCTCTATACCCACGCTAGCCAAGGACATTGTAGGGTAATGCCGTCAACTAACACGGAGAATAAGGCTGGTTAGGAGCGACCATCTATAGCCTAGCTCTACCTATCAATTGAATACATCGACAATAAACATACCAAGCAGGTCGACATACTCAATGAATACTAAAATCAAAACCATAGGTGGTTGAAGGATCTATCAGAACAGAATATAACAACTCAAATGTAATATACATCACAGAACAGTAGATTATCTTATACATATATACCGATACATAGCACAGTATACAAAATAATACATGTCAAGTGGTACAGCCAACCACAATATACAGACAAATCCAGAAGAATAAATATCGGAGTTCCAACATAATAGGACTACACAAAAGCTATGACAAAATGAAGCTAGCGAAGTAGTCCATGCGGAAGTAAAATAGGCTAAGTCCAAAGTACCTAACCTGAAACATCTCAGTCTGAACCGAGTATAAAATACACGGGCCAGTCTAGCTAAACAAATCAGTTAGATAAACTGAACAACAATAAACCTGCAAGGTTACAAAGTATAACAAATATCTCTGGAAGAGATAACATAATCATCAACAAAAGATGAATCATATAGAACAAGCCTCATATCATCGGCGACATAGATAAACAAAGGATACAATTATCCCAAATCAAGCCAAAAGGAAAATAACAAATACCCATAGGGTATACAAGTTCCACACGGTAATCGCTATACTTCATGCGGCTCAAATTGACCAACATCGAAGGGCAATACCAAGGGAATATACATACCAATGAAACATCATAAAATTGCTTGAGCTCAGTATTGTATAAACAAGGATCCATGAGCCCGAAGACTCCAAACCCAATATCACCTATGCGGCTCATAACGACCAACATCGGAAGCGATACTAAAGAGCAACCCAATATCACCCATGCGGCTCATAACGAGCAACATCGGAAGCGATACTAAAGGGAAACAAACCCGAAGGCACAAACCCGAAGGCACAAACCCGAAGGCACATACCCGAAGGCAACAAACCGTAGTGGTGAAGGTCGAAGACCCGGTACTGGACACCACTAACTGGCGGAATGTGTCATAACTCTCAAAAAGGAATCCGAAAAGTGTTAACGTGCGTCCCATAACCAATCGTTCGCACTAAACGGTTTACTATTCGTCAGTCTCTTTCACACTCAAAGCAGTACAAAGTTTACCTCATATCATCGATAAACCAAACCCGAAGGTCAAACGATCAATTGAATAGGTCGGGGATTAATTGGAAGGATAAACGCACAGATTCATGGTCCGTGTTTTGCCCAAACATTTAATCACCCTTCAACTTCGCTCGAAGTGCAAAATTGTGTGTGTGCACTATAATAGAATTTATAATTTGGAGAATGGAGCTTTTAATACGATTTAGAGATATTATTTATAAAACCCGTGAATGAAGTCAAAAAAAGTCATCAAAGTCAAATATGCAATAACAACTAATTGGAATCAACACGAATCGATAAAAGTTGGAAATTAACTCAAAATTAGCCAAAATAGGCAAAACTGCATTTCAGACGTCTGAAATTACCCTCCAGACGTCTGAACCACTACCAGACATCTGAATGGATTCCCAGACGTCTGGATTTTGTCTCTACCTTTTTGCGTCTTCCAGGGACCAATTCCAGACGTTTGAATTTTGAAACCAGACGTCTGAATTTTGAAACCAGACGTCTGAAATTAGAGTTCAGACGTCTGAAATCCTCCTATAGGCAAAAATCAGCCAAGCCCATAAAGGAAAAAATCCAAATGAATTGCAAACGAACGAGCGATGGATGCTATGGGTTTATGCCATACGACAACCCAGCACTATTGGCTCTTTTATACACCTCCAAAAACATGATCAAATACCAAAGTTAGGATCTTTAAAGAATTGAACCCAAACACTAAAAATTTGAATATTCACCAATTCAATCCAAACCAACAGCAAGTGCATATGAACAAGGTGTTAGGAATTCATACCCAACAACCAAAGATACTTATAGTCATAGATGTGAGATAAAAATCTCACCTTTTTGCACACAAACAAAGATGAGAGCACAAACACAAGAAGGAGGTTAACCACTCTTCACTTCAACTCTACAATCTTCAATCTAAGAACCAAAACATATATTTCCCAAATTAGAGCTTAGGAATTTCTGAAATTGAAGAGGAGAAGAGATGGAGAAGATGAAGAGGAGGCTTACCTATCCTTCTCTATGAATTTCAAGCAAGAATTTGGAGTTTGCAAATGGAACTAGGGCTTGGAGTTTCTAATTCTTCTTTTTTTCCCCCATTTTCAGTTTTCTTAAGCTAAAGGAATGAAATGAGGATGAATGGATGAAGAGTTAGTGAGCTAGAGGGTTAAGAGGAGATTGGGGCTGAACCTAAACTCAAGCCCAAGTAGAAAAAGGGGAAAAATTTCACGAACTCCAAACATACCAAAGATTATGCTCAAAAAGATCGCAAACGCCATTTTGGACTCAATGGAAGTGGTTTCGAGCTCCAATTTGGCCGTTTGCAAAAAGTAGCTTTTCGGACCCAAAAATCCGACTAACGACGCTATATTTAAATAAAACATTTAAATATAAAATCGTCAATTGTTACAGATCTCCCCTCCTTACAAAATTGCGTCCTCGCAATTCCTAGAGACGATATTTGTAACAACTACAAACATACAACATCCAAAAGTAAAGGAAATAAGCTTGAGATGAAAAGACATACTCACCGTTTCAAAGCGAAGAAAGAAAACCCGGATAAGATCGCTCCATAAATTCTCTGGTTTCCCTAGTACAATCATTAGGATTAGCGGACCATTGAACTTTAACGAGCGGCACGTCCTTGTTTCGAAGGTGTCGCACCTCCGTGTCAAGTATACGAATAGGCTGCTGAACAATAGATAAGTCCGGTGAGATCTCAAGCTCATGCAAATCAGGAGAAACAATAACAGAATCCGACTCCCGAAGACACTTCCGAAGTTGCGAGACGTGAAACACGTCATGAATACCAGATAAATGAGCAGGAAGTGAAACTCTATAAGCCACAGGGCCAATATGTTCAGTAATAGAAAATGGTCCTATATAACGAGGAGCCAATTTCCCAGTCGTACTGAAACGCATAACCCCTTTCAAAGGAGAAACACGAACAAAAACAAGATCACCGATCGAGAACTCGAGAGGTTTCCTACGGCTATCCACGTAGGATTTCTGGCGACTTTGTGCCTCTTTCATTCTCAATCGAATAAGATCAATCTTCTTGGAAGAATGACGAACAAAATATGGGCCAAGAATAAGCTTCTCTTCAGATTCCAACCAACATGAAGGTGATCGACATAGCCTTCCGTATAAGGCTTCGAAAGGAGCCATACCGATACTAGACTCAAAACTATTGTTGTAGGAGAATTCTACAAGAGGTAGGTGATCCTCCCAACTTCCACCAAAATCAAAAATACAAATAGGAAGAAGATCTTCCAAGATACGATTCACCCGTTCAGTCTGTCCGTCAGACCGCGGATGATAAGCTGTACTAAAATTAAGCTTTGTCCCCAAAGCTTGCTGAAGACTCTTCCAAAAATGACTCGTGAATAAAGGATCACGATCACTCACAATAGAACTAGGAACACCATGAAGTCTCACGATTTCCTTGACATACAACTTAGCCAAATGTGAAGCAGCCCTATTAGACTTAATAGGGACAAAATGAGCAGACTTAGTGAGGAGATCAACAATAACCCAAATGCTAGAATGGCCTGATCTCGAGCGAGGTAGGCCGTCAATGAAATCCATAGATATCTGATCCCATTTCCACAATGGAATCTCAAGAGGCTGAAGAAGACCAGAAGGACACTGATGTTCGGCCTTACTACGCTGACAAGTTATGCAATTACTCATATAACTCGTCACATCGCGCTTCATGCCTTCCCAATAATAAAGGCGACGCATATCGGCATACATCTTGCTACTACCGGGATGAATAGTATACTTAAAACAGTGACAGTCATCGAGAATGTCATGCCTAAGTGCAAAATCAGAAGGCACAAAAAGACGGTTCTTCTTATGAAGACACCCATGAGAATCAATGCTGAAATCTTGCAACGCCTCATCACAAGATCCAGACTCACAAAGCTGAATAAGATGCAACAAATCAGGATCACGCCGCTGAGCATCGGCAATACGATCCAATAAAATGGGTCGAGCTCCCAAACTAAATAATAGAATAGGAGAATCAGAAGATGAACCTCGATCAAGAATTTCACAGAAAGATAGAGTCTCAAGAACATCCCATTCGACAAGCATCATAGAAACAACAGCCGAATGTTTGCGACTAAGAGCATCTGCAATGATTACCCTTACCAGCAGTAAATAGGATATCAAAGTCATAGGAGGCAAGAAACTCGAGCCAACGTTGTTGTCTCATATTGAGTTCCTTCTGAGTAAACAAATACTTCAAGGATTTATGATCGGTATAGAGAATGAAGCACTCGCCTAATAAGTAGTGTGGCCAAATCTTCAAGGCGAAGACAATGGCGGCTAACTCAAGATCATGAGTGGCATAGCGAACTTCATTCGGACGTAGTTGCCTAGAAGCATACGCAACTACCCGATCCTTCTGCATAAGAACAGCACCGAGACCACTACCACAAGCATCGGTGTAGACAATAAGATCATGATTCCCTTCGGGCACCACCAGAATAGGAGCATTAGTGAGAAGTTCCTTCAATGTCTGAAAGGAAGCTTCACACTTGTCAGACCAATCAAAACGAATGCCTTTCCGAGTAAGGAAGGTGAGAGGAAGCACAACACGGGAAAAATTCTTAATGAACCGACGGTAATAACCCGCCAATCCAAGGAAACTACGGATCTTATGCACATTCTCAGGCCTCTTCCAATTCTGGATGGCTTCGATCTTTGAGGGATCGACAGAAATGCCATCGGAAGATACAACATGGCCTAAGAACTTAACCTTATTCTCCCAAAAGTGGCACTTGGAGAATTTGGCTTTAAGCTGATGATGACGGAGAGTACTCAAGACAATGCTCAAGTGATTAGCATGCTCGGCTTCAGACTTAGAATAAATAAGGATATCATCAATGAATACAAGGACGAACTTATCGAGATATTCCCAGAATATCCAATTCATGAGATCAACAAAGAAAGAAGGAGCATTCGTCAAACCGAACGGTATAATGAGCCACTCAAAAGAACCATAACGATTGCGGAAAGCGGTAAGAGGAATGCTATCCTTCGCGACTCGTAATTGATGAAAACCTGTGGCAAGGTCGAGTTGAGAAAAGACCTTAGCACCACTCAATAGATCGAACATATCATCGACCCTAGGCAATGGGTACCTATTTCTGATGGTTAACTCATTAAGTCTGCGATAGTCAATGCAAAGCCTAAGAGTTCCATCAGACTTCTTCACGAAGACGACCGCGGATCCCCATGCAGAAAAACTGGATTGAATCAACTGCTTGGACTCAAGCTCTAAAAGCTGCTTCTTGAGTTCCTCATTTTCCTTTGTAGACATCCTCGTGGGAGGACGACTAACTGGCTGCGCGCCTGGAATGAGATCAATGTGGAACTCAATTGCCCGCTTGGGTGGCAAACCCGATACAGGCTCAAAAACATCAGAAAAGTCACAAGCAATAGGAATACGAGATATATCAACATCATCTCGCAAGTCAAGAGAATATAAAGCCATCTCAGAATTATCCACATCCCGAAGAACAAGTGATAGCTGAGTAGGCGAATCCGGATGTCGAAGATATATAATTCTCTCCGAACAAATAATCCTGGCATCATATCTCACTAGCCAGTCCATTCCCAAAATCATATCAAATCCCAGGCAAGAGATAACGTGCAGATTCGCACAAAAAGAAAAGCCACATAAAACAATCTCAACATCATCACAAAGCAAACTAAGGGTCGCGGATCCCCCAATAGGATTCGCAATCCTTAAAGAAGCAACCATACGAGAAACATCCAAAGATAAATCATCGACGAGCTTCTTCGATAGGAAAAAATGTGAAGCACCCGTATCGAAAAGACTCGAATACTATGGTCATGAAATAAAACAGAACCTTCCAAAATAGATGGAGATATACCTTTGGGTTGAGAAGGACCTTCAGAAGCCTTAGCAGCATAAAGCTTGCTAGACTTGGCACCAGCCGGAACAGTAGGGCAAGCTGAAACATGATGACCTTCCTTCTTGCAATAGCGGCAGAAGAGAGGCTTAGGACAAGCTTGAATAATATGATCCGGAGAACCACAATTGAAACACTTCCGAATAAAATGTGTTCCAACAGACTGAGGCTGAGAACTAGAACCACTAGTCTTCTTCTTCTTAGAAGGAAAAGGCCTGGACTTCTGAAATGGAAACTGCCTCTTGTTGGGGTTCTTAGAAACCTCAACATCAACATCACTATCACACTCCTTCTCGACGGCTTCGAGATGAAGTGCCGAATCTACCAATCCCTCAAAAGAAAGCTTAAGCTGAAGCAACAAAGACTTCTTAAGATACTTCTTAAGACCAGAGACAAACTTCAAATTCTTCTTATAAGAAGTGCTAATAAATTCAAGACCATACTTAGATAAAGCCTCGAATGATGCAACATACTCAGAAACAGAAGACTTCCCTTGCTTCAACTCAAGGAAGCAACGGGTCAATAATTTTTTTTCAGATTAAGGAACGAACTTGAGTTCAAATCGCTCCCGAAACTGAGTCCAAGAAAGAGTAGACTCATCAATCTCGGCTATAAGAAGCTTATACCAATCAAGCTCTTGTAATAAGCTAGAAGTTACAAGAACTCTATCATGGTCAGAAAGATCCATACGAGAGAAGATACACTCGCATGTGCGAAACCAAGCTTGGACTTCAAGAACGGATTCAGACCCTTTAAACGGCTTTCCTCCAAGATGAGAAAAATCACTGCACTGACGTGCAAAGGCAGACTTGCGAAGTGGAGACACTCGAGGAGGAACAGGAGGCTGAGTGCTCCTAAACAACTCCATAAACTGATCGGCAGACATATAAACGCCATCCGGATGTGTGCCACTGGATTGCCCAGCATCCGAACGTCATCCCCTGCCTCTTCCAACCATACGCTGAAAGTAAGATAAGAACGAGATTATTCACAAGGTAGATATTACAATTTGGAATACTACGGAATAAAATGCATTCCTAGACGTATTCCCAAATTCTATATAACCTTGATGGAATAGAAGGAATAAAGAGACATGATGATTCAAAGATTTGTATCACTTATACACTTTGATGTATCGCAATATGTGCTTCTATTCTGTGTTTATCATACTCTATTTTGAACTCAGCTCTGATACCACGCTGTGACGCCCCACCTCTATACCCCATGCTAGCCAAGGACACTACAGGGTAATGCCATCAACTAACACGGATAATAAGGCTGGTTAGGAGCGACCATCTATAGCCTTGCTCTAACTATCAATTGAATACATCGACAATAAACATACCAAGCAGGTCGACATACTCAATGAATACTTAAATCAAAACCATAGGTGGTTGAAAGATCTATCAGAACAGAATATGACAACTCAAATGTAATATACATCACAGAACAGTAGATTATCATATACATATATACCGATACATAGCAGAGTATACAAAATAATACATGTCAAGTGGTACAGCCAACCACAATATACAGACAAATCCAGAAGAATAAATATCAGAGTTCCAACATAATAGGACTACACAAAAGCTATAACAAAAAGAAGCTAGCAAAGTAGTCCATGCGGAAGCAAAATAGGCTAAGTCCAAAGTACCTAACCTGAACATCTCGGTCTGACCCAAGTATAAAATACATGGGTCAGTCCAGATAAACAAATTAGTTAGATAAATTGAACAATAATAAACCTGCAAGGTTACAAAGTATAACAAATATCTCTGGAAGAGATAACATAATCATCAACAAAAGATGAATCATATAGAACAAGCCTCGTATCATAGGCGACATAGATAAACAAAGGATACAATTATCCCAAATCAAACCAAAAGGCAAATAACAAATACCCATAAGGTATACAAGTTCCACAAGGTAATCGCTATATTTCATGCGGCTCAAATTGACCAACATCAAAGGGCAATACCAAGGGAATATACATATCAATGAAACATCATAAAATTGCTCGAGCTCAGTACTGTATAAACAAGGATCCATGAGCCCAAAGACTCCAAACCCAATATCACCCATGCGGCTCATAACGACCAACATCGGAAGCGATACTAAATAGCAACCCAATATCACTCATGCGGCTCATAATGACCAACATCGGAAGCGATACTAAAGGGCAACAAACCCGAAGGCACAAACCCGAAGGCACAAACCCAAAGGCACATACCCGAAGGCAACAAACCGTAGTGGTGAAGGTCGAAGACCCAGTACTGGACACCACTAACTGGCGGAATGTGTCATAACTCTCAAAAAGGAATCCGAAAAGTGTTAACGTGCGTCCCATAACCACTCATTCGCACTAAACGGTTTATTATCCATCAGTCACTTTCACACTCAAAGCAGTACAAAGTTTACCTCATATCATCGATAAACCAAACCCGAAGGTCAAAACGATCAATTGGATAGGTCGGGGATTAATTGGAAGGATAAACGCACAGATTTATGGTCCGTGTTTTGCCCAACCATTTAATCACCCTTCCACTTCGCTCGAAGTGCAAAATTGTGTGTGTGCATTATAATAGAATTTATAATTTGGAGAATGGAGCTTTTAATACGATTTAGAAAGATTATTTATAAAACCCGTGAATGAAGTCAAAAACAAGTCATCAAAGTCAAATATGCAATAACAACTAATTGGAATCAACATGAATCGATAAAAGTTGGAAATTAACGCAAAATTAGCCAAAATAGGCAAAACTGTGCATTTCAGACGTCTGAAATTACCCTCCAGACATCTAAACCACTACCAGACGTCTGAATGGATTCCCAGACGTCTGGATTTTGTCTCTGCCTTTTTGCGTCTTCTAGGGACCAATTCCAGACGTCTGAATTTTGAAACCAGAAGTCTGAATTCTGAAACGAGACGTCTGAAATTAGAGTTCAGACATCTGAAATCCTCCTGTAGGCAAAAATCAGCCAAGCCCATAAAGGCAAAAATCCAAATGAATTGCAAACGAACGAGCGATGGATGCTATGGGTTTATGCCATACGACAACCCAGCACTATTGGCTCTTTTATACACCTCCAAAAACATGATCAAATACCAAAGTTAGGATCTTTAAAGAATTGAACCCAAACACTAAAAATTTGGATATTCACCAATTCAATCCAAACCAACAACAAGTGCATATGAACAAGGTGTTAGGAATTCATACGAAACAACCAAAGATACTTATAGTCATAGATGTGAGATAAAAATCTCACCTTTTTGCACACAAACAAAGATGAGAGCATAAACACAAGAAGGAGGTTAACCACTCTTCACTTTAACTCTGCAATCTTCAATCTAAGAACCAAAACATATATTTCCCAAATTAGAGCTTAGGAATTTCTGAAATTGAAGAGGAGAAGAGATGGAGAAGATGAAGAGGAGGCTTACCTATCCTTCTCTATGAATTTCAAGCAAGAATTTGGAGTTTGCAAATGGAACTAGGGCTTGGAGTTTCTAATTATTCTTTCTTTCCCCCATTTTCAGTTTTCTTAAGCTAAAGGAATGAAATGAGGATGAATGGATGAAGAGTTAGTGAGCTAGAGGGTTAAGAGGAGATTGGGGCTGAACCCAAACTCAAGCCCAAGTAGAAAAAGGGGCAAAATTTCACAAACTCCAAACATATCAAAGATTATACTCAAAAAGATCACAAACGCCATTTTGGACTCAATGGAAGTGGTTTCGAGCTCCAATTCGTCCGTTTGCAAAAAGTAGCTTTTCGAACCCAAAAATCCGACTAACGACGCTATATTTAAATAAAACATTTAAATATAAAATCGTTAAATATGCGGGTTGTTACAGATACCTTTTTGTTGCAAGGTCAGGCTAGACACCATTTGTGCGATTCCATTCACACATACCTTTTTGCTTTTTGGTTAGCCTAGACCTCATCTTGGTGATTCCGACTCATCCATATGAGGTAGCTCCCCATGGTCTTTGGACCGTCATGTGATAGGCCTCTTTCCCTTTTTCTATGATTTCTGGATTTCCTGTGTTGATTTCTGGAATTTATGTCATTGACTTGTTATGAGTACAAGTTTAGGGTATGATGCCCTCTTTGGATCATTGAGAAGATTCTTGTGATATTGATTTATCTCTTATTGACTGATCTTCTGTTGATCATCATTTTCATACTCATAGTAATATGTCAGTATGGATATTTTATGTTATGCCATATCTTTTATTTTATACCATGTCATCTGATATTTATAGCTAGACTGATCTGTTTATTATTTTCTTAAATAATACTCGGGTCAGACCGAGATGTTACAGGTGCTTCTGCTTGACTTCTCCCTGGGGTTTGCTACTCTGACTTTTGGCTAACTATTTAGATTAGCAGTTTTTTTTGTATGCACTTGAGATATAGACTTGTAGTTGTATTCTTTTGTATAGCACATGTTGCTATTCTTTTGTATTATTGTGGATCTTTTTGACCACTACTCTGATGTACACTTTCATGTGTTAGTTATATATCCATATCTTATTCCGCCTTTGTGATATGGATGTCTGTGACTGATTGTGTTATACTTATTTCTATGTTTGTTTCCGAAGATTATTTATAGCCACCGGGTGATAGCTTTGAGTTTGTATTGGTATGTCGGACTTCCTCCTTAAATGAAATGCATGCTATACTATCTGACATAATGGTGCTCGCACAAAGAAGTTACATAGATGGTCGCTCCTCAACAGCCTTATTCTCCGTGCTAGTTGACAGCACTACATCGTAGTGTTCTAGGCTAGCATGGGTATAGAGGTGGGGCGTCACAGCTTGGTATCGGAGCCAAACTTCGGAACAACGTAGAATAACTTAACAAGGATCATCGTCCTAAGTCCATCTTAGGAGTCCTACCTTAGGATTAATTCGAGTCTTCGTACCGATTCATCCTATTTTCTTTTGTGATTCCTTGTTCTATCTATCAAGATTGCTTGATATTCATTCTGAGAATAATCTTTTCCTTCTTCTTCCTTTCTTTCTTGAAGGAAGAAGAGATGGTTAGTTCTGGCAGTCCTGGCGCTCATCAATCTAGTAGTCCTTCTCTGGATGGCGTATTAATGTCTGCCCAACAACTTTTGGATCTTGCACAGAATCAAAGGTTTATCTGTTCTTTGAGTAAGAATCCCACAAAGATCTTACCTTTGAAACTAGAAGTTCCTTTCGACCAACTTGTAGATATCACCCTACAAGAAGAACAGGCTGATAAAAGAATTGATAGTGATATTGGGATGTCCAAGAAGAGGCATATTAAGTTCAAAAGTCCTTATCCCAATAAGAAGGTGAAGCAACCTGCTTTTGTAGCAAAGACTCCAATCCTTCATGATGGACGATGCTACAATTGTGGTTCTAGGGACCACTATGCGAAGGAGTGTCTGGAACCACTCTTTTGTCGTTATTGCGAAGATTCCAGTCATCATATTTCTGTCTGCCCCATACTTCTAAGCAAGAAGAGGGTGGAACCAGAAACTTCGGTATCCAAGCCACCTACCTCTAGTCGTAAACGATGTTACAATTGTGGTTCCACGGACCATTATGTAATTAAGTGCCCAGAACCTCTCTATTGCCGCTATTGCAAAGGCTCGGGCCATTACTTGTCTGCATGTCCCATGCGACCTAGCAAGAGAGAAGGAAAGCTAAAAGCTTCTAACGAAACTCCTCTGGGTCAAGGTACTTCTTATTTAATCCTTGATTTCATTTGTTTTCGATTATCCGATTCGAGTTCTTTTTGATATGGGTTCGTTTCATCATTTTTATATCAAAAGAACTTGATGATTCTCTTTCTTTTTATGTTTTGGGCTTGATGACTTCTTTGAGGATTACGAATCCAGATTAGTGGATCCGCAACACTCTACTTGCTTTTATTAATATCGAAAATTATTTCATGTGATTTTTCCTTCCGAACCAATTTGCATGTTATGCATTGCTTAGGTTTTGGAATTGATTTGCGTGAAAGGATTGGCTTATTGCAAAGCCCATATCCAATTTTTCCGAAAGGACTATTCATTTTCGATATTTTCGATCTGTTAAGCAGAATCATATTTTTTTCCTTTGTGATTTCGATTTCAAATCGATGGCATCATTTTTCTCTTTTAGCTCACATGTTGAGTAAAGAGATATCTCTCATTCTTATCGGTTGAGAATTTTCCGGTAATTTTGAGTTTGTCTTAGGATATCACCTAAGCAACCTTTTTGAGTGGTGTTAAGGTCTTTCCAGTTTGACCTTGCCACCGAATTTCAATCGCTACGAGTTGCGGAGGTTAGCCTTCCACATACCGCATTCTGCACTCATTATGATTTATATGAATGACATATTGTGTCATTCAGTTTATCCAGTCTATTTCATCCCTTTTATAAATCGAGTATTCTATGAATATCTCAATAATTCCAACCTTGTATTTATTAATTTTGGATGAGAATAGAAATTTAAAATTTTGCAAATCTTTTTAAGAAGATATTTTAAATTCCTATAAAAAGATAATTTTGTGTTTTATTGCCCATTTAGTGTTTTAAGAATTCTGGTCGATGCGCTTGATCAACGCTATCGATAGGGATTTCCTAAACGCTTTGATGAGACAATTAGAGACAATAAATTGACTTGTAAAATGTAAGTTTTTCTATAAAGGTGATTGTGATTTTGAAAGTTTTAGCTTTTGAAAAAAGAAAATTAAAATTCTCTCTTTTTGATACTCTTATTCTTGTGTTTCCCAAAGGGATCCAAGACTTTAACTTTAGTATCAATGCTATTATATTGGTTTGGATGCCATTCTCTTGCGAAAGAGAACGTGCAATCACTTTTGCTTCTAAATCTTTAAAGCCGATCGAGACTAGGTATGCCACTTATGATCTGGTGCTCGCGGCTATTGATTTTGCTTTTAATATTTGGCATCATCATCTTTGGTGGAGAAATTTGTTCTCTACCTCGATTATAAATCATTGGGATATCTATTTTCTCATAAGAAACTTAATTTGTGTCAACCATGTTGGCTCGAATTTCTTGCATCTTATGATCTTGATATTCTTTATACTCCCGGAAGGGAAATCGTGTTGCCAATGCACTTAGTTGTAAGAAACAAGCAGTTATTTATAGGATGATATCCGAATGGAACGATCTCGAGACTCTATCCACTTGTGAGATTCGAGATCGCAAAAATACGATTTATGTGCATCCCTGGTTTTATGTAGTCTAGAGGCTCCTCCTTCTTTTTAGACTGCATTCTTGAAGCTCAAAGGGCTATATCCCCAATTGGCTCTTCGTAGCCAAGGTCGTAGGGATGAAATTAATATTGAAAGTTTGAAAGACTTCGATATTGATTTTTGTGGCGACATTTGAAAGTTTGGTAGACTTATCGTACCAAATATTTGTGATCTTCGTCATTATATTTTAGAAGATTCACATCGTTCTAATATTATCATTCACCTCTGTTGTAGTAAAATGTACGCAGATATGAAGCGACTTTATTATTGGGAGTGAATGAAATCTCCTATCGCTAACTTTGTTAAATGTTGCATGACTTGCCAACTTGTCAAGGCCGAACACCAAAGGCCTGATGGGTTATTGCAACCTTTAGAAATTCCAATTTGGAAGTAGCACCAAATCTCCATGGATTTTATAGATGGCCTTTCCCGTTCTCATTCGGGTCATGGTAACTTATGGGTTATAGTAGATAGACTTACTAAATCAGCCCATTTTATTCCCGTTCGGTTTAACCGAATCGTTCCTCTTTTGGCCAAACTCTTTATTAAAAGAAATTGTTAGATTATATGGAGTTCCTACTTCTATTGATAGCGATAGTGATCCACTGTTTACTAGTGGACATTGGAAAAGTCTTCGAGATTTTATCACCGCTTATCACCCCAGTCCGATGGACAAACCGGGCGCGTGAATCAAACTCTTGAAGATCTCCTTCGAGCTTGTGTGCTTGCTGTCGGTGGAAGTTGGGAAGATCATATTCCTCTTGTTGAATTTTCCTATAATAATAGCTTCCAATCTAGTATTGGTATGGCATCTTTCGAGAAACTCTAGGGAAGGCCATGCCGATCTCCTTCTTGTTGGCTTGAGGCCGGTGAGAAGCTGGTTTTAGATCCATAATTTATTCATGTTTCACCTATGATGGGTGTTGTACGTTTCAGTCGATCGGGAAAATTAGCGCCTCAATATATTGGGCCATTTCCTATCACCGTACATATGGATTCCATGGCTTATTGCCTTTTATTACCGGCTCAATTTTCTCCTATTATATGACGTGTTTTACGTTTCTCAATTATGGAGATGCTTTTGAGATTCCGATTTTATTCTTGAGCCAGGTGTTGTGGAAGAAATTGAAGTTTCACCAGATCTCTTTATGGTGAACTTCCTATTTCAAATTTCTTTTGTGTTAATATGCTTTTATGGTTGTTACTTTTTATATCCATCTTATATATTGCGAGGATGCAATTTCTTTAAGGAGGGGAGTCTGTAACAACCCGCATATTTGTCGATTTTATATTTAAATATTTTATTTAAATATTTTATCGTTAATCGGATTTTGGTCCGAAAAGCTACTTTTTGCAAACGGTTAAATTAGGACTCGAGACCACTTCCATTGAGTTCGAAATGCCATTTACAACTTTTTAAGTATAAACATTGATAGGTTTGGAGTTAGTGGAATTTCACTAACTTTTCCCGCTTTGGACTTTGGGTTAGCTTAGCCATTATAACTCAAGCTGTAACGACCTGCTATTTTCAACCATTCGCATCCGCAGATGTCGGACTTGAATTGCTCAAAATATTAGATTGTTAATTAAAATTTGGCAAAACCCAACATATACAGTAAATAAATCAAACACAGAATCACAGATACAGAGTAGTACAAAAATACGCAGCGGAATAAATAGATAGTAGTTCATGAAGCTACTATAAAAAAAATCAGAGTTAGAGATAAAGTACAATAGAATATCTCAGATACAGTGAAGTCTCCAGTACGTGCGGAAGACTTCTCTGGACCAATCAACTGGATGACTGAAAGGATACATAGCTGGATCTTCAAGCAAACTCCAACTTCGAAGGTGAGTCTCAAATGTTGTATCACTCAGTCTGACCCGAGCGTAAAGCAAAACACAAAACACTCGAGTCAGGATTAACATTCTTATCTAAATAAATCCAACTCAAGTGAAATATCAACTGAAATACAATTAACTTAAAGGATGTTTGGGATAACCATCCTCTAAGGGTCCATAGAACTATCTACAAGGTAGAAATATACACTATAACACCGTAGTCCTTTCAACTTAATTTATACTTCAAAACCAAATATCATTTTCACTTCAAATATCTCTATATTTCCCAAAATAGTATTTATATATATATATATATATTAAATAATTTATAGAGTAAAGTATTTTCAATTTCCTCAACTTAACCAATTGTTTCAACATTAACCCGACCTTCCTATTCAAATTAAATCCAATCTTAATTTATCAATTTAAATTCAATTTAGTTTCTAAATAACGAATTCAACTATATTTATTTCAAATACAGATCCGAATCTCAAAATAAACCATTTAAATTCCAATATAGTTCAAGTCTTTAATATTTAAAAGTTCAATATAACAGTTTCATATAGATCTCGATTTAACCTCATTATTATTTAGTCTTGAAATACTCCCTTATTAGATTCAATATCATTTAAGTAACCTTAATTACATTTTACTCAATATTTTCTTTAATATATTTAAACGTGAAATATTCATTAAATCACTTACATCAAAAATCCAGTTACAAAATCATACCCTTAAATTTCCCATTCAAAATTTCAAATTGATTTCATTAAATAAATCCTTATTTAAATACCATTTTTAATAAACTCAAATTTATCTCCCAATCTTAATTTATCCCAATTATTGCAAAAATCTATTTGAACTATAATTTACCTAAATAATTAACATAATTTATGTATTAAATCAATCTTAATTGAATTAAATATTATTAAATCTATATATATATATATATATATATATCATTACCCTTTATATATAATATTTTAAGAATTAAGATTTATTAAGACCATATATTTCTTTCCAAAACAATGAATTTATTTCAAAATATTTTTATATATATGGACCAACGGTGTCTGTATATATTTCCTATCATATGGTCAAGTGCTACGGATATTTATCATTTCAAACCGTACACTAAATATATACGGGTGGATATCATTTTAACCCGTAATCCTAAATTCAATTAAATGAAAATCGCTTGGGTCTATCATTTCAACTCATAACGAAATTCTCCTATTCTAAAGTCCGTTCGGGTATGTATCA
Organism: Allium cepa; assembly: GCA_030765085.1. Lineage (NCBI taxonomy): Eukaryota > Viridiplantae > Streptophyta > Magnoliopsida > Asparagales > Amaryllidaceae > Allium > Allium cepa. The sequence goes on along the minus strand of CM060939.1, from coordinate 343,585,769 downwards.
TTTCAACCCATAGTGAATTCTAAACTACAGGGAACTTGTAGAGTGATAACATATAATAATAATATAACAGGTATATATCATCAATAACAGTATAATATAAACAACAGGATATGGTGTCATATCCCACAGGTGAACAGTTACAAATAATAACATATAAACAATTTAAATAACTAATAACAACATAGTTCAATTGTCGTTTCAATTGAAATCAAATTTAATAAATATAAGAATGTTAAATCGTGAGTGATTGGTCACCTTTCGAGGCTAGATAGATTGGACAAAGAATTGAGCTACGCTGGATCACGATCTAGACATCGAACAAATCCAAACAAAATTTTCAAAGCGAAGCAAGATTGGCATGAATACGATGGACAACTGATAAATAGAGATCGATGAAAATAGATCAGAAACTGCTTTATGTAGACCGAAATGAAATACAAATATTATTCTATTATATTACTCTCTTAACCAATATTAGTTTTGAAACGCATTAAAATTACATATACATACATACGTTTTCAAACAAATGCAAAATATAGAAAACTGCAAAACTATGTTTAAAACCAATATTAACATAATTTTTTTTATAATTATATTTAAATCAACATTTAAGTCAATATTCCACATTATTATTGTTAAGACCAATATCGACTTTCCTTGATTTGCTGAAACACTACACACCTTATACTTGATATAAATTTACCTTTTGCAAAATATTTATAAGAAAGAGAAGGGCGAGAGCACAGCTCCAACTTAATTTAACAATTTAAATTCCAGTATTTTCTTTAATATTAAAACAGGCTTCAGGCATTTCTTACATGTTAACACATACATTAAACTTTCTTTATCATCTTAAAAATATCAATGTCAAATTTTAACCCATATAATCACTAGTATAAACTTACATTTTAAAACAACAGATGTTAGATCTTATAAAACTGTATTTGTATAATAATTCATCTCTGGACAGACACACAAACTAACTTAAAATATATTATACTATATATTCTCCCCAAAATTTTATATAACTCTACAACCATATTTTAAACAACAGTAGGAAAATTTAAACCCATGCAAACTCTACCTATATATCAAACTTATGTTTTATAACTTACTGTATATTAATATGTTTATAAATGTATACTGTCCCACAATATATATATTATAAAATTAACACCTTTTTATAAACAATACAATATAAAATTAACACCTTTCTTTTTTTTATATATAAAAATCTTACATACTGTAACATATATGCAGACTGCTAAACATCTTATATTATATATAAACCGTATGAAATAACCCAATGTATATTCGAAAGTCAGACTATACAAATTTCAATAAATACTCATATAAAACTAACCATAAAACAAATGCAAATGTTTATAACTTTAAATTTAATGTATACTTGCGCTGCACTGTATAAACATACTTAAAATGTAAAATATATACTTGAAGCATGTTATGCTTAAAATAAAGGAAAAGCAAAAGCAATATAAACAATAATAAAACAAAAGAAAAGGATGAAAAAGAAGAAGCAAAAGAAAAGAAATAAGAAGAAAAAAAAAATTTAGTGCAGCCATTTACCTACAGAAGAAGCTTTACACGCAAGAGAGGAGATGAAGGTCTATTGATATGGAGTAGGGTATGTACGAGTGATTTGTATTTATAAGAGAAGCCTCACATTGATAAAGTGGAAAGAAATTTTGTTTAAAGTGGCAAGAAATAAAAATAGTAATGGCTAGAGGAAATTTAAGAATTTATTCCTATAAATTAAGGAGAACTAAAAAAAAAAAGAGGAAATAAATTAAAATGAATATATAAAGATTAAATGCTGGTGAACAGAGGAAATAAAATGAAACAAATATGTATATAAACATTGAATGCTGGTGAAAAGAGAAAATAAATTAAAACAAATATGTATAAAGATTGAATGCACATGTATAGAGAAAATGAATTAAAAAAATATGTATAAAGATTGAGTGTTGGTGAAAAGAGGAAATAAATTAAAACAAATAAGAAGAGAATGGATTGATTTAAAGGAAAGGCAATGAATGGTTTAGAAATAAATAAATGTAAAACGTATACATTTTAATTTCAAAAAGGAAAGAAATAAATACGGGGATGGCAACAGTCAAAATGCACGTTTAGGCAAATAATAGAATATAAAAGTAAGAAACTCAAAAGGATAGGCACATAGACGTGAAATCAGGGAGACAAGGGAAGCAAGTGGCAATAAATATAAAATAAACGAAAATTAATAGATGGATGCTTGATTGACGCAGTGATTAAAGTAAGGTTGCGTGTCAGTCACGATGAAATTTGAAACAGAAAAAAATGTAAATGAATAAAAGGGGTAAGCTAGATTTTCCGCTTAGATTTAGAGAAGACACATCAAATGCTGAAAAAGGGAATTATGAAACGGCTAGATTCTAGCAAATAATAAATATGGTAAGAAAAGTAAATAGGCAGGTTATAAATCAGATTGGAAAGAAAAGTGGAGAGGTTAATTGATAAAAGAATTAAGATAATGAAAATGCATAATAATATTGTTGGCATCTAATGTCATTTAACGCAAAAACGCATATAGGAGCATGCATTTTCTTCTGACTTGCAACATCATTCATCATTTTGGCATTCGTGGCATTCAACAAATTAAGGTGGTGGTCAAAGTCGTGAAATGGTAGCAAATTAACGATGAATAGGATCCAATAATTCTTAGTGCAATGCACAAAATCGGAAAATATCAGCATGTGCCTTCTACGCACATGTTAAGATTGCATAATTTCACTAATGACCTTTATGATTTTGTATTTTTGCGTGATAAATATAGATAGTTTGAGTTTTTAACAATTAACACTGTGTATTAGTGATTATCTCTTGTTTGAGTGGTTGTTAGCATATGCCTACTGAATACATATTAACATAATCCCATAAAAATTTATGTGTACTTAAAATGTTCTTCTGATAAAGTTTTTTTTTTCAAGATTATTACTAACATTTAGAATATCATTTGACTTATCCGAATGTTGATGATTTTCAAATCCTATTAAGATTAAGGTCGCTAATTGATTATTGTTGAAAGCTAAGGATATTAAGAAAAATACTATTATGAAATCCATATCTTGAACACGGAATTTGTTATTAAAATCGTATCATTAGAGTTACATGTATGATTATAAACAATAACATTCATAATTTACAACTACGATGTTGCAGATCCTTTTATTAAAATTTAGATTGCATATCATTAGCAGGTCAGCATGAATTTAATAGAATTTCACAAAATAAATAAACTTTCATAAAATTAATTGAAAATTTACCATTTGCTATATTTAATTATACGTAAACCAAATATTAAAACTTTATTTCAAAATATTATTATTAAAATTTCTCAAAATCCAAATTAAATACGTTATAAAACCAATTAAAAACTATTAAAATCTACGGGTCGTTACATTCTCCCCCACTCAAAACTTTTCGTCCCCGAAAAGGAAGGAGGTAGGAGAAAAGAAACAACCGGAAGGAAAGATAGATTGAAAGATAAGGATTAACAATTTATTTAACTATATACATTTTATTTGAAATATTTATTTGAAAACTTCATTTGCAATTCAGTTATCTTTAATACTTTAAGTTTTCAAAACCCATTGGAATTAAATATGTTTTATTAAATTAATAACTTCAAAATACTTACAATATTTTAAAGATTATATTCAAAAAGGAAAGGAAGGTAGGTTTGGAAAACAGAATCAAGGTGAATAACTAAACTGAGCAGATAATGTAGATGCAAGGAATAGTATCGGACACGAATAATTAATCTAGAACCATAAGAATTTAAATTTCAAATATTAATTCAAAAATTCTTTGTTGGGAAAAATACTTTTATAATAAAATACTATTATATCGATATAAATTTTCCTTTCGAAAATACTTTTATAACTCGATGTTTCAACAAGTTTATCCTCGTTCTTGCAGACTGGCCATGCGTTGATCAAGCGCAAAGCTAGAATTCTTCAAGTACTTGGTAGACCCGTTTCAACACCCAGTGAAAATACTTGAAAAACCTTTAAAAAAACAGATATGGAAAGTACAATCCAAACAAAACAACCAAACCAAAACCTTTGTCCAATCATGGTTCGCAGATACACAATGGTTACGCCTGGGTCCCCCAGGAAACAATCCATATCCGTAAGGTTTCTCAGCCCTGCGAGTTACGCCATGATGACTAGTAGAGTGCAGGATACACAATGGTTACGCCTGGATCCCCCAGGAAACAATCCATACCCCTAGGCAAGACTCAGCCAGGCACTTGCGCTACTATTCGCGACCTACACAGATTGCAGGATACACAATGGTTACGCCTGGATCCCCCAGGAAACAATCCGTACCCCTAGGCAAGACTCAGCCAGGCAATTTCGCTATGCATTCACGAGAGAAAAAAACCATGGGTTACGCCACGGTGGGAACACTCGAGTATTACATCCGGAAAACCAAAAATCAGAGAGAATAATATCGATAGAATGAATCCACGATGTGGCCACAAAGCGGATATCAAGTAGAAGGCACTTTCCATATCTTTATTTCGAAAATATATATCATATAGTACCTTTCCAAATACTTTCAAATATCGTACTTATATAAAGTCCATATATATAGGATTCCTTTCTAAATCGAATACTTTCCAAATCAATAGTATATCAAAACATACTTATATAGACTTTGATTATATAAAATTCTCTTTCCAAATTGAGTACCTTTCAAATCAATAGATTTCAAATCAACTTTATACTTATACAAATCCATTTTATATAAGTTCGACCACTCCCAAATCAAGTGCTTAATAATATAAGGTTCTCAATTTCAAATCATTTCAATATCATATATGATTTCACCAAATTTTCTTCCAGATTAAATATCGAAATTTCAAAGTTCCCAAAATAATAGGTTTAGAAAATTATCCCAGTTTCCAAATTAAAATAATTCAAGTCAAACAAATTCATTTCCAAAATCACAATATAAGTACTGGTTTTTAATTTCAATTTAATTTCAAAACCAAAAAATTTCTCAAAATTAATTATACTCAAATGGTTTCCAAATTTATAATTATCCCTTTAAACCCTTTAAAGTATTTATTTTTTTATTTGAAATATCAAATTTTCCTTTCTGAAAACCATTATTTAAAACTAATAGTTTTTCAAAACATTTAAAACTAAATTCCATATTAGTATAATTTCAAAATAGTCATATTCATTTACCTAACAAAAGGTTTCAAACTTAACATACAAAACAAAACTTATATGCTTTATCAAACATTTTGTACTCTTCGAAATTTCTTAGCTTTAAAAATTTAATCTCGATTTGGAAGTGTTCGAACATTCAAAATAGTTAGGGAAATCAAATTTCCAAATTCAAGATTTGAAAATCAACATAAATCAATAAACCAATTATTAAATCTGAAACTCGAGGACTGAACACCGGTCTCATTTTAAATTGTTTTAAAATATACACATATATCTTTCTAAAATATACTTCGGAATTTGTAATCAAAAAGGTTTTACAAAATCACTTGCATAGCGAAGCTATTAAAGTGGCCTCTCCCCCACTTTGAAACTCGAAAATCAATGTCGATGATGCGTGCACTCATCACCGAAATTATTTTCCAGCGACATAAGTGAGTTCTGGACTTCTATTTTCTTGAAAACTTCTTTGAAATTTCTTCAAAATTATTAAAATTCATTAGAAACATTTCTTATTCGAAAATACTTTTAAATTGTATTATTTTTATATATCTTCCAAAATCTTAAAACCAATTTCAAAATACCGGAATTCAATTCTCGAATTTCAAATTTAACTCTACAATTATAAATCAATTTTATATAAATCAATTTCTTATAATTTTTCAAAATTTCAAATCCTTTCAAAACCTTTTTATATAGGTATATAATCCTTATCGAAAATATTTTCACTTTTATATATAGAATAAAATCATAGTTATCAAAATAATAATTTCGGTATAAACAATTTCAAAAATACAACATACCCGATTTTTCAAAGAATGGGTTTCAAACAAAGATAGAGATTTAAATTAGCGGAACTCCAATCAATAGAATCCTGATTCAAAGATAGACTCGATCGAAGATGAGATAATTAAATTACAAAATAGAAGATGGATATACTTCTACAAATCGCGGGCGACCTTAACCGAGTCAACCGTGACTTCAGGAATATAATCGATGCGGAATTCCAAAACAAATCGACATTCGATCGCCAGAGATAGAATTCGGCATACCAAGATACAACAGCATCGTAAACCGATGATACAAAAATCTTCGGTGAATCAATGTCAATTGAAAAGGAGTTTTCACCCCCTTTTACGAATCATTCAGTGGAGTTATGGGATACTCCAGAATCGAACGAATATAATTAGGGAGAGACAAGAATGAATTTCGGAACCGAGGGACATTCCAAAATTCAAAGGAAATCGAGTCAGAAAGGAAGAGATTCAACTCGAACGAAAGTGATTCTGTAAATAAATTTACCATATATGATAAGTTTTGCCTAGAGCCAAAGCTCTGATACCAACTGTAACGACCTGCTACTTTCAACCATTCGCATCCGCAGATGTCGGACTTGAATTGCTCAAAATATCATATTGTTAATTAAAATTTGGCAAAACCCAACATATACAGTAAATAAATCAAACACAGAATCACAGATACAGAGTAGTACAAAAATACGCAGCGGAATAAATAGATAGTAGTTCATGAAGCTACTATAAAAAAATCAGAGTTAGAGATAAAGTACAATAGAATATCTCAGATACAGTGAAGTCTCCAGTACGTGCGGAAGACTTCTCTGGACCAATCAACTGGATGACTGAAAGGATACATAGCTGGATCTTCAAGCAAACTTCAACTTCGAAGGTGAGTCTCAAATGTTGTATCACTCAGTCTGACCCGAGCGTAAAGCAAAACACAAAACACTCGAGTCAGGATTAACATTCTTATCTAAATAAATCCAACTCAAGTGAAATATCAACTGAAATACAATTAACTTAAAGGATGTTTGTGATAACCATCCTCTAAGGGTCCATAGAACTATCTACAAGGTAGAAATATACACTATAACACCGTAGTCCTTTCAACTTAATTTATACTTCAAAACCAAATATCATTTTCACTTCAAATATCTCTATATTTCCCAAGATTGGCCGATCTCCTTCTTGTTGGCTTGAGGCCGGTGAGAAGCTGGTTTTAGATCCATAATTTATTCATGTTTCACCTATGATGGGTGTTGTACGTTTCAGTCGATCGGGAAAATTAGCGCCTCAATATATTGGGCCATTTCCTATCACCGTACGTATGGATTCCATGGCTTATCGCCTTTTATTACCGGCTCAATTTTCTCCTATTATATGACGTGTTTTACGTTTCTCAATTATGGAGATGCTTTTGAGATTCCGATTTTATTCTTGAGCCAGGTGTTGTGGAAGAAATTGAAGTTTCACCAGATCTCTTTATGGTGAACTTCCTATTTCAAATTTCTTTTGTGTTAATATGCTTTTATGGTTGTTACTTTTTATATCCATCTTATATATTGCGAGGATGCAATTTCTTTAAGGAGGGGAGTCTGTAACAACCCGCATATTTGTCGATTTTATATTTAAATATTTTATTTAAATATTTTATCGTTAATCGGATTTTGGTCCGAAAAGCTACTTTTTGCAAACGGTTAAATTAGGACTCGAGACCACTTCCATTGAGTTCGAAATGCCATTTACAACTTTTTAAGTATAAACATTGATAGGTTTGGAGTTAGTGGAATTTCACTAACTTTTCCCGCTTTGGACTTTGGGTTAGCTTAGCCATTATAACTCAAGCTGTAACGACCTGCTATTTTCAACCATTCGCATCCGCAGATGTCGGACTTGAATTGCTCAAAATATTAGATTGTTAATTAAAATTTGGCAAAACCCAACATATACAGTAAATAAATCAAACACAGAATCACAGATACAGAGTAGTACAAAAATACGCAGCGGAATAAATAGATAGTAGTTCATGAAGCTACTATAAAAAAAATCAGAGTTAGAGATAAAGTACAATAGAATATCTCAGATACAGTGAAGTCTCCAGTACGTGCGGAAGACTTCTCTGGACCAATCAACTGGATGACTGAAAGGATACATAGCTGGATCTTCAAGCAAACTCCAACTTCGAAGGTGAGTCTCAAATGTTGTATCACTCAGTCTGACCCGAGCGTAAAGCAAAACACAAAACACTCGAGTCAGGATTAACATTCTTATCTAAATAAATCCAACTCAAGTGAAATATCAACTGAAATACAATTAACTTAAAGGATGTTTGGGATAACCATCCTCTAAGGGTCCATAGAACTATCTACAAGGTAGAAATATACACTATAACACCGTAATCCTTTCAACTTAATTTATACTTCAAAACCAAATATCATTTTCACTTCAAATATCTCTATATTTCCCAAAATAGTATTTATATATATATATATATATTAAATAATTTATAGAGTAAAGTATTTTCAATTTCCTCAACTTAACCAATTGTTTCAACATTAACCCGACCTTCCTATTCAAATTAAATCCAATATTAATTTATCAATTTAAATTCAATTTAGTTTCTAAATAACGAATTCAACTATATTTATTTCAAATACAGATCCGAATCTCAAAATAAACCATTTAAATTCCAATATAGTTCAAGTCTTTAATATTTAAAAGTTCAATATAACAGTTTCATATAGATCTCGATTTAACCTCATTATTATTTAGTCTTGAAATACTCCCTTATTAGATTCAATATCATTTAAGTAACCTTAATTACATTTTACTCAATATTTTCTTTAATATATTTAAACGTGAAATATTCATTAAATCACTTACATCAAAAATCCAGTTACAAAATCATACCCTTAAATTTCCCATTCAAAATTTCAAATTGATTTAATTAAATAAATCCTTATTTAAATACCATTTTTAATAAACTCAAATTTATCTCCCAATCTTAATTTATCCCAATTATTGCAAAAATCTATTTGAACTATAATTTACCTAAATAATTAACATAATTTATGTATTAAATCAATCTTAATTGAATTAAATATTATTAAATCTATATATATATATATATATATATATCATTACCCTTTATATATAATATTTTAAGAATTAATATTTATTAAGACCATATATTTCTTTCCAAAACAATGAATTTATTTCAAAATATTTTTATATATATGGACCAACGGTGTCTGTATATATTTCCTATCATATGGTCAAGTGCTACGGATATTTATCATTTCAAACCGTACACTAAATATATACGGGTGGATATCATTTTAACCCGTAATCCCAAATTCAATTAAATGAAAATCGCTTGGGTCTATCATTTCAACTCATAACGAAATTCTCCTATTCTAAAGTCCGTTCGGGTATGTATCATTTCAACCCATAGTGAATTCTAAACTACAGGGAACTTGTAGAGTGATAACATATAATAATAATATAACAGGTATATATCATCAATAACAGTATAATATAAACAACAGGATATGGTGTCATATCCCACAGGTGAACAGTTACAAATAATAACATATAAACAATTTAAATAACTAATAACAACATAGTTCAATTGTCGTTTCAATTGAAATCAAATTTAATAAATATAAGAATGTTAAATCGTGAGTGATTGGTCATCTTTCGAGGCTAGATAGATTGGACAAAGAATTGAGCTACGCTGGATCACGATCTAGACATCGAACAAATCCAAACAAAATTTTCAAAGCGAAGCAAGATTGGCACGAATACGATGGACAACTGATAAATAGAGATCGATGAAAATAGATCAGAAACTGCTTTATGTAGACCGAAATGAAATACAAATATTATTCTATTATATTACTCTCTTAACCAATATTAGTTTTGAAACGCATTAAAATTACATATACATACATACGTTTTCAAACAAATGCAAATAATAGAAAACTGCAAAACTATGTTTCAAACCAATATTAACATAATTTTTTTTATAATCATATTTAAATCAACATTTAAGTCAATATTCCACATTATTATTGTTAAGACCAATATCGACTTTCCTTGATTTGCTGAAACACTACACACCTTATACTTGATAAAAATTTACCTTTTGCAGAATATTTATAAGAAAGAGAAGGGCGAGAGCACAGCTCCAACTTAATTAAACAATTTAAATTTCAGTATTTTCTTTAATATTAAAACAGGCTTCAGGCATTTCTTACATGTTAACACTTACATTAAACTTTCTTTATCATCTTAAAAATATCAATGTCAAATTTGAACCCATATAATCACTAGTATAAACTTACATTTTAAAACAACAGATCTTAGATCTTATAAAACTGTATTTGTATAATAATTAATCTCTGGACAGACACACAAACTAACTTAAAATATATTATACTATATATTCTCCCCAAAATTTTATAACTCTACAGAAGGAAAATTTAAACCCATGCAAACTCTACCTATATATCAAACTTATATTTTATAACTTACTGTATATTAATATGTTTATAAATGTATACTGTCCCACAATATATATATTATAAAATTAACACCTTTTTATAAACAATACAATATAAAATTAACACCTTTCTTTTTTTTATATATAAAAATCTTACATACTGTAACATATATGCAGACTGCTAAACATCTTATATTATATATAAACCGTATGAAATAACCCAATGTATATTCAAAAGTCAGACTATACAAATTTCAATAAATACTCATATAAAACTAACCATAAAACAAATGCAAATGTTTATAACTTTAAATTTAATGTATACTTGCGCTGCACTGTATAAACATACTTAAAATGTAAAATATATACTTGAAGCATGTTATGCTTAAAATAAAGGAAAAGCAAAAGCAATATAAACAATAATAAAATAAAAGAAAAGGATGAAAAGAAGAAGAAAAAGAAAAGAAATAAGAAGAAAAAAAAATTAGTGTAGCCATTTACCTACAGAAGAAGCTTCACACGCAAGAGAGGAGATGAAGGTCTATTGATATGGAGTAGGGTATGTACGAGTGATTTGTATTTATAAGAGAAGCCTCACATTGATAAAGTGGAAAGAAATTTTGTTTAAAGTGGTAAGAAATAAAAATAGTAATGGCTAGAGGAAATTTAAGAATTTATTCTATAAATTAAGGAGAAGTAAAAAAAAGAAAGAGGAAATAAATTAAAACGAATATATAAAGATTAAATGTTGGTGAACAGAGGAAATAAAATGAAACAAATATGTATATAAACATTAAATGCTGGTGAAAAGAGAAAATAAATTAAAACAAATATGTATAAAGATTGAATGCACATGTATAGAGAAAATGAATTAAAACAAATATGTATAAAGATTGAGTGTTGGTGAAAAGAGGAAATAAATTAAAACAAATAAGAAGAGAATGGATTGATTTAAAGGAAAGGCAATGAATGGTTTAGAAATAAATAAATGTAAAACGTATACGTTTTAATTCCAAAAAGGAAAGAAATAAATACGGGGATGGCAACAGTCAAAATGCACGTTTAGGCAAATAATAGAATATAAAAGTAAGAAGCTCAAAAGGATAGGCACAGAGACGTGAAATCAGGGAGACAAGGGAAGCAAGTGGCAATAAATATAAAATAAACGAAAATTAATAGATGGATGCTTGATTGACGCAGTGATTAAAGTAAGGTTGCGTGTCAGTCACGATGAAATTTGAAACAGAAAAAAATGTAAATGAATAAAAGGGGTAAGCTAGATTTTCCGCTTAGATTTAGAGAAGACACATCAAATGCTGAAAAAGGGAATTATGAAACGGCTAGATTCTAGCAAATAATAAATATGGTAAGAAAAGTTAATAGGCAGGTTATAAATCAGATTGGAAAGAAAAGTGGAGAGGTTAATTGATAAAAGAATTAAGATAATGAAAATGCATAATAATATTGTTGGCATCTAATGTCATTTAACGCAAAAACGCATATAGGAGCATGCATTTTCTTCTGACTTGCAACATCATTCATCATTTTGGCATTCGTGGCATTCAACAAATTAAGGTGGTGGTCAAAGTCGTGAAATGGTAGCAAATTAACGATGAATAGGATCCAATAATTCTTAGTGCAATGCACAAAATCGGAAAATATCAGCATGTGCCTTCTACGCACATGTTAAGATTGCATAATTTCACTAATGACCTTTATGATTTTGTATTTTTGCGTGATAAATATAGATAGTTTGAGTTTTTAACAATTAACACTGTGTATTAGTGATTATCTCTTGTTTGAGCGGTTGTTAGCATATGCCTACTGAATACATATTAACATAATCCCATAAAAATTTATGTGTACTTAAAATGTTCTTCTGATAAAGTTTTTTTTTCAAGATTATTATTAACATTTAGAATATCATTTGACTTATTCAAATGTTGATGATTTTCAAATCCTATTAAGATTAAGGTCGCTAATTGATTATTGTTGAAAGCTAAGGATATTTAGAAAATACTATTATGAAATCCATATCTTGAATACGGAATTTGTTATTAAAATCGTATCATTAGAGTTACATGTATGATTATAAACAATAACATTCATAATTTACAACTACGATGTTGCAGATCCTTTTATTAAAATTTAGATTACATATCATTAGCAGGTCAGCATGAATTTAATAGAATTTCACAAAATAAATAAACTTTCATAAAATTAATTGAAAATTTACCATTTGCTATATTTAATTATACGTAAACCAAATATTAAAACTTTATTTCAAAATATTATGTAACGACCCATTGAATTTGATAATGTTAAATGAATTAAATTAATATGTTTCTAATCTACTTTAGAATAAAATAAAGGTCTTAAGATTTTATTTGAGAAAATGTAGTAATTTGTTATAGTAATTGGAATTTAATGTAACAATTTAATAGTTACATGGAAATAGATTTGAACTATGTAAATTTGCACACCTTGTTATAAGTTAAATATAAGAAACCAATATAAATGTGAATCAGTGAATATTAATAAAAATATTTACTAGAATGGAATTCATTTAATATAAAATAAATAGTGGAGATTGTACATTTGGTTGTAATAATAAATAGTGACTAAATAAAAGTGTCCGTTGGAATAAATCAATGCAATAAGTGTGATAAGTAATTTTATTGAATGTTGTCTCTAATAAATGTACTTGATTTGGTAATTTAGATATTTATACGTAAAGTATATATATAAAGATATATTGATTCCAATAGAATTAATTGGAAATCTAATATTAAATATAATGTTGGTAGCAATTGAAATTTACTGTTTTGCAAAATAAATGAGAAATCAAGTCAAATGTGAATTATACCGTAAAGGATCAATTCATTTAAACAGTAGGATTGTAAATAAATAAACATTCTACGTAGGTTGCAATTGGACAATTTATGTAGTTTAATGGAAAAGCAATTGGAATTAATTACCATAAATTGTGTAGTTAGGGTAGTTTTGATTTGTCACTTAAGATGGAGGATTTTTATAAAATGTAATAAATGCAGTTTAAATTAAGGCATTGACGTTTGGGTATTTAAGAAGTGATAAACTAAAATTTATTTATTTATTTGAAAATTTGAAATCCAATTTGTGGATTTATTGCAAATAAGTGAAATTTGTGTTTAACCATTACATCGATGGGAATAAATTAAATTTAAGGTTATATTAATAAAATTTGGACTAGAGAAATGATATGAATCGGTTTTAGAAGCCTTAAATATAAAATGGGAAGTAGACGAGATTTCACGTTACAACCATTTTTAAAAATCCTGATGTATGTAGAAATATTAATGAAATATAACGTAAACCAATGTTGAATCAAAAGAATAGAGTCAACACTTATTTATTCATTTAATGTGATATAACTACGAGTATGATTTATTGCAAATTACATGGAAATCTAATATATAGGACATTACCTAAAAAGGAAGAGTAGATAAAATTTATGATAAACATATTTGTATATGAAGGTTATTGATTTAAGGAGAAATTGGGCAAGTTTTATGTATTTGGGTTAAGTGCAACCTTTAATAGATAAATTTAGTGCAATTAAAAGAAATTGACATTTAATATTTCGATAACTTAAAATTTGATGGGATAAGAACATTTGGGTAATGAAGGGATGACAAATATTAGCTATGATTCTAGAAGGAATTAAATAGATAATGGAAGATTAAAATCAGGTTCTAAGCAATAATTATTAAATAACAGGATTTATTAAATTTAACGTTGAATACTACGTTACTGAAATTTAAAATGGACTTTAAGAATAATATTGTGAATCATGAACCAAAGTATGTGGCATCCCTATTTGGATAAAGAATGAGTATATAAAAGTTAAAATCTAATATATGGGGTTTTGAGCATTTAATTTTATAATTCTTAAATATAGGAAAGTGCAGAAATTAACACTGCAAATTGATATACTTATAATTTTAATTCACATCCAAGCTTGTTAAATCATTTGAAATTGATTAAATTATATAAGTAATAAAATTTGGACAATTTTAGAATATAATATAAAATTTGGATTTTTGTAATTTATTTTAATTTAATTAATGAATATAAAAATAGCCATTTTTGTCACGGACTCGGATTTCGATGAAACCAGTTTCATCGGATCCGTATCAGTGAATTATTTTAGGGTTTCAAGTTTCGTATCGATCGGACCTGTCATTTGATCGTACGGACGCGAAACGCCTTGAAATCAATTTTATTAAAATCAATTTGGAATCAATTTGGAAATCTTGTTTTCAGCATAACTTCTTCATACGATCGAATTTGGACGCGAAACTTTTTCCATCGCGTTCAGAATATTTTAAAATACCTATTTGGATATATGGGTTTGACAAATTTCGTTCCGGGGTCAGAACGGGCTTTTTGGGCCATAGTTTGTTCCGTACGTTCATTCTACGGTCTATCTACTCTATCTCTAACCCCTCTATATAAACCTAGCTACAAGCCCTAGCCTCCGCCTAATTTCATTTCATCTGCGCGTATACTTTCTTCAAGCTCCTCTTCTTCTTCAATGGGTGCAAACCCTAGATCCAATCAATTCAAAATTTCAATGAAAATTCAAACTCTCCAGAAAAATTCCAAATTAATATATGTTGATGTTCTCGATGAACGAAATCTGCTGGTGGTATTTGTTTTTCCATTCGATATATCGTTTTCCTAGAAAAAATTTAAACAGTTCGTGGCCATTCATCGCGCGACAATCAACTTTGTCGGATCGAGAAAACATTTCTGGGTATTGGAGAGGGGAATGAGGGGAGTCGATCCATGTAGTTTGTTTCGAGAATCAACGGTTGGATTTGGCTCAAAATTCGATTAGGGTTTCCTATAAGGGGGCGGCGGCTGCGTCGTTTCACGGTGAGTTGGCACCGGACCTTGGCCGCATGGGGTCAGGTGGTAGAGCATACCGTGGTGGTTCGAGCGGCAGTCCTGGCGTGGGCCATAGTGGAGTGTGGAGGAGACAGGCCGTGGTCAACGTCGTTTGGGTTGGGTTCGATACCTGCAGATGTAAACGTGCGTGATTCACTGTGCTACCTGGGAAGAAAATTTGATGATGATGACGTGGCATTAGATAAGAAGGTGAATGTGTTCCATTTAGTTATTCGTTTTAAATTGTTTTTAATCGCAATTTTTGCTATAACTCTCGCATACGAACTCCGTTTCTCACGCGATTTTTTTTGTTAGGTTCGTAATAAAATTCCGGACTTGATGACGCTAGTTTGGACGAATTCCGAGAAGGGCGAATTTTTGGGTTTAAATCGAATTTAAATTCGATTTAAAATTCAAAAGGTGAGTGTTTTAACCCACTCACAACTTCTAAAAGTTTTTATGTTTGTTAAATTCATCGTAGATATGAGTAGAAATTTATTTATGACTGTTTGGCATGTTTTATTCAGCATATCTGTCAATTTGCATTTAGTTAATTTAACTGTTAATTTATTTTATTTATTGCATAAAATTTGACGGTTAGAATTTATTTTTGCACATAAACTGCTAGTTAACAGTCATTTAATTTATTACGGAATATAAACTGTTAGTTAATATCTGTTATTGATTTCTGTATAAATTCATATGCTATGTATCGATGATTGTTTAAAATTGGATGATGATTGCAATTGATGATTTATGATTGATATTTGGATGAATGAATGCTATAATTATATTGTATAAACTGCAAGTCATCATGCAATTTCATTTCATTCGGGATTGCGGTTTGAAATGATATACAACCTCATTTTATTTTTAAATTGCGGATTGAAATGATAAATATCTGTATCACTTGACCATAGGATAGAAAATTTTATACAGGCACCGTGTTCTATATATAAATATTTTTAAAGTGATTTCTATGGTTTGGATGAGATACGATTTAAAATTTTAATTTGGATATTTTATAAAATATTATTCTTCGATATATATACATATGAAGTTAAAAATGTTAAATTTAAGCTGTGTATAAACCTGTTGAATAAAAATGATAAAAATTGAGAAAATGGAATTTGGTAATTTATCTTATATGTTTAAGTTTGGAAAATTTCAAGGTATGATATTTATAATTGCATTTTCCAAGATAAATTTAAAAATGAATATTCTAGTATTAAGTAAATTTGAGAAATATTTAATTTCTAGAATTGGAGTTTTATTTATGGATTTGTATGTAAATATTCAAGACTAAATAATAGAACATTTAATTTGGTTGAAGGAATAAATTCCAACTTTAGTTTTGAAATATTAATACTCCAAATGGATATATATATATATATATATATATATATATATAAATTGAAGTGGTTTTGGAACTTGAGAGAGATAATACAAATTTTGGTTTAGACTTTAATAAAGAAATGTATTTGTAAAGCCACGAGAACTATTTTCTTTACAAAGTAACATTTAAGTTAAACCTTTTAATTCACATACCATTGAATATCCAAACCATTCAAGTTTTAAAAGTTATGGTTTTAAATTATGAATTTCGAAATATTATGCTTTGAAAGGATATTTGGCTTTCAGACGTTATAAATTTTAAAGCATTTGGATTTTTGAAAAGGTTTATATTTGGGATAAAGGATATCATATTGTTTTGGGTTTTAAAATGATATCGTATTCATAATTTTAAAATGGAAATGTTTATTCTGGTTTTAAAGTATGAGCTATTTTTAAAATGACCGCGGTGTTATAATAACGATGGGTTGGCAAAGAGACCGGGATCGGATATGGACATACTCTCTGTCGATACCGAAAACCACTTTGACTAACCGTGTACGCGGTGGAGATTCCAGAATGAAGTAGGTGGTGGCGACGTTTCCTGTAAGGTAAATACGTGGACCCGACTCCCGTGAGTTGGCATAAGGTGGCTAAAACAGGAGCGATTCTCAGGCCAATGAGGTCATTCCTCTGATCGGACCCTCCTCTTTGATATTATACTTTGACTTGGATTGATTCAGTGGCCACTTCTATATTTTGATTTTGGGGAGTTAGTCCGAGGTGGGCGGTAACTGCGGCTACGCGTTTCCACCAGCCTGGATAGCAATTGGTATATCTACCCTGGCATTGCCTAGTTGTGTCGTGTCACCTACCATACCGAGCCTTTACTACGAGTTTCTATTTGTGTCGTACCTATGGAGTATCCTCTGGTAGCCTCCCGATCAGGAGGTATTACGGTACTGTATAGACTATTGGCATTTTACGTGTTAAGGTGGAAAATGTAAAGCCTTAACGCTATTTAAAAGTAAGTTTATTTTATAAATAGACACTATTAAAATAGCGCAATATACTACATAGTAAATAGTTTAACGGATCCTTAGGAGATGTAAATCCCGAACATCTCTTGAGTTACTGTACTCATATTTATTTCTGTTAATTTAACTCACATAAGATCTTTTAGTCTGACTCGAGTGTTTTTGTCTTTTCAAATTCGCTCGGGTCAGTCCGAGCGTTTCAGGATCGAAGACTTTAGCTTTGAAGGACGAAGACGAAGGAGTCGTATTATTATTATCTATAGTATTGCACCACACTCATACTGTTCCGCTGCATTGATTGTATTGGTATGTGTAACTCTGATATTTATTGTATAAAGCGAATCACGTGTTTGTAAACTGTTTTGAACTGTATATTTATTATTATATTTTATCCTTCCGCTGTGAGATTCTGTTTTGTTTTATTTCTTCTCTGTTATTCTTATTTACCCCATAACAATCCGCCCTTGCGTATGCTTTGAATTGGCACGTGTGTCGGTTTAAAGTGCGCGAAAGGGCGGGATGTTACAGTTGGTATCAGAGCTTTGGTTTAGCGATAAACCTTGGCTTTATGGGGTTTGACTCTTTGTTAATAGGGTAGTAATACCCTATGGGAGTCGCTGAGTGTATATATATGAGAGAGCGTATTTGTTAGTGTTATAAAAAGATTTTGATATTGTGTTAATCTGTTCCACTTTTTATTTATAAATTCTGGTTGATGCATGGGACGCTATGCCATCAATAGGGATTTCTAAACACTTAATAGGACAGACCGACATAATATTTGTTTTTAATATAGGTGAATGAAATAATTTTGCCTATTATATTTTCTATATATAAAAATATTTTTATAAAGATATATATATATATATATATATATCTGGTTGTTATAGATTGGGTGTTAGGTAATATAAAAATATTTGTAATAAATTGAAGCTAAGTTGAAATTATAATAAATCAAATTGAAGATTTTAGAACTTAAGTCCGGGATTTTTGAAATCTTCTTTCAAAGGATTTATGAAATATAATGATTGGTTTATAAATATTTTCTTATATAAATATTTAGTATAATTCGAAAGAATTGGTTTAAAGAGGATTTTGAAGAAAATACGTTTGTACTTTCCTCTCTGTCGTTGGAAAATAATTTCGGTGATGACGGCCGCATCATCGACTTTCATTTTCGAGTTTCGAAGGGAAAGGCCACTGTAGTAAATTCTACTGCAGATTTGTTTTGAAATTATTTAAAATTTTAATTGTTTAAAGGTAATTAGAGATATAAAAGTTGTAAGAAATTAATTATCTATTATTTTAAAGAAATTTTGGAATTTGGCCCGGTATTAATTCTTGAATTTCCATTAATTAGTTGTAAAAATTTAGGTTAGTGAAATAAAAGAAGCAATCAATGAATTAAAAGGGTTGAGATTAAACTTGTATAAGTTCTTTTGCTTTTTCTTTAACATAAATAACTTACCAAGTGTAAAAAGTTGAAATGTAAATTAAGAGTGGAATAGAATATTATGCAAGTAGAATTTTGGAAAAAATGAAGTATTCAATAAATTACTGTTATAAATAAGAATTTAATGGTATTAACTTAAGTGATGATTGGAATTTTACTAAAATTAAAGGTTGTATTATTAATAGGTGATTTTAACCTTAAGAAAGTAAAAATGAAATTCCTTAATTTATAAAGTTTGATTGTAGGGTTATTAACTTAAGTATGCTTTAATTCCCCCTATTCTAATATAATAGAAAGTAAGTAATATATAAATGACTGTAAACCCTAAGTAATTAATTAATAAAATTCCGTATTTTTAAGAATGAAGGTTAAAGGGTTAATAATTTAAGTGTAATTAAAAAGGGTTACTGTAATTAAATATTATAGAAAGTGGGTAATTAAACTGTTACTACTATTAAATATAATGGAAACTTCCACATTAAATAAATAAATGAGATTAAAGGTAAGTTGAAATTGTAGGTTATAAAACAAATATATATTAATTAAAGGAAGGAAAAGAAACTTGTAAATTTTCACTTACATTCTTAAAATATATATAACTTACCATAAAATAAAAGTTGCAATTGCTAGTAAGAAAGTGTAAAGGGAAATCTTACAAGTGAAGCTTGAAGTAATTAAAGTATTCAATTAATTGCTGTTAAAACTTAAGCTAAATCGGAAATTTTACTATATAAGAAAGGTAAGTAGAATAAATGGGTGATATAAACTTTAGTCAATAAATTGGAACACAAATATGATAATTTTGTAATAAATGAAAATGAAAATTGTAAGAAGTAAAGGGATCACTCCATAAATGAAAGAAAGAAAATCAAACCACTGAAGCATGAAAAAAATGTATGATAAGTAATTTGGTTGTTGGGTTGAATTGTTATTGTTTGATTTATGTTGTTGGGTAAGGAATTTGAATTTGTCGGATGAATAAATAATCTATCTATGTTCCATCTAAGACTGTTGAGAAAAGGATGCACTTGATAGTTAATTTCATTTTATACAAATTTCAAGTTTTCAACCCAAACAACTATTTGTTTGATGGATTAATGGTTGCTTTGTTTTATGTATGTATACTGTTTGTAAAATTGATGGTTGTTGTATTGTTTGGTTGATTAATGATTGAATCCACTTGAATAGTTCACTTTAAAATAAATATGTAACCTTTTAGATTATATAAGTGAATACAGGTGATGGAAGCAACTGCTACTGCTTTTGGTTCCATAATAATAAGCGTATATTACCCGACAAATAGGTACGTTTCCGGATTACGTTTTAGCGCTATTTTATATAATTTTTCCCGTGTTGGGATAATATTTTGATAATATATGTAATATATTTGTATATTTTGATATTATATTTTCTCCAGAGTCTCTCCGTACAAAGGAGACTCTGCCAAAATTTTCCGTAAATTTTGGACTTAGAATTTTGTGAAAATGTTTTCCAGCTTTAACAATCTAAGTATAAAAGAATATAACGATTATAAACAGGTATATTTTATTTAAGAAAATAAATTTAGTAAATTATTGTTTATAAATAATATTTGAAATAAGATGTACTGTTTTATTCTTCCTTCTCCCTTCTTTTTCCTTTTCGGGCACGAAAAGTTTTGAGTGGGGGAGATTGTAACGACCCGTTGAATTTGATAATGTTAAATGAATTAAATTAATATGTTTCTAATCTAATTTAGAATAAAATAAAGGTCTTAAGATGTTATTTGAGAAAATGTAGTAATTTGTTATAGTAATTGGAATTTAATGTAACAATTTAATAGTTACATGGAAATAGATTTGAACTATGTAAATTTGCACACCTTGTTATAAGTTAAATATAAGAAACCAATATAAATGTGAATCAGTGAATATTAATAAAAATATTTACTAGAATGGAATTCATTTAATATAAAATAAATAGTGGAGATTGTACATTTGGTTGTAATAATAAATAGTGACTAAATAAAAGTGTCCGTTGGAATAAATCAATGCAATAAGTGTGATAAGTAATTTTATTGAATGTTGTCTCTAATAAATGTACTTGATTTGGTAATTTAAATATTTATACGTAAAGTATATATATAAAGATATATTGATTCCAATAGAATTAATTGGAAATCTAATATTAAATATAATGTTGGTAGCAATTGAAATTTACTGTTTTGCAAAATAAATGAGAAATCAAGTCAAATGTGAATTATACCGTAAAGGATTAATTCATTTAAACAGTAGGATTGTAAATAAATAAACATTCTACGTAGGTTGCAATTGGACAATTTATGTAGTTTAATGGAAAAGCAATTGGAATTAATTACCATAAATTGTGTAGTTAGGGTAGTTTTGATTTGTCACTTAAGATGGAGGATTTTTATAAAATGTAATAAATGCAGTTTAAATTAAGGCATTGACGTTTGGGTATTTAAGAAGTGATAAACTAAAATTTATTTATTTATTTGAAAATTTGAAATCCAATTTATGGATTTATTGCAAATAAGTGAAATTTGTGTTTAACCATTACATCGATGGGAATAAATTAAATTTAAGGTTATATTAATAAAATTTGGACTAGAGAAATGATATGAATCGGTTTTAGAAGCCTTAAATATAAAATGGGAAGTAGACGAGATT
This sequence comes from Allium cepa, assembly GCA_030765085.1. NCBI lineage: Eukaryota > Viridiplantae > Streptophyta > Magnoliopsida > Asparagales > Amaryllidaceae > Allium > Allium cepa. The sequence continues at coordinate 343,563,805 of CM060939.1, read as the reverse complement.
TCACGTTACAACCATTTTTAAAAATCCTGATGTATGTAGAAATATTAATGAAATATAACGTAAACCAATGTTGAATCAAAAGAATAGAGTCAACACTTATTTATTCATTTAATGTGATATAACTACGAGTATGATTTATTGCAAATTACATGGAAATCTAATATATAGGACATTACCTAAAAAGGAAGAGTAGATAAAATTTATGATAAACATATTTGTATATGAAGGTTATTGATTTAAGGAGAAATTGGGCAAGTTTTATGTATTTGGGTTAAGTGCAACCTTTAATAGATAAATTTAGTGCAATTAAAAGAAATTGACATTTAATATTTCGATAACTTAAAATTTGATGGGATAAGAACATTTGGGTAATGAAGGGATGACAAATATTAGCTATGATTCTAGAAGGAATTAAATAGATAATGGGAAGATTAAAATCAGGTTCTAAGCAATAATTATTAAATAACAGGATTTATTAAATTTAACGTTGAATACTACGTTACTGAAATTTAAAATGGACTTTAAGAATAATATTGTGAATCATGAACCAAAGTATGTGGCATCCCTATTTGGATAAAGAATGAGTATATAAAAGTTAAAATTTAATATATGGGGTTTTGAGCATTTAATTTTATAATTCTTAAATATAGGAAAGTGCAGAAATTAACACTGCAAATTGATATACTTATAATTTTAATTCACATCCAAGCTTGTTAAATCATTTGAAATTGATTAAATTATATAAGTAATAAAATTTGGACAATTTTAGAATATAATATAAAATTTGGATTTTTGTAATTTATTTTAATTTAATTAATGAATATAAAAATAGCCATTTTTGTCACGGACTCGGATTTCGATGAAACCAGTTTCATCGGATCCGTATCAGTGAATTATTTTAGGGTTTCAAGTTTCGTATCGATCGGACCTGTCATTTGATCGTACGGACGCGAAACGCCTTGAAATCAATTTTATTAAAATCAATTTGGAATCAATTTGGAAATCTTGTTTTCAGCATAACTTCTTCATACGATCGAATTTGGACGCGAAACTTTTTTCATCGCGTTCAGAATATTTTAAAATACCTATTTGGATATATGGGTTTGACAAATTTCGTTCCGGGGTCAGAACGGGCTTTTTGGGCCATAGTTTGTTCCGTACGTTCATTCTACGGTCTATCTACTCTATCTCTAACCCCTCTATATAAACCTAGCTACAAGCCCTAGCCTCCGCCTAATTTCATTTCATCTGCGCATATACTTTCTTCAAGCTCCTCTTCTTCTTCAATGGGTGCAAACCCTAGATCCAATCAATTCAAAATTTCAATGAAAATTCAAACTCTCCAGAAAAATTCCAAATTAATATATGTTGATGTTCTCGATGAACGAAATCTGCTGGTTGTATTTGTTTTTCCATTCGATATACCGTTTTCCTAGAAAAAATTTAAACAGTCCGTGGCCATTCATCGCGCGACAATCAACTTTGTCGGATCGAGAAAACATTTCTGGGTATTGGAGAGGGGACTGAGGGGAGTCGATCCATGTAGTTTGTTTCGAGAATCAACGGTTGGATTTGGCTCAAAATTCGATTAGGGTTTCCTATAAGGGGGCGGCGGCTGCGTCGTTTCATGGCGAGTTGGCACCGGACCTTGGCCGCATGGGGTCAGGTGGTAGAGCATACCGTGGTGGTTCGAGCGGCAGTCCTGGCGTGGGCCATAGTGGAGTGTGGAGGAGACAGGCCGTTGTCAACGTCATTTGGGTTGGGTTCGATACCTGCAGATGTAAACGTGCGTGATTCACTGTGCTACCTGGGAAGAAAATTTGATGATGATGACGTGGCATTAGATAAGAAGGTGAATGTGTTCCATTTAGTTATCCGTTTTAAATTGTTTTCAATCGCAATTTTTGCTATAACTCTCGCATACGAACTCCGTTTCTCGCGCGATTTTTTTGTTAGGTTCGTAATAAAATTCCGGACTTGATGACGCTGGTTTGGACGAATTCCGAGAAGGGCGAATTTTTGGGTTTAAATCGAATTTAAATTCGATTTAAAATTCAAAAGGTGAGTGTTTTAACCCACTCACAACTTCTAAAAGTTTTTATGTTTGTTAAATTCATCGTAGGTATGAGTAGAAATTTATTTATGACTGTTTGGCATGTTTTATTCAGCATATATGTCAATTTGCATTTAGTTAATTTAACTGTTAATTTATTTTATTTATTGCATAAAATTTGACAGTTAGAATTTATTTTTGCACATAAACTGCTAGTTAACAGTCATTTAATTTATTACGGAATATAAACTGTTAGTTAATATCTGTTATTGATTTCTGTATAAATTCATATGCTATGTATCGATGATTTTTTAAAATTGGATGATGATTGCAATTGATGATTTATGATTGATATTTGGATGAATGAATGCTATAATTATATTGTATAAACTGCAAGTCATCATGCAATTTCATTTCATTCGGGATTGCGGTTTGAAATGATATACAACCGCATTTTATTTTTAAATTGCGGATTGAAATGATAAATATCCGTATCACTTGACCATAGGATAGAAAATTTTATACAGGCACCGTGGTCTATATATAAATATTTTTAAAGTGATTTCTATGGTTTGGATGAGATACAATTTAAAATTTTAATTTGGATATTTTATAAAATATTATTCTTCGATATATATACATATGAAGTTAAAAATGTTAAATTTAAGCTGTGTCTAAACCTGTTGAATAAAAATGATAAAAATTGAGAAAATGGAATTTGGTAATTTATCTTATATGTTTAAGTTTGGAAAATTTCAAGGTATGATATTTATAACTGCATTTTCCAAGATAAATTTAAAAATGAATATTCTAGTAATAAGTAAATTTGAGAAATATTTAATTTCTATAAATTGGAGTTTTATTTATGGATTTGTATGTAAATATTCAAGACTAAATAATAGAGCATTTAATTTGGTTGAAGGAATAAATTCCAACTTTAGTTTTGAAATATTAATACTCCAAATGGATATATATATATATATATATATATATATATATATATATATATATATATAAATTGAAGTGGTTTTGGAACTTGAGAGAGATAATACAAATTTTGGTTTAGACTTTAATAAAGAAATGTATTTGTAAAGCCATGAGAACTATTTTCTTTACAAAGTAACATCTAAGTTAAACCTTTTAATTCACATACCGTTGAATATCTAAACCATTCAAGTTTTAAAAGTTATGGTTTTAAATTATGAATTTCGAAATATTATGCTTTGAAAGGATATTTGGCTTTCAGACGTTATAAATTTTAAAGCATTTGGATTTTTGAAAAGGTTTATATTTGGGATAAAGGATATCATATTGTTTTGGGTTTTAAAATGATATCGTATTCATAATTTTAAAATGGAAATGTTTATTCTGGTTTTAAAGTATGAGCTATTTTTAAAATGACCGCGGTGTTATAATAACGATGGTTGGCAAAGAGACCGGGATCGGATATGGACATACTCTCTGTCGATACCGAAAACCACTTTGACTAACCGTGTACGCGGTGGAGATTCCAGAATGAAGTAGGTGGTGGCGACGTTTCCTGTAAGGTAAATACGTGGACCCGACTCCCGTGAGTTGGTATAAGGTGGCTAAAACAGGAGCGATTCTCAAGCCAATGAGGTCATTCCTCTGATCGGACCCTCCTCTTCGATATTATACTTTGACTTGGATTGATTCAGTGGCCACTTCTATATTTTGATTTTGGGGAGTTAGTCTGAGGTGGGCGGTAACTGCGGCTACGCGTTTCCACCAGCCTGCATAGCAATTGGTATATCTACCCTGGTATTGCCTAGTTGTGCCGTGTCACCTACCATACCGAGCCTTTACTACGAGTTTCTATTTGTGTCGTACCTATGGAGTATCCTCTGGTAGCCTCCCGATCAGGAGGTATTACGGTACTGTATAGACTATTGGCATTTTACGTGTTAAGGTGGAAAATGTAAAGCCTTAACGCTATTTAAAAGTAAGTTTATTTTATAAATAGACACTATTATAATAGCGCAATATACTACATAGTAAATAATTTAACGGATCCTTAGGAGATGTAAATCCCGAACATCTCTTGAGTTACTGTACTCATATTTATTTCTGTTAATTTAACTCACATAAGATCTTTTAGTCTGACTCGAGTGTTTTTGTCTTTTCAAATTCGCTCGGGTCAGTCCGAGCGTTTCAGGATCGAAGACTTTAGCTTTGAAGGACGAAGACGAAGGAGTCGTATTATTATTATCTATAGTATTGCACCACACTCATACTGTTCCGCTGCATTGATTGTATTGGTATGTGTAACTCTGATATTTATTGTATAAAGCGAATCAAGTGTTTGTAAACTGTTTTGAACTGTATATTTATTATTATATTTTATCCTTCCGCTGTGAGATTCTGTTTTGTTTTATTTCTTCTCTGTTATTCTTATTTACCCCATAACAATCCGCCCTTGCGTATGCTTTGAATTGGCACGTGTGTCGGTTTAAAGTGTGCGAAAGTGCGGGATGTTACATATTATTATTAAAATTTCTCAAAATCCAAATTAAATACGTTATAAAACCAATTAAAAACTATTACAATCTACGGGTCGTTACATAAGCCCAACCCCCTCCTTCTCTTCACTCTTCATAAATTCCTACTAACTCAAGCTTTTGCATTAATGGTGAGTGGAAGGAGAAATTAACACTCCAAAAGCTAAGTCTTCATTGCTAATCCAACATCAACTCCAAAACTCAAGTGAAGACATTGATTCAAGCTAGTGGTTGATCCTTGCATAGCATTTCAAGCTTCATCTTCATCCATTTTAGTGAAAAGGTGAGATTTTTATCTCACAAATCTAGCCTATAACTATCTTGGACTGTTGGAAATGAATCCCTATCATGTTTGCATGTACATTTGCATTTGGTTTGGATTGGATTGGCCAAAAACCCCAAATTTTAGTGTTTTTTGTGAAAAACTGCACTTACATCGTTCTGCCTATGCTAGGTCGTTCGCGTGGAAAAGTCTCGGCCTCAAAATAACTCGTTTCCGACCTTAAAATGGCCTACAACGTTAGGTCGCTCGGCACTCGAAATTAGGTCGTAGGTCGTTTGGTTTTAGGTCGCTAGGTCGTTGGGCTTTAGGTCGAATGGACCTTAGGTCGTAGGTCGTATGGACCTTAGGTCGTAGGTCGTTCTGGCCATTTCTAACGTCTTGGGAGTTAGGTCGTATGGACCTTAGGTCGCTAGGTCGTATGGCTTTAGGTCGCTAGGTCGTATGACCTTAGGTCGTTAGGTCGTATGGCTTTAGGTCGCTAGGTCGTTTGGTCCTATGGCATTTTAGGTCGTGTGATCTTCTTACCTGTTAGGTCGTTGGACCTACATCCTGTTAGGTCGTTGAACCTTTAGCTTGTAGGTCGCTAGACCTTATCTCCTTAGGTCGCATGACCCATCTTCTTTAAAACACTAGGTCGCTAGACCACGTTTCCAGTTAGGTCGCAAGACCTTGTAAACCGTTAGGTTGCGTGACCTATATTCCGTAGGTCGTTGACCCACTTAAGTCGCTTGTCCCTCATAGGTCGCGTTTCCTGCTTAGGTCGCTAGGTCGCGTGCCTTTAGGTCGCATTCCTTTATTAGGTCGCGTGTCTCTGTTAGGTCGTTGACCTCCTTAACTCGCATGACCTAACCCGTAGGTCGTTGGACCTCGATTCTATTTAAGTCGCTGCTTCTTATAGGTCGCTCGGCCCCTTATTTTCTTTAGGTCGTTTGAGTGTTAAGTCGAGAACCCATTTTAGGTCGCATTACCTTTAGCCTTTAGGTCGCTGGACCACTAGGTCGTGCCCCTTTAATCACTAGGTCGTACAGTTTTGGGCGGGGCGCTGCCCGCCGGACCCCCGCGACCTGATCGGGCAGGTCGAACCCCGTAGCAGGGGCGTTGCCCCCGCACCCCCACCTTGGGGGGTTGCCACCCCCTGGACCCCCCTCCGTAGGGGATCTTATCTGAAAAACATTCAGTAGAACTTGCTTTGTTCAGATGCTGAGTTGACCATTCTTCGATACAAACTATCTTGGGCTTCTCAGTCGATTTTATGGATTTTTGAATATCTATTTCGATGGATTCTTTATCGGTTTCTTTGGATTTTATTCACGTCTTCGTATGTGAATTTTTATGATTGGTTGTTTCTACAATCACTTCTATGATTTGTCACTTTAAAATAGGAAGGTTTCAATACTAGTAGTAAATATCAAAACTCTTTCAACAAAATGATTTCAACTCTATTTTCAAATAACAAAGCTCTTTTCTTAAACCATTTTCCAATCTACTAGTATGTACAAACCTTTACCTCACTCGTATGAGAAATTGAATTAAATGGCTTAGTAAAACAAGTGGTATGAAACGCTTGCGTTTGCTTCGTCGGTTAACTCTTGGACTTGTTCGATTGAACCTTTTTGTGACAATTTTCTAGTGAAGATCTACAATTTGTTCGTAAATATTTGAGTTAAGCAAGTGGTTATGGGACATGAAGCTAAACTTTTACATTTACTAGCTTAGTGTAATTGACACTTCTCGTTGATCATGACGATCATTTTGTGATTTAGGCTAGACACCATTTGTGTGATTCCATTCACACATACCATTTTGCTTTTTGGTTAGCCTAAACACCATTTGTGTGATTCCACTCACACATACCTTTTTGTTGCGAGGTCAGGCTAGACACCATTTGTGTGATTCCATTCACACATACCTTTTTGCTTTTTGGTTAGCCTAGACCTCATCTGGGTGATTCCGACTCATCCATATGGGATAGCTCCCCATGGTCTTCGGACAGCCATGTGATAGGCCTCTTTCCCTTTTTCTATGATTTCTGGATTTCCTGTGTTGATTTCTGGAATTTATGTCATTGACTTGTTATGAGTACAAGTTTAGGGTATGATGCCCTCTTTGGATCTTTGAGAAGATTCTTGTGATATTGATTTATCTCTTATTGACTGATCTTCTGTTGATCATCATTTTCATACTCATAGTAGTATGTCAGTATGGATATTTTATGTTATGCCATATCTTTTATTTTATACCATGTCATCTAATATTTATAGCTAGATTGATCCGTTTATTATTTTCTTAAATAATACTCGGGTCGGACCGAGATGTTACAGGTGCTTCTGCTTGACTTCTCCCCGGGGTTTGCTACTCTGACTTTTGGCTAACTATTTAGATTAGCAGTTTTTGTTGTATACACTTGAGATATAGACCTATAGTTGTATTCTTTTGTATAGCACGTTTTGCTATTCTTTTGTATTATTGTGGATCTTTTTGACCACTACTCTGATGTACACTTTCATGTGTTGGTTATATATCCATATCTTCTTCCGCCTTTGTGATATGGATGTCTGTGACTGATTGTGTTATGCTAATTTCTATGTTTGTTTCCGAAGATTATTTATAGCCACCGTGTGATAGCTTTGAGTTTGTATCGGTATGTCGGACTTCCTCCTTAAATGAAATGCATGATATACTATCTGACATAACGGTGCTCGCACAAAGAAGTTACATGGATGGTCGCTCCTCAATAGCCTTATGCTCCGTGCTATTTGACAGCACTACATCGTAGTGTTCTTGGCTAGCGTGGGTATAGAGGTGGGGCGTCATAGCGGATTTCAAATATCAGTTTGAATTTGGCGACTGAATTTAATAATTTGAATTTGGGTAAATTATTGAATCTTCAGTTTTAAGCCGGTTCAAAATAATTTGAAGGCTTATAAAATTTCTACTGATGATACTGAAGATAATAGAATGGTTGAAATTTAATTTAGAGGTGATTTGTTCAATTTTAATAATATATCGTTTAAATTGAATATAAAAACAGCCTTTCGGGGCACAGTCTTGGAATTCGACGAAGCCAGTTCCATTGGATCCATAATAGTTAGTTATTATCGGATTTCAATTTTCATAGCAATCAGAGTTGTCGTTTGACCTTGGCAACTCAAAACGCATAGAAACTATTTTAATCGATTTAATTTAAAATTGATCGTTTATTTCCGTAACTCGCGCATATGATCGAATTAACCTCCGAAACACGTTCCATTGTGTTCGGGATGCGGGTAAAACCTTGTAAACGCCTGGCGGCACGTGTGATTTGGAGTTCGTTTGTAAATGCTCGTTAAATTGAATTTAATATTAAAATAATATCGTAAACGTATATATATATACACATAGGGCCGAAACCCTAGTTCTCTTTCCAGCCGCCGTTTAAAACATTTTAATGGCCGAAACAAATCGTTCATTTTCCTCCAGGATCTCCTTATTCGTGCTTTAATCCAAGAAATTCCAACACGAAGATCGTAGAGGGCTCCGAGATCTACGAGGCGGACGGTGGTGATCGCGTTTCGAGCAACGACGAAGGAGTTATTGAAGCCGATAGGCCGCGCGTTCGTACACATTTTTCGAGGTAAGGGCTCAGCCAAGTGTCATGAGGTTCTGGGCAAGGGTGGAGCTCGAAGTGGTGGTCCCATTGGTGGTTGCCGATCGTTGTAGATGAAGCCGTAGTGGTCGCATTGGCTAACCCTAGAGGGCGGCATGGGTTCGTTTTCACCTGGAAACGAACGTGGTGACGAAGAAGGTATCGGCCACGTTTCGCTGTGTAATTTTAAAATGAAATTAGAAATTTTTAGTTTAAATTATATTTAAAATCTTTTAAACTGAATAACTATTGCATACGTTATCGGATTCAAACGAAACAAGAAGCGTCGGAATCGCAGCGACGCGATCTACGCGCTGCAGCAAGTCCGGAGATGTTTGGATAAAGTGGAAATTTTAGATTAAATCAAATGGTTCGATTTAATCTAAAATTTAAAATGCTCATCGAAATTGAAGGTGAGTTAATCTCACTCACATTTGGTACCATTTAATTTAAATAGTTGATATTTAAATTGTTGATTGGTTGTTTAGTTGTATGCGATCATTATTATCAGATTTGATCGATGTTTATTGTTGTGCTACATCTGTGGGTGCAGGAAAAGAGGTTGGAGGGATCCAACTGGATTCCTCGCAATATATAGATTATGTTTATAATCTATGTTGTATTTTATTGGTATTCCATGATGGATTAATTTGAAAATTTAGTTATGCTGTGTTATGGTTGGATAAATAAAATTTGGTATTTTAAAAATACCAGTAAATGAATTGGGATTAAAGGAAAATGAAAGGAATTCTTAAGTAATGAATTTAAGGAAATTAAATTCAGGAAATTGATTTGGAATTCAAGTTTTGTTTGAATCTCAATTTTAAAGATAAATAAAGTTTTTAAATTTAAATTGTTTAACTACTTTAAACGGTTAAATGGTTTGGTTTTAAAATGAAGATTTAAAATGTAAGTAAAGTTTTTTTTAAAGTCTAAGTTAAATATGGAATCAAAATTTAAATCTGTATTCCAGTTTGAAATGAAAGAAATTTAAAGTAAATTGTTTTTGAATGCTTTTGTTAATGATAATTTGATCATAACTAAGAAAATTGTTTTTATCTTTAAATAAATGAAGTTTTAATGATTTGTAAATCATTAAATTATTAAGTTAATTAAAATGGATAATAATTTATTTAATTAATCATAGTTACGCACTTAAATAATTGAGTAATTAGAAATTAATTAATTGGTTAATAAGAATTAATAAATTTAGATTAAGAGATGATTAATTAAAGTTTAATTTCTTAGAAAATAGTTAAAGGATTGTTATCAGTTAATGAAGGATCATTAACTAAGGATTATCAAATGATTAATTAAGATGATTAATTATTAATTAATTAAACATAATCAATTTATGGAATTGTTTAAGTATAATTACTTAATTGAAGAAGTAATTAAGGATCATTAATTAATGTAATAAATGAGAGTAATTAAAGGTTAATTACTGTAAATGGTTAAGGATAGTTAATTTGTGAAATTAATTGAAGGATAATTACTCTATGCAATTGAAGATAATTAATCAAGGTGATTAATTAAGATGGATGTTTGAAGAATGATTGATTAATTAAAAGGTTGTAATTAATTAATGGTTGATTAAGCAAAGTTAGGTGATTTATTCTTAAGTAATTGATTTAATTTAAGTTAATTAAGCAAAGTTAGGTGATTTATTCTTAAGTAATTGATTTAATTTAAGTTAATTAAATTAATTATAATAGGGATTAACAATGATTGCTTATGAATGATTGTTTGAATAAAATATGTGAATTGGATGATATCTATTGGATGATATGCTGTGTTATTCTGTGATATGAAATGTTTTGTGATATGAAATGTTTGGATGGAAATTTATAATGTGTTTATTAATGATGATGAATTTCTGTGTAGAAAGTGACATCTTGTATTTAAAGTTGAATTGTGGTTCACTTAAATAACTCGGGCTAAGATGGTATTAAATTCGAAGAGACCGGAGTCGGGTATTAGTAAATACCTGAAACCACTTCGAATTTTTTCGTAGATTGATATGTGAAATCAATAGGCTGGAATGAAATGATTAAGTAGATTGGACTATTTAATCTAAATTTCGGTACTTAGAAAATTGATGTGTGAAATAAGCGATGTCCATAACAAATTGTGAATTTGTAAATTGTTACGAGTTACCCCGGGTTTTATGTAAGTTGTATGCTTTGTATTCCATGTTAGATGGGTTTACGCTAGTTTCCAGAGTGACCCGGGTGTTACTTTGATGTAATGCTCGGGTCAGACCGAGTATTATAGGTTTTCAAGTACGTATGGAGTGTTTCCGCTGTATTATATTGTTGTATATCTGAGGCATGATGATTGTGTGTATCCAGTGTCTGTATATATGTGTAACTCTGATGTATTAAAGTGAAATTTGACAAGTACAGTTTTCCTTTGTATAACCTTTACAATGTCGCTCACTCGACCTCTCTTTGCGAATTCCGATCCGGTTCCTTGATCAAAAACCGTCGTTTTCCATGTATAGCCATATGCTATGTTAGAGAACTTCAGAATCATGTCAAAAATCCATATCAGTGAGAGAGCACATGTATATAATATTTTTTTATTATATTACCTATTTACACTTCGTCGTCAAGAATCGAGTAAAAAATTCTAACTCAAACCGGTGTAAATCACCTCAAATGGTGTGCATGAATCTGGATCAAAACAGTTATGTGAATAAAATGATCTTTGTACATTATGTATATATTCAATTGTTTCCTTAACTATAACAAATTCTTTTCCATTTTATTCACATTCCTTATTACTTAGTATATTTCCTTTAATACGAATCATTTATGAACCATTTCATTAAAAGCCGTTTTTTCTAAACCCATTCCAGAACGTATTACTTAAGAACACAAATATTTCACAACTTAAGTTTATAAACATCTTATAAAACACAACTTAGGTTATCAGCACTTGAAAACTTAATTTTATATTTTAATTAATTCTAGAATTCATTTTCTAAGTCATTTCATAACCACTACTCTAAACCTACAATACTTTGTAAAATCTTATCTAATTAATGAAACATTTCCCAAGATTATAATTATCTATAAGGAATCATTAATTACTTAAGCAACATTACTTAAGTTTATTAACATTCTATAACTCAAATTCATATTTGCAAAATACTCTTCCACTTCCTAAGAGTTTATACAATATCATATTTGTTTTACTTAACTAGAATTTTCAACAAATTTAAAACTTGTTTTAACTTACTACCTTCTCAAATTTATAAGTTACAGAAAATTATCTCCATCTTTTTAAATTTCAACAAAAACACAACTTATATTTCAATATTCATTCGGAAGTTTTTGACTATCCAAAATCATCAAAAATCCCATTTTATTTTATAAATGAAAACGACCAAACAATATATCAAAATGAGATGCAAAACCAAACTACCATAATGTATAGAATACATGCATCCATATAATTGCTTGACTGAAAACTTCAGACTTAAACACCCGGTTTATTTTAACTCTATTTTGAAATAAATAATATTTACATATCTTCTTTTGCATATCAAAGCATACTTTTGGAATTCAAAACAAAATTTGTTCTATAATGACCCAGTACTTTAGTCATTCAAAATTTTGTGTATTTAGTTGATTTTAAATATTCAAAAGTAAATTTTATAAGTTCAATAACATATATTTCGAATATAGTGATTTAATTGGATAATTAAATTGTTAATTTAATATTTAAAATAGCAGAAACAATTGAAAATTGAATTTAATGAGAATAAAAATGAATTATAAAGTTAAATTAAATTCTATTTGAATTAGAATGATGTTAGAGAACTTTAGAAATTGAATTAAAAGTTAATTTATAGAAATTGAATATTTTAATATTTAATTAACGTGTAAAAATAGCCATTTTCGACATTGTCTCGCATTTTGACTAAACAAGTTTCATTGGATCCGCAACGTTATATTATTGTAGGATTTCAAATTTCGTATCAATCAGATTTACGGTTTGTTTGCGGCAAGCTGAATAAGTAAATTTTAATTTAAATAATTCGATTCGACAACCTATCTTCTAAATACGATCAAATTGGCTTCCGGTATATATTCCATTGTGTTCAAAATAAGAGTAAAACATTATAAATGCCAGACGACACGCTTCCTTTGGAGTTCAAAAAATTTTCGGGTGAATAGTGTCGCGAAATTTTCTATAAAAGGCCACGACATTTTCCTATTTTCCACAAACCCTAATCTTTCATGCATTAGCCGCCTTTTTAATTTCAATGGCCGAAAATTTTCGATTCTTCTTCCCTCGATCTCTCTCAATTCATTTACGATTACGAAAGATGTTCAACTACAATTTTGTAGAGCATGATGAGATCTTCGATCTTAACGGTTGTGATTGAATTTAATTGAGTGGATCAATGGAAAAATGCCCGCGTATAGCTGCCATTCATGGCTATTTTTGAGGCAAAATACAGGACCGAGCTCAACCGATCTTGGAGTGGGGGCGCATGGCAGTGGGGGCTTTCGAACGATGGGGTCCGATCATCGTCTTGGTGATCGTGAGATGCTCGAAAATCGGGTGAAAATCGACGACGATGGGTTCGTTCGAAATGTTGGATGCGGGGTAGAAGGAGATGAGATTCACCGTTGTGATCTGCTAGGGATGAAATCGAATAGCCAAATAGAAAGTAGGGTTTTAAAAATAAAATAAAATTATAATTTAATTATATATTTAAATCGTGTAATGTTTAAAATGCTATAGCTTCTTTATACGAGCTCAAATTGCGTAGGGTTCATATTGACGAACATTACATTTTGGAGCTAGTTTAGAGTTAATTGGAGCAAGTGAAAATTTTGGGTAAAATTAAACGCCTGTTTAACTTTATTCAGAATAAAATATTACAACTGCTATTGGAACCAAAGTGTGTACAACTCACTCTTTCTGACTCATTGATACTTTGATATAAGTGAGAAATATATTTATTTATGATGATTGATGATTGATGATTGTTTGGATGATATATATATATATATATATATATATATTATCTATATACTGAATGGTATTTGGATATATTCCTGCCTATTGAGCAGATGAGACCCTATACGTTCTGTGTATGAGTGGATGACGCTTTGTAGATGTGTCTGCCTCGAAGAGAACATTGTACACATATTCTAATATGTATGTTTATTGCACGTGACGGGTTGGAGGGATCCAAATGGATTCCTCACCAATGTTGATTTTTATTTACAGATGTCGTGATATTTGTTGTTATCATGTGATATATGATGTTTGGATGCCATGATTGATGTATTTAGTGCTGTTTCAACATTGGGCCAATTTTTGGTAATTTTAAAAATGTTAAAGTGATGATTTCAATTAAGAAGGATTTTCAAGTGATTTTGATAAAAGATGTTTTATAAAAATTTAAATTGTTAAGGAATGGATTTATTTTAAATAAATGAAAGTTATAATTTTTATGTTATATAAATTATGATTTTTGAGAAATATAATTAGAATGTGATTTTTGAAATATGAAGTGAACTTGATGAAATAGTTTAAATTGAGATTTTCGATTTACTAGAAATGCTTTATATATAAGATTTATAAAATTGATTTTTTATAAATCAAAATACTGGAGTTATAAGGGAGTTTTATAAGTGTTAAAATGAAGTTATAAATGAATCTTATAAGTAATAAGATTTATAATTAATGAATTATAAAAAAATGAATTTGTAAATAAGAGAATTATAAGTGAATTAACGTATAATTTGGATTTTGGAATGTAAATGAGATATAAATAGAATTGGTTAATAAAGAAATTTTATAAATTGAAGTTTTTATAAAATACGAATGGAATTTATAAACGTTGTGTTATAAATCTGAAATCAATTGAATTTGATAAGTTAATTATGAAAGCTTATTAAAGGGATATTATTCACGATTATGGACATTGGATAATCCTTTAATTAAATGTGTAGAAATAATGAATATGGTAAACAAATTTTATTCACGATTTTGGACAGTGAATAATCCTTTAAGTTAAATGAATGTTTCGGGAAGTGATCTTTTAAATGGAAATAAATGGTTTGAAGATGTTTTTAAAATGTGTTATGTATCGAAACCATAGATTTCAACATTCGTTGTTGAAATAGACGTTTCGAGAAGTAAGGAAAGCGTGGAAAATAACACTGTTGTTATAGTAATTGATTTTCGAAAGGAGATGTTTTGTATAGTATATGAGATTTAATTATCTATCTAATTATCGAAACCATATACTAATGATTTTGGGTTGTCGTAACAATATTTTACGCAACATTCGTTTTGGCCCAAATAAGTATGCTTAAGAGAATGTTTTCCTTAAAGAAAAAATATGTACATAATCATGACTTAAGTATATGTAATATTTTCTAAGTGTTGAAAATAAAGAGAATTATGAATTACTTATTATTAAATAAGTGTATGGAAATGTTTTCTAATATAGAAAGTTGAAATGGTTTGAGAATATATCTTTTTAAAAACAATTTAAAGTGAATATTTAGTGAGTGATTTAGTTAATAAAAATTAATTAAAAGGGCCTAGTGATTGCTAATGATGCTAAATATTTGTTTGTTGCTTGGATAGCTAAATAGATGACTATCAAATTTATCCATTTTAGTTCCTCGACTTGATGTCGAAACTATTTAGTCATACACTTATTATGTAGCCATCTGTGTAAGCTTGATTATCGTTTATCTTGTGGAGGTTGATTCGTGTAGTGCGGAGTATTACTCCAATCTATCGAGCTTCCTTCTTCGCCGAAGGATAGCAAGTTGAAAGTTGGAGACGTGATAAGTCTATGGGACTTAGTTTCTTTGTGAGGTTGAGAAACGTTTTGCATTATTGGTGCGAGGAGACCGGGATCGGCTTATCCGAAAACCGCTTCGGACCAACGTATATACATTCGATTGTGCAATTTATTAATGATATTGTGATTTAGGATTTTCATAGTGAAGGACTGCTTGTTAATCGTTTGGCGTTGAAATCGCAATATACATCCAGTAGTAGTCTCTTCATTATGAATAACCAATGCAAGGACTATTCGCTACTAATCCTAGGGATTTGCCGACAGGATATGGTAGAAAAGTACCTTCTGTTTGTCCTATTCCAAAACAACTTGTATATATATTTGTTTGACATTGCATTTCTAAAGATTATGTACATTGGTTTTTACAATCGTGCATCAGTGGTGGCGGAGAAATCAACTTCTCTTAGCTAAACACCCTCCTTGAGACATACGAGCTCATGGGTTGTATTTTTGCGAAAGATAATTAGTAGTCAAAAGAAATGGCCATGTGGCATTCAAAGTGATGTGATATGTGATATGTGAAAGGTAATTTTACCTCAGGCCTCATCAACCTGGAATGACTGAATAGGGTTAGATGCGGCAAGGCTAAATGGATCATTCCCAATTGGGATATGATCATCCTCTTCTAGATATATTTCTTCTCGCTATGATATTCAGGATGTAAATTATTGTGGTTTGTATGCTATGAGGGCCCTCGGAAAGGTTGGTAACAATCGAAGGATGATACATTCGGTACTATCTAGTTACAGAGATAGGCCGGTCTTGTGTTAGTAGAGGTTCCTTTGTGATGTTCCTCGCTGCAGTCCTCTAGAGATGTACTACCGAAAGGTAGTACCTACACCTAGTCATTTGTATGGAAATCCAAACTCCACTACGTACCAGCCATTTTGTTTGTAGAGCCTAGTATGCTAGAATTTAATAATGGTAATAATTTTGCCTATTTGAATATTATTTGTGCAATGGACACTAGTATAATATAAGATGATTTTATATGAAATGTTTTAGTTATCATAAGGTAAAAGCATGTCCGTGTTTATGTGTAGGCGTCTCTTACGAGATACTATCATTTTGAAAGGAAAAGTTTAGCAATTTAATAAATTCAGTTGAGTGTGTTTCTCACGCTGGTTTACCAGACTGATTCGGACATTCTTCCTTTTCAATGCTCGGGTCAGACCGGGTATATTTACAGGTTCAGTTTTGGTGCTTTTGGAGCTTCAGCAGGCGAGTTGGAGATCTTCATTTTAGTATACATGAATTTGTTTATTATCCGCTGCTTAGTTGTTGTATATTATCGGCAATTGTGAGGACATGTTATTATAACCGTTTAGGCTGATAACTAGTGATTAGTTGTTGAACTCTTATTGATGTATGTATATACAGTTTCTATTTTGTAAAGATCATTGATACGATATTATATGTTCTTCCGCTGCGATGTGAGATTCTGTATTGTTTTGTTTGGCTCTCTCTTTCTTCTCTTCTTCTCTTTTTTTTTCTCTCCTGACTTTCCGTAAGTCTATGATTTGTAGGTCGGACATGTGTGGTTTATTGTTGATTCAAAGGGTACAGATTTGTGGGTCGTCACACTTGGTATCAGAGCTTAAATTTAGTATATTCCTAGGCTTTGATGTGTAATCAATATAGATAGGGACAGTAGCCCCTAGATTGAGTTTGAGTATATTATATATATGAGTGCGTAATTTTTAGTGAGATAAAAATGTTTTATATTGTGTTTGCTTATCCGTTGAGTTGTTTGTGAGTTCTGCTTGGTATGTGGGATACCATGTTATCGATAGGGATTTCTAAACACTTAAACGAGGCAAGTTGACATAGTATTATTTTTAAATTGGGTAAATGAAATAATTTTATCTCGATTATATTTTATATGTAAAGATAAAAAAATTCAGAAATTAAATAGTGTATATAATTGATTGTTTGAAAATGTAAATATATATAAGTTAATAAAAGTTGTTTGAATAATCTAAATAAAGCAACAATTGTAAAAGAATAAATTATATAAGAAAATGAATTATAAAGATGGAATTATAATTAATATGATTTACAATTGTGAAATAATGTTATATATGAGAAATGAAACAACTTAAGTATATTTATAAATATGAGTTATGAACAAAAATGGATTTAAACTAAGAATTTGAGTAATTGAATCATGTTGATTTTAACAGTTCTTTTTCAAATTTTAAAGAGGTTATATTATTATAAATCTAAGTAAGATAATAGAATTTGGAATGAATCTTATGTAAGTAAAGTGAAAAGTGAAATTATATGAGCAAAAAGATTTGTAAATGTGATATATAAATAAAAGGAAATTTTTAAAAGAATATAAAACACCGAATTCACTATTGTTGCTAGGAAATAATAAGGGTGGTGACTGCAGCATCATCATTATCATTTTCAAGTTTTCGTATGATGGATTTGCTACCATTAGTAAATTGAAATTTAAGTTTTGTTGTGATAAAAAAATTTAATTTAAAATCCAAGTTCAAATTGATGAATTTAAGTGAAAAGAGTTTTGGACTTATAGCATGAGATAATAAATTTAAGTTTGGTAAAGCTAAATAAATTTGAGTTAGCATAATAAAATGTATGATTTGAAATTTAACTAAAGGGAAGTTAAATAAATTGAATTGGATTTGAACTAGATTGGATAGTTATTGAAATGAAAGTAAAACTTAAGTGGTAAGTGATTATGTAATATAAATTTGGAAATTTAGATAAATAAGTTGTATAACTTATAAAATGGAAAAATGTAAGTAAAACCAAATATTAAAATGGATAAACAATTTTGTTAAGCAAAAAAATCTGAATTTGATAGTTATATGAAATTTAACATAAGTAAAAGTTAAATAAAATGAATTTAAAGATGGAATTTAAGTTAAGTCAAATAGTATGAAATGTTGTGAAGAAATATAACTTAAATGATGTTGAATGAAGTTGGAATTGACATTAATAATGAATTAATAAAGTGAATTAATGAAATGAAGTAATTAATGAATATGAATTTGAGTTATATAATGAAATTCAACTTTATTTATAAAATGAATTAACAATTGAATTATTGAATGAAAGCCAATTAGATATTAAACTAATTGGAATTAAATGTGTTAAACCAAATTAAAGGTAAACAAAGTAAATATGAATGTTTAAATGTAAATTAAATTAATTTGGTATTATTGGATATGCATTGGTTGTTAGATGGATGTTGGTTGATTATATAGAAATTCATATGAAACTGAATTAATAAAATTGAAAGCTAAATAATTGATTCAAGTTAGAAGTAAGTGAATCTAAATTGAATTTGATTAAGTTGGAAGTGAACTAACTTGAATATAAATTAGTGAATGTACTAATTGAATTTGAGTAAATGAATGTTAGCGAAATCCAATATTAATGAATCAAATGTGATTTAATTGAAAACCAATTCAATGAATATTAATGAGAAATGAATGTATATTGATTTGGTTATGGATTGATTGAAGAGATATTGGTTTGTTGGATACTAGTTGGATGATACTTGTTTGGTGGTTGGATTTGTTGCTTATAGGTTGCATTTGCTATATTGGCATATATAGTTGTTGTGTTGGTATACATTGTATATTGATATTACTTTCTAGATACATGTTTCTCATTTCTTTGTTGAGTATATAGTAGGTGCAGATGGCATATGCTTCGCATTTGGAGCTCGCTTTTGCGCTATATTAGCCGTATATGCTTGCTAATAATATATAAGGTACATATCTCGGATTACATATCGTACTTTTATATTTTTCCCTACATGATGCCTCATCCTCGAAAGTGAGACGTGTGATAACCCGGATTTCTGGACATCTGTTAATTGGTAATTAACTGGTTTTTATTTAGTTGAACAGATAAACTTCTGATAATAAAAGATATCTAGATGTATATAAATGGATTTGAGACTATAATAAATATTGAAATATAAATATCTGGAAAAGATAAATCTTATAGTAAATTAACTAATATATAAATAGATATATGCAAACTCTATAATATTAAAATCTTAAGTGTATACATATACAAGTCCGTTGTTGAATATATAATCATAGTAAACATGTTAATATAATAATTTTCAAGAGTTATTTAAAGTTGAATTGTATATTTTTAACACTAAAATAGTGTGTGTGTATATATATATTTATTAATTTAAAAAGTATTTTAGTTTAAAATAAGATTTGATAAGGTATATGTGCTTTGTTTTAAAATTTTATTTGAAATAAAGATAGTTTATATATAGATATAAGGATTTAAAAGCTAATGAATAAAAACATATTCATTTATAAATATAAAAACAAATTGTTAGAAAATACAAAAATTGTATAAAAACATATTAATACATGATAATTACAAATGTAAACTAATTTGTATGCATAATACAAGTGTAAGCAATTTATATCATGCAAATGACAAATGTGAGAAAATTTTAACAAGTGTCATAATTTTTATCTTCTTTTCATTTTTAATAAAGGATAAAACAAAGTTATTTGAACATCTCCACTCTTTATCTCATTCCTTTTTCTATCTTTCCAAATTCAAAACAAAGAAGATCAAAGCCTGGAAATAATATACAAATCAGAAAATCATTAAACAACAACCCTTTTAAACCTGTAATATCTAAGCAGATCAAAGAAAATCCATCTCAGTTTTAAAGCAAGATCTCAAGCTTTTCCAGTTTCCAGTTTGCAAGTTTTCAAAAGATCAAGGCATTTTCCAGCATACCGAAACCAAACACTCTGTTCAAACATTCTAAAAGATGAGTAAACATTTCACCCTTTTTACCAAATCTACCTATTTTTCCGTGATGCGTGTGAGAAAATCCTTGAAATATTTTTGTGAAATGTTTCCATGAATGCATGTATATGCCTGTATGTATATAAGTATGAGTTCTGTGTGCATATCTGTAACCTGACTCTATTCAGTTACAACAGATAAAAACATATTTTAAATGCAATCTCTTTTTAAATAAACCAAATTAAGTTATGATGTTTGAAGGAAAGCTGTTGGTATTAACCAAATCTTGTTTTTAAAAATGTTCATAAGTATAATTAGAAAGAAATTAACTGGAAAATAGGAATATACAATGAAATCAATTCGAGACAAAAATTTGATTGTTAAATCTTCAATTTTTGATTTTAGATTTGAATTCGTGCTTAGAAAGCATGAATTTTAGTATTGATATCACGATTTTTAAGTAAGTGGTTGAGGTGAATTTTTGAGATGAACGGTTCTTTCTTTTTCATCAATTCACGACGAACGATGGTGGTCGAGCTTCGTGTTTGATGCGGAAGGAAGCCTGAGTAATTGGGATCTCATAAAAAATGGTCACTGGTTTTATCATCCATCACAGTGGCGTATAGTGGGCGATTTAGGGTTTTACAGCTGGGTTTGGTCGACGTTGAATTTAAGGACAGTGTGTCATCGTGGGCGCGTCGTAGACGATCAGAGTGGGGGGAAATGGTGCGTGAGCCTTTTACGAAGGATTGGTCGGAGTGTCGATGTTCCTGGTGGCCGGAGGTGGCGACAAGAGGAGGTTCTAGGGTGATGGGTTCGTTCTAGGTTGGGTATGTTCATGCTCTTTCTCGTTGTCATGTTCGATTGGAAGCTCTGGTGGTCGAATCGAGTAGGGAGGTCAAGGTCGACTGTTTGGCGATGGTGATGTTGGTCAGAGTTGCTCCCATCATCAATCCATGTGTACGAGTATCATTGGTGTATCAGTGTTTCTGGGTTGCTGTTGAATCTAGGAATAAGATGGTAGCTCGAGTTTGATCACGGGGAGATGGAGTTAGAGCTCGAGTGTCTGTTCGGGTTTGTTCACATGTGTGTTTCCAGGATGATAATTTATTATTATTTTTAAACAAAAAAATGGGCTAGGGTTGAACTCGGGGATTGACTCGAGAATTTTGTATTATGGCTCGAGAAATTTGTGGTTGGGCTCGGGAAAAATAAGTATGGGCACGGGTTGTTTATTGTTAGATAAATAAATTTAAAAGCATGGAAATGAAAGGTTTTCAAATAAAGAAATGTTAGCAAGATTTCAAAATTTAATATTAAACAAGTTTAAAGTATAAATTATGAATTAAATGTTTTGAATTTAAATTGTTTGGTTTAATATAAATTATTTAATGATACTTCTATGTGGTTTCAAATGAAATTTAATAATGAAAATTAAGTAGTTAATTAAGAAAATGGTTTATCTTAAAATTAATTAAAGTCTTGGGTAATTAAAGATTAATTAAATTTATAAAGTAATTAAAGATTAATTAATTTGAAATTAGGGATTATTACTTAACGGAAGTAATTAAAGGTTAATTACTTAACGGAAGTAATTAAAGGATAATTACTTAACGGAAGTAATTAAAAGATTAATTATTTAAAGTAATTAATTAAAGGTTAATTAATGTAATCAAATAAAAGGTAAGTTAACTAATGTAAATAATTAAGGGTTAATGAAAGTAATTAAAGGATATTTAATTACTTAATATAATTGATTAAAAGGGTAATTACTAAATGTGATTAATTATGGTATAATTAAGTAATGAGAGTAATTAAAGGTCAATTAATTAATGTTAATAATTAAAGGTTTATTAGTTAATTTCATTTAATTAATTAAAGTGATGATAAATGGTTTGTAATTAATTAGTGTTAGGTAAGTGGGATTTAAAGGTAATTAATTTAATTTATTTGGAGATTAAATTGAATTAATTAGGAATTGAACAACAAATTAATCTTGCTTATGGATGATTAATTATATTGAATGTCTTGGATTATTTGATATCTCTGATATGCGATTTGAGATGTTATGTGATATGATATGTATGGGTTGAACTTTGATAATATGGATTATCTATCTATAATGGAATCGCTATGGAATATGTTACTCTGAATATAAATTGAATTTTATTCACTTGAACAACATGGATTAAGATGACATTGGATTCAAAGAGACCAGAGTCGGGTATCAGCAAATACCCGAAACCACTTCGATTAGTAATCTACAATAATTCTTTATAGATTTGATTTTAGAAGCTGATGGGATGGAATGGAATAAATTAAATTGAACTTGGCCATTTTAAACTAAGTAATGGTACTTAGATATTGTTATGAATTGGGTGGTTGATTATAACAAGATAGGTCTCGTATTGAAGTACGAGTTACCTTGGGATTTCAAATATGTTTATAACTTAGTATTTTCAAGTTATGAGTTTACTCACTTTGGTTTCTAGCCTGACCCGGGTGTTACTTTGATGTAATGCTCGGATCAGACCGAGTATGTAACGTCCCGGAAATTTTTGACTTTCGAAAATTCAACATCGATACTCACTTTATCGACTGCCGAGAAATCGAATGACGGAAAACCGAACACTTAGGGTTTTAAGAAAAGAATTTAAGAAAAGAGAGTAGAAGAAGAGAGAAGATAGAAAAGATAGAAAATAGAGAGAAAAGAAAATAGAACGGAATAGAAAACAACTGAACAACATCAGAATCTCACAATTCGCAGCGGAACAACATATAATAATAAATGAATAATCTTTAAACAAAGAACTATCTCGGTTATTACATTACATTACATTACATCATCATCATCATCATCAGAGTGTACTACAACAACAACAAACAGCGGAAAAGAAATACTATATACTAGTAATACGCCATGCCATCCAGCTTGCCTCCAGCAATTCCAGAATATCCTGTTAAACCTAACTCTTGACTGCCCGTGTAGAAATTGGTGGGCACCCAGAGTTTAGGAAGGAAAACAATAAACTCCGAGTCAGTCATGTGACTGGTGTGAGAACTCAAAACAGTTTATTTATCTTTGAAATCAAAATAGAAGAATATTTTTAAAGTCAACTCGCAATGCTTTTAAAAATGAGACTACCATAAGGCCTCCCGCACACACACACAATGCAAACGCAGAATCGAAGGAGATTTCTCCTTATGATAGTCAAAGATGCTTGATATGCATTAAAAAGAACATTTTATATTATTACTAGTGCATAGTGTAGGAAAAATTCATTTCGAAAGTAGAATATAAATCTTAGCCAACATACGACCATTATCGTATGCCTATTATAGCTAACTATGTTCAATAGCAGGTTACCGCCACATTCCATAGCAGGTTATACAACTAAAACCGTACAAGTCTCGTATTGTTTCTTTGGATTTCCAACGAATGATCAGCCAAGGAACTTCCCATTGCCACATGAGAATGCCTCTGGATGGACATCCCCGAGAACCAAACCGGATCTCTACCAACACAAGGCCGGGTTACCCCTAATTGAGTAACAACTGACCGAATATGCCATCCCCCGGTCCTTTAGGACCTTTCACCGAGCGCTCGCAATCAATTCACACAATCATAACAAAGTGTTTTCAACATGAGTAAGTATCTGGGCTCCATACCATGATACCACCCTTTTCGAGAAGGAAATGCACACATCCTAAAGGGCGCTGCCCCTCATAACCTTGCTGCATCTTTCCTGTTTTGACCATTCATGGGGTGTGAGGCTCGACGAAGTCACGTCCACAAAAACATACTTTATACAAAAGCCATGCTTTGGGTCAACAAATGATCATAGAAATGATCACCAGGATAGACGATCAAATAAACGATCCTATCACAAATAATCAACACAATGATCATTTCACAGCAACACTCAGCATGTCACATTACCAAATTGGGAATATATTGCTGATAACCTTCAACTACATAACCTCTGAGCTCGTACGTCTCAGAGAAGGGTGTTAAGCTAAAAGAATAAATTCTCCGCCACCAACAGAAATATATTTGAAAGAAATCTGCTTTATATCTCAATTTGTAACGTCAGACATACAATCCATACAAGTCTGTTCCGGGCTCGAACAAAACCGAAGGCACTTCTTACGAAGCCCTTGCAATCCGGGTATTCACAATTCCGATCGAATTTCCCATCACTTAGGGGATCTCTATACCAGGAGCTACCCAGTGCAGAGACAATCGATAGGTCATCCTATCGCTTTCGCAAATACTCGGTCTTCAACACCGATCTTCAATGCGATTCATAACGCCGTATCACATATTCGGAATGGGTTATACGACCCCATGGTCCTTTTAACCCGAATAGTGAGCGCTTATTCAAAAATAAGTGTGGCATTCACATTCAAACAATTCACATCAATTACCCATTCAAAGGGAAATATTGATAGTCGGTTATTGAACTATCAATGAATATGCACACATCACCAAATTCCAAATTATTTTCCAAATTATTTATTTTCCAAAATATCTTTACTAGATATATAAATTTCACACTTCAAAAATAAATCAATATTTATTTTTAAACGAATTCCACTTTCTTTTATAAATTCCATAGTGAATTTATATTTCACAATTATTTATGAATAACGATTTCAATTATTCATTTCAATTTATCTTCAAAAAGATAAATTCTAAATATTCACTTCATATTGGAAAACATTTCCATACTTATTTATTAATAAGTAATTCACAAATCCATTTATTTTCAACACTTGGAAAATATTCAATATACTTAAATCGAAATTAAGTATATATTTCATTCTTTAAGGAAATCATTCTTTTAAACATATTTATTTGGGCCAAAACGAATGTTACGTAAAACATCGTTACGACAACCCAACATTACTAGTATAGGGATTCGAAATTAAAATAGATATATAAATCCCAATATTATACAAAACATTTCCTTTCGGAAATCATTTACTATAACAACAGTGTTATAGTCCATCATTTCCTTCTATTTCTCGAAAACGTCTATTTCAACAATAAATGTTGAAATCTATGGTTTCGAATCTCAACACATTTTAAAACATCGTTAGATCGTTTTAATTCTATTTAAAACATCAAATCTAGACATTTTCTTTAACATTTTATTCACTATTCAAAAACGTGAATATACTACGTTAATCAATTTCATCCTTTCATGCATTTTATTTTAAAGAATTATTCACAGTCAAAAACGTGAATATAACTCCATTAATAAGTTTCAACAATTTGCTTATCAAAAATAAGTTGTTTGCGAATTTATAAAACAATGTTTATAAATTCCATTTCTATTTATTTTATAACTTTTTTTATAAATCTCCTTTATTAATCTATTCGATTTATAACTCAATTATAAACCAAAAGTTCACATTATAAGTTAAACATTTATAATTTATTTGTTTACAAAAATCATTCCTTTGAACTTCATAATTATAAATCTTATAACTTATAAGATTCAATTATTTATCCAAATCTATTCTTTAATAACTTTACAAAATTTATAAATCTTACTATTTATACATTTCATTTATAACTTCACTGTTTATAATTCTATAAATTCCATTCACTTATGCAATCTATTTTCACTTCATTCAACACTTATAAAAACTCGTTTTAAAATTCAAATGTTTTAATTTATAAATATCAATTTATAAATCCTTTATAAAATCAATTTATACTATTATTTGAAAACATCTTTAATCTCCTTTATAATTTCATCATTCTCTTGATTTATAAAATAATCAAATTTTATAAATCCTATTTTTAAACTTTTTATAATAATTCAAAAATCCAATTTAAACTATTTTATAAAAACATTAACCCATATTTCTCAAAAATCACTCTTTAACCGTATTTCTCAAAATCATAATTTTTATAACTTTAAAAATTATAACGTTTATTTATTTAAAATGGATCAGTTCCCAAAAATATTTTATAAACGTATACTTTCAAAAAATCACTTTAAAATCATTTTAAAATCCCAAAATTTGGTTCAATGATGCTACACACCAAATAGTCAATCACGACAACAACGAT
The DNA here is from genome assembly GCA_030765085.1 of Allium cepa. Lineage (NCBI taxonomy): Eukaryota > Viridiplantae > Streptophyta > Magnoliopsida > Asparagales > Amaryllidaceae > Allium > Allium cepa. The sequence goes on along the minus strand of CM060939.1, from coordinate 343,537,629 downwards.
ATCATATATCGATATGAAAATCAATGAATATCAAAATATCCATAATCAAATAAATACTGTTGAGGAATCCAGTTGGATCCCTCCAACCTGTTTTCCTGCATCCACAAACATTAGCACAATACCAATTCCGCTCCAGTACGGAATTATCGCGGTATATGGGATTTAAAATATTATCCGCTTAATAGACGGCGTAATAGGGTCTCATCCACTAAACAAAAAATGCGGGGAATCAACAACTCCAATATATACATATGCCAATATATATATTGCTATTATATATAATACCAATTTCACTGTTTATGAAATATTCGCGGTATATGTTTTTAATAAATAACATCCGCTTACTAACGGCGCATAATGTCTATTTTAACAATCAATAGATAACAATCATCATTCAAACATGCATTCAAATATTTTAAATCTAACTATTTAAAATAAAATCGAAACCGATTCGATTGAGTGAGAAGTTCTCACCTTGATTTTATTTTCGTTTTAGCGATTTATTTCGAATAAAATTAAACGGACGTTTAATTTTACCCAAAATTCTCACTAACTCCAAACGACTCCAATCCAATTCCATCGCATAGTGCTCGTCCATACGATTCCAACGCAACTGGTTCCGCGCGTTTTCGACCTCGTATGAAAAAGATACGAATATTTGAAGTTATACGAATTTTATAACTTAATTTTACAACATAATTTTTATAATTAAAACCTACAGCTCATCATCCACCGTTGATTCCAAATCCCTTCAGATCCGTGCGTCCCCCCCAATCTTCTCCTTCCTCTTTCACGCGTCCATCTACAGAACAAGTCGAACCCATCCATCAAAATTAGGTTTTGATACCACCATCTCCTCGCTCGACGAAAACACGATCAGCAAGTGCCATTTACTCCGCCATCACACGAGCTACCACCGCCTGAGTCGCGGCAGAGCTCGGCCACCCATGTAGTCTCGAAAGTCGTGCGCAACTATCCACTGTCGGCCCCCCATATCTCACAATTTATAGCTCCAATCCACATCTTAACCGTTGATCTTGTAGTTCTCTTCATGCTCTACCTCTTTGTAGTTGGAAGTTTCGTCTAATTGCTGATGGATTTGGAGTAATCGAGGGAGAAAGGAGAGAAGTTTCTGGCTTTTGGTTGAGTAGGAGGCGGCTGCGTATTATAATTAGGGTTTTCTCTTTTTTTTTCTAAAATTTGTGAAAAAATGGTGTATTTATAGGAAATTTTTCAATCACTATTCATCCGGGAATTCCGAACTCCGATTTACGCGCCGTAACCAGCGTTTCTAGGGTTTACCCCGCGTTCTAGACACAATGGAATAGGTTTCGAAAGCTAATTCGGACATCTGTGCGAGTTATGGCTATAAACGTTCAATTTAAATTAAACCGATTTAAGCGATTTTCTAAGCGTTTTAATTTGTACCGGACAAACGGTAAATCCAATTGACACGAAATTTGAAACCTTACAATAATATCACATTGCGGATCCGATGAAACTGGTTTCGTCGAAATCCGAGACTTTTTGAAAAATGGCTATTTTAACTCGCCAAATTAATATTAAAAATAATTCGATGCGTTTCGAGCTGCCACGCTCAAACGATAGCTCCGATTGACACGAAAATTGAAATCCGGTAATAACTAACTATTACGGATCCAATGGAACTAGTTTCATTCAATTCTGAGACTGTTCAAAAATTGACTATTTTCACTAGTCGATTTAAATATTAAAATATTCAATTTTCACAAATTAACTTTTAATTCGATTTTAAAAGTTCTAAAATATCATTCTAACTTCAACATGATAAAATAAAATTTTACAAATCATTTACAATCATATTTAACCCATTTTTCAATTATTTCCATAATTTAACGTATTAAATTATCGATTTAATTATTCAATTAAATCCAATTATTCAAATAAAAATTTATTTGACTTATAAATTCACTTATTAATATTTAAAATTAATTAAATATTCAAATTTTAATTAATTAAAATTCTGGGCCGTTACAATCTTCCCCACTTAAAAGAATTTCGTCCTCGAAATTAACAAGTAAGAAAAGTTATAGAATTTATTAACTTTCCAAAATTCATAATCAACTTCTTACAATTACTTACTAAGTTTCAAATCATACTTAGTTATCTTTTCAAAAACAACTACTATTGTTTAACTTTCAACTCCAAAACAAAGTTAAAGTTTTCAAAATTTTCCCATTTTCTCAAATTATCTAACGCCTTAAATTTTCGGAAAAATTCGCCATAGTCTCCTTTGCGCGGCTCGATCCGAAAAAAAAAATGACAGTATATATATCACAAATATACATCTCATCAAGTAATGAGGCATCCCGAAGGGAAAAAAGTATAAAAGTACGGTATGTAATCCGAGATATGTACCTTATATTTTATTAGCAAGCATATACGGCTAATATAGCGCGAAAGCGAGCTCCAAATGCGAAGCAAACGCGATCCGCACCTACTAAACACTCAACAAACAACATGAGAACCATGCATATATGAAAATAGTATCAATATACAACATATAGCAACATAATAACTATATATGCCAACATAGCAAATGCAATAAAAGCAATATACTCAACCATCAACCAACTAACATTCATAACCAAATCAATATTCATTTATATTTTCATTAATATTAAATGAAATAGGTTTTCAATTTAAATCACATTTGATTCATTAACAGTGGATGTTCTTACTAACATTCATTTTCAATTTTAATTAGTTTGTATTCACTAATTCATATTCAAGTTGGTTCACTTCCAAATCAAATTCAATTTTATTTAAGATTCACTTAACTTCCAATTGAATTTCAATTACTTTAACTTCCAATTTCATTAATACTTGATGAATTATATACAATCAACTAACAATCAAATAACAACCAATGTTTATCAATTACAACCAAATTCCTTTGCTTTCAATTGGTTTAATTAATTGATTTTTTTATTCAACTATTCAACTTCTAATAACATTATATTTTAATGAATTACACTTACATTCATTATTTCATATCAATTATTCACATTTAATTGATTAATATTCAATCCATTCATTCAATTCAATTCAATATCTAAAGTAAATTTTTTTCCATTTAATTTTAAATTCATTTTTATTTACAACTCATATTCATAAATATATTCATATAGTTTCACTTCTTATATATATAAGTTTATTTCACAATTGTAAATCACTTTAATTATAATTCCATTCTTATAATTCTTTTGCTTATACAAGTATTTTTTTATTTAGATTATTCAAACAACCAAACAATCAACTTATATACATTCCTTTAATAATTCTGAAAAATTATTCCTTTATATATAAAAATATAATTAAGGTAAAATTATTTCATTTACCCAATTTTTAACAATATTATGTCGAATTGTTCTATTCAAGTGTTTAGAAACCCCTTCGGCATAGTCTTGCGGACCACGCTGACGAAAGTTCATATGCTACTCAATAAACCAATCATCACAATATAAAACAATTTTATATATTCACTAACAAATACGCACTCATAGCTATTATTACACTCAACTCATTCTAGAGTACTACTGACTCTATCTCTAATGAGTAATACCCTACAGAACCATGGTTGTCACTTAACCATGTGCTCTGATACCAAATGTAACGTCCCGGAAATTTTCGACTTTCGAAAATTCAACATCGATACTCACTTTATCGACTGCCGAGAAATCGAACGACGGAAAGCCGAACACTTAGGGTTTTAAGAAAAGAATTTAAGAAAAGAGAGTAGAAGAAGAGAGAAGATAGAAAAGATAGAAAATAGAGAGAAAAGAAAATAGAAAATAGAACGGAATAGAAAACAACTGAACAACATCAGAATCTCACAATTCGCAGCGGAACAACATATAATAATAAATGAATAATCTTTAAACAAAGAACTATCTCGGTTATTACATTACATTACATTACATCATCATCATCATCATCATCATTAGAGTGTACTACAACAACAACAAACAGCGGAAAAGAAATACTATATACTAGTAATACGCCATGCCATCCAGCTTGCCTCCAGCAATTCCAGAATATCCAGAATATCCTGTTAAACCTAACTCTTGACTTCCCGTGTAGAAATTGGTGGGCACCCAGAGTTTAGGAAGGAAAACAATAAACTCCGAGTCAGTCATGTGACTGGTGTGAGAACTCAAAACAGTTTATTTATCTTTGAAATCAAAATAGAAGAATATTTTTAAAGTCAACTCGCAATGCTTTTAAAAATGAGACTACCATAAGGCCTCCCGCACACACACACAATGCAAACGCAGAATCGAAGGAGATTTCTCCTTATGATAGTCAAAGATGCTTGATACGCATTAAAAAGAACATTTTATATTATTACTAGTGCATAGTGTAGGAAAAATTCATTTCGAAAGTAGAATATAAATCTTAGCCAACATACGACCATTATCGTATGCCTATTATAACTAACTATGTTCAATAGCAGGTTACCGCCACATTCCATAGCAGGTTATACAACTAAAACCGTACAAGTCTCGTATTGTTTCTTTGGATTTCCAACGAATGATCAGGCCAAGGAACTTCCCATTGCCACATGAGAATGCCTCTGGATGGACATCCCCGAGAACCAAACCGGATCTCTACCAACACAAGGCCGGGTTACCCCTAACTGAGTAACAACTGACCGAATATGCCATCCCCCGGTCCTTTGGGACCTTTCACCGAGCGCTCGCAATCAATTCACACAATCATAACAAAGTGTTTTCAACATGAGTAAGTATCTGGGCTCCATACCATGATACCACCCTTTTCCAGAAGGAAATGCACACATCCTAAAGGGCGCTACCCCTCATAACCTTGCTGCATCTTTCCTGTTTTGACCATTCACGGGGTGTGAGGCTCGACGAAGTCACGTCCACAAAAACATACTTTATACAAAAGCCATACTTTGGGTCAACAAATGATCATAGAAATGATCACCAGGATAGACGATCAAATAAACGATCCTATCACAAATAATCAACACAATGATCATTTCACAGCAACACTCAGCATGTCACATTACCAAATTGGGAATATATTGCTGATAACCTTCAACTACATAACCTCTGAGCTCGTACGTCTCAGAGAAGGGTGTTAAGCTAAAAGAATAAATTCTCCGCCACCAACAGAAATATATTTGAAAGAAATCTGCTTTATATCTCAATTTGTAACGTCAGACATACAATCCATACAAGTCTGTTCCGGGCTCGAACAAAACCGAAGGCACTTCTCACGAAGCCCTTGTAATCCGGGTATTCACAATCCCGATCGAATTTCCCATCACTTAGGGGATCTCTATACCAGGAGCTACCCAGTGCAGAGACAATCGATAGGTCATCCTATCGCTTTCGCAAATACTCGGTCTTCAACACCGATCTTCAATGCGATTCATAATGACGTATCACATATTCGGAATGGGTTATACGACCCCATGGTCCTTTCCCGGTTAACCCGAATAGTGAGCGCTTATTCAAAAATAAGTGTGGCATTCACATTCAAATAATTCACATCAATTACCCATTCAAAGGGAAATATTGATGGTCGGTTATTGAACTATCAATGAATATGCACACATCACCAAATTCCAAATTATTTTTCAAATTATTTATTTTCCAAAATATCTTTACTAGATATATAATTTTCACACTTCAAAAATAAATCAATATTTATTTTTAAACGAATTCCACTTTCTTTTATAAATTCCATAGTGAATTTATATTTCACAATTATTTATGAATAACGATTTCAATTATTCATTTCAATTTATCTTCAAAAAGATAAATTCTAAATATTCACTTCATATTGGAAAACATTTCCATACTTATTTATTAATAAGTAATTCACAAATCCATTTATTTTCAACACTTGGAAAATATTCAATATACTTAAATCGAAATTAAGTATATATTTCATTCTTTAAGGAAATCATTCTTTTAAACATATTTATTTGGGCCAAAACGAATGTTACGTAAAACATCGTTACGACAACCCAACATTACTAGTATAGGGATTCGAAATTAAAATAGATATATAAATCCCAATATTATACAAAACATTTCCTTTCGGAAATCATTTACTATAACAACAGTGTTATAGTCCATCATTTCCTTCTATTTCTCGAAAACGTCTATTTCAACAATAAATGTTGAAATCTATGGTTTCGAATCTCAACACATTTTAAAACATCGTTAGATCGTTTTAATTCTATTTAAAACATCAAATCTAGACATTTTCTTTAACATATTATTCACTATTCAAAAACGTGAATATACTACGTTAATCAATTTCATCCTTTCATTCATTTTATTTCAAAGGATTATTCACAGTCAAAAACGTGAATATAACTCCATTAATAAGTTTCAACAATTTGCTTATCAAAAATAAGTTGTTTACGAATTTATAAAACAACGTTTATAAATTCCATTTCTATTTATTTTATAACAACTTTTTTTATAAATCTCCTTTATTAATCTATTCGATTTATAACTCAATTATAAACCAAAAGTTCACATTATAAGTTAAACATTTATAATTTATTTGTTTACAAAAATCGTTCCTTTGAACTTCATAATTATAAATCTTATAACTTATAAGATTTAATTATTTATCCAAATCTATTCTTTAATAACTTTACAAAATTTATAAATCTTACTATTTATAAATTTCATTTATAACTTCACCGTTTATAATTCTATAAATTCCATTCACTTATGCAATCTATTTTCACTTCATTCAACACTTATTAAAATTCGTTTTAAAATTCAAATGTTTTAATTTATAAATATCAATTTATAAATCCTTTATAAAATAAATTTATACTATTATTTGAAAACATCTTTAATCTCCTTTATAATTTCATCATTCTCTTGATTTATAAAATAATCAAATTTTATAAATCCTATTTTTAAACTTTTTATAATAATTCAAAAATCCAATTTAAACTATTTTATAAAAACATTAACCCATATTTCTCAAAAATCACTCTTTAACCGTATTTCTCAAAATCATAATTTTTATAACTTTAAAAATTATAACGTTTATTTATTTAAAATGGATCAGTTCTCAAAAATATTTTATAAACGTATACTTTCAAAAAATCACTTTAAAATCATTTTAAAATCCCAAAATTTGGTTCAATGATGCAACACACCAAATAGTCAATCACGACAACAACGATATCATATATCGATATGAAAATCAATGAATATCAAAATATCCATAATCAAATAAATACTGTTGAGGAATCCAGTTGGATCCCTCCAACCTGTTTTCCTGCATCCACAAACATTAGCACAATACCAATTCCGCTCCAGTACGGAATTATCGTGGTATATGGGATTTAAAATATTATCCGCTTAATAGACGGCGTAATAGGGTCTCATCCGCTAAACAAAAAATGCGGGGAATCAACAACTCCAATATATACATATGCCAATATATATATATTGCTATTATATATAATACCAATTTCACTGTTTATGAAATATTCACGGTATATGTTTTTAATAAATAACATCCGCTTACTAACGGCGCATAATGTCTATTTTAACAATCAATAGATGACAATCATCATTCAAAGATGCATTCAAATATTTTAAATCTAACTATTTAAAATAAAATCGAAACCGATTCGATTGAGTGAGAAGTTCTCACCTTGATTTTATTTTCGTTTTAGCGATTTATTTCGAATAAAATTAAACGGACGTTTAATTTTACCCAAAATTCTCACTAACTCCAAACAACTCCAATCCAATTCCATCGCGTAGTGCTCGTCCATACGATTCCAACGCAACTGGTTTCGCGCGTTTTCGACCTCGTATGAAAAAGATACGAATATTTGAAGTTATACGAATTTTATAACTTAATTTTACAACATAATTTTTATAATTAAAACCTACAGCTCATCATCCACCGTTGATTCCAAATCCCTTCAGATCCGTGCGTCCCCCCAATCTTCTCCTTCCTCTTTCACGCGTTCATCTACAGAACAAGTCGAACCCATCCATCAAAATTAGGTTTTGATACCACCATCTCCTCGCTCGACGAAAACACGATCAGCAAGTGCCATTTACTCCGCCATCACACGAGCTACCACCGCCTGAGTCGCGGCAGAGCTCGGCCACCCATGTAGTCTCGAAAGTCGTGCGCAACTATCCACTGTCGGCCCCCCATATCTCACAATTTATAGCTCCAATCCACATCTTAACCGTTGATCTTGTAGTTCTCTTCATGCTCTACCTCTTTGTAGTTGGAAGTTTGGTCTAATTGCTGATGAATTTGGAGTAATCGAGGGAGAAAGGAGAGAAGTTTCTGGCCTTTGGTTGAGTAGGAGGCGGCTGCGTATTATAATTGGGGTTTTCTCTTTTTTTTTCCTCTAAAATTTGTGAAAAAATGGTGTATTTATAGGAAATTTTCAATCACTATTCATCCGGGAATTCCGAACTTCGATTTACGCGCTGGTAACCAGCGTTTCTAGGGTTTACCCCGCGTTCCGGACACAATGGAACAGGTTTCGAAAGCTAATTCGGACATCTGTGCGAGTTATGGCTATAAACGTTCAATTTAAATTAAACCGATTTAAGCGATTTTCTAGGCGTTTTAATTTGTACCGGACAAACGGTAAATCCAATTGACACGAAATTTGAAACCTTACAATAATATTACATTACGGATCCGATGAAACTGGTTTCGTCGAAATCCGAGACTTTTTGAAAAATGGCTATTTTAACTCGCCAAATTAATATTAAAAATAATTCGATGCGTTTCGAGCTGCCACGCTCAAACGATAGCTCCGATTGACACGAAAATTGAAATCCGGTAATAACTAACTATTACGGATCCAATGGAACTGGTTTCATTCAATTCTGAGACTGTTCAAAAATTGACTATTTTCACTAGTCGATTTAAATATTAAAATATTCAATTTTCACAAATTAACTTTTAATTCGATTTTAAAAGTTCTAAAATATCATTCTAACTTCAACATGATAAAATAAAATTTTACAAATCATTTACAATCATATTTAACCCAATTTTCAATTATTTCCATAATTTAACGTATTAAATTATCGATTTAATTATTCAATTAAATCCAATTATTCAAATAAAAATTTATTTGACTTATAAATTCACTTATTAATATTTAAAATTAATTAAATATTCAAATTTTAATTAATTAAAATTCTGGGTCGTTACAGAGTACTACAGATTTTCAGGTTGGGACATTCTGGAGCTCAGGAGGCGAGCTGGATGGCAGGAACGTATGGAGTATCTTCCGCTGTGTAATAGAGTTGTATTGATAGTAGTCTGGGACAAGTTGTACAACTGTCAAGTTTATGTATAAATGATTGTACTCTGATGTATTATTATAAAATTGACAATTACAACTTTCTGTGTATAAATGTTATTATTTGATATTATATTTAATCCACTGCGAATGTGAGATACTGTTGTTTTCTGTTTTTCTCCTCCTCCTTCTTCTTCTTTCTGTAACAATCTGAAATTTCTGGCGTTCGATTGCTCGGCACTTCTACCGTGAACGTATTAGTGTCGAATTTTCGGGGTCGAAATTTTAGGTCCTTACAAGATGTATATTTGTGATATATATGTTGTAATTCTACTACGATCGAATGACGTAAAGGAGGCTGTGGCGAAATTTTTTGAAAATTTAAGGCGTTAGAATTCTTTTCAAGAAATTGGACAAAAATTTATAACTAAAATTTTGATTTTGGGTTGCAATTTGAAACAATATTAGTTGGTTTTGAAAAGATAACTAAGAATGAATTCGATAACTTAGAAAAGTTTTGTAAGAAGTTTAAGTAATGGATTTTGGGAAAAGGTAAAAGGTTAAATGAATTTGAAATCTAATTTGAATGATTTGTTTTGAAAAGTTAATGGATTCTATGGCTTTTTCTTACTTGGTAATTTCAAGGACAAAATTCTTTTAAGTAGGGGAGAATGTAATGGCCTAGAATTTTAGTCATTCGAAATTCATATATTTAACAGATTTTAAATATTCAAAAGTAAATTTTATAAGTTGAATAACTTATATTTCAAATATAGTGATTTAATTGGATAGTTAAATCATTAATTTAATATTTGAAATTGCAGAAATAATTGGAAATTGAATTTGATGAGAATAAAAATGAATTATAAAGTTGAATTGAATTTTATTTGAATTAGAATGATGTTAGAGAACTTTGGAAATTGAGTCAAAAGTTAATTTGTACAAATTTAATATTTTAATATTTAATTAACGTGTAAAAATAGTCATTTTTGACACAGTCTCGGATTTCGATGAAACCCATTTCATTTGATCCGCAATGTTATATTATTGTAGGATTTCAAATTTCATGTCAATCGGATTTACGGTTTGTTTGTGGCAAGTTGAAATGCATAGAAATTTGTTTAAGTAAATTTTGATTTAAATAATTCGATTCGAAAACCTATCATCCATATACGATCGAATTAGCTTTCGATATATATTTTCGTAATAGGGGTAAAATATTATAAATGCCAGGCGGCACGCTTCGTTTGAAATTTGAAATTTTCTTGGGTGAATAGTATCGCGAAATTTTCTTTAAAGGCCACAACATATTTCTATATTCCAAACCGTAATATTTCCTGTCCTAGCCGCCGTTTCTAATTTCAATGGCCGAAAATTTTCGATTCTTCTTCCTTCAATCTCTCTTAATCCATTTACTATTACAAAAAACATTCAATTACAACTTTGTAGAGCACGATGAGATCTTCGATCTCAACAGTTGCGATCGAATTTAATTGAGAGGATCAATGGAAAATGCTCGCGTGTGGCTGCCGTTCATAGGGATTTTCGAGGCAAAATACAGGACCGAGCTCAATTGGTCTTGGAGTGGTGGTGCACGGCGGTGGGGGCTTTCAAAGGATGGGGTCCGATCATCATCTAGGTGATCGTGGGATGCTCAAAAATCAGGTGAAAATCGACGGCGATGGGTTGTTCGAAATGCTGGACGCAAGGAAGAAGGAGATGAGATTCGCAACTGTGATCTTCTAGGTATGAAATTGAATGGCCAGATTAAAAGTAGGGTTTTAAAAATAAAATAGAATTGTTTATTAATTATATATTCAAATCGTGTAATGTTTAAAATGCTTTAACTTCTGCATACGAAGTTCGTTTTCGACAAAACAAATTTCGTTTGCTTCGTATTGACATGCATTACATTTAAGAGTTGAATTGGAGTTTAGTGGAGCCAGTGAAAGTTTTGGGTAAAATAAAAGTCTGTTTAATTTTATTCGGAATAAAACACTACAACTGCTATTCGAACCAAAGTGAGTACAACTCACTCTTTCTGACTCACTGATACTTTGATATAAGTGAGAAATAAATTTATTTATGATGATTGTTTGGATGATATATGATATATTATTTATATATCAATTGGTATTTGGATATATTCCTGCCTATTGGAACAGATGAGACCCTGTATGTTCCCTGTATGAGCGGATGACCCTTTGTGCGCGCGTCTACCTCAAAGCGGACATTGTACACATATTCTAATATGTTTCTTTGTTGCAAGTGACAGATCGGAGGGATCCAGTTGGATTCCTTACTAGTCTTGATTTTTATTTACAGATGTTGTGATATATGCTGTTATCATGTGATATATGATGTTTGGATGTTGTGATTGATGTATTTAGTGCTGCAGCATAGGGCCTATTTTTGGTAATTTTAAAAATGTTAAAGTGATGATTTTGATTAAAAAGGATTTTCAAGTAATTTTGATAATAGATGTTTTATAAAATTTTGAATTGTTAAGGAATGGATTTATTTTAAATAAATAAACGTTATAATTTTTATGTTATAAAAATAATGATTTTTGTGAAGTATAATCAGACAGTGATTTTTGAAATATAAAGTGAACTATTTGGTGAAATAGTTTAAATTGAGATTTTTGATTTATTTTAAATGGTTTATATATAAGATTTATAAAATTGAATTTTTATAAATCAAAATATTGGAAATGTAAAGGAGTTTAATAAGCGTTAAAATGAAGTTATAAATGAATCTTATAAGTAAATAAGATTTATGTTGATGAAGTTATAAAAGAACGAATTTGTAAATAAGGGAATTATAAGTGAATTAACTTATAATTTGGATTTTGGCATGTAAATGAGATATAAATTGAATTGGTTAATAAGGGCATTTTATAAATTAAAGTTTTTATAAAATATAAATGGAAGTTATAAACATTTGTTATAAATCCAAAATTAATTGAATCTGATAAGATGATTATGAAGGTTTATTAAAGGGATATTATTCAAAATTTTGGAAAATGGATAATCCTTTAATTAAATATGTAGAAATAATGAATTTTGTAAACAAATTTTATTCACGATTTTAGACAGTGAATAATCCTTTAAGTTAAATGAATGTTTTGGGAAGTGATCTTGTAAATGGAGATAAATGGTTTGTAGATGATTTTAAAATGTGTTAATTATCGAAACCATAGATTTCAACATTCATTGTTGAAATAGATGTTTTGAGAAGTAAGGAAAGCATGGACTATAACACTGTTGTTATAGTAAATGATTTTTGAAAGGAGATGTTATGTATAGTATATAGGATTTATATATCTATCTAATTATCAAATCCCTATACTAATGATTTTGGGTTGTCGTAACGATGTTTTACGCAACATTCGTTTTGAAGCAAATAAGTATGTTTAAAAGAATGTTTTCCTTAAGCAATAAAATATATACTTAATCATGATTTAAGTATATGTAATATTTTCGAAGTGTTGAAAGTAAAGAGAATTGTGAATTACTTATTATTAAATAAGTATATGGAAATGTTTTTCAATATAGAACGTTGAAATAGTTTGAGAATATATATTTTTAAAGATAATTTGAAGTGAATATTTGGCGAGTGATTTAGTTAATAAAAGATTAATTAAAAGAGCTTAGTGATTGCTTATGGTGCTAAATTTTTGTTTGTTCCTTTGATAGTTAATAACCAACTATCAAAATTTTCAATTTTAGTTCCTCGACTTGATGTGGGAACTATTTAATCTTACACTTAGTATGCAGCCATATGTGTTGGCTTAATTATCGTTTGTGTTGAGGATGTTGATTCGTGTAGTGCGGAGTATTACTCCAATCTATCGAGCTTCCGTCTTGTCCGAAGGATAGTAAGTTGAAAGTTGAAGACGTGATAAGTCTATGAGACTTAGTTTTTGTGTGAGGTTAAGAAACGCATTTGCGTTGTTGGTATAAACAGACCGGGATCGGTTTATTCGAAAACCACTTCGGACCAACGCATATACGTTTGATTGTGTAGTTTATTGATGATATTGTGAATTAGGATTTTCATAGTGAAGGATTGCTAGTTCATCGTTTGGGATGAAATCCTAATATACATCCAGTAGCATTAGTCTCTTCGTTGTAAAATATCCAATGCAGGGACTATTTGCTACTAATCCTCTGGTTTCTCGACAGGATGTGGTAGGAAAGTACTTTTGGTTTGTCCTATTCCTAGACAACTTGTAAGGATGTTGGTTGACATTGCATTTCTAAAGATTATGTACATTGGTTTTTACAATCGTACATCACTGGTGGCGAAGAAGGCAACTTCTCTTAGCTTAATACCCTCCTTGAGACATACGAGCTCAAGGGTTGTATTTTTGTGGAAGGCAATTAGTAGTCAACGAAAATGACCATATGGCATTCAAAGTGATGTGATATGTGATATGTGAAAGGTAATCATCATCTTAGGCTCATCAACCGAAAATGGCCGAAATAGGGTTAGATGCGGCAAGGCTAATGGGTCATTCCCAATTAGGATATGATCGTCCTCTTCTAGATATTTTTTCCCGCTATGACGTTCGGGATGTAAATTATTATGGTTTATATGCTATGAGGGCCCTCGAAAAGGTCGGTAACGATCGAAGGATGATATATTCGGTACTATCTACTTACAAAGATAGGTCGGTCTAGTAGAGGTTCCTTTGTAATGTTCCTCGGTGCATTCCTCTAGAGATGTACTGTCAGAAGGTAGTCCCTTCATCTTGTCATTTGTACATAAATCCAAACTCCACTACGTACCTGCCATTTTGTTGTAGAGCCTAGTATGCTGGAAATTAATAATGGTAATAAATTTGGCTATTTGAATATTATTTGTGCAATAGACAGTATAATATAAGATGATTTGTTATGAAATGTTTTAGTTATCGTAATTAAAAAAATGTTCGTATTTATGTGTAGGCGTGTCTTACGGGATACTATTTTTTTGAATAGGAAAAGTTTAGTAATTTAATAAATTCAGTTGAGAGTGTTTCTCACGTTGGTTTACTAGACTGATCCAGGTGTTCTTCCTTTTCAATGCTCGGGTCAGACCGGGTTTATTTACATGTTCAGTTTTGGTGCATTTGGAGCTTCAGCAGGAGAGCTGGAGATCTTCATTTTCGTATACACATATCTGTTTATTATCCGCTACTTAGTTGCTGTATATTATTGGCACTTGTATAGACAAGTTATTATAACTGTCCAGGATGATAACTAGTGATTGATTGTTGAACTCTGATTGATGTATGTATATACAGTTTCTGTTTTGTGAAGATCATTGATATGATATTATATGTTATTCCTCTACGATGTGAGATTCTGTATTGTTCTATTTGGTTCTCTCCTTCTTCTCTTCTCCTCTTCTCTCTTCTTTTTTTTCTCTTGACTTTCCATCAGTCCGTGCTTTGTGGGTCGGACATGTGCGGTTTATTATCGATTCAAAGGTACGAATTTGCGAGTCGTCGCATGTTCTCTCCAAGCAATTCTATGGCAAAATATTATGGTAGCAATCGCTTACTTAGAAAATCGAAAATGAATGCCGATGATGCTCCAGTCGTTATTGGAATTATTTTTCAGGAACAGAAGAGAGTTCAGTGCTTTCTATCTTCTTCAAACTCTTTTAAAAAATATTTCTATTCAAAAATACTCCTAAATAATACTATTATTTTTCCTTCTACCAAAACTTTGAAAATCCATTTCCAAAAACACCAGGCCATAAATTCTCAAATTCTCGACTTAAATCCTTTTTTTATTATAGATCACATTTATAAATCATACTTATATAATTTCACTTTATTGTATAAAATCATCTCACAAATGTTATTTTTTTTTACATTGTAATAAACAACATCTATTAAAATTAAATTTAACCCAACATTATCATTGAACACCCTATAGTCAAATTGTGCAACAAAATTCACAAGATGTTCATTTCAATGTTCCCGCAATTAGTATTTACCTAACTCATGAAGTGAAAAGGATAAAGTTGCTCCTAATAAACCATAATAGTTAATGCCCATAAACTGGTTGGGTATAGCTACCTAATCAACAAACAATAGCTAATGCTCCTAATTGGGTGGGCATGACTAGCTAAACAATAAATGATAGTAATTAAACATTATCATTTCCAAACAAACAAATACATCATCATAATTATATTAATTTCTGAAAATTAGTCATTTATATATGCAAAATATATTCTAGGTAAAATTATTTCATTTGTCCAATTTCTAAACAATATTATGTTGATTTTCCTTATTTAAATGCATAGAAATCCTTATCCATACTGTGGTGTCCTACATCTCGATCCGAATTATAAGCCACTTAACCAATAAATAACACAATATAAAACATTTTATAGCGCTAATAAATATCCACTCTGTATACATAATACATTCAAATTCATCCTAAGGTCTAACTTATCCTATCACAAATGAGTTAACCCCACCAAAGCCTCGGCGTTTTCTCAACCTATGCTATAATTCCACGAGTAATGATCCACCCTTCCGATACTTAAAAGTCGACACTTAATATATCCTCGGTATTCGTGTGCCGATCATTTAAGTGTTTGAAGGACATGTCGTTTGGGGTGAAAGAAAGAAAAGACGGAAAAGGATCACACATCGTGATGAGTAATATATAATATAACAATGATCTTTACGAAAGAAAATTAAACTTCGTTATACATATATCAATCAGAGTCAACTAATCAATCAACATCCTAGATAGTTATAACAACCTATCCTCACAATTGTCGATAAATGTAAATAACCAATGTAGTGGAAAATAAAGAAATACGTAGATTCGTCTTGGGTATCCTGCTCTCTCCTGAGCTCCAAAGCAAATCTATAAATATGTTCAATCTGACCCAAGCAATATAATAAAATAACATTTGGATCGGTCTGGTAAACCTGATGAGAAAACACGCCTCAAATGAATTCTAATGTTATAAAACCTTTAAAAGGAAGGTATCGCGTAAGAGTACGCCGCATATAAACACGGACGGCTTCCCTTAATCGAATAATTTTGGATTCAGAAGTGAAAGAAATCATTTTATATACTAATAGTGGACAAATTGGCGTATTACCAAACCATTCCCCTATTGCCACAATGGTAGATATAGGTCTTTTGAGAATACATCTCAACGACCAACGGTTAACGGTAGCCTTGATGGGTGGTTTCACTTTGGGAATTACTAAATATGGGACCGTGGATGTGGATTCAATCGTAAGATAAGAAGATTTGATTGAGTATCGAAGAGTAAAAGAATTTAGTCTAAAATACAAAATGAAAATAGATTGGTTTTTTTATTCTTGAAGAGGTGCATATCTTACCCGGATCTTAACCAAAAAAATTCTACAGAAAATTTTCTCATATTATAGTAATCTCTATGGTTTAAAATAAATATTGAATCATAGACGAAATTATTACATTAATTGATTCTAGCATAATAGGTATACAATCAAGTCCAAAGGCCCGTATTGGAAAATGGATTTCAACTATGAAAGGGTAAGGGTCTACCTACCGAATCTGTGTACCCCTAGATATCTCTAGTTCGAATACTTGTGATAGTTCGAAGTGGTTTTTGAATAATATATTCGAACCTGGTCTTTCTGAATCGATAATGATAGTTTTAAATTTGGCCAATATTTGATAGTCAGTTATTTAACTATCAAATAAATAAACTATCAAACCAAGGATTTATTTCCATGGAGAAACCAACATTGGTTAAGTACGTAGGAAACCGCTAACCTCTTTAATTAACCCTTTCATTAATTAAAATCACATTTAAATACTTGCACAAAGGTATATTCGCTAACCCCTTTATACTCGTTTCAATACTTGAAAAAAATATCCATATACTTATCTCAACAATATAAGTATATTCAAAAACACTGAGAAAGATTCCCTTTTTGGTGCTAAGTATACACAGATGTTCCATAAAACCATAATTATTAAAAGATCGATTATGGAAATCAAATCTCATCTTCTTTTATAAATTTCCATTTTATAAAACTTAAAATCATTTATAGATTCCTTTTATAAATCTCTAAACCATTTATAAAACTCATTTACAAATTTCTGAAACATTTATAAAACTCTTTCATAAATCTATAAAAAACTACTTTTATAAATCCCCAAAACAGTTTGCAAAACTCTTTTATACATCTTTAAAACCATTTATAAATCTCCAATACTATTTATTATATGTGAAACTCTATTCTTTTATAAACTCCTTATGAAGATCCTTTATAAAAATCCCATCTCGAACTCCTTTATAAAAATCCTTTATAAATCCAAACTCCATTTTCATTTATAAACTCTTTATTAAATGGAATTCATTTACAAATCAATTTATTATTTACAAATAAAATTAATGAGATAAGTTAATTAACTTTAAAAACCATAAATAAATAATAAATTAACTTTTCAAGAACATCAATAACAAAGTATATTTCTTATAGAATATCACTAATAAAATAATTAATTTACTTCAAAACATTATTAGTATAGTAATAAACAACTTAAAACCATTATTAACATAATAATTAATAATTTCAAATAATATTATTAATCTTTAAAAACCTTATTATAATAAATAATTAACTTCTAAATATTATTAATAAATAATAATTATTACCTTCAAACAATATCAATTATTTAAATAAATTACTTTTCACAATATTGAAATATTAAAAAATAACTATAAAACAATATTGAATAGAAACAACCTTTAAACATTATTAAACGATAGTTAAACAACTTTAAACCATTATTAAATGATAGTTAAACAACTTTAAAACATTTCTAAATGATTAAGAAAAGAAAAATCAAAAGGTTGGGGTAAACATAGAAGTTCAAAATCTGCTTAAATAAAAATACTCCAGAAAACCCAAAGATTGGATTTTAAATCATTTTCCGAATCAAAAACTCATTTTAAGTCAAAAAGGCAGCTAATAGTATTTTAAAATACTATATTGAGGCCATTAGCCACCAAAGCACTTAACCGATGTTGTTATTGATTTTTACCACTATAGAGGTTCAATTTTTCAACAAATAACAATATCATAACTAATAGTGCTAATCAATCAAGATTCAGCAATTAACAATCTATATAACATGGTTATAACTGAAATAGAATAAACAGGTGTACATAACTGGAAATGAAAATCACTACGGTGAGAAATCTAGATTTCTCTACATTATTCCCCACATTTCAATTTTAAATGACAATTGCTTTTCAAAGTAGATATTTTAACCAATCAGCCAATAATTTTAACCAAACACAACAGTAATATTTAATCTACTATATATCTTACCGATTAAACAAAAAGATAAGCTGAATTCACCAAAATTTCAATTATCGCTTTCGCGTTTCGGTTCCATCTAAAATCGAACAACATTCAATTTTAGCTTGATATTTTGATAGCTCAAATCTTAACCAATCCAATCCCCATCATTACGAATTCAACGCGAATGACCGCGTTCGATCTAGACCTTGTACGAGCAAGTTATTAAATATATAAGCTATTGAAGTAAACTAGTCAGTTAATTATTTAATTAACTTTCAAATCATCATCCTATCCACCTAATACCTTCTTTCCTCTTCTTTCAAACGTGAATGTAGGTACCCAATACCCTCAACTTAACACAAATCTTGCACCATCCAAGCTTCCTCCCTCTTCAATCAATGAAATGCCCCACCGTCGATTCATATGAATTACCCTATACAAGCACTACTCATCCCCCTATCTCCTTAAGCTTGGATGAGCCAAAAAAATAAGACACCAAACATCCAACATCTCAACCGCCCAGACCGCACCTCCCAAAACACCACTGTGCCTCCCCATCCTTTGGCCGTCAAATCTAAAGCTGCCTCCTCCCTAAACTCCTCAAATCAATTAGAAAATTTAAACCCTAAAACAATATGGCAAAGCCGGTCCTCCAAAACCCAGTTAGACCCTCACAAACCCGAACCCTCACAAACACATAGTATATGGATGGGATGGTTTGGTTAAGATATCAGTGAGGGAAAAACCCGTTCTGCTCAGCTGTGTTTAGTCTCACTAGATATCTTATTAGTTCAAGATGGTAGGTTAATATTTACACCAGACTGTTATTTGTCTTGAAATTTTTTTCCTCTTAAAATCTCGAGTACTCATTTAAGTAGGCTAGACGTAAGGATTTTCATATTTTCGGTTAGATGAATAAGCTTCCAAAGACATGCAGGAGGCAATCGGCTATTTAGGAATACCTATTTAATACATTGGGTTATTTGGTTTTGTCCGTATGGATGTAATGGCAAATTATATAATTGCCAAGTGTTAAACTATGATAAACCAAGGGTGCATCTTCGTATGTCATTCTTATAGTGTTTTGTAATAGTTATATTTTCTCTGAATCTAGAATCGTGGACGGGATTATGTGATGAATATGAAATCAAATTTTGAATTGGAATGTAAAAGTTATTTCTGAATTGTGTTTGAAAATTTTCATATTCATGTGCTCCTGATTATTGATATGATTAACATAGCTGCATTTTATCGTCGAGAATTAATAAGTATGGATAACTACAGAATCTGTAGTGGTTAGTTTTGTGCCTCAAAGTAGGGGATGTTACAAGTTGGTACCAGAGCATAGGTTTATATAAAACATAAAAGACTAAAAGATTTTTGAAAACATAACCCTAATTAATTAGAGAATAAGATTAGGGTCTTAGGATAAAGCCATAGTAATGTACTTGTATTTGCTACATATAAGTATATATTCTTCCCTCTCTCTTAAACCGTTCTTCTGTACTGAACCTCATATGCAAGTTTGCAAGAAAGAAAGATATGGAAGCAGGGAATAGAAGAATAAATCTAGGTGGTGGAAGCACCACAACCATTGGAAATGCTCGACCTAATACCAGGATAAACCGGGGTCGACAAGCAAATGCTAATCAAAATGCAAATGCCAATGTAGGTATTGCGACCCTACCAGTAGATATAGGGGTTATGCATTAGTTCTTTGCAAATCTGATGTAAGCTAGAGTAGCTATAGGAGTAGTTGGATGAAATGCTACTAATGCGGAAGGAGTAAATTTCATTGTTCCAGTTGGTAATAACTATGATAAGCTAAGTCGATATTGCACCAACCTGGTTGGGAAGCCTTTTCTTGAGATGGAGGATGCAATAGAAGTAGAGAACTAGCTGTTACATTATAAGAGGAATTTTTTTCTCATTTAGGTTTGAATGAGGAACAGAAAAGGAGATTGGCTTCAAGACGTTTGCAAGGTGCTACTTTCTTCTGGTGGAACGAGGTGATTGTAGGGGCATTAGAGCAGGAATTGACTTGGATGGAATTTGAAGGAGATTCAAGGAAAGGTTTTTGTCTGAAGTAGCGAAATCAACCTTGTTAAGGACATTTATAGATTTGGAGTATGGGGAAATGTCAGTGTTGGAATACTTTGCTAGATTTGATGAGCTGTCCAGATGTGGATATGCCAATATTAACACTGTTATCAAGAGGAATGAGAGGTTTATCTGGGGATTGAGGCCGGAGAATTCTAGGGCAACTATACCATATCTTAGGGATCTATCGAATGTGGTGGTGGAGATGGTTATCTAGAATGAGGAAATGTTTTCGACCTTTGGGAAAGAGAAGTCGGTGAAAACTCAAGGTTCCCAAGGTAAGAAGAGGAAATTCTTTAAGAAAAAGGAAGCTCAGAAGGATAGAGCTGCCAAGAAAGGAAAAGCATATATTTTTTGCTATAAGTGTGACATGAAAGGAAACTATGTTAATGATTGTCGTTCAGGTGATGGAAAAATGGTTATGGGGAAGTAGAATGTGAAGTGCTTTAACTAAGACTGGGTGGGGCATTATAAGAACAAATTTCCAAAAGCGACCAAGGGTAGTAAAGAAAATGTGTTTGTTTTGGAGCCATCTGTATCAAGACCAACAACAGCTGAGAAGGGCAAGTGTGTGTTGGAAGGTACGCTTCTGATTCATAGCATACCAGTTATGTACTATTTGTAACCAGTGCATCACATTCATTTATATCTCGGTGTTTGGTGGATAAGTTATATTAGAATCATCGTACATTGTTACTTCCTTAAGGGTAGCTAATCCAATAGGAGGATATGCAACTCTAAGGATGAGCTATGACCATCTAGAGTTTGAGTTGCTAGATCGTACTTTTGCCTGTAGTTTGTATGTGTTTGATTTTGTGGATTTTGGGATTATGTTGGGTATGGATTGGTTGAGAAAATATGATGTTAGGATATTTTTTCGAGATAGGAAAATATCAGTTAGACACCTAGATAGTAGTGATCGAATTATATACTCAGTAGAAAATTAAAGTGTGGATATTTGCACCTTGTTAGGAGCAATAGAAATAGAAGACAAATTAAATCGAGTTTTGGGTGCATGAGAATTTGCAGATGTTTTTGAACCAATTATAGGACTACCACCGAAATGAGCTATTGAGGTTCGAATATATCTGGTACTTAGAACTGAATCCGTAAGTAGACCAACTAGAAGGATGACATTATCGAGATGAAGGAGTTAAAGGTGCAGCTAGTAAGCTTAGAAGGAAAGAGTTTTATTAGACCAAAGCAGTTCGCCTTGGGATGCGACGCGGTATACATAAAGAAATCAGACAGTTTGTTGAGACTATGTATTGATTATTGTAAATTAAATAAAAAGACAATCGAGAATCGATATCCTTTGTCAAGAATTGATGATTATTTGATTGAGTGGAGCCAAAATATTTTCCTAGTTGGATTGGGTAATAGGGTTCCGTCAATTGAGAGTGGCGAAGAATAGTATTGCTTAAATGACATTTCAAATGAGATATAGTTCATATGAGTGGTTAGTGATGCCATTTGAATTGATCAGTGAAAGGGTAGTCCACAGATCCAGCTAAGATCAAAGGTGTTAATAATCAGAAGAGAGCCAAGACGCTAACCGAGATAAGGAGTTTCCTTGGACTTGTTGGCTTTTAGCGGAGATACAACCAAGACTTCTTGTAGATAGCAGCGTCTTTGACTAAACTAACCAGGAAGGACATAAAGTTTATTTGGTCTAACAAATGTGAGGAAGCATTTCTTGATCCAAAGCTTTTGTTAACCAATGCACCCATGTTAGTCGTTCCACATGGGAATCAGGATTTGGTGGTGTATGAATGCCTATGGAACAGGATTAGAAGTTGTGTTGACGTAGAGGAGTAAAGTGATTGCTTATGCTTCTCGGAAGCTCAGACCACATGAAATTAGATAACTGGCTCATGAATTAGAGTTGGCAGTGGTGATTTTCGCATTAGAAGCATGAAGACACCGCCTCTTTGGAGAATGATTCGAGTTGTACGTAGATCATAAGTCTTTGAGGTATTTATTCCCTCGGAAAGAGTTGAATATAAGACAGCAGAGGTGGCTGGTGCTTTTAGCAGCTTATGATTTTGGTATGACTATACCCTAGGTAAAGGAAATAAAGCTGCAGACGCACTTAGCAGAAACCATTAGAGTGTGGTGTTAGCTGTGTTAGCTGAATGGAAGAATTTAGAGACATTGACTACTTGTAATGTGTAACTAAGATCAACTGCTAGTTCAAGTCAAAGTACAACCATGATATGTTGCTTGGAAGCTCGACCAATATTGATCGAAAGGATTGCTTCTAATTAGAGATATGATCCATTGCTAGTCAAAAGGACTAGAAGATTAAAGTGGAACCGAGATCGATGATCTAAAGTATTTTAGTCTTGACCAAAGAGGATGGTTAAGGAAGAAGGGATGGTTATGTGTTCCAAGTGTTGGTGACATAAGAAAGGAAGTTCTTAGGGAGTGTCATCGATTAAAATTTATGATTTATCTTGGAGGAACCAAGATGTATCAGGATATAAAGAGAAGTTTCTTCTAGGAAGGTATAAAAAGGGATGTAAGCTTATGGGTAAGGTAGTGTTCAAACTGCCAGCAAGTGAAAGCCGAACAGCAGAAGCTAAGTGGATTGCTTCAGCCTTTAGATATACCAGTTTGGAAATGGGATTCTATATCCATGAATTTTATTGACATGTTGGCAAGATCAAATAGGGGAAATGTAAGTATATGGGTCATGTTGGATACACTTACCAAGCGTGCCCACTTCATTCTAGTTAAGTCAACCAAGACGCACCCGTATTGGCTAAGTTGTTTGTGAAGAATATTATTAGGCTGCATGAGATTCCTAGTGGTACAGTCTGTGATAGAGATGCCTTATTCACTAGATAAGCTTAAAAGAGTCTAAAGGAGGTATATGGGACCAAGTTTAAGAGTACTGCTTATCACCCACAGATGGATGGGCAAATAAAGAGAGTCAATAAGGTACTAGAAGATTTATTGAGGGCTTGTGTGCTAGACTTTGGTAGGTCATGGGAAGACCATTTGCACTTGGTTGAGTTTTTCTATAATAATAGTTATCGGACTAGTATTGGAATGACGCCTTTTGAAGCTTATATGTAGGCCGTGCAAATCACCAATTTGTTGGTTGAAGACCGAAGACAGATTGATCCTTAGTCCGGATATGGTGAGAGAAGCCACGGAAAAGATTGAGCTGATCCGAAATAGGATGAGAGTAGCTTAGTCTAGGCAGAAAAGTTACGAAGATAATAGGTGTAATGATTTAGAGTTCTTGGTTGGAGATCGGGTTTTCATTAAGGTAGCATAGGTGAAGGGTGTGTTACGATTTGGAAAGTCAAGGAAACTAGCATCGAGATATGTTAAACCATTCCCTATTATAGAGAGGATTTGGAAACTCGCATACCAAGTAGAGTTACCAAGTAGCTTGGCAGGTGTTCGTAATGTGTTTCATGTTTCTTATCTTAGGAAGTATGTACATGATCCAGAGATTACTATGCTCCGACTGCAATAAAAGACTTAATGGTAGAACCGAGTCTGGCTTTTGTGAAATAACCACTTCGAGTTATGGAAAAGATAAAAGAAATTAAGGAACAACACATTCAGATTAGTGAAGGTCCAATGCAGTGATATTATCTGGGTTTTGTCTCAATGGAATTCAATGGAAGCTAGAACATCTACAGCAAGTCAAAACATCTCAAGGATCAACCAACAAGACTAGAAGGAAAAGAAGAGAAAGACCAAAGAAGGAAGATGTCAAAATAAGATAAGGAAATGGATCGATAGCGATCCATAACGCTCGCTCATGGGTCCTCCAATTTTATTTTATCATGATCCAATATCTTTCCTAGGGATATCTGCCAAGTTTCATGGTATTCCAAGAAGGCTAGTTCGAGAAGTGCGAATTCATCTGATTTCAAGCATGCCTCAATCCAACCTATGTAGGAGACACCATCAAAACAAGGCAACTATTCTCCAAATTTCATAAAGGGCATCTACAAAAGGCATGGAACATGGTATAATTGAAGAAAGCCTAAAATAATTTAACTTCACGCTAGCGATCCATGCCCTATGGATCGCCAACGATCTGCCATATTAGTTTGGCTCACTATGAAATTTCCTAGGCACCTTCGTATCTTCAAATGCAAGCTTCAGGCAAGGAGGCCTAGCCCAATAGCTCTCCAATCCTTATAACACTCATCCATCTACAACAAAAAGGGGATCTGCTAGAATGGATGCTAGAATTATGTAGAAATTATTCTTCACTCTCCTCCTCCCACACAATAGTCATCTAAAGTGTTCATTGTGATTCTCCAATAAAGTTTAACATTGGTGACTCGATCTAACTTACAAGGTCCAATCATATTGTAATCCGAATTAACGTGTAATGGTAGTTGGTCAACGAAAAGTTATAAAGTGGATGTAAGCTTCGTTAATAGCCAAACCGCTATAAAAATCTTGTGTTTCTCTACTTTATTATGTTTTTCTACAATTTGGAGAGTGTTTTTGTCTACTTTATTTGTCCTGGTAAATAAGGCTCGTGCTTTCACAATCATATCAGGGAGCTGATCTATTTTTGGGGTCAACATTTTAATGCTTTCACTGAGAACCCAACTCAAGCTTAGATCTAGCTATCTACTTTGGATCAGATAGGTCTAGAAGTTAGATCCTCAATCTCTACTAAGAAGATTTGCTGCTGAGAATCAATGACACCAGAAGAAAGAGAACTACTTTCAGAAGATCCATAAGAGCTGTAATTGCTGGAGAAGAGATCAAACCTCAACAAATTGAAGTCAATGGGTCTAGTACAGGAGATTTGGTACCAAAATCCTCTATTCGGCGTGTAGTTGTTGCTAGAGATGAATTAAATAAAATAGCTGATGAAATTAATCAGAAGATGGAGAACAACCAAAGAGTTGTTTTGGACAAACTGAATGCCCTGTTAACCTTATAGTCACATGTTGTTCCAAGAACCATGACAGAACCCACGGCTACCATATAAGAAGAAAATTCTTCCGTCTCTAGCCTAAATAGGAGAAACAGAAAGAAGCAACAGGAAGGAGTTATAGGTGGAACTATAGGAATTAATATGGAAGGAAATGCAAGCACTCCACCAATTGCAGCTACAAACTTGAATCTAGGGGAGAAAACCCCAGGGGAAGATATAGCGACGGATCTCTCCGACTTAGAAGATGGTGAGCGACTAAATGACGACAAGTTAGAAGGAAATACTAATGCATTCAATAACGCCAAGGGGATCCAAACCGTCCCTACCCGACCAATCGCAAACCAACGAAACTTTGAGGGAGTGGCTCTCCCAAAAACAGGAGAGCCTAGGCTTCAGTCCACTAACCAAGATCGTTTGTAAAATTAAACACTTGATGCAGTCATTGACAGCCAACTCGCATATTACCAGACATCTGAGACATATATTGCGAACATGGTCAAGTGACAAATGGATGAAAGTAAGGATAGAAGGGATGATGAGTGAGGATCCACTCCTAGTCGGACTCCCTTCACTGATGACATTCTGAATGAGCAGTACCCTGAAAAGTTCACTATGCCAACTATTCCATCTTACTAAGGGACGAGAGACCTGAAACGCCACTTGTATAAGTACATTTCGTACATGGATGGAGCAAGTACTTCAAATGCTATTCGATTAGACGCTTCCCGATTTTCCTAGAAGGAATTGCTTCCATGTGGTTCACTAGGCTTCCACCACGATCCATCTCCACCTTCGATGAACTAGCAACAAGATTCAATGATCAATGTAGGCTTCACATGACACAACCAAAAGATGTGATATCCTTATCTGGCCTATTCCAAGGGTGGAATGAATCTCTGAAGTCCTTCATGAATCAGTTCCACATCGCGGTGAATGAAGTAGTCCAAATGAGGATATGGTTTCCTTGGCCTTGGTCCGCACTATCCAACCCAAAAGTGAATTCGTGAAATGGATCAAAACGAAACAGCCTACCAACAGTAAGGACTTCAATCGAAAGCCAAGCCAGTATTTGAGATTGGAAGAGGCATGGAAATTAGAAAAGGAATCTACTAACTTACAACTAACCAACATCAGGCAGAGTGGTATGGCAACAAACCACGACATAAATACCTCTTGGAACACTGAAGGGAATGCAGGAAAAAATGGGAATCAGGAAAGCAAGAATTCAAATTCCAACAAGCGAAATGGAAGTAGCAAGCGACTCAAAGGTTTGAGCCCGAAGAATAGACCCTACTAAATAATACTCTAGAAAAAATCTATCACCCGACACATGGGACGGATGAGTACAAGAAGCCGCCTAAAAAGGAAGCAACGGAATAGTGAAAGCGTTTTGGAAAGTACTGTCACTTCCATGAGACACAAGACCACAACACGAATGAGTGTCGTTACCTGAAGAACTTGATTGAGGAACTGATTCGAGAAAACAAGCTTCAGCGGTATGTAAGGAAACCATAGAATCCTAACCAACCCACAGTGCCGCAAGCTTCTAGAGATAAAGGGAATCAAGCCGAAACCAATGAAGTGGGACCCAAACGGACTGACCGGAGACGCATCAATGGAACAATATCTGGCGGACCCTATCCCACGTAGAAGAGATAGGGAGAAATGGATCGGTATGCGAGCTCATTAAAGCATGCTGCGAAAGATTCGTGCTTTGCGATCAAAGATGGAAACCTAGCCAAGCAGTAGAGAACCCTGAACGATGACATAGTATTTCAGAATCGAGACACTGAAGGAATAGAGCTCCAACTCGCAACACCACGGTCATGACGGTAGGAATAGGACCTACCATGGTCCGACGAGTATTGGCAGACAGTGGATATTCTATGAATATCCTTTTCAAACCACCTTTGATCAGATGAAGATCAGTATGAAAGATGTATCCTCTTGCCAAACAAAGATCCGTGGATTCATTAGTGAACCCAAACAACCTATCATAATGATTGATTTACCTAAAGAACTCGGAGAAGGCGATTGAAGAGTCACCCTCATCCAAACCTTTTTGATCGTAGATGAAATTTTCGCCTACAATGCCTTCCTCGAGCGGCCCACCTTGGAAAATTTCAAGATTGCTTTAGCTCAATGGTGTCTAACTATGAAATTTCCGACGGAAAGTGGGATCGGGGTTATCAAAAGAGACCAAAGTGCCGCTAGAGAATGTATATCGTAGAATTACACGATTCTAAAAGAAAAGGCAAAGAATGTGGGGAGAACTCTCCACATTCATGAACCTACTGAATAGAAACTATAGATCCGCCCCTTGCTTGGGGACCATAGCCAATTCGATAAGGCTTTAGACCCTAAAAAGAAGATTTCAGCGGGAGAAATGGGTAGGACTGAAAGAATTGATGGTGTCTGTCCCAGTTGATATGGATGACCCAAAATGAGTCCTAAAAATCGGTTATGTCTTGGGACAGGATGCAACTGGAATTCATCAAATTTCTTTATGCCAATATGGATGTATTCGATTGGACACATTCCGATATGTATGGGGTATCGCCGGAGATCGTATGCCACACACTTAACATTGATCCCAAGTATACGCTGGTGAAGTAAAAAAGGTGCAGCCTAGGACCCGAGCGGTCCAATAAGATAAGAGAAGAAGTGAATAAGATGGCATAAGGTTTTATCCACGATGCAACTTACCCTGAATGGAACTCAGTCTTAGTCAAGAAGACCAACGGGAAATGGAGAACTTCTATCGACTACTCGGATATAAACAAAGCTTGCCTTAAGGACAGCTTTCCTCTGCCCAAAATCGATCAACTCGTGGATGGGACGGCTGGACATGAATTGCTATCATGTATGGATGCATACTCGGGATACAACCAGATCATGTTGCATGAACCTAATCAAAAAAATACTAGTTTCATTACTGATCTAGGACTATACTGCTGTAAAGTGATGCCATTTGACTTAATGAATGCTGGGGCAACCTACCAATGACTATTGAACACCATTTTAAACATCAGATTTGGAAAACTATGGAAGTTTGTGTAGACAATATGTTGGTTAAATCATGCATAGCGGCAAATCACTTGGACAACCTCGACGAAATGTTTGAAATACTCCGCAACTATGGAATGAAGCTCAATCCACATATGTGTCACTTCCGGATAGCCTTTGGAAAGTTCTTAGGATTCATCGAAAGAGCCAGTGGCATCGAAGAAAATCCTAAACAAATAACTGTTGTACAGGAAGTCAAGGCCCCGAGGAACAAGAAAGAGTTACAAAGCTTGAATGGAAAGTTTACAGCAATGAGTCGATTCATCCCAAAAGCAACCGACAAATGTATACCATTCTTTGACGCGCTAAAGAAGGGAAAGAAATTTGAATGGAATCAAGCTTGTCAAACTACATTAGAAGAGCTGCAGTGAATTATGGAAACCCTGCCAATCCTGTCTAAGCCGGTAGATGGAGAAGATGTGTACATCTACTTAGCAGTCTCGCCCCATGCATGGAGTGACGCGCTCATATAAGAAGAAGCTAAGATCCAGCGATCCATATATTACATCAGTAAACGGTTTACTGGAGCAAAAAAGAACTGTCCAAATTGAAAAAACCGGTATATTGCCTCTTAATCACATCCAGAAAGTTACGACTGTACTTCCAAGCACACCCGATCAAAGTGGTGACAGATCAACCTTTAAAGCAACTGTTATACCGCCTCGATACCTCTGAATGGCTTATCAAATGGAACATCGAATTAAGTCAGTACAAAATCATATACCATCCTCGAAAGGCGATCAACAGGCATGCACTAGTAGATTTCATTACTGGATTTACAATATGAGATAACAAGTAAGAAATGACTCTAGAAGTGGAGATACGTTGGAAGTTATTCATCGATGGTGCATCTAACAACTTCTGCTCAGGAGCAGGGGTAGTGCTTGAGACTCCCGAAGGATGATCCGCCTGTTATGCCTTACGCTTGGAATTCCCTACCACAAATAACAAGGCATAATATGAAGCACTGATAGCTAGGCTGAAAGTTGTGGAAGTACCCAGGATAAAGCCCATACACATCTATAACAACTCTTAGCTAGTCGTCTGTCAGGTGAAAGGCGAATACTAGGCTCAGGGGAGAACCTTTCCCCGTACCTATCTAAAGTGCAGGAACTACTGAACAACATCGAGCATTACACCATAACTTATATTCCAAGGGAACAAAAGACAAAGGTGGATTATCTAGCCAAACTGGCCAGTTTTGGAGAAGCTCGGTCATTGGGACAAGTCCTAGTTGAAACCCTAACCACTCTAAGCATAAGCGAAATGTACATCGATTGATTTTTTGAGAAAGAACCAGGCACATGGATGACACCAATCAAGGACTACCTGCTCACAGGAACCCTCCCCACAGACAGGAATCAGCGGAAAGGGCTTCTCCAAAAGGCGCCATGATTTGTAATACAGGATGGGATACTTTACCGAAGTGGATTCTCTTTCCCCTTGCTCAGATGTGTGACCAATAATGAAGCTCGAAGAATCCTAAGAGAAGTTAATGAAGGCGACTGCGGAGATCATACCAGAGTGCAAAACTGTACAAAGAAAGTTCTCGAGTATAGGTACTTTTGGCCAATAGTAAACCGCGATGCAGCATATTGCGCCAAACGATGTGATCAATGTCAAAGATTCAGTATGATCAAAAGAACTCCCTCAATGAAGCTAACACAGACGGTCAGCCCTTGGCCATTTGCAATCTAGGAAATTGATCTGATTGGTATATTACCAATCGCTTTAATGGAGGAGCCAAATATGTTATTGTTGCTGTCAACTATTTCACTAAATGGGCCGAAGTGGTACCGCTGGCCACTATTACCACAAAGAAAGTTATTAATTTTATTACTAGAAATATTATTTGCAAGTTGGTGTGCTATAGAAAAAAATCATGGATAACGGGACTCAATTCGAAAGCGTAGAGTTCAAAGACTTCTGTAAAAGCTTCTAAATGGAGAAAAGCTTTTCCGCTATCGCACATCCATAAACAAATAAGCAAGCGGAAGCAGTGAATAAGATCATTAAGTCTACCATCCAAAAGCAGCCAACTATAGCAAAAGGAAATTGGGTCAATGAACTTCCACTCGCATTGTGGGCTTACAAGACATTGCACAAATCTACAACTGGGCACTCTCCGTTCGCCCTGGCATATGGTTCAGAAGTAATGATCCCAGTTGAGCTAGAAGTCCCTTCTCATCAAAGGCAAAACTTTGATCAAAGGCAGAACGAATAGCTCTTAATCGAGCTGCTTGATATGGTCGATGCGAAGAGGGAAGAAGCTGAATTAAGAACTGTCGCTCACAAGAAAAGGGTCGCACGTTACTTCAACTCCAAAGTCCATAACCGCACCTTCGAAGTGGAAGTCCTTATCCTCAAGAGGGTCAACCTTGTACCAGGAGAATTCAGACCAAACTGAGCAGGACCCTATGTGATCGGTTAGAAGACAGGGGATGGCACATTCAAGCTAACAACCGTCGATGAAGCCCAAATTTCCCAAGCATGGAACAGCGAATCGGTGCATACTTTGTTT
This sequence comes from Allium cepa, assembly GCA_030765085.1. Classification (NCBI taxonomy): domain Eukaryota; kingdom Viridiplantae; phylum Streptophyta; class Magnoliopsida; order Asparagales; family Amaryllidaceae; genus Allium; species Allium cepa. The sequence continues at coordinate 343,506,356 of CM060939.1, read as the reverse complement.
AAGAATATCTTATGTATTTCTTATTTCTAGCAAATAAGTCATCCCGGAATACAAGATGCATTGTAAATAGGCAAAACTTACCCAACTTTTATTAATAAAATTGCTTTGCTTGCCAAACCAATAAAACTATGTTCATAAAAGTAACCTGCTAAGTCGACGGGGTCAAATCAACTCAAAACAATTTGATCATTGTTTGGGATAGTGGAATCAAGCTCAAGTATGCCCCGTCTACCCACTGGATCGATGGAAGGAAATCGACCCAAATTGTTGGATTGACGGAACTCGATCCCTGCCTTCTAAGAACAAGTATTGCTCCGGTAACACCAGGAAGGCCCCAATCAAATCCACGCACCTCCAAAAGCCATGCATTGCTTCTTGAGTTGTGGAACCATGCTCTCAAACATGAACTCCTCACATTTCTTGAAAATTGGTAGCGTCGAGAAATTCCAAAAAATTCCAGATCGACGGGTCATATAGATCCCTAAAGCTATGCATCTCATAAGCCACACACACTCTTTAAAGCCATGCATTTCATAAGCCACGCATACTCTTAAGTACCGGTATTGTCTCGAAAAGCCGAGAAATTTGTCTATTGTAGGAATAAAAGAATTAGTCCACTTCCACTATCAGGAGTAATGGATACAAATCTAGAAATGTTGCATGACTATGAATCGGTAAAGAATATTAATTATTGGTCGACTAAATATCTGGAATTGAGATGCTCAAATCATAAGTTCCTAATGATAGAAACCATAAAATAGACTCGGCTATAGACATCTGAAGAATCACAGGGATCAACTAGTCATTTGTCAAGTGTTTGAAGTAAACAGCCTCGTGAACTGGACGGCAAACACATCAATACTTAAAAAACAAAGTACTTCACAGTTCTGTTACACCAAACAAAGAATTTGGATGGTAATTACAGGACTAGATAAAATAGTAATAAATAAAATTGGCATAAGTGCATGGAACATAGATAAGTAGACAAATAAAGTTATAATAAAAGTATCAACATTGCATTACTTATAACAGTTTCTAGACAGAATCAAAATGCGGGGACCATATCCACATAATATCGGCCAACAAAAAGGAACATACACATGCTACAACAACAAAGTAATAAGCGTAGACCCTGCACTTGTACAAAACACGTATCAAACAAATTAGAATGTCCTAATATCCGACTCCACAATTACTCGAGCCTGTTAATGTTTCTTTCCACCACTCCTCTTCCCATGTTCGGTTGGAAATTTCTTTTTCTTACCAGAATCCCAACCAAGAGTTGTATTGATGCCTGAAATATCAACTGTCTCCTCCGTGCTAGCATCTCCCCTATTCTTCGACCTTCTCGTAAGACTCCCCCTTGGTCTTGCGCTTTCGGGACTTGCGGGAGTTCTAGTAGACTTTCTCTTCTAAATCTTTTCCTTCTTAACGACCACCATCTGCTGTTTAGTTTTACTTAGCTAGCCAGTTTGGTCTTCCTGCTCTCAGCTTCAGCTGTTGTGAAATAACCCTTCAGATATATAGAAGGGTCATCTAGACCATGCAACACAACAATCTTCTTAGATTTCGACCCTGGTTGTGAGCCAGACATGGGCGTAGCAATCGAAGCGGCTGAGGCAGTTGAAATAGTAGTAATCCCCAAGACCAAAGAGATCGGTGGTTCGGTAAGTAAAGAAGACGTACCAATAAGATCAAAAATGAAAGCATTCAGTACGTCTTTTCCTTGCGACGCGGGCTGAAAATTCTCAAACTTGGAAAAACAAGAAGGATACGTGCATCGGAAGAGCGACTGAGAATTTCAATCTCATACTCCTCACCTTCCCATTCTTTGGATGGCTGCACGATCTTTGGAGAAGTTCTAGGACCACCCGAGGCTTTCGAGACAGCTATTGTAGGGGCAGACAACAAGGCAGTACTGAATAAACTCGTTAACTGATTGCAAGATGATTTTGATGATTTGTCAAGCCTAGAAGTGAAAGGCTCTAATAATGCTTTAGCAATCATACTTGCAACCGCATTGGCGGCCTCCTATTCTCCATCAATTTGAATGATCTCCCGACCCTCTATCGAAGCCTTCTTTGACTCTTTGTTGAGATAGGCATCCTCCAACTCTTGCTTGGTGTATACATCCATATTCTCTTGAAAAAGGGCATGAACTTCTTCCCATACCACAGCAAGAGTACGTGAAAATTTGGGGCCCAGATAGTTGAGGCTCCCCAAATGCAGCAAGGAGTTAACATAGATATTCAATATGATGTCATCAATTTTCTCTATTTTCCTTTCAAAACTATCTTGCAACTCCCTGTAGTCTGCTGTCACGGCAGCCTTCTCAACTTCAACTTGGGTCTTTAGCATTAAGCTGTGCGATTCTTTCCTAGAGCGAAGCAATCATTTAGGTCTGATCAGAAATGATCTAGTCACGGGATTCCACCATTCCCGCGTAATCAACAATTATCTTTTATAGGCTTCGACAGCTTCATTATGACCAACAATAGTTTTCTTTTGAGCTTTGATGATTTCGTCACGGGCTTCAAGCTCCTCTTTTATCTTAACCTCATCTGTTGGGGCCTTCTTGATTCCGTCTCGAAGAAGATTTCTACTTTTTGTGGGACTCTTTCAATTCCTTTAGCAAGCTGGTGTTGCTCTTATATGACCAACAATAGTTTGTCAATAAATAATTTTTTTCAACTTATATATAACCATTTATACAAACAATGAACAATTCATATTCTCTTCAAGAAAAAAATATAGTCATGTCTTCTGAGAACTCTTATATATCCATTTCGACACCTACGACGGATAGCTCGGCCGATACACCACAACGAATTCCTACACCTACACCAAAGAAGGAATCGACGTATAGGTGGTCCTCATATCACATGGGATTTACCCCCGAAAGCAAGAAGACCAAAAGATTTTTGTTTGTTTCTCCTAACACAAAGGAGAAGATTGATAAAATTCATCACAATCAGAAACAACAGATAGATCTACAACGAGAACTATATTTTGAATAAAAAGTTACGGCACGACGATTGAGCTCTTTGGAGCAAGTAGCGATGAAGTTTTACACGTCAAGGAAGAAAGTTGTCCATGAACCACTTCCAAAACCTTGTAGTTCTTTAGATCCCTCATCTTCGTATCGTACTCCTTCGAACCCTTCACCAACATGATTTTCTGCCTCCCCGAGTACTCACGAACGTGGAAATATATGATCTCCGCTTAAAAGTCAGGAGATCATAAAATTCCATCGCCTTCAAAATAATTTTTATTTGTAATTATATGTATTTATGGTTATTTTTCATTTCGTACAATTAATAATATTTTTTCATAAAATAGAGAATCAAAAAATAAGCAAAACCATCAAATGTTAGGCTATTTTTAGAAAAATGCCTTTTCCAGACGTCTTAATATAGACCTCAGACGTCTGACATTTTGATATACGTCTAATTTTTAAGCACTGTGCATATGTCAGACGCTTGATATACTCCCCGGATGTCTGAAAATTTTCTCTGTATGCTCGAAATATAAATCACAAAATTTTAGACGTCTGAAATAAGACCCAGACGTCTGAATTAGTTCTCTACCGTAAAAAATTTCAACATTATTCTTTTTTATACGTCTGTTTTTCAACCCAGACGTCTGGTAAAACTTTTCGACTATCAAATTTTTAAATTCAAAACAAACTAGATGTCTGAATTTATCTACTATACCTAATTTAGGGCAAACCAGACGTCTGATTTCCAATCCAGACGTCTGAAATTCAATCGACTCTCTAAATTAGCCCAGATAACGTCATTTTTTCTTTTATCTTAAAAATTTTAAACCCTTCGACCCCCCCAGAGACGATTTTTTCTCAAAAAATTCATCTTTACGCAAATCAAATCACAATGCCTCCTCGAACTAAGAATCCCAAGATTTCCAAAAGAAAACAAGACCAACCAACATCATCTTCAAATCCTCAAGTTTGCTTGGATGATCAAATTGAAAGGTGGATGAATAGAGCACCATATTCAATCAAGAGGTATGAAGATATCCATAAGAAAAAGCTTCACAGAGCTCCATTCTACAATCTACTCAAATTTTCAATGTATGATTTGGATGAAATGTATGAAAATGCCGGGTTGGAAACCATAATTTTATTCACTTCTAATGACATCCAAATAGACCAATTAGCGATTTATTCTATGCAAATTTGAATAGTACTTCAGTGTGGAACATTGAAGATGAAGATAACTGGCTCTGGTCTAGCGTGCATGGAAACACGATTAGACTAACCCTTGACATAATAGGTAGAACTCTAGGATGTTCTGACATAGGGGAAGATTTATACAACATTCCGGATATGCGCTTCAAGCCACGGAACAATATTACTCATCAAATTTGGGACGATGAAATGCCAAAATTTGCCTCCAAATATCTACGTCCAAAAGCTCAACTCCTAACCGAATGATTATCAATACCATTGTTCCATGAATGGGAAGCCATGAGCAAATAACCGAGTTAGAGCACAAAGCCCTATATGCTCAATTTAGTGGAACAAGGATGAATTGGGCCAAATTCATCTTCGACGAGCTCAAGCATTTTTGGACTCGATACAGCCATCAATTATTTACCCAACTTATATTATGAGACTTCTTCGTGCACATAACATTCCATCCTACCTATCGACCTTGAAGAAATCTCACCTAAATATGCTTCCACCAAATTCTTCTCCCTTATGAGCCTACCTGAAATTCCCCCAGAATTCATATCCTTTGAAGATTGGACGCACAATCGTTAATCTAGACGAGTTGAGCCTCCCCCTCAACCACACATTGAACCATCCCAAGAGGTAGAACAACATCGAGAAGCAACTCCACCTCCTCCTGCATCATTTGATTATCCGGGATGAGATGAGATTATGGAGACTCGAACGGATACAAATCCAAACGAAAGTGTTCGAGATCTCACCCTTTGAAACCAACATATACTATCTCATAATCAAAAACTTTTGGCTGCGCGAAGTGACAACTTCGAAACATCATTTGCTACATGCCTAGCTACAGTTGAAGAATCTCTTTCAACTGTCTTGTCGGTTCTTAAAGAAGTACTACAACGGGTTTGCGATCCAACACCACCTTCTGAAGATTAGCCAACCCCGGTACCTTCTCCTCCCGTAAAACATTCCAAACTTTCTGAGGATGAACCTGTCAAGCATGCTTTGACATCTCCTACAAAGGCTAGAACTTCTGAGAAAGAAGAAACAAAGGAAGATGATCAAGATAAAGCTTCTCCAAAAGAATCATAGATTTTGGGAATCATAGATTTTAGGTTTTTGGGATATCAACATTTGTAAATTTGATAAAATCTATGTATGAAATCACTTTCATATTATTAACGAAATTTTCCTTTTTGTTTGATGATTGGTTATATTATCTATAATTCTTTTTGATAATGCCAAAGGCGGAGAAATATAAGTATAATTATAAAACATCAAGAATAAGCATACATTCAGGGGGAGATTTATAATTTATATATAAGTACATTGAATAGTTGCCATCATCAAAAAGGGAGAGATTGTTAGGAAATCAATTCTATGGTTTCGATGACAACAACTATACAATGGAAATCGAACATGCATATATATTTCTATTCACAGTTAATTATTAGAGTAACATCACCAAAGAGACAAGAACAAGACTCAAAGAAAGTATCAAGAAGCTACAAATCGATAAAATCAGAAGAGCAATGACATAGACACAAGAAAAGCAACATGCACAAGTTTAGATGTCTGGGTGCACTAGTTAGACGTCTGATTTGATCCTCTGGTTCGCAAATCAGACAGAATCAGATGTCTGGTTAATGTACTCAGACGTCTGTAAAGCAACCATATACAAAAAATATATAAGAGCCAGACATCTGAAACATTTACCAGACGTCTGATTTTGAACTCGGGTGTTGATATTCAAAGTACAATTGTCACCACTAAAAAGACATGTTTGCTCCTCTTCACTGCAACTCTTCATCATCATCAGAAGCGACCATAGAACACTTGTTAATGGATGCAACTATACGAAGAATCTCTCTACCGCTATAATTAGCATCAAGAATCCAAGAGAAGATTTCATCTGACTTACTTGTTCTCTTTATTCTTTGATTCTGATATATTCTTGATCTCTAGCAATCATACATTTGTATTTCACTCTTCCATACATACATTATTCTTCAATTAATGTCCTATAGATATATATTGGAAGCATTTGTACTTAGTAGTCAATATTCGTGTTATAGAACACACATTTGACAAGAACAAGCTTTTGTAACCAAGCCTATTCCTCTAGGCAAAGTGAGAGTGCTTGATAGTTGAATTCCGAAGAGGAGCTTCGGGACTGGACGTAGGACGGGCGGTCCGAACAGTATAAAATCCTAGTGTGATTAGATACATCATATAGTTAGTCACTTACACTTGCATATATATACACTACACGATCCGTCATATATACTTTCACGGTGTACCTTAAAGGTGGCATATTTACGAACTCATTTTTCAATGGAAGGCATATGTCATCATCTGAAATGCCACGCTATATACAAATGTTATGTAGAACTTTAGCATCACAAAGGAAGGTCTCTCTAGAGGATTGAGTAAAACTCTATAATTTAGAGGAGTTCGATCTACAACCGAACTAGTTGGAACCAATTGACCACATCCAACTGGCAGTACTGAAGAAGTAGGCGCTATTACAACCATTTGTGAAGAAGAAACTAGTTACGATTTGTCTTTTGAGAGTGTCGAACTTCCTCCACTAGATTTACGATGGGATAACAAGTGCTTCATTCTATACAATAGAAATTGTACCTAAAGCGGTCAGGTAATTCTATTTTTAACTAAAAGTCTCCCTACACTTAACACTTGGACTCTGAAAAATATCTATTTATACCGACATATCGGGTTTTAAGTGTTGACTGGGGCAAGTGCAGTGTATTATCTATATGGGATGGGCTCGCTATCCTGAACACTGCAAAAATTCTATCTTATGTAGATAGTTCACTCGTAGTGAAGAAAGAAAAGAGATTTTTGTATCACTCGTTAAATTTATTTCTCCTACACTTACCCATTATTGACCAACGATCGATAACGGATCCACTATGTAAAGCAACACAGGAAGCTCTTTCCATTCCAGATACACCGATCGTCCAATGACAGGACCAATCTAAATTGAGAAACTATAGATTAATAGGTCCGAATCGAGTAGAGAATTATAGCATTAGTCGATTTCAGTTCTCTAGAAGGTAATAACAGCATAATCTGCATACAAGACGCTACCTTAAGCTATTATCACCTTTTAGAAAAAAAATCAATCCATAAGATGTCTTGCCGAATTAACGATGTAACTCAGTGCAAGTTAATTCTGATTCTGTGGACGAAGATAGCAAAGATGCCAAGCATCGAGGTAAAACCCGTATTTCGTTCCATGAAGAACTCAAGACTCGATTTACTATTTTCTTCCATAAAATTGCAATCAACTCGAATTCTCCATTACGTCCATCACCAATACAACCTCATCACTAAATCACTAAAACAAAACACCTACCACCCACCTCAAGTCAAAAGTCAAAAAACGAATATGGTCAAACACTAAGTCGGCAGCGATCTAAGGTGGATAGGTCGGCAACGATCCAAGTGGACAAGGTCGATCGTGATTCAGGTGAGAAATGTTCAAGTACTAGAAATCGACGCGAAGTGGCAGCGAAGTAAGGTGGTATCGAAGGCAAGAAGCTTCGGCGGTAGAGATCAACAACAGCGACGGTGGAAGTGAGTTAGGGTTTAAAGACGATTGGATCGGGTCGCACGATAACAGGCTCGGCTCGCAAGTGAAAAAAGTGGAATTATAAGGAATGGGGTTGAACAAGGTCAAGCAGAAGGATGCATGAAAAATTCCACTAATTCCTCAGATCTCTAGCGATCCATGGACAATGAATCGCTGGCAATCCATAGGAATGCAACCTATTCTCTCCAAATTCAACATGCACGATTCACATGTTATTTGCAAGCATTTTGAAAGTTATGCGATCGAAATTGATTTATTATGACGGGCAGCAATGATTCACATTAAAAATCAACAAATGGCTAGATAGCCAAAGCCAAATTCGTGTAATGGCCTCAACACGATAAAATGAACCTCACTGAACGAGAACTTAAAAGCAATTACTTCTAGAGCATTCCATGTTTCCCACGAAAGCTACTTTGAGGCAAATATTATTTGGGTTTTTGTCCCAATTGAACTCAAAGGATGCTAGAACATCTACAGCAATTAACATCAACCAAAAAGACCATAAGGAAAAGAAGAGAAAGACCCAAGAAGGAAGATGTCAAAATAAGCTAAGGCGATGAATCGCTAGCGATACATCCCTTATGGATCGCTAGCGATCCATAATGCTCGCTCATGGGTACTCAAATCTTCTTTCATCGTGATCCAACACATTTCCTATGCATATCTGCCAAGTTTCAAGGTATTCCAAGTAGGCTAGTTCGAGAAGTGAGAATTCATCTAATTTCAGGCATGTTTCGATCCAACCTGTGCACGACACCTCATAACATGGGCCCTATTCACCAAATTTCATAAAGGTCATCTACAAAAGGCATGGATCATGGTACAATTGAACCAAGCTAAAAATAAGCTAATTGCATGGACCGCTAGCGATCTGTGCCCTATGGATCGCTAGCCATCCATCATATTAGCTCGGCTCACTGCGAAATTTTCCAGGCGCCTTCGTATCTTTAAATGCAGGCTTCAAACAAGGCGACCTAGCCCAATAGCTCTCCAATCCTTATAAATACTCATCCATTTGCAACATAAAGGAATTCTGTTGGACTAACTGCTAGAATTATGCAGAAATTATTCTTCACCCTTCTCCTCCCGCACAATAGTCATCTAAAGGGTTTGTTGTGCTTCCTAACACTGGTGAATCGATCTAACTTACAATACCCAATCATATTGTAACCCGAATCAACGTGTAATAGTAGTAAGTCAATAAAAGTAATAAAGTGGACGTAGGCTTCGTTAACAGTCGGACCACTATAAAAATCTTGTGTTTCTCTACTTTATTTTTTTCTGCAATTTGGAGAGTGTTTTGCTCTACTTTGTTTGTCCTGATAAACAAGGCCGGGGTTTTCACAATCATATCAGAGTATTGATCCATTTTGGGTTTAGAGTGACAACGAGAAAGACTGTACTTAAGAGCCAAAGGACATGATTAAGGATACTTATCCTTAGTTGTTGTAAGGGTATGATTCTATATTTATCGTATATATATTTTCTAGTTGGTAGGATATACTAATGTTGTTTTCATGTTTGACATGCTTGTTTTTTAGTCCTTACTGAAGTTCGAGAATGAAATTGTTTAAGGCGGGGAGCCTGTAACACCCCTAATTTTAGTTTAACATTATTCATGATATTTAGTTGGATAGATTAAATAGAATAATGTAAATGGTTAAGGAAAATGAGGTTTGAAAATTTATATGGTCGAGCCATTACTAATAAACTCAGTAATATTGTCTAGAGATTTATTATATAAGAGAATATATATATATATATATACATATATATATATAAGAGGGCAAAATAGGTAGACCCAACTTTCATTCCTTAAACCCTCTCCCCCTCATATCATTCTCATTTTTTATAAAACATAAACAATCGAAAAGAAGAAGAAAGGATGGCCATTAAGTAAGGAAATTAGAAGAGGAAAATAAAGCTAATAAAAAAAGACTTAGGGATTCAATTGCTATATCAAATCGCAACTCCAATATTAAATCTGAACTGAGTAATGCATGAACCAATTTTATTTTTGTTCTTGAATTCAGCGATGGATAATATCCAAATAGTTTTAATGATTTTAGCCAAGTTATGGTTGTTTAATCATTGTTTGGATAGAATAATGATTTATGAAATTAAGTAAAAGGGTTTTAAGGGTAATACCAAAGTTTTTAATCTGTAATGCTTAGATTTTATGATATGTGGTGAAAACCTTATTTGGAGATGGATTTTTAATTTCATAATTTTCCGAGTTAAATAAATATATTATAAAATTCCAAAGGTAGAAATTGGGTTAATTTTGGGTTCTAATTATTTAAAATAATTGAATATGGTTTTTAGTTTCGAAATTTTATATGGCAAAGAAAGTGATATTTCTGAATTTATGTGACTTTTAGGGATTTTTCCTAAGTATTTTCAAATTATCATGGATTTATTGTGCTAGATAAACTTGTAAACCTATAATTAATTAAGGATGTTAACTAATTGAGTTTACAAATGTTTTAGGACACTGGAAATTATATGCGGTAATAGTTATGAAAAGAATTGGGTAAATTGTTTTATTATCCAGTAGAAATTTGACAAAGAATAAGCTTTGGTGAAAAGAATTTGCTTTTATGGATACTAAATCATTTTTCACATTGCATTAATGCCATGTCGTTAGTGTCACCGTCGAACCCAATACATCACTGTAACCATGAGGGTCGACGTCGACGAAGTGGGAAGCCCATGGCTACTACTTAGGTAGTCATGGAGTGATTTTCACCGTTTCAAAGTGGAAATTGGCGAAAACCATTATTGACGACATCACATGCCTTTGGCTCATTTAAGTTGATGTCACACCTTTACATTTTAAATGATGTCGCATATCATCCTTTTGTTAAATCTCGATGTTGTCTTTAACTTCAACCTTATTCATATATACTTTTGGCCGCATAATAGCCGAAGTGAGTTAAGTAAACTATTTTATGATGTCGCCGATGGTCTTGATGACCATACTCATTAAGGTCGACAAGGTCTTATTCATTGTTTAGCTAGAATGTCGTATGGTATCATTGCCGTGATTATTGGAGTCGACGTTGTTTTAAATAGGCGGATAACCAATAGAGTATGAAAGTCGACAACATCATTTTTGATAAGAGTTTTAAATACTTCAAAAGATTTTAAGTTTTTGGTCTTCAACCTTGATAGAGGTCGATAATGGTTTTAACGCTACATGTTTTGTGATTATCTTAATAAAGGCCTAGAGTCTTAAGCCTGTTTGTCGACATTATTGACGTCGCCGCTGATCTAACTAACGTATTTAAAGGCGGTGAGCTTCATTTTTTTATGACTTCGACCTTAAAACCTAATTGGGGATCCCAGTGCTTGTGTTGCTATGTGTTGAAAGTAAACTAAGTTGACATGACTTATTGGGGGTACCAAGGTAGGATAAACTCGACACCAATAATTGGGGATTCCAATATATGTTTTAATAAATTTGATATAGATCATTGGGGATACTAATGTATATTTTAATATATTTGGCATAGATAATTTGAAGATACCAATGTATGTCACTTTAAGATGTTATAACTTTAAGGGGAGCTAACCTAATTAGGAACACTAATAGACATAGGTCAAACATGTGGATAACATGAATTAAATTGCAAAATGATAAGTCCATAATTATCCTGGGAAAACTATGGGATGTGAGATGGATAGTCCACAACACGATGAAGGTGGATAGACTCTATAAGGTTAATGAATGGTTTATAGTTAACCTTGGAAACTATTGGATGTGTGATGTGTTAGAACTAACACACCTCAATTGTTGGATTTTACTGACAACAACTATACAATTATGTCAAAGAATCTATAAGCTAAATTGCAAGTATATGAGCATCAAAAAGAGATAATCAAATACACTCAAAATGAAGATACACGGTACAAAATGACGAAAGAATGTATATGGTGATACAAGAAGAGATATACACGATAGAGACAAGATGAAGGTGACAAACAAAGTTTTATTAGTCATAGAGTGTCGTGTCTAGAGTTTACAAATGTTAAAATCTTCTCCAAATGGTATACACACATATACGTTCATATTTTTAAATGAAAATCAAGTTGTCAAAAATTGCATAGAGTGGAACTCGAACCCAGGTCTCTAGTTTAGAAGACAAGTGCTCTAACCAAATAAGCTATGATATTTTTTGTTGTAGGCTAAATTCAGACATCTGAAATACTTCATTCAGATGTCTGAATGCTGAAACAAAATTATTGTTCTACAATATTGAAACGTCCGAATGAAATTATTCAGACGTTTGAATAAGGCCAAAAATAGCATATTTCCTTGCTGTTTGCATATTAATCCAATTAAGAATTCTGAATTTTTTTATTCAGACATCTGAATATTTCTAACTGTTATTTTCTTGAAAAGCCACTTCTCTTTGCCGAAGAGAAACATCTTCAAAATCAATGGTTGTACCTGTTCTTTTCAATATAACTTTTCATCTACAGTTGCAAATCTTTATACACTATAAATAGATTATAGGATTCAAAAAACAATCAACTGAATCGATTTTTAATGGTCTTGAATTCTTATATATTCTCTATTTTCAAACTACACTCAAACTGCTTACATTCTATGATCAATGATCACTTTATCTTCCATAATTCTCAAAGCACATCACACTATATATCGTAAAGGAGAAGATTATAGGAAGATTGTACTTAATTGACTTATCAGTGCTATTTAAAGAGCATACTATGGTCGTATACTTCTGTTATTTGTAAAGAAGTCATGTTCGGTTGCTCAGGCAGTTGAAGTCCTATTCGGTTGGTTAGGCGGGTGAAATCCTGTTTGGTTGCTCAGGCAGTGTAAACCTGTTCCTCTAGGTTAAGTGAAAGTTGTTGTAGTTGAAATTACAGAAGGAGTCTGGGACTGGACGTAGAACGAGAAGTTCGAACCTGTATAGAAATTCCTGGTGTGCTTGTTTTATTTTACTTATTTCATTTACTTTGCTATTTTCATCTGTTTTCGCATTTAGATTTAATTATATTCCATATTACATGATCCTAAGTAATAGCTAGCCACACGGTAGTTATTTTCATAATGGATGGTCCACATCAATTGTAAATGAACGTGATATGTGTGATGGTTAGTCCATATAATTTAATAGCAAAACCATGTGTTAGGGGTAGCTCGTATGGCAAGGGATGGGTAATTTGGTGTTTATTGCATATTTGTATATTAGTATACTATTATGGTTTAACCATTGTGGATGTAAGAGTATATTATATGGTTCGATGGTTTGGGTAAGGTACCAGTGAAGGGAAAACCCATCCCACTCAGTGGCGTGGTCTCACTGGATATCTAATTGGTTCGAGATGGTAGGTTATTATTCACACCAGATTGTTGTCTGAACCAAATTTTTGTTTTTCCCTTAAACTCTCGATAGTTATTTGAGTAGGTCGTAGGTAAGAGTTTTTAGGTTTCCAGTTGGATGAATAAGCTTCGAAGACATGCAGAGGGCAATCTAGCTATTTAGGAGTACCTATTTAATATATTGAGTCATCTGGTTTGTCTGTATGGATGTAATGGTGAGTTATATACTTGCCAAGTGTTAGACTCTGATCAATCAAAGGGATATCTTCATGTGTTGCACTTAGAGTATTATGTAATAGTTATATTTTCTCTTACATAGAATCGCAAATGGGATTATGTAATGAATATGAAATCAGATTTTTAAAATGGAATATAAAAGTTATTTCTGAATTGTGTTTGAAAATCTATATGATTAACATAGCCGCATTTTTCCTTTGAGAATTAATAACTATAGATGATTGCAGTAACCATAGCAGTTAGTTTTAGGCTTCATAGTAGGGGATGTTACAAATAACATACCGCCTAAATCTATGTCTAAGGCCTTAGACAAGTTATGAAATGGTAAGAAATCGACCTTAATTAAAGGTATGGGGTTGTATGGGTCACATCATGAACGTAAAACCCAGTAAACTTAAGGAAAGATATATTTTATGAAAATTTATATGGTATCCAAGAAACTCTCATGAATACCTATTCTTTGACTAAAAATTTAGCCAACCTTGGAACTTTGAACAAGGGTTATATTAGCAAATGTTACTTACTAATAAAGTAGTTAAAAAATTGAAAATAAGGAAAAGATGCAAGGTATAAATGCTAGAACAAGCAAAGAGGCGCATGGTTTAGAGTGTTCGATCAAGAACGGCCAATGTCCACTATCGTAGTAATTTCTATTCCGTTGAATTTTTGTCATTATTGCTTGTTTACAATAGGTAACAGTGAGCGCAACCAATGACAATTAAATCCTTTTACAAGTACAATCAATATTTTATTTATAACATTTGAATTATGGTTTAAACGGCTCGGACTGATATGCCAATCCTTATATTTCCTCTCATTCATTGATGGTATTGAAAAATTCAGGTGCAAACATGCTAGGATGCCAACTGGTCAGAATGGTTCAAATCATGGCCAGTAGGTAGGCCATTGCAATGCATGTTGTTGTCAGATACAGTTGCAAAGGGACAAGAAGTAGTTAAATAGTAACATTGTTGTCATATGGATAGTGAAGGACGTGGAGTGGTTGCTACATAGCGTTGCTTCTGTTGAATGGGTATTGTCGTATATGTCAATCTTTTCAATGGAATAATGCAGAGTTGTTACTTCTTTTACAGAGTCAACCAGGTGCTTTACGCAAAGGCGTAACAACTCACATTTTTTAATAACTGATATTTAAATATTTAATTTTAATATTGGATCTTTGATTAATTGAAGGTCCAAAATATGATTATTTTTTCCACAAACGGTCAAATTGAAACTCGAGATCAGTTCCCTTCGATCAGGATCACTGATGCGAATTAAAATGAGTGTAAATATCGATATATTCGGAGTCATGGTATTTTTACAATTTACATATTATTATATGCATTTTATAAAAATACGTGGCTCGAGTCCGTTGGTATCTCGGCAGATGGCTTTAGTTTTTGGGTTGAGGGCTTCATTTCAAGATAAATAGCTTGAGAATTTTTAGAACAAGATAATTTGGCGGGCAGAACTATCTTAAATGTATGAAATTATCATTCTAGGATACCATCACAAAATGTGATGAAACTTATATCATCGGGACTGGAAATTGAGATGACGTGCGTTGACAAGTTTCTTAACAACTGAATATACTATGTGACCGTACGTACTCGAAACATATGGCGATTTAATTGATAATTTAAATATAACATATTTTGTATTAAATAACCATATCCCTCTCCCTATTATTTTGGATTCTTCTTTTCTTTCTCTTTTCTTTTTTTGTGATCTGTTTTTAATAAGAAAAGCTACCGCATATATTGAATTTAATCTACAGCTATAAACGATAGGGGAAGTGGATGTTTGATTCATTGGACTTAGAGAGTCGATGCCTTTAAATTTATGCAGTTGTTGTAGGGTCCAATCATGATTGGCCATGTACAACATTTGGCAGCCACCTGGGGTTGAGAAGTTTGATGGGGTTTTGGGTGAAATGGACTATACCAAAGTGTTTCCCTTATCATGCTTCTTTCTATAGCAAGAATTAGAGCACTAGCTTGGGGATATAGGGTGCGACATTTGGAGCTGCGACATTGCTTGTAACAGTCGCGATTGAGGGCAGGTGATTAGATTAAGGTGGCTAGATGCCTTGCAAAGTGCATGAGATGAATAACACGCAGGAATCGACATTTCGTCGGCTATAGCTCTTAGAAGGGGTGTTGAAGTACATGGAATTGATGGGTTAGGGCATACATGTGTGCATTGGGAGATAGAGGAAGATGGATTAGGTAAATTATTGGTTAATTAAGTTAATTAATATATTTATATAATTTGTATTTGTAACACCCCTAATTTTTGTTTAACATTATTTAGGACATTTAATTAGATAAATTAAATAAAATAATGTAGATAAGAAGATTGAGGTTGATTAATAGAATTTAGTGGCCATGCTTATTTAACTAAATGAACTTATAAATGGGTAAGTAATTGAACATAAGAACATTAGGGTAAATATCCACCTATATTTCCCACCCTTATAATATCTTCCTTAGTCATACACATTCATTTTATCTCAAAAAATTGTAATTGTAAGAAGAGGAAGCAAGGCCGGCCATTAGGAAGAAAGAAGAGAAGGGAAAATCAAATTTAAGCTTAGGATTCAAGCTAGAAGAAATCAGTCTCAATCAATCATAAATTACCTTATCCAATCAAAGGTGAATAATAATTTCTACGGCTCTACTTTGGTTTTATAATCATATATTTAAGGGTAAATCTATTTTATGATGTATTGAATGACGATAAGCTTGATTTATGATTTATATATATTTAAACATAGTTGTTTAAAGGGACATATACGGTTTTAGGGTAAAACCGAGGTTAAACGATTTTGAAATGCCTTGGGAAAATTATATTTTAAGGAAAATATAATTTTGGAACTGGATTTCAAGTTTTATAATTCTCCAAGCCGTGGAGAATTAATTATGAATTTTGAAAGAAAAATATGAATATTTGGGTTTATAAATTTATTTTGGAAAATATATTAAGAATTTGGGTTTGAAATTTTAATATGTTAGATAACATGATTATAGTGAATTTCTGGAATTTTTAAGGATTTTTACTAAGTGATTTAGCATGGAAATTAAATTATTTCGAAAGAAGAACTTAAACGATTTAATTGTTTTCATAAGAGGAAGGGCATAATTGTTAAAGTTAACTTGATTTTAGATCAGAGAAAACGTGGCAAATATTATCTAAATGTTAAAAATTTGTGAAAGCCAATCAAATGTTTACAAGTAGGCAAGTTTGTTACAAAAAGTTTACTTATTTTGGAAATATTAGCTTTTACCCAGAAAAGGATGGTTCCGCCTTCTTTGGAAAACCTTTCGACCTAGACCTCTCGACCAGGACCTTTCGACATCATTGACCTTCAAGGTTGAAAATAATGCACATGATATCATTCAAGTGGTATGTGGTGAATTGGACCAAGTCGAAAGGTATGGTGTCGAAGGATTGCTTTTGAAGGAGATGGTTCCTTAGTTTATTTTTCATTTGAAAAGAGAAATCGCTTTCTTGTTTTCTAAAGACAATGGTTTGGTTTCAAAAAGGTTGTTTTAAAAGACCTTTCAACAAGTTCGAAAGGTTCGGTTTCAAAACGGATGTTTTCTAATGACCTTTCAACAAGGTCGAAAGTTTTGGTTTTGAAAGGATTTAAGAGACCTTTCGAGAAGGTTGAAAGGTTTGATTTTGAAAGGTTGGTTTTAAAAGAGCTTTCGACCGGGTTGAAAGCTATGTTTTTGAAATGTATTTCAAAGAGGATTTTGAAAAGAGCTGCCGCCTTTATTTTTGTTTAAACCTTTCAAAGGGGTCGAAAGTAGGAGCTTTCGACGTTATCGAAAGGTTCAACTATTTTTATAAATACAAGCTGCTACCCAAACCTTCCGAAGGAGTCGAAAGCAGAAGCTTTCGACATTGTCGAAAGGTTCAATTGTCTTTTCCAATATTTTATGAAGTAAAGAGCGATTTTGAAAGAGATACTTTCACCTATGACCCAAAGTAATATTTTTAAGTATAAGCCCAATGGTTTCAAAAGGTTTGATGTTCGATGGTTTTGAAAGGTTTGATTTTCAGGTGGCTTTGAAGCTATGCTTCTACCCTTGTTTATAATACTTTAACATGGTCGAAAGGTTTTGAAAGGAGGTTTTAAAGTGTTAAAAAGGCAGGAGCCTTTTTTTAAAAATTTACGGTTTGTGCTTTTGAAGGGGTAGAAAGCAAACCTTTCAAAGGGGTCAAAAGGTTGCTTTAGAAAGGATCGAAAGCAAAGCTTTCGAAGGGGATACTTTCGAAGGGGTTGAAAAGTTGTTTTCTTTTAACCTTATATTATAAATGTTGTTTAACCTTGGGGATATAAGGGTAGGTTTGATGAGTTCAATACAGTATTTGGGGATATCAACACTTATATGTTTTGACTCAATCGTTATGTGATACCAATGTAAATTATAAATGAATTTAACCTAAGTCAAAGATACTAATGGAAATAGGTTAACCATGAGGATAGCACGGGATGATTGGAATATAACCTAAATTAGGGAAACTAATGGAAATAGGTTGACCATGTGGATAGCATAGGATAACTAGATTCATGTGGATAACATGAGTTAAGTAGCCAAGTGATGCATTCATAGTCATCCTAGTAAAACTATGGATGTTTGATGGATAGTCAACATCAGTTAGAGATGGATAGTCTCTATATGATCGAAATGATGGGTTCATAGTCATCCTAGAAAAACTATGGGATGTTTGATGGATAGTCAACATCATGAAGGGGATGGATAATATCCATATAATTAAAGAAGGGTTCTTAGTTATCCTAGGAAAACTATGGGATGTGAGATGGACAGTCTACACTAATTGAAGTAAAATGAATGTGGGATGAATAGTCCCCTTTTATGAAAATAAAATCTAAAATGGGATGGGTAGACTTTGAAAATATAAAACGGGTAGTCATATGAAACTTAGATGGTTAGTCTAATTAATATGGGATGGGAATTTCTAAAAGCTTTCAAGTATGCACATCATCATAATATTTTGAAAATGTACGTTTTAACTATTGTGGATGCAAAAGCACAGAATATGGTTCTGAAAAGGGCTTAGGATACTAGTGAGGGGAAAACCCGTTCCGCTAAGCGACGTCGTCTCACCAGATATCTAAAAGAAATGAGATGTTAGATTATTATTCATGCCAGGCGTAATGTCTGACTCGAATTTTTTGTTTTCCCCTTAAACTCTCGAGTGCTCAATTGATTTTGAGTAGTTTGAGGTTTAAGGTTTTCATCTTTTCTTCTTAGACGAATAAAGCTTTCGGAGGCATGCAAGTGGCAGTAGTTATTTAGAGTTATCTTTTCCGCTGTATATTTTTTTTGTAATGGCATATCAATTAGCCTTACTGTATACTTTGATCAACCAAGTAGGCATCTTCATACGTCGCTCTTGGCATAATTGTAATAATAATATTTCGTTGAACGTGGTTATATTTTTAGGATTATGCAATGAACGTCAAATGTTTTGATTCGAATGTGAAAATATGTTTTTAAATTGTTAAATTCTTTTCCATATTTCTGTGATCTGTGTATCACTGTATCTAGCACCGCCGTATTTGGTCGTCAAGAATTAATAAGTATGGATGACCGCAACATCCGTAGCTGTTAGTTTTGGGCCTCAAAGTAGGGGGGTGTTACAGTTTTCTTCCAAAAATTATATCTTTTGCATACGAGATCCAATTGTGATGCAGTTTTTGACATTGCACTCGTAGTGAAATTATCTATGACATGGAATAGGCTTGGACTAGATTTAGAAATTTGGAATTTATGGTTCAGGTGAGCGAAACGATAACTCTATAATTAGTTACCGTATAAATTCCAGTATTTTTATATACCAGTCTACATGACTAGGATGATGTAGAGTAATGTGGCTTATTGAAATATGATATTTGGATGGATTATTAACGATATACGATAGTTATTGAGATCTTAAATAGAATGATCCAGCTGTGATATTTATTTAATGATTTACCCTGTTAAATTACCTGTTGTTTTGTATTGCTATATAATTGGATTATATTTAGGAATTTGATGTGTTTGGATTTATAGTTATATTGGTGGCAGAAATATTATTAAAAAAATTTACTACTGATATTCGAGATAATTGATTAAATTCTCATATATATATATATATATATATATATATATATTATGTTCTATTGATATTAGATAGAGTTGGATGGAGTAGATATTAATGTATAACATAGCTATAAATTAGTTTAAGTCTAATTTGTAGTTATATTAGTGACAGAAATATTAGTATTAATTTTATTACTAATTGGAAATTAGAAGTATGACCTTTAATATAAGTTGTAAGGTTAAAAAAACTGTTTAGGTAGGTTAAACTTATATTTAAATGACTTGATATTAGTCTATTATAGTGTAAATCAATAATTAAATAACTATTGAATTTTCATAAACATATTTTTAAAAGTTAGATATTAAAAAAGAGTATTTTACAATTTAATAGGGTTTGATTAGGGTTATATAAAATGATTTATTGACTCTAAAACCTAAGAAATGGTTTGTGATATTTGTATATTATATACATGAGTTATATAGTATTTTGAGGCCTCGTCAGTAGTTAATAATTTTAATAGAAGAATTAAGTAATCCTAAGCTATAGTTGGATTGATTCGATGAGGAATTTTAGTTTGTAAAATAATTTTGAAACTTCTATAAAATAACATGAAGAAGATATGATTGTTAGATTGGTTACTTAAGTAAGATGTGGTTTAAAGCATTTATATATATAATTTCTGTTTGTTCGAGTAGAGGCTACAGATTGGTGCTTGGAATCCATTGTACCATTGAGGCGCATGATCTACAGACGTGATTCCGGAGCAGGGTGGAGAGAGACTGGGATGCTAGTCTAAAGCAGGTCATATACTGTTCCATAGTACTCTTATGCTACGATAGGACCTAAAACCAACTTTTTCTAAGGTGTTGGTTTTCAGAGGAGTCCACAATATAGTTGTGGCTCTCATAGGTCTCTTTGTTGGCTAATGGAAATATGGCATGATTTGTTGTTACGCAATTTTGGCATATGTATGGTTCAGCATATACGACTTGGGGTTACCAAATAGTAGGCTAAATATATTTTAGATATATAAATATGTAGTCAAGTGATATACATGCACGCATATACATACATACATACATACATACATATATATATATGAATAGTTTGGATGATTTATATATATTGGTTTAGTGTGCCTAACTTGAGGCAACCAGGTAGTGTAGAGTACTTCAAGAACTAATCATGATCCATATGGAAACGACAATGCTTCAATGTTGTATACCCATGGGGGAAAGGGTGTACATGGGTTTAGTGCTTACATACGGTTTTAGTATGTTAGTATAGTCAATCGAAAGGAAATGATGCTAGTGAGGGAATACATTGCACGATTGCAGACGTGGTTTTGGAATAGGGGGGAGAGAGACTTGGACGCTAGTCTAGAGTAGGTCATATACTTTTCCGTAGTACTCTTGGGTGCCGCAAAAGGACCTATGTGCCAACTTATTTTGAAGTGTTAATTTTCAAGGGAGTCCATAATATAGTTTTTGTAACACCCATGGAATTTAATAGAAATTTAGATGGAAATTAAACTACAATAAGGACTTAAAAGAAAATTTTCATAGACAACCGAATTTGGCTACAAATCTAACACCATAATGTATGTAAAGATTTTCCAAACGATTTTCATATATAACACTTCGAATTCTGAGCTACGAGAAGTTATGGACAATAAACTGAACAAAAAATTTAAAAACTATAAAGGCCACCGGTCGACCCATAGGGGTTCAAGGTCGATTGGTTGCAGCCGACTTAGGTCGATGGACAGTCGACCCGCACGAGTAAAAAATCGAACATTGTTGATTTTCTAAAGACACATTGAACGAACGAGATTTGTTTGCTTGGGAACAAAGGCTTTGATGAGAGGACCATATTTTCTAAAAATATTCCATAAGCTAATCTAATAGCCCAAACTAAAACACTGCCCCTATAAATACTAAGCTAATGGAACCTTAATTCTCACATAAAAAATTACAGTAACCGAACTCTGCCAAAATTTCTATCAAATACTAAACTCCAAGATTCTCAAATATCAAAGAAACACAAATTTAAAGAATAAAAAGGCGGATGAAAGTGCAACTATCGATTTAAGGGGATGATTCTCAAGCACAAGCAATAGAAAGAGCATAGACTTGAGGTGAGTGGGAACAATTTTAGCAATAGGACCATTGTAGTTAATTTAACCTATTTTAATTAGTTTATGGTGCTAGAAATCTAATTTGAATTGTATAAACCCTATATTGGAATATGAAAAATAGGTTGTAGATTAAACAATAGTAAATTGTTAAATTAAAATGACACCTACATCACTTTTAAAATTGGATTTGAACCCTAAATGGAATTGCAAATTGGTGATTAGACTACTATTTACGAAAATTAAATACTGCTACCGACTGGAATTAACTACACAAACAATCAACATTAAAAAAATGAAGAAATCCTAAATTTACTACGCGAATGGTCGGCCCTAGTATCCTAGCAGTCAAACTGGGGGGTCCAACAGTCGGCCATCCAGAATTAAAATTGCAGATTCTGAACCTCGGCCTAAGGCCCACATAAAATAATAAAATTAACATAAACCATAATTTTGTGTGAGCCTATTTAAGGCATTTGGCTGCATGTTAGAAATGGTAAGGAAGCTAGTTCCCTATGACAAGACGCTGCGTCACTATAGTGTTGGGTAATTTTTAGTTGCCCAATTTGGGATTTAATAATCGACTAGAGGCGATGTATTTTCGCAAATGGCGCTCATAGGAAGTTCCAACGATGGACGCATAAACTGGCGTGGATGCTTGTTGAAGTGGGTCCCACATAATGGGAGGTCCATATATGCACGATTTCTGACGCACGTGATA
This sequence comes from Allium cepa, assembly GCA_030765085.1. NCBI lineage: Eukaryota > Viridiplantae > Streptophyta > Magnoliopsida > Asparagales > Amaryllidaceae > Allium > Allium cepa. The sequence continues at coordinate 343,483,974 of CM060939.1, read as the reverse complement.
TAGTTTAGATGGAGGACCCAGAACATGACATAAGAGGCCAATACTATGATCGAGAGGCGGAAATGGATGTAGAAGATGAGATATACCGACGAGTCGGCATCTCAGGTTCTTCCTTTCCAAGCGTAGTGAAAAGGGAATCGTTTTCCAGTTGCCTGGTAGCGGTAATAGTAGTGGGAATTTAGTCCTACGGTAGCCTAGTGGTAGCGTTTCATGGTTAATTAGTAGCCAAGGTGGTGGTGTTCCCACGTTTAGTAGCATCAAGGCAGTGTTTATATATTTTAGAGCTTAGCAACATTGTTTACATTGAGTGGATCTAAGAGCAGTGCCGATAGTTAAATGTGAGCTTCGATCCTTATTGTGATCCATTATATTAGCCTAAATAAATTATAGTGTAGGAATGTATTAAATAAGAAACCTTAGTTAATAATTCACATACACTTGTCTCACACCTCATATCATCTAGAGTAGTATTGAAGTAACTACATATGATCATTATATATTAAAGTTGTACTCATTCACTAGACATTTGTCTGATCCACTCTCTCCTTTTCATCTTTCCCCACCACATGATGATAGGTTAGTAGTTGGTTGGGCATAATACGAGGAGAAAGGAGCTTCATATCGGAGTTCTCATATTCTCTGCTATCCATCGTGTAGTTACTTACTATATTAAAAGTCTGTAAAACATATATTGTACTTTAAAATAATGTATATGGAAAATAAAATACTTTAGAGACCGTTTTTTGAAATGTCTATTTTTCAGTACTTATATTTCAATTCCTTTCGTTGTGAGACCTAAAAGTGTAAAATGTCTTAGAACTTACCCTTATAATTATGCTCTTTAATGTGTTAAAAATTGAACAGCGCGTATTTCTTGGCATGACGTGGGTCCAAAAGTACACTGGGTTTTGGATCGGTATGTTGGGAAGTGCAGGTTGTTACATTTGGTATCAGAGCTTAGATTTAAGATCCCCTATGATTTAGGCACATATTGAGAAAATGTACTTGAAAAGTTTTGAAAAATAGGTTTTCCAAAATGGTTTTCAAAAGCTTTTTCAAAATGGACTTTTGAAAGGTATATATCCGTATGTATACATAAAAATTTTCAAAGGTTTACACACACATATATATGTATAACAAGAAAGATTGATATCAAGTATTCTTACTGAATACTATTTATGGGAAAGTTGAAATCAATTCTCAATCGCAAGGTAGTGAGAATGAGTACAAGTCTTAGATGAATGGCTCTAGAAAGGCAGCTAAGGTGTGATGACCCGGAATTTGAAAGCAATATCAATTTAATAATCTGAAATAAAAATTAAATTGATTTGATAATCTTTGTAATAAGATTTGAATTAATTTAATAATTCAATAAAATAAGTATTTAATTGATAAGATTTTATCTTTTTAAATCTAATAAATTGTTTTCTATTTATAATATATATAGAATATTGTATATATTTTATATAGATCTTGTTTTAATCTGATTAATAAATAAATCCTGTTTCTATAAAATATGTATCTTTAATAAATTGTGAATTATGATTTTATTTAAAGGTTAAACTTTTAAAAAGGTTATTTAATAAATAAATATGGTTTTAAATACCTAAGATAAACATCGAAATGATTTAAAATATGCTTAACTCAAGTTTAAAATTTAAATAAATAGCAATAAGGTTATTTGATTTTCTTTTTAATATAATGTGATAAAATGAATAATTTATTAATAAGAAGATAATTTCTTTTATAAGTTATTTATGGTTATCAAATGTGGTTATTTTTAAATATATAATAACACATTGTTTCAACAAATAAATTTTTAATAAAAATTATTGTTTTTCAAAATTCAAATCTATAGTTGTATTTGTAAATAAACTGGTTTTCAAAAAAAAATTCAATTTGAACATGAATTCAAAGTTTTAAAATTTAAAGTATAAATGTTTCTAATTTGTTTTGATTTTGAAATATTTGTATAAGTTTAATTTTATAAATATAGTTTGATTTATTCATTTTAAAATCTATATACATATGAATAAATACATGATTAACTAATTTATATAAACATAGGTTTACATTTATCATGTATTAACATCTAAATAAATAACTAATTAACATTTGGGACAAATGTAAACATCTTACAAATTAAATGAGCATGTGTTAATTAATTAACATACTTACTTGACAAATGTTGCATTGTGAAACAAGTGTCAAAAACTTAATTTATCATTTTTCTTTTGTTTTTATTTTTGAATAATTTCAGTTTATATAAAACTTTTCTTCCCTCATCAAATTTTCTTCTTCTAAAAAAAAATCTGAAGACAAAAAAATTAAGAAAAAAATATAACAAACACTTCCATTCAACAACAAAATTCCTGAAATCATCTTCAAATCTACTTCACAAACCTGCACATTTTTCTAACATGCAAATCTGGGTTTTCAAAAGACCTGCATTATTTCAAAAATCTGGAGTCTTTAAGGAGCAACCCTGCATTTTTGGGATTCAAACAATCCTGCATATTTCTCAAATAGAAAAGCCACTGCAGTTTCAAATTAAAGAAATAAAGCATGCATGCAAGAGTTCTGTAACAAGCACTCAAGTTTTAATCAAGTTGAGGAAGCAATTCAGGGTTTTGAAATAAAGTTTCCAGTTTTATAAAGCAAAGTTTTTTTTTCAAAATTCACTGCTCTGCCCATCCAATTAAGGTGAGTAACATTATGATTTAAGTGATTTAAAATATAAGTTTGGTTGCATGTTTATCACTGATAACAAATGTGTTTATGGATGTATAGTGAGCATTGAGATTTTGTGCTCTGTTTTTATATTCTTTTCCAAGCTCAAGTTTTCAGTTTTTTTTTAAAAACCACCCGATCTAGTTTGTTAAGACTCAATTTACAAACCAAGTATGTTTGAATTAGTGTACATTAAGTTTTAAAAACTTAATATTATTAAAATAGATTCTGGTACTTCTGTAAAACTCATAATATCAAAGAATGTTGATTTATATGAAAATTTCAAACTGTGAGATTTTTAGTTTCAATAATACGAAATGAATACATGACCAAAACCATGATTTTTAGCACCTAAATCAAAATTTATAAACTAGAAATAAGAGTGCAGTTCACTGTTGAACAGAAAAGAGAAATTGTGTGATTTCTGATGATCTAACGATTTGGGGATATGGATATTCTTCTGGTGGATAGGGGAGTTATCAGTGTAGCTGAGAAAATTGAGTGATGGTGATGTAAAACACCATGGTTGCAGTAATGTCGATTTTCTTTCTGTAACCCTAGTTTTAGATAGGTAGTTTGCTTTGGCCAGTTCTTCAAGAAGGAGTGATCGAGTTGTTTGAGTTTTTGGGGGATGATAATAGGTTGATGGATGGACTTATGACCGGAGTCACTGCCATGCCGGTGGTCAGAAGATGGAGGATGAAGGATTGACAGGTTTGGGGTTAAAACCTGTATTTTCTGTTCCAGGTTTGAGCAAGCATCTCCAATTCTATTTTGGACTGTAGATGGGTGAATTGATGGATGTGTTTGGTCGTGGGGATGGTCACCGGCGTAGGGAAGGCACCGGAGGCGGCTGGTGATTGCTGGAGGCACGGTGCACGTGCACCGCGCAAAATCTTTGAGCTCTGTTGTTTTTAGGTACTGCAAAAATTTTAACTCGAAGTAATATTCGCGTGGTTGCTGAGTTTGCTAAAAGATTTGGACCAGATGATTCGAAGCATATTGAGATTGGCTCAGGTAAATTGCAATAGTACAGTTTTCTGAAAAATACTGTTTGCAGGTTTAAATTTAAATCAAAATTTAAATGAATAAGTTATTATGATGAGATTTAAACAAAGTTTAAATCTGCAGTTAGAATTATAGCTTTCAAAGATTTTGAAATCTTATAAGTATTCAAATTTGAAAATGGTTTTCAGTTTTAAATAATAAAAAAGGAACCTGACAGTTTTCTTGAAATTTAGATTTCATTGTAAATCTGAAAGCTAATTTTAAATTAGCAGTTTGAATTCAAACTTAAGTCCAGTTTTCTTAAGGATCTTTAAATCTTCAAGTTTTTATTTTTAAATAAGGAGTTTAAAAATCAAGGTGTAAAGCAAGAGTTCAATGCAAGTTTAAATTCAAATAATTTTAAATAAGGATTGGTTCAAAGGTTTTGAATTTAAAAACTGGGTATTTAAATAAGTTTCAAAATTTTAAATGTTTTCAAATAAAATTAAATTTAAATTGTTTATTAGAAGTAAAATTGTTTCAAACAAATATTTTAGTTAGATTTTCCTTTTTGAATGAAATCATTATAAATGGTTTATAAAGGAAATTAAATGATTGTTAACTTGAATTTATAATCTAAATTATAATGTATTTAATAATTAATTTTTAAATTAAGTTAAGTAAATTAAGATTCATCTTATATAAGTTTTAATTATAGGTAATAAATGTTATTTACATTTATTCTAAAAAGGAATATAAATGAATTTAAATTGGATAATGCTTTAATAAATATCATTTTGAATTTTAATTTCAAAATGAAATTTGAATTTTAATTTAAAAATGCAATGTTCTAAGTACCCTTTAATATTAATAAAATTATTAATAAAGAATGGGTTATCTTAAAAATTATTAAGATATTAAATATAATTAAATAAATTGGATAATTAAGGAATAACTTATTTATTTAATTTATTTAATTAATAATTTGGATTAATTCAAATTAGACATAATTAAGAAGTAATTAAAGAAAAATAATTAAATAATTAATAATAGTTAATGATGGTCATTAACTAAGGTTTATTTAGTAATTAATTAATATGATCAATTTTTAATAATTAATTAGATTGATTAATTAATAAATTGTAAAATTTATTTAAGTTAATTACTTAAATAAAAGTAATTAAGACATTAGTTACTTAATGTAATTAATGAAGTATATTGAGATTGGTTTAAATTAATTAATTAAGTTTAATTAATTTTAAAACATTAAAATTGATAATAGTTACTTTATGTAATTAATGAAGTAAAATTACTCAGTTAAGTAATTAGAGATAATTACAGGATGTAATTAGTGGATAATGTTGGAATTGTGAATGTAATTTGGATTATATTATTTTGTATAATTAATCAAGAGATTAATTAAAGAAATAATTAAGGGGTAATTAATTTGATAAGTAATTAAGGAATGAAATTAATCAAAAATGATTAATAATTATGGTTTATGTGAGATTAATTACTAAAAGTAATTAATTTAATTAAAAGTCATTAATTAATATAATTAATGATGTAATTAAGATTGATTAATTAATATTAATTAATCAATAATAAGTAATTAAAGGTAATTAATTAATTGTAATTAATTAAGGTTAAATGTAATTAATTATAGTTAATTAATTAATGAGGTAATTAAAGATTAATTACTGTATTTGGTTTAAAGTAATTAATTTTGTGAAATTAATTAAAGTATAATTAATCAGGGGTGATTAATTAAGATGATAAATTAGAGGTTAATTAATTAATTAATTTGTAATTAATTAATGATGATGTAAGCAAGATTTATATTGTGTAAGTAATTAATTTAATTCATTTTAAATTAATTATAGATGATGTAATTAATTTAATTAATTTTAAATTAATTATACGTAGTATGATTATAAGTCATTGCTTATAAATGGGTGATATTGGTTGCCTTGAATGGTTTGAATCTCAGCTATGAGATTAGTAATGTGTTTGATATGGATGCATTGGTTGCATTATGATGATGATATTGATTATTTGTGGTTATGATAATGATAATTATCTATTGTAAATCTGTGAATTACCTATTTGTGTGTATTTAGATAATGTTATTAAATTGTTTTAAACTCTAAAACAACTTGGACCTAAAAGAAACGCTTTGCATTTTGATGAGACCGGGATCGGGTTTCCATATTTGGATATCCGAAAACCACACCGATCCAAATTAACGATAGGTCGTGAATCTTATGTGAAGAGTGAAGACTCGAGGTGTAAGGGCTATACGTCAGTATAACTCTGTGGGTGATTCCGTAATGAGTTTGACGGAATAGTACTTATAGATTCGAGATGGAGATTCAGAGTGCAAGGGTTATCGTCATTAACTCTGAGGGTGATTCCAAAACGAGTGTAATGAGATAATGCCTTCGGTTTCGTTCGAAACCAGAAATTTTAGGTACTGCAGAAATTTTAACTCGAAGTAATATTCGCGTGGTTGCTGAGTTTGCTCGAAGATTTGGACCAGATGACTCGAAGCATATTGAGATTGGCTCAGGTAAATTGCAATAGTACAGTTTTCTGAAAAACACTATCTGCAGGTTTAAATTTAAATCAAAATTTAAATGAATAAGTTATTATGATGAGATTTAAACAAAGTTTAAATCTCTAGTTAGAATTATAGCTTTAAAAGATTTTGAAATCTTTTAAGTATTCAAATTTGAAAATGGTTTTCAGTTTTAAATAATAAAAAAGGAACCTGACAGTTTTCTTGAAATTTAGATTTCATTGTAAATCTGAAAGCTAATTTTAAATTAGCAGTTTGAATTCAAACTTAGTCCAGTTTTCTTAAGGATCTTGAAATCTTCAAGTTTTTATTTTTAAATAAGGAGTTTAAAAATCAAGGTGTAAAGCAAGAGTTCAATGCAAGTTTAAATTCAAATAATTTTAAATAAGGAATGGTTCAAAGGTTTTGAATTTAAAAACTGGATATTTAAATAAGTTTCAAAATTTTAAATTTTTTCAAACACAATTAAATTTAAATTGTTTATTAGAAGTAAAATTGTTTCAAACAAATATTTTAATTTTCCTTTTTGAATGAAATCATTATAAATGGTTTATAAAGGAAATTAAATAATTGTTAACTTGAATTTATAATCTAAATTATAATGTATTTAATAATTAATTTTTAAATTAAGTTAAGTAAATTAAGATTCATCTTATATAAGTTTTAATTATAGGTAATAAATGTTATTTACATTTATTCTAAAAAGGAATATAAATGAATTTAAATTGGATAATGCTTTAATAAATATCATTTTGAATTTTAAATTCAAAATGAAATTTGAATTTGAATTTAAAAATGCAATGTTCTAAATACCCTTTAATATTAATAAAATTATTAATAAAGAATGGCTTATCTTAGAAATTATTAAGATATTAAATATAATTAAATAAATTGGATAATTAAGGAATAACTTATTTATTTAATTTATTTAATTAATAATTTGGATTAATTCAAATTAGAGATAATTAAGAAGTAATTAAAGAAAAATAATTAAAGAATTAATAATAGTTAATGATGGTATTAACTAAGGTTTATTTAGTAATTAATTAATATGATCAATTTTTAATAATTAATTAGATTGATTAATTAATAAATTGTAAAATTTATTTAAGTTAATTACTTAAATAAAAGTAATTAAGACATTAATTACTTAATGTAATTAATGAAGTATATTGAGATTGGTTTAAATTAATTAATTATGTTTAATTAATTTTAAGACATTAAAATTGATAATAATTATTTATGTAATTAATGAAGTAAAATTACTCAGTTAAGTAATTAGAGATAATTACAGGATGTAATTAGTGGATAATGTTGGAATTGTGAATGTAATTTGGATTATATTATTTTGTATAATTAATCTGGAGATTAATTAAAGAAATAATTAAGGGGTAATTAATTTGATAAGTAATTAAGGAATGAAATTAATCAAAAATGATTAATAATTATGGTTTATGCGAGATTAATTACTAAAAGTAATTAATTTAATTAAGAGTCATTAATTAATATAATTAATGATGTAATTAAGATTGATTAATTAATATTAATTAATCAATAATAAGTAACTAAAGGTAATTAATTAATTGTAATTAATTAAGGTTAAATGTAATTAATTATAGTTAATTAATTAATGAGGTAATTAAAGGTTAATTACTGTATTTGGTTTAAAGTAATTAATTTTATGAAATTAATTAAAGTATAATTAATCAGGGGCGATTAATTAAGATGATAAATTAGAGGTTAATTAATTAATTTGTAATTAATTAATGATGATGTAAGAAAGATTTATATTGTGTAAGTAATTAATTTAATTCATTTTAAATTAATTAGAGATGATGTAATTAATTTAATTTATTTTAAATTAATTATAGATAGTATGATTATAAGTCATTGCTTATAAATGGGTGATATTGGTTGCCTTGAATGGTTTGAATCTCAGCTATGAGATTAGTAATGTGTTTGATATGGATGCATTGGTTGCATTATGATGATGATATTGATTATTTGTGGTTATGATAATGATAATTATCTATTGTAAATCTGTGAATTACCTATCTGTGTGTATACAGATAATGTTATTAAAATGTTTTAAACTCTAAATAACTTGGACCTAAAAGACACGCTTTGGATTTTGATGAGACCGAGATCGGGTTTCCATATTTGGATATCCGAAAACCACATCGATCCAAATTAACGATTGGTCGTAAATCTTATGTGAAGAGTGAAGACTCGAGGTATAAGGGCTATACGTCAATATAACTCTGTGGGTGATTCCGTAATGAGTTTGACGGAATAGTACTTATAGATTCGAGATGGAGATTCAGAGTGCAAGGGTTATCGTCATTAACTCTGAGGGTGATTCCAAAACGAGTGTAATGAGATAATGCCTTCGGATTCGTTCGAATCCGGAATGAACGTGTATGGATTGAATGCTTTCAGAACATCGTCAGGTGGACGATGAGCATTCTAAGATAATGAGTCCTATAAAGGTAATCGTAGCCTCAAGCCTCATCAACAGGAAATGGCTAAAACAGGGGAGGTGCAGCAAGGCTTCGTGGGTAGCTCCCACTGGAGAGCAAGATTGATCCATGTCTAGAGGTCCCTTTTTATTCGGCTTAGTGGGCAGTTGGATATACGCACCAACTGCGAGGTTGACTTGTTTGGAACTGTTCAGTAAGGAATGGGTCCGGCCTTGTGTTGTAGGGGAGCGGGCGTCCTCCTCGGTACGTTGATCTAGGCCACGTACTGTGACGGGCGGTACCCCAGTAGCCCTGCCATTGTATGGAATCCAGATCCAATAAGTGCCAACGGTTTTGATTGTATTACCCACTTTTGTGGCTAGTAGCTGGAATTTAACGAATGTAACAATTTCGGCTATTTCATATTTACTTGAAAACCCTAGACCTATTATAATATTATTGGATTTCCTATCAAATGTTTTGGTTACCGTAAGGTAAAAACTTTTCCATGTTTATGTGTGGGAAGTCTTACGTGATACCATTCTTTTCAAAAGATTTTTAAAGTTAAGCAACTTTAACCTGTTACTCACACCAGACCCATGTCTGACCCAGAGTTTATCTTTTATTTTCATAAACTCTTGGGTACTCAAATTTTTACGAGTAGCCAAGGGATTCAGGTTAGCTTTGATGAATTTTGAGGGAGCAATGGAGCAGGGGGCTTCTGCGTTAGATATATAGTATTCCGCTGTGTGTTCTGTGTTGTCTATGGATTGTATTATGTTGTAAATACTAGACAGGTGTTTATAACTGTCTAGTATGTGTTGTATTATCTGTGTACTCTGATAGTGTTTGTAAACTATGTAATATTTTATGTTATTTATTCGTTCCGCTGTTTAGATTCTGATGTGTTGTTTCTTCTTCTTCTCTTTCTTTCTCTTTTCTATCCCTTTCTTTCTTATTAGCAATGCGACTACTTGGAGTTATGGAAGTTGGGTCGTCACATAAGGTTCCAAGCGTGAACATCCCCATATGGTTCCGCCGGTATCTAAAGCAAGTAGACAAAATGCACCTAACCCGACTAAAGCAATGAGACAAAATGCACATTATTGCACTTACCCTCAATGTGCACTTTGCTGTAAATAATACAACTTTTGAAAAATAAAAATTGAGAAGTATCTAAGATCCTACTTTTGAACTCATTTTATAAATAAGAAATGGTTATTACTTGAAAGTGTCTTTTATTGATGTTTTTTGTTAAACTTAAAAAAAAATAAGTTAAAAATACTATATTTTCTTTAAAAATACATTTTTATAAGGTTTTATGAAATAAATTTTTTAAGACAATGTGTTTGATGTACATTTTGCTAAATTAAGGTCAATCGTTTTTGATAATTTAATTAAAGAAGAATAACATGATCTTTCGAGAAGGAAACACTTGTTGAAATGATAAGAGCATACTACAGTTCTAAAAACTTACTGGTTTTATGGAGGTAAAGGTAAAACTAAAGGTTTTGATTTGAAAAGAGTAAAGTGAAAATTTATGAATGTTACTAAAATTTAAAAGGAAAGAAATAGAGTGGATTAGACATGGAAGCCTTGAAATGGTAGAGACAAAGATAAAAAGGAAACATAGGAATTAGTGACCTTCTCAGTTAATGGTGAATTGAAAGGACAAAGTTCTAGGTCAAACTTCTTGTTGTAACGAAGGGTGAGCACCACCTTATATCTTTATACCTAAGTGTGGTTTGAATTGTGGAAACTTAGTATGAGGAAGTTTGGAAAGTATGATTTGGATAAAACATATTCAAGAATTAGGAAAGAGTAGGTCAAGATGGTTAGGGTCAAGGGATGTTATATATACAAAGATTTTTATCCAGTTTAAAGGGTAAAAAAGGCCAAATAAGTTCTACTTCAATTCATACTAAGATAGGTGACAAAAAGGGCAATCTAAATATTAGTTGGTATCATATAGGTAAGGATAGGATACCTATAGGCTATGGACAGTCCAGTTGTTGTGTTGTTTCACTAGACGCTTCAGGCAGATCAGGTTGACATAAGTGGGAAGTCGTATTGGTGGGAGAGCAGTCACACGGTAGCATTATGCGGTGGTATAAGTGGAAATTGGTTTCCACGGCAGCCTACAAGCTATGCTACCATATTGAGTTCTATCATTGTAGATGTGTTCCAAGTATGCCTAAGTAAACCTTGGAATTGGATGGTTCGAAATTGGCATATATTTTAATTTGGAAAATATTGCATAGTAGTAGTCCTTGAATTTATAGATCATGTGATGGTTCCATATTTGTAGATTTGAAGGATCTACGCAAGTAAAATGAAAATTAAGCTATCATGTTAAATTGTTCGAATTTAGGTGATCCCGGATTTTATTGGATAATAGGTATAGGGTAGTGAACATAATTGGAAGTTGTCATAAAATGGAGTGGAATTTAAGTAGTATTTTAATTCACTGTATTGAAATTTGTAGTAATATACATCTTTATAAATTATCCAATTGAATTAAAAAAAAGTTGTATCTTTTGAAATAACAAGTAATACGCCCTAAAATAAACATATGTATAAAATAGGGATATCTACCATATTTGTACTATCTATTTCGATAACTAAGAAATGGTTAATTTCTTATAATTCCAAACGTGACGCTAATTCTCCTTATGAATAAGACATAGAAATTTACACTGTCAACCTTTCCTTTGAAAGAGATGTAGTTTCAATGCATTAAATATAGAAATCCCTAGGAATAAACCAAAGTAATGGTCATTGTGTCTATTAGGTAAAAATAACAAGGCATCTTTCCATATTATTATCTCAATCGAGAAATAATTGAAATTAAGTGATAAGAGATTATGTTTGGTAAAAAGGTCTTATCTATGAAAGGACATTAAGAAATGGTAAAAGTTTTGGAAGTTCAAACCACAAAATGTATCCCAAATAAGATTATAGCCAAAAGTTTGCAAAGAATAGTTAATTCAAGGATTTGGGTCTCTGTTGAGAAAAGATATTGATATTTGCACGAATTGGAAATGCAAAGGTGATTTTAATAGAAAATGAAGATCAAGAAATTTTAGGTGACATTTGAAGAAAGGAATAAAAGGATTTTTCTTAAACATCAATCGGATTAGAGGAAGACTAATTTCTTATGAAAATTCATAATAGACTAACATAAAATACATAGTCATGTGCATAATAATCGTAGGTGAACCAAGTACCACTTAAGATGATTATCACCAATGCTAGAGTGATTCTAAGTTATGGCTTCAATTAATTTTAGGACTTTTATGGTTAAGGTTGAATGGAAAGATAGACCAAATTTTCACTTGTAGAACTTAGGAAGGACCCCTGTAGACTCTAAGCGTGATAACTAGGTACCCGGATTTATAAAGACTGAAGGAACCATTCAGAAGTAAATGAGATGATTTAGGTTGAATCAAATTGGAAAAGAAGTTTTGCTATTTTCAATAATTTAAAAAATCGCCAATTTTGGATAACTTTGGGTAAAGTGAAGAAAGAGGAGAGAGCAATATATGAACCACCATAGAAGAGATAACGGCCATATTCAGGTTGTCTCACTTGGTACTAGAATTTGTAGTGAATGGATATACCACTGGATAAGTTAAGGTAGTATGTTGTGCGTTGAGAATTTTGTAGAGCTATTGTTTCGTGGAATCATACATATACTCAAATTATTTAGCATTGTGCAAGTAGACACCATTTAAGTTAGTAGTAAGGATTGTAGAGAATTACCTATGCGCTCTGGATTAAAGGTTTATGCATATAATAAAGGAGTGAGGAGTGCAGTTGAATAAAAAAAATATAGATAGATTTAACTCATAGAGGGACGAGGACTACACAAGGTAGGCAGAAAAGCAAGTACGGATAGGAGACATATGGGGTAGTCTGTGGAGCTAGGCTCCACAAATGGGAAGTAGACAAGTAGAAAACCTCCAAGGCAGGATAGAATATGGCTAAATTATTAGAAGCCATCATTAGGTACTTGCAGAAGTGTCTATATAATGCAATTACTAAGGTCAAACTGTGTCAATTAGGGAACTTAAAAAGGATAGGTAAGCCCCTTATTTGCCGTGCATCTACCTATATTTTTAGGATAGGCCAAAGCGAGTCTGAAATAATTAAACTAGTTAGAGTCCGGTAGGGAGACAATCCAGTTGAGAATACATGGGTGCTTGAAGAGAAAGTCTGAGCTACTCATCTCGAACTCTTTTTAGGCACATTTCCATTTTAGTTGGAATGAATTATTTTTGCAATTAGGTTCTAGCTTAAGTAGAGACTATTGGATGGTGGGAATGTTGCAACATGTCAGTAGGACATGTTATGGATGATGGATGCTAGTGGATGTGTTTGGATATATTGTTTAGATTGTATTTTTTACACGTCTAGGACATTATATCCTCTAGATAGTACACTGACATTCCCATTATCTTTTTTTTTCTAGCTAGCATATATATATATATGTATGTATGTATGTATATGTATATGTATGTATGTATGTTTGTATATGGATGTTTAATTCTTGTTTATCTTATTGAGTGTTATGCATATGGATGTTGCATATGGATGAAATGGTTATGGATATATGTTGAATTGCATGTTTACTTATTTAGGATGTTGTAACGAGACGGATTTTTCCCGCTCGAAAATCGACATCCATACTTCATGTCGTATTCGAATGCCATAGATTCGACCGTTCAAATCCGATTCGCCGGAACTTATAACAACATCAAGTAATTAACACAGCGAAAATAAAAGAAATAATACATTGATATACAACACATATACAATATCTGATACAACAGAGTGATACCATGAATATCAATATACATCAGAGATATGATACAATAAAATAGCAGCGGAAAAGAAACAAATAACATCAGCAGCGGAACAAATAACTCTAAGATAGTTTTCAAAGAAGAACTTCAAAACTGCAACTCCATCTCCAAGAACCAATCCAGCGATAGCTTGAACTCCCAATGACGATGCACCAAGCTAAGCAAGACTGGTGTGGTCCAAAGACTGAACTAACTCTAGATAATCTACTAAACTTGACTATATGAAAAACCTAAACTCTAGGCTGCTCTGTAGAAATATAATGAGCACCCAGAGTTTAGAAAAGAAACAATAAACTCCGGATCATTCGTGGGACTGGTGTGAGCAACAAAAACAGTTTATCTTTTAAAACATTCAACAAAAGATTTTCAAAGTCAATTCGCAATGTTTTTTAAAAATGAGACTACCATAAGGCCTCCCGCACACACACAATGCAAACGCAGAATCGGAGGAGATTTCTCCTTATGATAGTCAAAGATGCTTGATACGCATTAAAAAGAAACATTTGATATTATTACTAGTGCATAGTGTAGGGAAAATTATTTCGAAAGTAAAGATATAAATCTTAGCCAACATACGACCATTATCGTATGCCTACTATAGCTACCATGTTCAATAGCAGGTTACCGCCACATTCCATGGCAGGTTCTACAACTAAAACCGTATAAGTCTCGTATTGTTTCTTTGGATTTCCAACAAATGGTCAGGCCAAGGAACTTCCCATTGCCACATGAGAACGCCTCTAGAAGGACGTCCCCGAGAACCTAACCGGATCTCTACCAACATAAGGCCGGGTTACCCCTAACTGGGTAACTGCTGACACGAGTATGCCATCCCCCGGTCCTTTAGGACCTTTATCCGAGCGCTCGGTAACCAACATCACACCATAATAAATAAAGTGTTTCAACATGAGTAAGTATCTGGGCTCCATACCATGATACCACCCCTTTCCAGAAGGAAATGCACATACCCTAAAGGGATCTACCCCCAATAACCTTGCCGCATCATTCCTATTTTGACCATTCCGGGGTGTGAGGTTCGACGAAGTCTCGTCCACAAAGCCACGCTTTGGTACAAAGCCATGCTTTGGGTCAACAAATGATCAAAGAAATGATCACAAAGATAAGTGATCAAACAAATGATCATATCACAAATGATCAAACAATAATCATTTCACAGCAACACTCAGCATGTCACATTACCAGATTGGGAATATATCGCTAATGACCTTCAACTACATAACCTCTGAGCTCGTACGTCTCAGAGAAGGGTGTTAAGCTAAGAGAATGAATTCTCTGCCACCACAGAAATGTATTTGAAAGAAATCTGCTTTATATCTCAATTTGTAATGTCAGACATACAATCCATACAAGTCTGTTCTGGGTTCGAACAGAACCGAAGGCACTTCCAAAGGAGTCCTTGAAATCCGGGTATTCACAATCCCGATCGGATTTCCCATCACTTAGGGAGTCTCTATACCGGCGCGACTCAGTGCAGAGGCAATCGATGGGTCATCCTATCGCTCTCGCAAATACCCGGACTTCAACACCGGTCTTCAAAGGCTATCCATAACGACGAATTACATATTCAGAATGGTTTATATGACACAAAGGTCCTTTCCCGGCTAAACCGAATAGTGAGCGCAATACTTAAAACATATGGATATGGGATTTTAATTAAGTCACAACTTAATAATTCAAAACTTACTTTCAAATGGTTTAAACCAAATACCATTTCAAATCTTTTAAACAAAAGATTTATTTCATAAAGTTCACCTACTTTCACAAATATTTATTCCTGGATTTCAAAACAATTCCATCTCAATTGGATTAATTCATTTAAATCTTTAAATTAAAGATTTATCTTACAGCTTTCAAACCGTTCCCAAATATTCATTTTCAAAATTCATTTCCAAATATTCATCAATAACTTGGTAAACTATTTCAGTTTAAACTTGAAATCCCATTTATATAATTTGAAATTCATTTCTCCTATGAAAGCTTTTTATCATTTAGAAACAACAGTCTTATTTTGAAAAAAACCCGATTTCATTTATACAAGTTACAATCTTTGGGTTAATTCTAATTCCCAAAAATAATACTTTGAAAATGGTTTAACTCATAATGACTAGTATAATATCGTTAATCCCTAGTTTCAAATTACAGAATTCAATTTCAATATTGAATTCAGATTTAAATCAAAGTATTTAAATTCCAACACTTAATCCAGTTATTCAAAATAAATTTCCATCTTTGAAATTCCCTTTTTAATTGCTTTTCACTTTTAAACCCAATCCATTTCCAAAACATTTGAATTCAAAAATTCAAACTCAAAACTATTTCGAACATCTGTGACTTAACCGATTTCCTCGTGAAATCCATAATTGTGTGTGTATGCTGTGGTCCAGAGATTTAACACAATAGTGCAACATCATTCAATCATCATAGATTAAAACAAAAATATAGTTGATAAGCAATATAAACTATAACGCTTATCGTCTATTCACAGATTCACAGATAATATATAAATGTAAATAAATGAATAAATCATACACAGCTCAATCCACAGAACAAAATATCTCAAATCAGATAGGACAATCAATTTAAGGCATCTCATACAATACAATTATTCCTAGGTAAGGTCAAGCATTTAATAATCATTTATAAGCAGAATTAATTAATCATTTTATCCTGATTAATTCAATTAATTTCCAGTTAAATTAATTACTTATGAATTAATTATCAAATTCTGATTAACTAATTACAAATCATTTAATATCAATTAATTTATCAAACACTTTAATTAATTAAATTATTCTTAATTTATCACATTAATTAAATCAACCTTTAAACCAATTTCCTAATTAATTAACTCTAATTAATTAGTTAAAGAAATTTAACCTTTAATTACTTACCATACAGTAATTATACTTACACCATTTATAATTGATTATCTAAACTAATCAATCCAATTTATTATTAAAATTAATCGCCTTAATTAATACTTAATAATCCTTAGTTAATTATCTTATTAACTAATAATATTTCTTAATTACTTTCTTAAGAAATTATCTTAGATTAATTCATTATTAATCATTTCTAATTATAAGTTAATCTAAATTATTTATTTATAAGTTAAATAAATCATTCTTTAATTACCTTATTAATTAAATCATTTTATTACCTTAATTACTCTAAGATAATTAATTCCTTTATTAATGATTCCATTAATCATTTAAGTGTATTTTAAACATTACACTTTAAATTTAAATTCAAATTAAATTTAATCATTCAAATTATTTAAAATAATTTAAATTTTAAAACTCCTTTTATCCCAAAACTAAATCAAATTTAGATTTAGTTTCAGATTTCAAAATTTGATTCAACTGGTCTAAGTTCTTTCTTTACAAGTCAAAAATCCCATTTAAATTCACATTCCTTTTTAACACTAAAACATTTTTTAAGTATTTAAAACAATTTAAATTTAAAACTTTATTCGTTTTCAAGCTAAATTCCAACCCAAATTTGAATTTGTATTTACATTTTAATTTTATTTATTTTTTTATTTTTTTATTTTTGAAGCTCAGTTTAATCCTTGATTTTCAAATTTGAATTTAGTTTTGAATTCATAAAATAGAATCAGGTCCAAAAGCCTGATACAAAATTTGACCCCAGCCTCACCAGCCTCTACTTCGAGTTCTACCCGGAAATACTCGAGTAAAGCTTCGGGTTAACTCACGAGTGCAATCCTGGAAATCATCCAGGTTTTCAAACTTTCCAGACCACCAGGCTTGTGCACGTGCACATTGCCGATGACCATCTCTGGTCGCCACACTTCATCGAGCATGTCGACAATCGCCCAGGAACCAATTCCTGACCATTAGAACTCCATTATCTTTTCGAAAACAAAATCGAGTAAAAATCAATAACTGGAAACATTCGAACCCATTGCCTCCCAAACCTGTCACCAACCCATTCTCGCCGCCTCGGCCACCGGAGGTCACGAAATTCCGGCCACGACATCGTCTACCACCCCGCTACCATCCTCCAAAATCTGGTCTCACTCGGTCCATCGTAGAGGACGAGCGAATCAAAAATTCGAACCCTTCGCTAAACTAGGTTTAGAAATTTTAAACGTCGCCCGCTGCCGCCACGACCACCTACCGACCATCTCCTTATTTTTTCTAGCAGAGTCGTAGACTCCTTCACCTCCACGCACGATCTCGACCCCTACAACTCAGAGGATCATCAGGAATCATGAAAACAAAGAAATTCTTTTAACCCCGAACTGCTCTTAAACCTTTGATCGAAAAATTATAATTTTTGCTTTGAAAATCATATTATAGCATACGAATTCAGACTGCATACCTGAATTCGAAATTTAAAAAGTTTAAATTTTGACTTATTGGAAGTTGTATTCAAATTTCTTGCTTCCCAGTGAAAATCCTAAGTTGATTCAACTTAAATAAAATTTAAATCTTGAATATACCCTATAACAATCAATTCTTGTATTAACACTAAACCCAAGCATCAAGTAGATTAGGTGAAAATGAATTTTTAAATCAAAATTTGGTATCTTACAATCTTAGAACAGAAAACCTGTATAACAATAACTTGTACTTCCAGTTTTCAAATGTATTCAAAGGGTTTATATGTATGTAGAAACAGACATATATATGTAACAAATTCAACTTTTAAATAAATAAATAAATAAAACACATATGTTGCTCACCTTTAACTTGAGAATGATAGAGCACTTTTTATTTGAAAAGCTTTGAACTTTAAAAACTGAGAAGTTGTTTGCTTTGATTTTTTCCCCCCATAATCTTCTTGCTTGTTGTTGGATAAAGCTTCAGTTTATAACAATGGAAATGCTACTTGTATATTCAGGTTTACTATGCTATGTTGAATGAATGAAATGAGATAGTGGATTGATGCATATAAAAAGAAACATGCAGTATATTTGTAACGACCCAGTATTTTCAACCATTCGCATCCGCACATGTTGGACTTGAATTGTTCAAAATACCGCGTTGTAAATAAAATTTGGCAAATCTCAAAATATACAGTAAATAATTAATCATAGAATCACAAACACAGAATCAGAATACTCGCAGCGGAATTTAAAAATATTTAGTGGTTCATGAAGCCACTATAAATAGTCTCAATCAAATAAAATTTACATAGTCTTTAATCCAAATATAGTTTTAAATCATCAGTAAACAATCCAAATGTTCACTAGTCTCGGTTTCAAAATTTTAGATAAAGAACTGGAAAGGAAGTTTGCCAGCATCTTGAAAGTGATCTACAGAAATCCTAGCTCCGGGATGAAAACTGAACTGCAACTCAGGCTGACCCGAGCGTAAAATAAAACATAAACACTCGAGTCAGGACATACATACTTATATAGTGTAAGCTAATTCAAGTGTACTGTAATATAGAGCAAGTAACTTAAAGGATTCTTGGGACCGCCCATCCTCTAAGGATCCGTTAAACTATTTACTATGTAGTAATACTTCGCTATTATAATAGTGTCTATTAGTAAAATAAACTTACTTTTAAATAGCGTTAAGGGGTTACCCATATAGCCCTTAACACAAATAATGCCAATAGTCTATACAGTACCGTAATACCTCCTGATCGGGAGGCTACCAGAGGATACTCCATAGGTACGACACAAATAGAAACTCGTATAAGGCGCGCTAGGGTAGGTGACACGGCACAACTAGGCAATGCCAGGGTAGATATACCAATTACGCTTCCGGACCGATGAAAACGCGTAGCGCGCAGCTGCCGCCCACCTCGAACAACACTCCTAAATCAAAGGTGCGCACCAAAACAATCACAAAAGTAATAGAATGGCATACGAAGAACTGCGTCCGATCAGAGGTGCTACCTCATTAATCCGTCAATCGCTCCTGTTTTAGCCACCTTATGCCAACTCACGGGAGTCGGGTCCACGTATTTACCTCAAAGGAAACGTCACCACCATCCTACTTCATTCTGCAATCTCCACCACGTATACAGTTGTTAAAGTGGTTTTCGGTATCGACAGAGAGTATGCCAGATATCCGATCCCGGTCTCTTTAACAACCAAACGTTATTATAACCCGTGGTTACAACTTTTAAAAATGGTATTTATACTTTACAAATCAAAATAAATTTCAAATACTTTTCAATATTATAATATCCCTTTAAACATCCTTTATTTACACATCAGTCATTCTATTTAATATAAAATACCATTTAATCTATTTAATTCATTTAGGAATAAATTGCCTTTCAATTTCACATTTAAAAGTTAAATACTTCCTTTTAAAACCATTTAAAGTCAATTCCTTATTTTATTTATTCAAATTAAATTTCAAATTTTAAACCTTTTCCCAAAGATTATTTCCATAAAGTTTATTTAAACAATCCAAATTCAGTTTCCATAGCACTTATGAAATGCTACCTAATGTCTATAGGTTAAAATAGTTTCATTTATAAAAGATAGCATTTAAGTGCTGTAATAGATTATTAACTTAAAAATTAAGTTTTAAATTCCCAAATATAACTTATTTTCAATTATTCACATAACTAAAATCTCACCTTTTAACAAAATTCAGAATTTTCCAAAATAAGTTATATTCCAAAATTTTTACTTAAACATTTATTTATTTAACATTTTGACTTATTCAAAAATCATTATAAATTTTATAAAAATCCTTTAAATATATTTGAACCAGAATATTATGAATTCCCATTTAAAATATTTTTAAACATTTCAGAAAAATATTATATAAACCACGGGTCTGTATATAGTTTTCTAGCCTAGGTCAAGTGATACGGATTTATATCATTTCAATACGCAATTTACAAAATCCCGGGTTCTATCATTTCAAACCCGCAATCCCAAGTTAAATATTTAAAATTATACAATTAAATAAATAAATGAATAAATAATTATCGTACAGGCCTATCATTTCAGCCTATAACGATCTCAAATTTACAGGGAACTTACAGTGATGACTTAACAGTAAATAAGCATTAAATAGTATAACTGCAATAAATAAACAATTGATGATGTGTCAATTAATAATGGGGTTTAACATCATACGCTTATATCACAGGCAGATAAAATTTAAATAAAAGTTTACAATTACACTTGTGATAAATTCACAGATATATAGGTATGTTTGTCTGGTGAGAAACACTCACCTGAATCCTGCAGAAAGTTTGATTTCCAATGATGGTAACACTTGGAAAAAAAGAAAACGCACAGAAGCACGATCAAACTGATGCAGAGGCTGCGACCAGATTTATATTTTGAAAAGGGAACGAATCAAAACTAAGAAAATTTTTAACCCGAAATTCTCAAAACAAAAGGGAACGAATGGAAATAATTTCGCCCCATAGGCTCGACTACTCCACCACACGGTTAGACTACGTTCTCAAAGCTTGGTTCAAAATTTTGCCCGTTACTTACTTTCACCCCTTTTTATTTCTACAAGTGGCGGAAACACTAAAAATTTAAATCTAATTCTCGGCATCATAAAAGAATTTTATGCGCATAACGTTGATAATACATATACACTCACAATACTAATTATATGAACACTTCTTCACTAGTACAAAACCCTCCTACAGCCGATTCTTATATTTGCTTATTCAATTATTATTATTTATTATTTTCCTTCTCTAACTACTGTTGCAACCTAGTTTGGACACTTATGACCCACACGCATACTTTCTCCTTCATTCATATTTTTTTTTATTCTACTCTATTATATTTTGGGTAAAGTTTAAATTTTATTTCTAAAATAAATTGGTCAAATTCACTACTGAAAATCTTGAAGGATGGCTAGGTGACATAAAACCTTAGTTATCAGTTTATGAAAAAATTTCACGCAATTTTATTTGGAGGAGAGGCTGACATCAGTGGTAAAGGAGGAGGGCAGGGATATAGTGGTGAAGGAGGAGTCATAGCCTAAGGTGGTGGAGTTTCAAGCCTTTGCGTGAAAAAAAAAGAGAAAAAATATAGAAAGGAAATATAAAAGAGAAGAAGAAGTAGGAACCCATACCTGAAGCTTGCTCGAATATGAATGAGGATAAGATGTTATGCAACAGAGGTTGTGAACGAATTTATAAAGGCAGGGGTGCGTGATATTTTGAATGAATATTGGGAAACTTGCGTGATTTATTTCCAGTTATACGAAAAAATTGATTGCAAACGTTTTTTTTTCTTTTTTATTCAATTAATAGGTTGCGTGCGTTATTTATAGGCTGAGTGATTTTTTTATACAAAACAACAGCAAGGATTTAAAATTGCTATAAAATAAAAAGCTGCATGATTTAATTTGAATGATTATAGGAAGGAAATAAATTTAAATTAACTTTAACGGTTGCTTTGATTTACACAAAGAATAGACATGAATACTAGACAACACTTGAACACGTTTAAAGTTTTAAATAAGAAGTAAATGACTCTAAAGGAGGCAATGCTGATAAAAGAAAAGAATTTACTGCGTACGTGACACTCGCATTGGTGATTGATTTTGTTGATTGAATTATAGATACGGCAAGAAATAAGATTTTCAAATTCTCGTGTTCTATTAAAAAGGAAAAACTAGCGAAATTAAAGGTGAAGAAAACGGCAGGTAATTGAAAAGAAACGGCAATGACTTTATTTGCTTTGGATTCTACTTCAAGGACAGATTTTATACTAAATATAATAGTTGTGTGTTAAAAATTTGTTAGGCTAAAAGATGTATACATATACAGAGAATTTCGAAATCTGGGTAAGAAATAAATGCAGAGAAGAAAGAAACGGCAACTAGAAAATTTGAAATTTCCATTCGTTGATAAAGAGGGATGAGTGAAATTTATGGTGAAGAAACGGCAAGTGATTAATAGATTGGTTCATTTTAAACTTTTTCTTCAATTAATGATTGCGTGCGTTTCTTTCTTTATATAGGCTGAGTGATTTTAGCAAGGATTTTACGCCAAATTAAAACCAATGAAAGCTGTGGAAAAAAGTAACGTTTTGCTATAAAAATCTACTAACTGATTTATTAATCCATATAGATATTGCAGTATGCATTTTAAAATACGCCAAACTGACGCAATACAATACGCCCAAAATTTATGCAAAAGTAACAATTTTAATTTATACGCTTATACATTACTTATACCATTACAATGCGTACCCTTTTTAAATGTGAAATTTAACAGTCTGTAAAACACTGAATTTTACAAAGTTATTACTTAACTAAAATTTTAACTTGTTTACATTCTTCGTATTGAAAATATACATAATTCATTTTTATTAAAATTCCAATTGCAGTTGTCTTTTAACAAAGTAAAAAAATTCAAAACTTCCAATTTTATATTTAGACTTTTAGGAAATGATTTAATCAAGTTAAAATTTATATTAAATTTCAAGGTTTTATAAAAAGAAATAAAGAGTAGGCAATTAAAAAGGCAAGCAATTAAGACAATATAACGCATACCCTTTTAGTTTCTTCCAAGCCATAAATAAAAGATATAAACTAGCAATAATCTAATAAATAAACATGACTGTCAAAAATAAAAATAGAAAGATAAAATAGAGGTGGATATATGAAATAATAATAATAAGAACATATGTATTTATATAATACGTAATTAAAGTAGAAAAATTATTGCGTGTAAAACGTTGTATTTTATCAAAAAAAAGTATAAGTTTTAAATTCCCAATAAATCCATATATTTGATTTCTCAACCATGTTATTGAATCGACTATTAACTTATCCTCTTATGGGTAATATTAAAATTGGTTTTTATACTAATACATAAAAAAAAAATCTCAATTCATCCAAATTTCAATTAATTACTTTCCAATAACTACCATGCTTTAATCCTACTCTTTTATTAAATCTGTTATCACTTTATAAACCAAGTTATTATTTGTTTATCTTTCCTTATAAAAATATATATTCCAATTTTCATCTTTCTTTTGTAATAACTTGTTAATTTCAATTATATTGAATTTCCCAAATATATACATTTATCATAAATAAAACCTAAATCAATTTATTCAACTTGGTTTCATTCCTTTATTTCATCTTATGAATAAAATATAAATTTCCATTTATGTCATTTCATTTACATTCACACATTACAGTTACAGTCCTATCTCACATTAATGAACATTTACCTACATTTAAATGTAATTGACATCCTACTCTGAATTTAGCAGCCCTAAATAAAAAGGTGACTTGCATAAATGTTGTCACTAACTTTATATTACACTCAAGTTTATTATTTCCACTAATTATCAGAATTGCTTATATAATGTTGAATTGCTTATATAATGTTGAATTCACTCCATTACCATACGTTTATTTGCATATATTCAATTTAATACCCAAATGTAACAGTTGAAACTACATTAATAGACCAATTAAATAGTAACTTACAACCGTTACTATATCCCTATTATTTTTATTTCATTTTAAACACTCACTTCATTATAAATTATAAAGGTTTTTTTTTTGTTCTTAAATTTAATTACAAAAATCTTATTAAATTAACCAGTTTAATTCTCTAAATTTACAGGTCATTACACTCTCCCCCGCTCAAAACTTTTCGTCCCCGAAAAGGAAGGAGGTAGGAGAATAGAACACCCTGAAAGAAAACTAAATTGAAACTCAAAATGGAATCATTTATTTAAACCATATAAATTCAATTTAAATTAATTAATATTCAATAATTGATTTAATTCATTTAATTTTTACTGAAGTTAAATCAATCTTAACTACTTCCAAATTAATTATCTTGTTATCCAATTATTTTCTAAAATCAGAAATTTGTATAGTCATTTATAATAATCATCTTTTATTCAACAAATTTAATTCTTCTTTATTCCAGATTATTATTAAATATATTCTACTTAATATATCTTATCGCACATATTAAGTAGATTATATTTATTATAACTATTCCAATTTATTTCTAAATTTCCTTTAACACCATTTGAATTGTATATTATTCAATTATTATTTTATTTCTATTTACCTCTATTTGTCTTGTTGTAACTGAAACTTTAAGTGTATAACATTTATTATAACCACTCAAATTTTATTTATAAAATCCTTTTATATTGTACATTATCCAATTACATAGTTAATTTCTGAATGATTTAGGTAAGTTATATTGGCATGCAATTATACAAGTAAAAATTTTCCAATTCTATTATTCAAGTTTAAATATTCATTCAAAATTTGACTTTATTTTATCATTAGAATCACCTTTTAACATAAATTTATGAATTAAATTTCCAATTAACTTCAAACCCTTTAGAGATAAATAAATACATACATATAGCATATGTCAAATCAAATTTAAATCATATATCTATATATATTATAAATTAAGGCATATTTAGAAATTCAAATCAATTAAACTTTTGAAGCAAAACTACAACGTGGTCTCTTTACTTCGATACTCGAAAATGAATGTCGATGATGTTGTAGTCATCACCGAAATTATTTTTCAGGGACAAAGAGAAGAGCACTAATTTTTAAAACTTTAAAATTCTTTGGAAACAAATTTATATTCGAAAATAATTTAAATAATAATATATCCTTTTAAGACTTTAAACACAAGGTTTGAAACTATCAGAAATTAAATTCTTAAATTCTTGTTTTAAATTCATTTCTGTTTCCAAATAAATTTATAACCATGTTTTATAGTTCAATTATTTATATAAGACAAAACCAATGGTTTACAAAACCATAAATAAAATCAAACACTATTATTTCTAAACAACTAGTTAAATTCTGAAAATTATACTTATATATATAATATTAGATTTTTCCCAAGTATAGGAATAAATTTTTTAAAACAAGTATAGAGATTCAAATTTAAAGGACTCAAACCAAAGGGAATTTTGATTTGAAGATAAGTTGGAATCAGAAGATCCGATGATTAAATAACAGAATAAGGAACCAGATAAGTTTATATAAATCGCGGGCAACCTTAACCGGATCAACCATGATTAAAAAAATAAGATCGATGTGTATTTCCTGGGGTAAATCTACATTCGATCTAAAGAGATAGAGTTCGGAATAACCAAAGATACTAGCATCTAAACCGAGGATAAATATAAATCTCCGATGAATCAATGCTAGTTGTAAAGGAGTTTCACCGCTATATTAGAATATTGGCGAAACCGCCAATTCACTATAAAAATCATCCGAAATGGAGTTATGGGATATTCCAGAATCGAAAGAAAATGAATAGTGAGGGACACGAATGAACTTCGGAACCGTAGGGAACGTTCCAAAATTCGAAAAGGAAGAGATTCAAGCTCAAATGAAAGTGATTCTGTAAATCAAATTTACCATACATTCTAAGTTTTGCCTAGAGCCAAAGCTCTGATACCAAAGTAACGACCCAGTATTTTCAACCATTCGCATCCGCACATGTCGGACTTGAATTGTTCAAAATACCGCGTTGTAAATAAAATTTGGCAAATCTCAAAATATACAATAAATAATTAATCACAGAATCACAAACACAGAATCAGAATACTCGCAGCGGAATTTAAAAACACTTAGTGGTTCATGAAGCCACTATAAATGGTCTCAATCAAATAAAATTTACATAGTCTTTAATCCAAATATAGTTTTAAATCATCAGTAAACAATCCAAATGCCCACTAGTCTCGGTTTCAAAATTTTAGATAAAGAACTGGAAAGGAAGTTTGCCAGCAGCTTGAAAGTGATCTACAGAAATCCTAGCTCCGGGATGAAAACTGAACTACAACTCAGGCTGACCCGAGCGTAAAATAAAACATAAACACTCGAGTCAGGACATACATACTTATATAGTGTAAGCTAATTCAAGTGTACTGTAATATAGAGCAAGTAACTTAAAGGATGCTTGGACCGCCCATCCTCTAAGGATCCGTTAAATTATTTACTATGTAGTAATACTTCGCTATTATAATAGTGTCTATTAGTAAAATAAACTTACTTTTAAATAGCGTTAAGGGGTTACCCATATAGCCCTTAACACAAATAATGCCAATAGTCTATACAGTACCGTAATACCTCCTGATCGGGAGGCTACCAGAGGATACTCCATAGGTACGACACAAATAGAAACTCGTAGAAGGCGCGCTAGGGTAGGTGACATGGCACAACTAGGCAATGCCAGGGTAGATATAACAATTACGCTTCCGGACCGATGGAAACGCGCAGCGCGCAGCCGCCGCCCACCTCGAACAACACTCCCAAATCAAAGGTGCGCACCAAAACAATCACAAAAGTAATAGAATGGCATACGAAGAAGTGCGTCCGATCAGAGGTGCTACCTCATTAATCCGTCAATCGCTCCTGTTTTAGCCACCTTATGCCAACTCACGGGAGTCGGGTCCACGTATTTACCTCAAAGGAAACGTCACCACCATCCTACTTCATTCTGCAATCTCCACCACGTACACAGTTGTTAAAGTGGTTTTCGGTATCGACAGAGAGTATGCCAGATATTCGATCCCGGTCTCTTTAACAACCAAATGTTATTATAACCCGTGGTTACAACTTTTAAAAATGGTATTTATACTTTACAAATCAAAATAAATTTCAAATACTTTTCAATATTATAATATCCCTTTAAACATCCTTTATTTACACATCAATCATTCTATTTAATATAAAATACCATTTAATCTATTTAATTCATTTAGGAATAAATTGCCTTTCAATTTCACATTTAAAAGTTAAATACTTCCTTTTAAAACCATTTAAAGTCAATTCCTTATTTTATTCATTCAAATTAAATTTCAAAATTTAAACCTTTTCCTAAAGATTATTTCCATAAATTTTATTTAAACAATCCAAATTCAATTTCCATAGCACTTATGAAATGCTACCTAATGTCTATAGGTTAAAACAGTTTCATTTATAAAAGATAGCATTTAAGTGCTGTAATAGATTATTAACTTAAAAATTAAGTTTTAAATTCCCAAATATAACTTATTTTCAATTATTCACATAACTAAAATCTCACCTTTTAACAAAATTCAGAATTTTCCAAAATAAGTTATATTCCAAAAATTTTACTTAAACATTTATTTATTTAACATTTTGACTTATTCAAAAATCATTATAAATTTTATAAAAATCCTTTAAATACATTTGAACCAGAATATTATGAATTCCCACTTAAAATATTTTTAAACATTTCAAAAAAATATTATATAAACCACGGGTCTGTATATAGTTTTCTAGCCTAGGTCAAGTGATACGGATTTATATCATTTCAATCCGCAATTTACAAAATCCCGGGTTCTATCATTTCAAACCCGCAATCCCAAGTTAAATATTTAAAATTAAACAATTAAATAAATAAATGAATAAATAATTATCGTACAGGCCTATCATTTCAGCCTATAACGATCTCAAATTTACAGGGAACTTGCAGTGATGATTTAACAGTAAATAAGCATTAAATAGTATAACTGCAATAAATAAACAACTGATGATGTGTCAATTAATAATGGGGTTTAACATCATACGTTTATATCACAGGCAGATAAACTTTAAATAAAAGTTTACAATTACACTTGTTATAAATTCACAGATATATAGGTATGTTTGTCTGGTGAGAAATACTCACCTGAATGCTGCAGAAAGTTTGATTTCCAACAATGGTAACACTTGGAAAAAAAGAAAACGCACAGAAGCACGATCAAACTGATGCAGAGGCTGCGACCAGATTTATATTTTGAAAAGGGAACGAATCAAAACTAAGAAAATTTTTAACCCGAAATTCTCAAAACAAAAGGGAACGAATGGAAATAATTTCGCCCCATAGGCTCGACTACTCCACCACACGGTTAGACTACGTTCTCAAAGCTTGGTTCAAAATTTTGCCCGTTACTTACTTTCACCCCTTTTTATTTCTACAAGTGGCGGAAACACTAAAAATTTAAATCTAATTCTCGGCATCATAAAAGAATTTTATGCGCATAACGTTGATAATACATATACACTCACAATACTAATTATATGAACACTTCTTCACTAGTACAAAAACCCTCCCACAGCCGATTCTTATATTTGCTTATTCAATTATTATTATTAATTATTTTCCTTCTCTAACTACTGTTGCAACCTAGTTTGGACACTTATGACCCACACGCATACTTTCTCCTTCATTCATATTTTTTTTTATTCTACTCTATTATATTTTGGGTAAAGTTTAAATTTTATTTCTAAAATAAATTGGTCAAATTCACTACTGAAAATCTTGAAGGATGGCTAGGTGACATAAAACCTTAGTTATCAGTTTATGAAAAAATTTCATGCAATTTTATTTGGAGGAGAGGCAGACATCAGTGGTAAAGGAGGAGGGCAGGGATATAGTGGTGGAGGAGTCATAGCCTAAGGTGGTGGAGTTTCAAGCCTTTGCGTGAAAAAAAAAGAGAAAAAATATAGAAAGGATATATAAAAGAGAAGAAGAAGTAGGAACCCATACCTGAAGCTTGCTCGAATATGAATGAGGATAAGATGTTATGCAATAGAGGTTGTGAACGAATTTATAAAGGCAGGGGTGCGTGATATTTTGAATGA
Organism: Allium cepa; assembly: GCA_030765085.1. Lineage (NCBI taxonomy): Eukaryota > Viridiplantae > Streptophyta > Magnoliopsida > Asparagales > Amaryllidaceae > Allium > Allium cepa. Next base: position 343,454,759 of record CM060939.1, on the reverse strand, counting down.
ATATAGGGAAACTTGCGTGATTTATTTCCAGTTATACGAAAAAATTGATTGCAAACGTTTTTTCCTTTTTTTTTTTCAATTAATAGGTTGCGTGCGTTATTTATAGGCTGAGTGATTTTTTTATACAAAACAGCAGCAAGGATTTAAAATTGCTTTAAAATAAAAAGCTGCATGATTTAATTTGAATGATTATAGGAAGGAAATAAATTTAAATTAACTTTAACGGTTGCTTTGATTTACACAAAGAATAGATAGGAATACTAGGCAACACTTGAACACGTTTAAAGTTTTAAATAAGAAGTAAATGACTCTAAAGGAGGCAATGCTGATAAAAGAAAAGAATTTACTGCGTACGTGACACTCGCATTGGTGATTGATTTTGTTGATTGAATTATAGATACGGCAAGAAATAAGATTTTCAAATTCTCGTGTTTTATTAAAAAGGAAAAACTAGCGAAATTAAAGGTGAAGAAAACGGCAGGTAATTGAAAAGAAACGGCAATGACTTTATTTGCTTTGGATTCTACTTCAAGGACAGATTTTATACTAAATATAATAGCTGTGTGTTAAAAATTTGTTAGGCTAAAAGATGTATACATATACAGAGAATTTCAAAATCTGGGTAAGAAATAAATGCAGACAAGAAAGAAACGGCAACTAGAAAATTTGAAATTTCTGTGCGTTGATAAAGAGGGATGAGTGAAATTTATGGTGAAGAAACGGCAAGTGATTAATAGATTGGTTCATTTTAATCTTTTCTTCAATTAATGATTGCGTGCGTTTCTTTCTTTATATAGGCTGAGTGATTTTAGCAAGGATTTTACGCCAAATTAAAACCAAAAGCTGTGGAAAAAAGTAACGTTTTGCTATAAAAATCTACTAACTGATTTATTAATCCATATAGATATTGCAGTATGCATTTTAAAATATGCCAAACTGACGCAATACAATACGCCCAAAATTTATGCAAAAGTAACATTTTTAATTTATACGCTTATACATTACTTATACCATTACAATGCGTACCCTTTTTAAATGCGAAATTTAACAGTCTGTAAAACACTGAATTTTACAAAGTTATTACTTAACTAAAATTTTAACTTGTTTACATTCTTCGTATTTAAAATATACATAATTCATTTTTATTAAAATTCCAATTGGAGTTGTCTTTTAACAAAGTAAAAAAATTCAAAACTTCCAATTTTATATTTAGACTTCTAGGAAATGAATAAATCAAGTTAAAATTTATATTAAATTTCAAGGTTTTATAAAAAGAAATAAAGAGTGGGCAATTAAAAAGGCAAGCAATTAAGACAATATAACGCATACCCTTTTAGTTTCTTCCAAGCCATAAATAAAAGATATAAACTAGCAATAATCTAATAAATAAACATGACTGTGAAAAATAAAAATAGAAAGATAAAATAGAGGTGGATATATGAAATAATAATAATAAGAACATATATATATATATAATATGTAATAAAAGTAGAAAAATTTATTGCGTGTAAAACGCTGTATTTTATAAAAAAAAAGTATAAGTTTTAAATTCCCAATAAATCCATATATTTGATTTCTCAATCACGCTATTGAATCGACTATTAACTTATCCTCTTATGGGTAATATTAAAATTGGTTTTTATACTAATACATAAAAAAATTCCCAATTCATCCAAATTTCAATTAATTACTTTCCAATAACTACCATGCTTTAATCCTACTCTTTTATTAAATCTGTTATCACTTTATAAACCTAGTTATTATTTGTTTATCTTTCCTTATAAAAATATATATTCCAATTTTCATCTTTCTTTTGTAATAACTTGTTAATTTCAATTATATTGAATTTCCCAAATATATGCATTTATCATAAATAAAACCTAAATCAATTTATTCAACTTGGTTTCATTCCTTTATTTCATCTTATGAATAAAATATAAATTTCCATTTATGTCATTTCATTTACATTCACACATTACAGTTACAGTCCCATCTCACATTAATGAACATTTACCTACATTTAAATGTAATTGACATCCTACTCTGAATTTAGCAGCCCTAAATAAAAAGGTGACTTGCATAAATGTTGTCACTAACTTTATATTACACTCAAGTTTATTATTTCCACTAATTATCAGAATTGCTTATATAATGTTGAATTCACTCCATTACCATACGTTTATTTGCATATATTCAATTTAATACCCAAATATAACAGTTGAAAATACATTAATAGACCAATTAAATAGTAACTTACAACCGTTACTATATCCCTATTATTTTCATTTCATTTTAAACACTCACTTCATTATAAATTATAAAGGTTTTTTTCTTCTTCTTAAATTTAATTACAAAAATCTTATTAAATTAACCATTTTAATTCTCTAAATTTACAGGTCATTACAATATTGTTTGTTCAATAAGCATGCTAAAGATGCTTGCATTAAACGCATAAGGTATGTTACATTAAATGTTTTGGTACTTCATTTGCAAGCTACTCTTCCATATCAAATTTGATTTGTTTACCCCTATGCAGGCTGATGTATATTTTGTTTATACTTGCCATTCTACTCACAGGCTACATTCTTATCATTTATTTGCTTGCACTTGAATGTATTACTTTTATTTTGCAAGCCAAAGATATTTATAATCTGTTGTCTGGTTACATACCTTTGCTTTGTTTTGTCTTTAGCATTTCAAAACACTACAGGCATATTTATTTGCCTACTATCTTATATTTTTACATCTATATTGCTTTGTACATTGCTTTACAATATATTTTATTTGTCTTTCTTGGGTCTGCATAATTGTTTATTTTCAGTTTACACACTTATGCTATTTACAGTTTGTTTTGTTTCATAATCTTATTTTGCAAGCTTTTGTACTTTATTATTTCCTTTGTTCATTATTTTACCAGTATACAAAGACATTTTATATTTATTTCTATTTATAAATAAAAAGCTCTCAAATAAATTTCAAATTACATTTTTGTTATTATTATCATATATACACACATTTTTTTTAAGAGAAAATGCTGTTAAATTTTAGTTGATGTATTTACTTATTTATTGTTTATTTCCATATATTCAAATAAATTCTTAATTAATTTATAACCTAAATAGTATTTTATATCAATTACCCATTATTTCATAATTTTTTTATTCAAAAATGAAACTAATTGTCGAATTAAAATAATTTAAAACTCGGGATCGTTACAGATGTTGCATATATTTGGATGCCTGGAATGAGCATTTTGCATAATAGGAGGTTCTGCATATGAACATATTACAATAGAAGTATTTCTAAGGACCGCGATTACTCATAAATGATGGATGAGTGAATAGCTATAGATATTGGTTGTTGTATGTATAAGTTGTTAGAACCTATCTTGTTGGATTTTAATGATAAAAACTATAAAATTATGCAAAAGAACCTCTAGGCTAACTTGCAGGTACATGAGTATCAAAAATGACAATCAACATTGAAATCGAACTCAGATATTGATGACAAAAGTAGATTTTGTTGTATGTTATAGTTGATTTAGGTACAATGTACAATCTCCTATATGATGATTTCACACACACAAATATTGCTTTGAAAATTAGTTTTCAGAAAAAAATATTTTAAATTTTTTAAGGAATTAAGTTTTTCAAAAGCAGTTAAAATTAAAAAAAAGTAGAAAACATAAACATACACAAGAATGCATTTCAGACAACTGGAATTTAATTTTAGACATCTAAAACGTATTTCTGACGTTTGAAATTAAATATCAGCCGTTTTAAATGGTATTTTTTGAAATTTTTTGGTTGTGCCTTTTTTGTATAATTTCAACCATCTGATTTTAAATTTGGCTACCTAACCTATACAAGAAGAAGAGTCTCTCCATAGAAATTCAAATTCTAGAGAGGTGTCTTCTTCTCCAACGGTTGCAATCCTTCTAATGGATGTAACCCTTCAACTAGAACCCTTCACAACTATAAATAGATTTAAAATATTTACTTTTTGTTCACAGATTCTAACTTGCTTTTCTACTTTCAATATTCATGTGAATTACAAAGCATTCAACTTTTATAAGTTCATAAATCGGCACATTCAAATTAGCGTCTCAAGGAGATTATAGGAACTATGTACTTTATTGACTCATTCGTGTTATTCAAGAACACATAAAATCAAATAATTTATTACTTTTTGTATTTGAAGTCCTATTGGAGATCTTCAAGCATAAAGTCCTATTTGGCAACTCGGGCAGTTTGAAATATACATGTCTCTCTAGATTAAGTAAGGGTGTTGTATAAATCTAGAAGGAGTCTGTGACTAGACATAGAAGAGGAAGTTCGAATCAGTATAAATATCTCTAGTGTGATTGTTTTTACTTTCTTTACTTTATTCCACTGCATATCTACTAGTGATTAGATATATAGACTTTATTTAAGCTATTGATATAACAGTCTTAGTTTAGTAAAATATTTCATATTACTTGATCCATAACAACTCTCATAAGTTACGTTTTTCCTTTTTTGAGATTTGGAAATGAATCCTTTTAAGGGGAGAAAATGCAACAACCCAGAATCTAACAGAAAATTAGATGGAAATTTAATAAAAATTATAAAATAAAAAAAGGACTTAAAATAAAATTTTCATAGACATTTGAATTTGGCTACGAAACTTGCACCATTGTGTTCACAGCAATTTTCTAGATGATTTTCACATATAACACTTCTAAATTCCAGCTAGTATGGAGAAGTAACAGGCATTGGATAGAATAAAAATTTTAAAAACTAAAATATTAAAATTACAAAGGCCACCGGTCAACCCTTAGGGATTCAAGGTTGAACGGTATTCAAGGTTGTCCGGTAGCGGTCGACCTAGGTCTATGGGCGGTTAACTCACATGAATGAAAAACTGAACATTGTCGATTTTCTGAAGATGCATTGAACGAATGATATTCGTTTGCTTAAGAATGAAGGCTTTGATTGGAGGACCAGATTTTCTAAAATATTCCCTGATCTATTCCAATTGCCCAAACTAAAACCCTACCCCTATAAGTACTAAGCTAATGGAACCTAATTCTTACATAAATAATTACAGCCAGCAAACTTTGCCAAAATTTTCTAACAATCCTAAACTCCAAAATTCTCAAAAATCAAATAAACCCAAATTAGAAGAAGACGGATCAAAGCAGAGCTATCAATTTGTGACGATTCTCAAGCACAAGCAATATAAAGAGCTTACCCTTAAGGTGAGTGGGAACAATTTTCGTAAGATGATTATTACAATTACTTTAATCTGTTTTAATTTGTTTAGGGTACTATAAATATAATTTGAATTGTATAAACCTTAAATTGGAATATGCAAAATAGGTTGTAGATTGAACATCAGTAAACTGTTAGCTTGAAATTGGCACCTACATCTCTTTTAGAATTAGATTTGAAAACCCTAAATCAACAAACCCTTAATGGAACTGAAAATGGATGCTTAAACTATAATAGGGCTAATTAAATACTATTAATGGTCATTATTAACTATATAAACAATCAACATTAAAACACATAGAAATACCAAATTTACTACGCAAATAGCTGCCCTAGAACCCTAGCGGTCAATTGGTAGCGGTCAACCTAGGGGCCCAGCATTCAACCATCCAGGAAAAAAAATTGCAGAATCTGAACCATGGTCCTAAGGACCAAATTTAATAATAAAAATTAAAATAAACCATAATTGTGTGTGAGCCTATTTAAGGTTATTTGGTTGTATGCTAGGAATAGTAAGGAAGCTAGTTCCCTCTGGGAGGGTGCTAGGTCATTGTAGTGTTGGGTAAATGTTCTTAACCCAATTTAGGATTTGGTAATCGACTAGAGGCGATGTATTTTCACAAATGGCACTCAAAAGGGGTTCCAATGGCAGGCGTGCAGACTAGCACGAATGCTTGATGGAGTAGGTCTAGCACAACAGGAGGTCCATGTATGCATGATTTCCGACGCACGTGATACAGTTCAAATAGAGAACCTGGAGCGTGCAATAAGAGGCCAACACTACGATCGTAAGGGGGAAGCGGATGTAGACGATGTGACATACCAACAAGCCCGCATCTTAGGTTCTTCCTCTCTAGGCATAGTGAAAGGAAAATCGTTTCTCGGTAGCTTAGTTGTAGTGATAATAGTGGGAATTTAGTCCCACGGTAGATTAGTTGTGATGTTTCATGGTTAGTAGCCAAGGGTGCAGTGTTTCCACGTTTAGTAGCATTGTGGCAGTGTTATATATTTTAATGGCCCAGCGACATTATTTACATTGACTAGCCTTAGGAGTAGTAGCCGATTGTTAGATGTGAGCTTCAATCGTTATTTCAATCCATTGTATTAGCCTATGAAAATCGTAATATAGGAATGTAATAGACAAGAACCCTTAGGTAACAGACCTTAGGAATTCGCAGATACTTGCCTCACACCCTATATCATTTAGAGTAGTATTGAAGTATGATTATCACATATTAAACTTATACTCATTCGCCAGACTTTTGTCTGACCTACTCCCTCATTTCCACCTTTTCCAACCATAGGATTATAGGTTAGAAGTTGACTAGGCATTATAAATAGAGAAAGGAGCTTCATGTTGGAGTTCTCATATTCTTTGTTGTCCATCATGTAGTTACATATCGTATTAAAAGTCTATAAAACATATTATACTTTGAAACGGTGTATATGGCAAATAAAGTACTTTGAAGACTGTTTTCTGAAATGTCTATTTTTCAGTACCTATATTTTAATTCCTTCCGCTGTGAGATCTAAAAGTGTAGAATGTCTTAGAAATTACCCTTATAATAATATTGTATAATGTGTTAAAAACCTAATAGCTCGTATTTCCTGCTATGACGTGAGTCTGAAAGTCACATTAGGTTTTGGATCGGTGTGTCAGGAAGTATGGGTTGTTACATTTGGTATAAAAGCTTAAATTTAAGATCACCTAGGATTTAGACACATATTAAGTGAACGTACCTGAAAAGTTTTGAAAAAAAATTCCAAATGGTTTTTCAAAAGTTTTTTCAGAATGGACATTTGAAATGTGTATATATATGTATGTATAGATAAAGGTTACAAGGTTTACATGTATATAGTATAAAAAAAGATTGATATCAAGTATTCTGGCTAAATACTATCTTTGGAAAAATTGAAATAAACTCCCAGCCACAAGGTAGTGAGAATGGGTACAAGTCTCGGAGGAATGGCTCGAGATAGGCAGCTAAGATTCCAAGCATGAACATCCCGTTTTGGTTCCATCGTATCTAAAGCAAGGAGTCAAAATGAATCAAACCCGACTAAGAAAGTGAAATTATGACTTTTTTGACACGTGTAATAATACACAATAACCTATATATCTTAACTTACAAGGTGATTGTTGGCTTATCCCTTATAGAGACAACAACATGTCAGAATAAGTGTTAAGGTTATAACAGTTGAGGTGAAAAATAAACTTTTCATATTTATTAGAGTTTATCCCATTGAGAAATGTTAGTATAGGTTTCTTATACCAACTAGCAGTGGTAAGTAAATTATGGATTTAAGGGTGGATGAAGAAGATTAGCACCATAAGATCCATATAATGAGAATAAGATGAAGATAAAGCATAAGAATATGAAAAAGGACTTTATGAACCCAGAGGCAGATTTCCCCAATCAAATTAGAAATCTTATTGGTGGTAGTTGCAAGGACTCTTATTTATTTAAAGGTATAGCTAGAGTAATTCCATATTTATGTTGGACACTGTATTGGAAAATAAACTTGGGTTAACCATCTTTAAAAAGAAGGACGAAACCTTATGCACAAGCATTGTTGGGTACAAGCGTGGTTAGGTAAATTGGTTGCTATTGTCTACTCTGATTTAAGTGATAAACCAATGAAAATATTTTCTAAAAGTTAGAAACTATAGACGTCTAATATTTTAAATAGAGAAAGAAGTTGATTTATGATTTTATATAAACTAACCAGACAAATTTTATGGAAATTGTTTAAAAAGTCAAAGCAGAGAATTGGATAAGAGGCAATTTTTCAATAACTCTTTCTGTTTTGTCATTTAGGCACATTATTGCACTTACCCTCAATCTTCACTTTGCTTTTAATAATAGAACTTTGAAAAATAAAATAAAAATTGAGAAGTATTTAAGATCCGACTTTTGAACTTTTTTATAGATTAAGAAATGATTAGTACTCGAAAGTGTCTTTTATCAATGTTTTTGTTAAACTTAAAAAAATAAGTTAAAAATATGATATTTTCTTTAAAAATACATTTTTGTGAAGATTTCTTATTTACGTTTTTTTTAAAATAACGCATTTCATGTGCAATTTGCTAAATAAGCTCCACCATTTTTTATAATTTAGTTAAAGAAGAATAACATGATCTTAGTAAGAAGGAAATACTTGTTGAAATGATGAGAGTTTTAGGTTCTAAACTCACTAGTTTTATGGAAGAAGTTAATATCATAGGTTTTAATTTGGAAAAAGTTTAGTGAAAATATTATGACTGTTAATAAAATTTAAAAGGAAAGGAATAGAGTGGAATTAGACAAATAGGATTAAAGAGCCTACTAGGAACGAATTTGACTATAGAATTTAGAAGCCTTGAAATGGTAGGGACAAAGATAAAAAGGAAACATATGAATTAGTGACCTGCTCAGTCAACGGTTGAATTGGAAGGACAGAGTACTAGGTAAAACTTCCTATAGTAGCAAAGGGTATGCACTGTTATCCCGCTTTTTGGCAAAGCCGCGATACCAAAAGATCGATCAGAAACGGAAAATGGTTCGTCTCGGAGACCGGCCATACTTCGTCTCGCTATGGATATCACTGAATTTTGTCCAAGTCCAGATTGAGCCACAATCGATAGGACATGGCAAGAAGGACTATAGGAATCAACGTCTCAAGTTTCAAGTCAATCCGAGTTCATACGCTCAAATTATGATCGATTCAATTTGAAAGAAAAGGCCTGAGATTCGAACCCATCAGGTTCGAAACCATCACCTTCGAACCCATCTGGTTCGAGTCCATCACCTTTCGAACCCATTAAGTTCGAATCTACCAAGTTTATGACAATGGACCTCGAATCCATCGGAGAGTAGCTCCTTCGAACCCACCACAAAGCCTTGTTCGACTCCAAACAAGCATCCTTGTTCGATTCCATCATAAGACGTTGTTCGAACCCAAACATGGAACCTCGTTCGAAACCATCCATGATGCCAAGTTCGAAACCATCCTGTGTTGCCTCATTCGAATCCACTGGGTCAACCAACCATGATGACGTGTCTTCCATCGATTCGAATTCGCCGAGGTTTATGGAGTCGAAGCGGTCAACTCGGAGTGAAGACCGGGTTGGTTCGAAGTTTGCGCTCCACGTCGCCACGAAGTCACGTGCCATGATGGATTCGAAAGCATGGTTTCGAACCAAACAGCCATGCAATGATCCCCATTTCGAACCCATCATATCTTCCAATCCACTGATCCAAATGCCATGAAATTTTCACAGAAGCTTGCATACATGTTGAAGAAGGTCCACGCCAAATTTCACCTCGATTGGATGAATTCTTGATCGGTTCGAATGGAGTTCGAAACGATGCCAAAGTGGGCCCAAACTTCCTGAGACCGTGTGTGTGGGCCTCCTCACATGCAAGAAGTGTTCTCCCGAGTTTTCAGCGAAATATCAGCAGCCTATGCCTATAAATAGAGCCCCAGGGCCAGCAGAAAAGGGACTTTTGGATTCTGAAGCATCCAGACTCTGCCGGATTGAGATCTCTATCATTCGATATCATAAACTTGCTGTTAAATTCGAATTCCTGACTGTAATTCACTATTGATTGATGTACCGATTTGTAATCATCGAAAGAAAGTCAATAAAAGTATAAAAACTTCACAGTGGACGTAGGCAACACGCCGAACCACTATAAATTGCTTGTCTACACATTTATTTATATGCTATTAGGAGTTTTTGTTAGATAATCCTCTGCTTTAATTTGCACTCTTCATTTATTATCTCTTCAAAAGCTTCCGACGAGTGTTGTGCCCAATTAAAGTGCAAACACCTTGGTGCTTTCACTGAGAAAACCCAGATTTTCTCCCGCTCCTCGGATCTGTCATCAATACCGGATTGCATAAATCTAAGAGAAAGATCCGAATCTCAAACTCAGATTCCTTCCGTTCTATTCAGACTTGATAAAAGTCTTGGAAAGAATCTTACTATTCACAATGGTGAGTACTAGGACCACCTCTAATCTTGGTAACCAGGAAGGCAGGGATAGGCCAGATCCCGAGCAGCTACCATCTACCCAGGACGTCGCCGGGCCTTCGGAGTCATCCGGACCGGTAACGAGGCAAGAGTTTCAAGCGTTGCTCCAGGAACTGACCCAGAGTCGGCAATAGTTGACGGAGCAACTACGCGCTAACGCTGAATTAACCCGCCAGCTACACAGTCATAAGCGCAGGCGGTCTAGGAGGGATTATGCATCCCAGTCTTCCACGGAAAGTTCAGCTTCCACCGATTATCATCACTGACCTTCACGACCCAGAATGGATGGGAATTATGCACAGGCTACCGGAAACCTTCCGGCATTGACGGTCGGGCAACTACGAGTCGGCCCATCTGCCAGCTTCCACACAGGGCCTTCCTCCCGGGGAGGCACTTCTCCTCAACACACTACCGACAACCGTCCTGCAACCATTGCCACAGAGCCAGGGGTTGACATCCATACTCTATCAGATCAGAACCACCACCGACGACGGCAAACTCCTGAGCCGTATGTACTAGAAGATGTCGAACCAAGGAGGCGAGATCCAGACCGTCGACAGCATCCGGTCCAGTCCCGCATTGTGGAACCCGACTACACCTTGGCTCGACATGCCCAGAACGCAGCTGTGACGGATCTTCCGGAAATGATCAGGCAGATGATCCGTGAGAGTCAGGGGTTTACTAACGACGATTGGGGAATCTCCTGGAGTCACACCCCATTCACAGACGAGATTCTGTATGCCGAACCCCCTCGGCGATTTAGGATGCCCGCGTTACCAATGTACGAGGGAAACTCGGACCCCAATCAACACATATTGAAGTATGAATGGTCCATGAGCGCCGCTAGAGCAGACGATGCGGTCGAATGTAGGATCTTTCCTATCTCTTTGGGGGGCAATGCTACGATGTGGTTCACGTGATTGCCACCTCGTTCTATCTCTTCGTTCAATCAGCTGGCCAGGAAGTTCGTGGAACAGTTCTGCATGCATGTTGCAAGGTCTAAGGACGTCAACACTTTGTCTAGTGTTATCCAAGCTCCAGGGGAAACTCTTAGACACTATTTGGAGAGATTCCATAAGGCCTGTGTGGAAATTACCAACCCCAATGATAACTCGATTCTGATGGCATTGATGAAAGGGATTGACCCTGATTCAGATTTTGGAAATTGGTTGGCAGGAAAACCTCATGCATCGTTGGACCTCTTCTACTCCAAAGCCGCCCAGTTCTTGAGGCGTGAGGACACAAAGCAGTCTAGGAAACAGGACGACGCAGGACCCAGTTGAGAGGGGATTCAAAGTAATGTGGCTGTTAAACAATCGGGAGAGAGTTCTGGGAAAGTGCAGTTAAATATCCAGAACAAACAACCACAACCGAAGAATAATGGGAATCAGAGCCGGAAGCGGGATCAGAACCGCGGGCCAAGGCATAGGGCCCCTATGTTCGACAATCATACTCCGCTGAATACGTCATTGGAGAACGTATATCTACAAACTTGTAACGCCATGCAATACAAGAAGCCTACTCCGAAGCCGTCGTCGGAGAGACAGATTCAAACGGGCAAGTTTTGTAGATTTCACGACAGTTACGGCCACAATACCAATGAATGCAGACACTTGCAGGATTTAATTGAGAAGTTGATCAGGGAAAGGAAGTTGGACCAGTTTGTACGGGCTCCGCAGTCTGGCGGTGCGGGTCCGTCAAACCAGAGCAATCGGCCAAATCAGCCAAGGCAGGAAGAACCCGCCCGAACGGGCGGAAGGCTAGTGATAAACACCATCAGTGGTGGTCCCCATCCAGCGGATAAGAGTTGTAAAGAGATGGAGTCATATGCTAGCTCGATTAGGCATATGGACTTCGAATGCTGCAGTAGTTATGGCGAAGGGGCTCCGGCCAAACAACAAAAGACGATGACAGATGACATTGTGTTCCGGAACCGTGATGCAGACAAGGTTGAATCCCCGACTATTGACCCGCTTGTTATATCCACCCAGGTTGGTCCTGCTTGGATGAAGAGGATACTGGTGGATAGTGGGAGTTCAGTCAATATTTTGTTCAAGAGAGCTTACGATCAGATGAAGATGGAAGCCGAAGATTTGAAACCCTGTCAGTCCAGGATTCATGGCTTCGATGGAAGTGCTAACATACCCACGGGGGTTGTGGAGTTACCCGTGGAGTTGGGGATCGGTGAGTGCAGAAGAGTACGCATGTTACAATTTGTTGTTTTGGACCTACACTCACCATACAACGCGTTTCTGGGCCGACCGGCCCTTGCTGAGTTTCGGGAGGCAATCGCCCCATGGTGTTTGACTTTGAAATTTCCTACCGATTGTGGTATCGGTGTAATTCATGGAGATCAGGCTGCTGGAAGAGCCTGCTATGTTGCGGAGCTGCGAGAGGCGCAGCGAAGGGAGAAGGGGAAGGGCGTAGAGGAATCTCTCTGCGTCCGTTCTGCCGATAATTGACAATTGGTGCTTGGGCCTCGGCCCGGGCACCACAACCAATTCCAGAAAGATCTTGACCCAAGGGACAACGACAACAATGAAGAATCTACAGAGAGTCCAGCTTCTCCGGCTGAACTAACTATCAATGTCCCGATCGATAATGATGGCGATGATTCGAGAACGTTAAAAATTGGGTCTCAATTGAGCCAGGGGGCACAGCAGGAATTGGTTGAATTTCTCCGGGCGAATCTTGACGTGTTCGCCTGGACGCACTCTGACATGTGTGGGATCTCGCCGGACATCGCGAGCCACACTTTAAACATTGATCCACGGTACATCCCGGTAAAACAGAAAAGGCGTGGTATGGATCCAGAGAGATCTGCCGCCCTTAAGGGGGAGGTCGATAAGTTGAAAACAAATGGGTTCATTAGAGATGCTTTATACCCGGAGTGGGTGTCCAACCCGGTACTTGTCCGGAAACCGAACGGGAAATGGAGAACGTGTATCGATTATTCTGACTTGAACAAGGCTTGCCCGAAGGACAGCTTTCCACTTCCTCGAATCGATCAGCTTGTTGATTCAACCGCCGGACACGAATTGTTATCCTTTATGGATGCTTACTCGGGCTACAATCAAATACCCATGCATGTGCCCGACCAAGAACATACGAGCTTCGTGACTGATCTGGGACTATACTGCTACAAATTCATGCCTTTTGGGTTAAAGAATGCTGGAGCAACCTATCAACGTTTGGTTAACTGGATGTTTTCCGACCAGATCGGGAAGACCATGAAAGTTTATGTCGATGACATGTTAGTAAAGTCACGGTATTCTGTTGATCACGTAAAAGACTTAGGATCAATGTTTGATATCCTCCGGAGATATGGGATGAAGCTCAATCCGCTAAAATGTCATTTTGGAGTTGCATCCGGAAAATTCTTTGGGTTCATCGTCAACGCCCGAGGGATAGAGGCTAACCCTGAAAAGATTTGGGCCATCAGCAATCTTCAAACTCCACGGACCATAAAGCAAGTTCAGAGTCTCAATGGGAAAGTCGCAGCATTGAGTAGGTTCATCTCGAAATCAACTGACATATGCATCCCTTTCTTCGATCTGATCCGAAAACGGAAACGAAACTTCGAGTGGACCGCAGAATGTGAAGGTGCGTTTCATTCGCTGGTTCAACGTCTTTCTACACCGCCGATTCTCTCAAAGCCTGTTGATCACGAGCAGTTATACCTATACTTAGCGGTATCTGAAAGCGCAATCAGTGCAGCACTAGTCCGGGAGTAAGACCGAGTGCAAAAACCGGTATATTATGTGAGTAAACGGTTGACCGGAGCCGAGAGGAACTATCCCAAGCTGGAAAAGTTAGCATACTGCCTAGTTATTGCCTCGAGAAAGCTCCGTCCATATTTTCAAGCTCATCCTATCACCGTGTACACCGACCAGCCGTTACGACAGGTCCTCACGCGGCCTGAGACGTCTGGTAGGTTACTAAAATGGAACATCGAATTGAGCCAGTTTGATATTGCTTATACTCCGAGAAGGGCCATACACGGTCAAGTTCTAGCAGATTTCGTTGTTGAATTCACTGTACCCGAGGAATTACCTGAGAGTAGCAAATCTCCTGAACACATATGGAAGTTATATACTGACGGTGCCTCCAATGAACGGTGTTCGGGAGCAGGGGTAGTGCTTGAAACCCCTGAAGGCCGATCTATATGCTACGCCCTAAAGTTCGAGTTCCGTGCAATTAATAACGAGGCTGAATACGAAGCTTTACTTACTGGGTTGAAGCTGGCCCACGACCTGAGAATTGTCGCTGTAGAGATTTATTGTGACTCCCAATTAATCGTATGTTAAGTCCGAGGTGAATATCAAGCTAAGGATCGAAGACTAGCTGCTTACTTATCTCTAGTCAGGGAAATTCTTGATCGTTTTGACTACTATGCCATTTTCTATATCCCCCGGGAGTGCAATTAGAAGGCCGATTCATTGGCGAAGTTGGCAAGTACGGGCGAAGCCCAACAGTTGGGGCTTGTTCCCGTTGAAACCCTACCTTCTCCGAGCATTGATCAAAGTGAGGTCAGCTATGCATTCGAGGCTACCACAAGTAGGGAGTCGTGGATGACCCCCTATCGAAATTACATTGAACATGGGACACTGCCTGAGCGCAGGAGTGAGAAGAGGCAGGTCCTTCGGAAAGCCTCACGGTTTGTCATTCCAGACGGAATCATGTACAGAAGGGGATATTCTGTCCCTCTACTCCGATGTATCGCACACGATGAAATCAAGCGAGTGCTACACGATGTACACGAAGGAGAATGTGGCGATCACACTGGGGGGCAGGCACTCGCTAAGAAGGTACTCCGATATGGATATTATTGGCCCACCGTTAATCGAGATGCATCAGACTACGCCAAAAAATGTGACAAATGCCAGAAACACGCTCGGATCCCTAGAGCTCCACCTACTGAAATAACCCAAATGGTTAGCCCCTGGCCGTTCGCGGTATGGGGAATTGATATAATCGGAGCATTGCCTCTGGCCAAAGGTGGCGCGAAGTATGCCATCGTCGCGGTTGATTACTTTACTAAATGGGCCGAAGCTGAGCCTCTTGCAACGATTACAACAAAGAAAGTGATCAACTTCGTAGTGCGCAACATCATCTGCCGATTCGGTCTCCCGCATACTATCATCACCGATAACGGAGCCCAATTCGACAGTACCGAGTTCAAAAATTTCTGCCAATGATTCCGCATACATAAGAAGTTTTCTGCAGTGGCACACCCTCAAGCAAATGGTCAGGTCGAAGCTGTTAATAAAGTTATAAAGTCCATTCTGAAGAAGAGACTAGAGAAGGCCAGAGGCAAGTGGGTCGACGAACTCCCTATGGCGTTATGGGCCTATCGAACAACTCACAAAACTGCGACTGGTCACACTCCGTTTTCTCTGTCGTACGGCTCTGAGGCCGTTATTCCAGTCGAATTGGAAGTGCGCTCTCATCGTGCGACATATTATGATCCGAAGATAAATGCCATATTACTTGCACAATCTCTGGATTTACTGGATGAGAGGCGTGAAGGGGCTGATTTGAGGGCAGCCGCATATCGAAGTCGAGTCCCCCGAATATTCAATGCCAAGGTCCGCCCGCGAACCTTTGAACTCGGCGATCTCGTGCTCAAAAGGGTTTATCCGGTTCCTTCGCACATGAAGCCAACTTGGGAAGGGCCATACGTGATTTCACAAAAGCTCGGAGATGGCACGTTCAAATTATCGACCGTTGACAGTCTCACCTTGCCGAGGGCTTGGAATAGCGAGGGCCTTCGTTGCTACTACACATGAAAGACTTTACTTTTTCTGTCAATTTATTCTTTTGCATTTTATTTTAGCATTCCGAGATTTAAATTTGTAATAAGGCAACTGACTTTGCCGTATTTTCTCATTTCAGCAATAAAATGCCATCTCTTCGGGACAGAGCTGTGATTTATTGAGTGTGACGTACAATATCACGACGCACGGAGAGCTAAGTTCCATCATGCGGTGGGATTTATTCAAATAGGGAGTGGCTGCGATATGACCGGTCACTCGCTAAGTGAAACCCGAGCTTGGGGGCAGGACACCATATGAACATTTACGGGGATTGATACACGACAATCCCTCCTTTAACTCCAAATTCCCAGAGTGTGAATTGGAGTATAAACATTCAATAATTCGTTCCCAGAGTGCGAACGGACTCCAACTCCCCGGAGTGTGAATTGGAGTATAAACATTAAATAATTCGCTCCCAGAGCGCGGGCGGACTCCAACTTCCTAGAGTGTGAATTGGAGCATAAACATTAAACAATTCGCTCCCAGAGCGCGGGCGGACTCCAACTTCCCGGAGTGTGAATTGGAGTATAAACATTAAACAATTCGCTCCCAGAGCGCGGGCGGACTCCAACTTCCCAGAGTGTGAATTGGAGTATAAACATTAAACAATTCGTTCCCTGAGTGCGAACGGACTCCAACTTCCCAGAGTGTGAATTGGAGTATAAACATTAAACAATTCGTTCCCAGAGTGCGAACGGACTCCAACTTCCCGGAGTGTGAATTGGAGTATAAACATTAAACAATTCGCTCCTAGAGCGCGGGCGAACTCCAACTTCCTGGAGTGTGAATTGGAGTCTAAACATTAAACAATTCGTTCCCAGAGCGCGAGCGGACTCCAACTTCCCAGAGCGTGAATTGGAGTATAAACGTTCAATAATTCGTTCCCAGAGTGCGAATGGACCCCAAGTTCCCAAAGTATGAATTGGAGTATAAACATAAGTTACAGGTTCCCGGAGCGCGAACCGGAGCATCCGTGCTAACTCCAGATTCCCGAAGCGCGGGTTGGAGTACAAACATCAATTCCAGGTTCCTGAAGTGCGAACCCAGACATACATGTTTTATCCAAGTTCCCGGCGTGTGAATTGGAGCACGAACACCAAGTTAAAGTTCCCGTAGTGCGAACTGAAATGTTAATACTAACTTCGAGTTCGTAGAGTGCGAGTTGGAATGTGAACATCATTTCCAAGTTCCCGGAGTGCGAACCGTGTTACAAGCATCGATAACTCTCGAGTTCCCGAAGTGCGAACTGGATTACTGATCTCAAATTATCTTAAGTCTCCAGAATGTGGACATGTGTTTAAAGTTTGCAATAAACGCACTCAACCACCAAAACGCAAATGTTATTCCCCGAGACTAGGGGGCAAAAATGCTAAGTGTTAATCGCTAATCAAAGTGATACAATGTCCGAAGTTTGATCATTCGTCGATTACAACTTGTGACCAAGATTTTCAGACTTGGCGAATAAAACAAACTCTACTTGGCGATAAAAATACCACAAGTGCACCGGACTGAAAACATAACGCTATAAACACTTAAGCACAAAAGAAATGAGAGTTGGAACAAAGAAATTAAATTTTATTTCTAACTTAAGACAAAGACTTACACGCCAATAAGTTCTTCCAAAAAAGAATGCCTACTAGCAGGGGCCGAACCTGCATCTATACACGACCTACTAAAGGGAAACAAAAAGAAAAAACGAACAAGTTCCTGTCTACCGAAAAGATCTGCTCGAACGGTCGATCTACTTCTTTTTCTTCGCCCGCCTTATCAACAGTTCGTCATCTTCGTCGGAATCACTTGGAACGGAAATCCTTCGTTTAGACGACCTCCTCTCCGGTGGCTGCTCTTCGGCCGGAGGCATAATATCTACGTCCTCCTCAGAACTTGAGTCTAAATAAAGGCTCCCCGCCGGAGGAGTAGAAGGGGACCCGCAACGGAAGATGGAATAGTGTCACCACTGACACTACCGCTTTGCCCCTCAGCTTCTAATTCGGCCTGGATTTCGGCCAAAATTCCTTCATCTCGGGTTGATGGGGCCTGGCTGGTGGCAGCTCCGGTCTGCACAAAAGAGCTAGAGGCTGGCGGGAGCTCACTGATGATAAATGGCAAGTCCGTAGAGAAGTCTCCCTGTTGACCGAGTAGTTCGCTCACTATCTGTTCGTCAAGAGACAAAGAGCTTCCCTGCGCCGCTCCGGTAGACGCTGCCGTTGTCACGACAGTCGTTTCAGTAGTAATAGCCTTCTGCCCTTGACTCGGCTCCTGGGTCGAAGACACCAGGGTAGTCCTGGCCACTGGATAAAGAAGAGAAGGGGTTAAGAACAATCACTTCGAAACAAGAGTTCTAGCGAAAATGCACTTGAAATTTGTTCAGAATACCTTCCTCGGTTCGGCTCGCTGATGGTGGGACGACTTCGGAGACGTGTTCGCGAATTGGTGATAACCGCGGTTGCTCTGGGTCGTAAGCAGGAACGGCCTGTGAGCTAACCGCGGATACAGGCTCAGACGGAGGCGGGACGGTGATTTCAAGAGCGGTGGCATGATGCTTAACGCCTGACCCTTCTCCGGCCTCCAAAGATCGACCGCCAACCATCTCTTTCTCATGAGCGATCATAGCATCATGGAGGACCTTCTTTTCCTCATCTGTTAGCAACCGGTTTTCGAGCTCGAATCGGTCAACCGATTCGTCCGGGTGCGCTTCCTCTTCCCCCTCAACCAATCGCTCCCAAGCACTACGGAGATGCATTGGGTAATCCTGAAGCCAGGCCAAGTTTCTGTGCTTCAATACATTGGCATTGTAGGTGATAAGCAGATCTTCAATGTCGGCCTCTAGCCTGGCCTCGGCTTGCTGAACTCTCTCCTCAATCTCCGCCTCGACCACTTGAACTTTGGCCACTGCCTCATCCCGTTCGGTCCGGAGTATCACAGCTTGTTCGCACGCCTCCTGGGCTGCATTGTTTGCATCGTCCCTATCCTTGGCGATTTCGGCGAATTTGGATTTGAGCTCATTTAGCTCCTTTAGCGCCGCATCCCTCTCGGCAGTGACCAGAGTATTTCGATGGCCCATGTCCTCAACCGTGGCGTAATGCTCACGCTTCATTCTATCCATCGTAAGTTGGGCTTCATCGGCCTTTTTGATGGCTTCCATCTCTGATTTTCTGGAAGATTCGGCCTCGGTGTTCAGCACATCGATAATACGACTCTTCTGGGCCAACTCCACCTGTAACTTTTCGTTGGCGGCCCCACGCTCAAAGGCCAGCTCCGATGCCTTCTCCGCCGCTTTAAACCATACTTTATACTGAGCGTAGAAGTCGTGCACATAGTCATGCACCACCTGCTCCGCCGACGAAGGGATTCTTTTCAAGTGTGGGGGGAAAATGTAGTTGTCGAAGCAAATAGTTGGGAAGTCTTTTTTCAACTGAGCAAGCCTGAGCGCCCCTTCACCCGAAGTTCCCACAGGAGGCTGTTCCGCAACTACGGCGGTCGATGCCTCGCTTCTGGAGCGATGAGATTCGTGCTTAGAAGATTGGGAAGTGGACGTATGACGTGAAGGCTCAGAGGGGCGAGAAACATGGGCCGGAGGTTGTACGGGATCTCTGGGAGGAGGAGGAGTACGCGATCGGGATCGACGCTTATAACCCCTATCTGTGTCATATCTTTCACGGCTCGAATATCCGGAGTATTCCTGATCATAGTCCCTAGCTCCTTCCCGTCTGCGCGAGTTGCGATACGATGGTTTCCGAGCATGTCGCAGACTCCCTAGCATCGAACCGCGCTTGGACATGGTACCTACAAGGCAAAGATGAGAACAGAGTTAGTGGTTTCTTGAAACCGATGACCTAAGACTCGGGACTATGTAGTGTCGTGAAATGTGTATGAATATGCATTTCCCCCGACCAACCCGAAGTGTCGACTGAGCTAGTAATAAAAGGCTCGCTCAATTCAAGAGTACGATGAAACTCCTCCAACCCGGCGTCATGCTGAAAAGATACATCATCCGGGATTGGAAGGTCGGTAAGCCCTTCGTAAAGACTTTCGGTTCGCGGAGGAGACATCTCGGAAATTCTAACTCCGGGGGAGGATCGGGCTGTGACAACCGACTTCCATCTCCCCTTCTTAGTTGATGTGACGACGGCCGCCTTGCCTTTTCTTTGCTCTTCAACATCTTGGGCCACGTCTGTAAGCTCCAACAACGGCTCGTCGTCAGTGTGAGTTCTTTCAGAATCAACTTCCTCGGCTATAATGACTTTGGGCTTCTTGTGCTTGGCATGTTTTCTCGGAACAATTCTTTGCACCCCGTCGAATATTATACTCTGCCATCGTTCGATTAATCCACAGGCCCGGAGATTCCTATCCGTCAATAACACGTCGATTTCCCTGTCGATGCTCGGGATCTCTCGGAGCACTCGTACTATCTCCTTAAAGTTTTCACCGTCGGGACGCTGAATCATCGCTGTACAGAAGAAAAATATATAAGTCATACTTCGACTGCAATCGCATTAGTAATTGTTTGGAAACTCAGATGTACTCACGTCTAAATAACCATCGCCTGGCGAAGCCCGGGGGACATCTGACGTAGAACCATTCCGTCCTGTAATAGCTTAACCTAGTCCAGGACCTGGTGACCACTTGACAATTCCGTACTGCCTCCAAGAATGCAAAAGATGGGTAATCATTTCGAGTTTTGAAGTTAAACAAGTATCTGATTTCCGTCGGGGATGGTGGTCTATGAAGATATTCCATAAAGACGATGAACAGGCTGTTCACCGAAGCATACCCGTTCGGGTGAAGTTGGGATGGTGCGATTCCCAAAAAGATAGCACTTCTCTTATATATTCATTGAACGGAGGAAGCGTCCCAGCCGCGCACGCATGGCGATTGAATGCGGTATACCCCTCCGGCGGGTTGTGTGGTCTGTCGCTTGGCCCCGGTAGTAACACGTCATCTAGCGACAAACCGTGTCTCAGGCATATCCTCCCCAGCATATCTTCGGAAGTATGAAATGGGACGGAATCTGATGGATTAGCAATGAATGACGCGTTGGGAAGTTCATCCGGCGCTGGGCCGATAATTTCAGGATCAATGTCCGGGACCTCTAACCTCGGGGGAACTGTACTCTCGGTATCTTGTGGGGTTTCCTGCTGCTGCGAACTCGAAGGCTCCATAACTGACTAACTCATGAGAAACCATCATTAGATGACAAGGGACCCGTGAATTCCCCAGTGTATAGTGTATGAATGTGTGTTGTGTGGTGCGGTGCGGTGCTGTGCCTTACTTGGATGAATATCGCAGAATTAAAGAAAACACGCCAACGGCAAAACTACAAAGCCCAGTTGTGATGACCGTCATCGCTGACCGTCATCGCAGAACCCTTCACATAAGGAAAATTGGTTCGAATAAAAAATTTATTGTTCCGTCGACGAGCTTCGAAAGGTGGTCAAGTATGCAGTTTGACATGTCCAAATATGCAGGAGTGAAGCTCATCGGAATTATACTCATAAAATATCAAACTTTGATATCCACTATATGGAGTTTCGAACCAATCACAAGTGACTTGTTCGAACCCATCATCGTACCACTTCGAATCGATCCGAAGGAGCGAGCTTCGAATCGATAGTCAGGTGCCAAGCTCGAATCGATCAGTGAAGGGTGATTTCGAATCGATACGGAGAGGCACACTTCAAATCCATCAAAACGCCGAGCACGAATCGATCAGTGGGGGATAACTTCGAATCGATCCTTGGTTAATTAGTTCGTACCGATCAGGAAAGCCTCAACTTAACATCCCTCGAGTTCGACTCGATACCTTTCATATCGGTCGTAAAGGAATGTTTCGTATCGATGCGAAGTTGAGTGCTTCGGTCCAATCAACGGCCGCTTCTCGTATCGGTCGTTGGGCACCGATACAACTCAACACCATGGTTAGCTTGGTGCGAACTGCACCCCCTCTAAGGGAATCACAAGGATCGACTCAAAGTCTGAGAGAGAATGGTGCTGCCCCCTCATCGATTCGTACACGAGTTTCTGAATCAATTCGAAATTCCTCCAAAAACCAGATCTGGATTTACCAAATCCCAAGAAAGGCCGATCGATGAAGGAGTGATGGGTTCGAGGTAGCTTTGCCGTATGAATTCAAGGTTAGTTACCTAGTTTGGATGATGGGTTTGAGGAATTGAAGGTTTGGATCTCAAATGGTTCGAATACGAAAGCACGGCACCTTCTTCTCTGGAGTTTCGAGTGCACAGTAAAACAAGGCAACAGTAGAAAAGTGAAAAGTGAAAAAGGCCGAGCTCATTGCTATTTATATGGGGGGTTGGAGATGACCGGGTTGATTCGCCACCCAGTAAACTTGACCGGTC
This sequence comes from Allium cepa, assembly GCA_030765085.1. Taxonomy (NCBI): domain Eukaryota; kingdom Viridiplantae; phylum Streptophyta; class Magnoliopsida; order Asparagales; family Amaryllidaceae; genus Allium; species Allium cepa. The sequence continues at coordinate 343,432,318 of CM060939.1, read as the reverse complement.
GCAACCAGTCAAAACACGCATCGGTTCGAAATCTCCATTCGAACCCATATACCTAAGGATTTATCGATTCGAAGCCTCCTTTCGAAGCCATCGGCCTAGGACCCTGTCGTTTCGAAGTTACTCCCGCGTGTCATCGGTGCGAAGCGCACAACAAAGTGACGAGCTGCATCAATGCGAAACACACGATGGGCCCAACGGTTCGAAAAGCTCTTGTACAAGTCAACTACTTCGTATCCATTCTTTCATATCGGTTCGAATGTCCATTTCGAATCCATCATAGCGCAAGCATACTGCGTCCATAACAAACGCAGATTTCGAATCCATCGATGCTCTAACTCATCGGTTCGAAATGTTACACTCGTACAATGCAAATTCAATTCCTCCAGCCTTCAATATCGGTTCAGGAGAGGATCGATACGAAGGGACTTTTCAAAACGACCATCGAGCGTTGTCTCAATCCAAATTTCAAAATCAGTTCGGGAGAGAATCGATACGAAGTTCAACAGCAAACAAAACTAACAATCGATTTTAAACATTTACAGGGATCAAATACTCATCCTGTTACAAATGCAACAGCCAACGGTTAAGCACTATTATACAGCAATCAATCATGTTAACACAAGGTTACAACAATACAGCATACGAGTTTCGACAAAAAAAAGAGAGCAATGGTTGTTCAAAGAAATTGCAGCTGTTCAAAGCACGTCATGTTCCCACAAGACGTACTTTGGGGGGCAAAATGTTATCCCGCTTTTTGGCAAAGCCGCGATACCAAAAGATCGATCAGAAACGGAAAACGGTTCGTCTCGGAGACCGGCCATACTTCGTCTCGCTATGGATATCACTGAATTTTGTCCAAGTCTAGATTGAGCCACAATCGATAGGACACGGCAAGAAGGACTAAGGAATCAACGTCTCATGTTTCAAGTCAATCCGAGTTCATACGCTCAAATTATGATCGATTCAATTTGAAAGAAAAGGCCTGAGATTCGAACCCATCAGGTTCGAAACCATCACCTTCGAACCCATCAGGTTCAAGTCCATCACCCTTCGAACCCATTAAGTTCGAATCTACCAAGTTTATGACAATGGACCTCGAATCCATCGGAGAGTAGCTCCTTCGAACCCACCACAAAGCCTTGTTCGACTCCAAACAAGCATCCTTTTTCGATTCCATCATAAGACGTTGTTCGAACCCAAACATGGAACCTCGTTCGAAACCATCCATGATGCCAAGTTCGAAACCGTCTTGTGTAGCCTCATTCGAATCCACTGGGTCAACCAACCATGATGATGTGTCTTCCGTCGATTCGAATTCGCCGAGGTTTATGGAGTCGAAGCGGTCAACTCGGAGTGAAGACCGGGTTGGTTCGAAGTTTGCGCTCCACGTCGCCACGAAGTCACGTGCCATGATGGATTCGAAACCATCGGTTCGAAAGCATGGTTTCGAACCAAACAGCCATGCAATGATCCCTATTTCGAACCCATCATATCTTCCAATCCACTGATCCAAATGCCATGAAATTTTCACAGAAGCTTGCATACATGTTGAAGAAGGTCCATGCCAAATTTCACCTCGATTGGATGAATTCTTGATCGATTCGAATGGAGTTCGAAACGATGCCAAAGTGGGCCCAAACTTCCTGAGACCGTGCGTGTGGGCCCCCTCACGTGCAAGAAGTGGTCTCCCGAGTTTTCAGCGAAATATCAGCAGCCTACGCCTATAAATAGAGCCCCAGGGCCAGCAGAAAAGGGACTTTTGGATTCTGAAGCATCCAGACTCTACCGGATTGAGATCTCTATCATTTGATATCATAAACTTGCTGTTAAATTCGAATTCCTGACTGTAATTCACTGTTGATTGCTGTACCGATTTGTAATCATCGAAAGAAAGTCAATAAAAGTATAAAAACTTCACAGTGGACGTAGGCAACACGCCGAACCACTATAAATTGCTTGTCTACGCATTTATTTATATGCTATTTGGAGTTTTTGTTAGATAATCCTCTGCTTTAATTTGCACTCTTCATTTATTATCTCTTCAAAAACTTCCGACGAGTGCTGTGCCCAATTAAAGTGCAAACATGCACCACCTTGTATCTTTATACCCAAGTGTGGTTTGAATTGTGGAAAATTTGTACGAGGAAGTTTGGAAAGTATGTTTGGATATAACATATTCTAGAATTAGGAAAGATTAGGCCAAGATGGTTTATGTTAAAGAATGCTATATATACAAAGAGTTTTATTCGATTTGAAGCGTAAAAAAAGCCCAAGTAAGCTCTACTTCAATTATTATATAGATAAGTGACAAAAAGTGCAATCTAGATATTGGTTGGTATCATATAGGTACGGATAAGATACATGGGCTATGGGAGGTCCAGGTGTTGTCTTGTTTAACAGGAGGCTACAGTTGTGGTACTCGATTGGTCTCTTTGTTAGCTAATGGCAATTTTGGATGGTTATCAATTATAGTTATTCATAATTCGGTTTTGGGTATGGAAATTCCATATTAGTAGAATGGTTATGTTGACGTATTTATTTTGTATCTAAGATGAATACTAGGATCATTGAATTGATGGGTGTCCGTAGCGGACTCCACCCACCAGTAAATCGGATATCAACTTATTCTTTGTATGTCTCTTATCATGATGATTATGCATGTTATATTGGTTGGTTGATTATTATTATTGAACATATTGTATTAGACTTATATTGGGATGTTTATATTACTCCTGCGTTGGTACATTTGGTTACCCCTATCATAATATGTTGTTGCGTTTCGATAACATCATATTAGTTGTGTTGACTCGTTGATTACAAAAAAAGAGCATGCTATGGTATGATTTCCTACCTTTGAGTTGGGTTTGATTTACTCATTTATTGGTATTTCAGATTATCCCTAAGTCATTTTTTGAAAGAGTAACGGCTATACTTTAGTAGTTTGCTATTTAATATACAAGTATTTTGAGATAGTTCCCCTCACAGTAAGCCTTATGTCCGATCCACTTTTTGTCTTTGTCTATTTGTGTCATGACAACTCTCGGGTACTCGACTGAGTAGTTTGGAAGCCAGATGCTTTTGGGGATGTTCTTTCAAGATGGTTGGAGCACTTTTGAGGCAAAGTCAATACTTTAGATATATACTTGATATCGTGGAAGTACATAACATATATGCTATTTATATATGAGACTTATCCTGTCAAATATTGTACTCTGAATTTCTAAATTAATATTTATTTATCAGTTACATCCAACGGTATAGTCTTTTATATATTATTTATCCTATTATGCTCAGGTATATTCAGTATACTATATAATATCATTTCGCTATGAGATTCTATCACTGTGACTTGGTTTGGTGCTTTTTTTAATTTTACCCCAATGGACCACCTTTTGTGGTATTCAGGAGTCAGATGTTTTCATTAGATGTTCATTTAGGATATTACTAAGAGAGGGTTGTGACGATACGAATTTTTCGCGTTCGAAAATCGACATCCATACTTTACATCGTACTTGAATGCCGCAGATTCGAGCGTCCAAATCCGAGTCACCTGAGCTTATAACACCATTAAGTACAAACACAGCAGAAGAAACAATGAATAATACATTGGTATACAGCATTGATACAATATCTGATACAACAGATGATAAGATAAATACATCAGAGATAAGATACAATAAAATAGCAGCAGAAAGGAAATAGATAACACCAGCAGCGGAACAAATGACTCGAGATAGAGTCTTCAAGAAAGAACTCCAGCAGCAGCTCGAACCAACATCACGATTCACTAAGACAAGCAAGACTGGTGTGCATCCAAAGACTTAACTAGGCCTAATAATCTACCAAACCTAACTATCTGAAAAACCCAACTGTAGGCTGCTCGTACGGAAAATAGTGAGCACCCAGAGTTTAGGAAAGGAACAATAAACTCCGGATCAGTCATGGGACTGGTATGAGTAACAAAAACAGTTTATCTTTAAAACAAACAGCAAAAGAATTTTAAAGTCAATTCGCAATGCTTTTTGAAAATGAAACTACCATAAGACCTCCCACCACACGCACAATGCAAACGCAGAATTGGAGGAGATTTCTTCTTATGATAGTCAAACATGCTCGATACGAGAAAATTTCTGATATTATTATAATAAGTGCACAGTGGAAAATATTTTGAAAGTAGAATATAAATCTTAGCCAGCATGGGTACCATTATATTATGCCTGCTATAGCTACCATTTTAAATGGCAGGTTCTACAACTAAAACCGTACAAGGCTCGTATTGTTTTGTTTGGATTTTCCAACAAATGGTCGGGCTAAGGAACTTCCCACTGTCCATGGGTATGCCTCTGGCGGGACGTCCCGAGAACTTAACCAGCTCTCTGCTAACACAAGACCGGGTTACCTCTATAACTAGGTAATTACTACACGAGCATGCCATCCCCCGGTCCTTTGGGACCTTTATCCGAGGTACCTCCAATCCAACAACATCACACAGTAATAAATGTATGGTGTCCACATGAGTAAATATCTGGGCTCCATACCATGATACCACCCTTTTCCAGAAGGGAATGACACACCTTAAAGGGAGCGACCCTCATAACCTTGCCGCATCTTTCCTGTTTTGACCATTTCCGAGCTGTGAGGTCCTAATGCAGTCTCGTCCCTAAAGCAACGCTTCATACAGAAGCCATGCTCTGATCACAAATGATCATCAACACATAACAGCACTCAGCATGTCACACTATCAAATTGGGAATATATCGCTGATAACCTTCAACTACATAACCTCTGAGCTCGTACGTCTCAGAGAAGGGTGTTGAGCTAAGAGAATAAATTCTCCGCCACCACAGATATGTATTTGAAAGAAATCTGCTTTATATCTCAAAGTGTAGTGTCAGACATACAACCATACAAGTCTGTTCCGGGTTTGAACAGAACCGAAGGCACTCTGAAGAAGTCCTTGCAATCCCGGTATTCACAATCCCGAACGGACTTTCCATCACTTAGGGAATCTCTATACCGGAGCAAATCAGTGCAGAGACAATCGATAGGTCATCCCATCGTTCTTGCAAATACCCGGTCTTCACCACCGGTCTTCAAATGCTATCCATAACGTTGAATCACATATTCGGAATGGGTTATATGACACAAAGGTCCTCTCCTGGCTAAACCGAATAGTGAGCGTAATATTTAAAACATATGGATATGGGATTTCAATTAAGTCACAACTTAATAATTCAAAACTTCCTTTCAAATGGTTTAAACAGATTACCATTTCAAATCTCTTAAACAAAAAGATTTCTTTCACTAAGTTCACCCATTTTCACAAAGACCCATTTACGGATTTCAAAACAATTTCCATTTCAATTGGATTAGCTCATTTAAAATCTTTAAATTAAAGATATAACTTATAGCTTTCAAACCATTTCCATAACTTAGAAAATCATTTTCATTTTTAACTTGAGATCCCTTTTTACACAATTTGGAAGTTCACTTCTTATATGAAAGCTTTTATTATTTGGAAACAAATATTTTCATTTCATAAAGATCCAATTTTATTTACACGGGTTAAAACCTTTGAATTAAAATTCAAATTCCCAAATCAATACCTTTAAAATAATTTAACCCATATATAAACTGTTATAACATCTTTAGTCCCTAGTTTTCGAATCATAGAATTCAATTTCAAATATTGAATTTAAATCAAAATATTTTAATTCCAAAACTCTATCAAGTTAAAAATAAATTTCATCTTTGAAATTCCATTTCAAAAGCTTTTCACTTTAAACCCAATCTATTTCAAAAACATTTGAATTCAAATTTGTCTATTTAGAAATTATTTTCAAAAATCTGTGACTTAATTGATTTCCTCGTGAAATCCATATTTGTGTGTGTATAAGTGTGGTCCAGGGGTTTAACACAATAATGCATCATCATTCAATCATTACAGATTAAAACATAGAGATATAATTGATAAGCGATATAAATTATAACGCTTAACGTCCATTCACAAATTTACAGATAATGTACAAATGTATCACAAATAAATGAATAAATTATACACAGCTCAAATCACAGAACAAAATGTCACAGATCAGGTAGGACAATCAATTCAAGGCATCTCATACAATACAATCATTCATAAGAAAAGTCAAGCATTCAATAATTATTTATAACAGTATTAATTAGTTGTTTAATCCTAATTTATTCAATTCATTTCCAAGTAAATTAATTGCTTATGAATTAATTATCCAATCCTGATTTATTAATTACAAATCATTTGATATCAATCAATTTATCAAACACTTTAATTAATTATTATTAATTAATAAATTAGTTAGATTAACCTTAAGTTAATTACAAAATCATTTAACCTTAATTAATTTCATTAATAATTATCTTTAAGTAATTAATTATCTTTATAATAAATCAACATTTTAATTACATTAAATGTAGTTTTATCTTAATGACTTGATTAATTAACCTTAATATTTAACTACTTACAATAACTAATTAATCTTCCGGTAATTATAACTCATTAATTAATTAATCTTTAATTAACTCTCATTTAATTAATTATCCTTAACTGGCTACAATAAGTGTTTATCCCAAATCACTTATTCTAATAAATCAAAATTTAATTACATCGAGCAATTATACTTAAATCCCTTGATTAATTATCCTTAAATTAATCATTCTTTAATTAGTATCATCAAAATCCCATTCGTAAACATTTAGAAGTTAATGAAATTAACCTATCGCATATTCCTTTTAGAAACAAATCAATTTTGAACATTTAAATTTATAAAAATCTATTTTGTTTCGAAATTTGGGATTCAGTTTTGATTCAAGTTTCAAGTTTTTAATTTAACTTGTTTTAAATCAACTTTCAAATTTATTTTAAATACAAATCTTCTATTTCACTTAATTGCTTAAACCCTTCTTTTAAAATTACTAAAAAAATTAAATTTTTTAAAAACTTTATTCCAGACTAAACCTCAAATTAAACCTGGATTCATGTCTAAACTTTTAATTTAAAACTTAGCTTAAACTTTGTTTGAAATTTTAAATGCAGTTTTAATATAAAATAAAATTAAAAAACAGGACAGGTAAATCTGGAAAGCGAGTTACGCAAACAAAAATGACCCGATACAAAACCATTTTGCTTTGGGTCCAATACTCGAATGCTTCGAGTCAAACACAGGGATTACTCGAGTAAACAAAAAATCCTGTAACCACCCAAACCCATCAACACTCCATGTCACATTCTTTCTTCTTCTCCCCCCTTTTCTCTTTCCTCTGTAGTTTAGGTTTATCTATTCTAGTAAGTTTAAAAACTTAAACTAAGTATAATTAGCATCAGGAAATTTGCATTCGAACTCGACAGAAAACCCGAAGAATCATTCGAACTCGAACACGAGTCGCGATCCACGTTCGAAACTGCGGACAAATTCACACGCCGCCGTCCACGTGCACGGTGGTTCCACTAAGCTCAGGTGAGCTCCAACGCCATCGACAAGTCATGACTCCTCCATAGATCCGAAAACCAAACCCAATTCGACCCTAAAAATATCGAATCGAAAAATTGTCCATTGCTCGAAAAAACTACAGTTTACCACAGTCAACAAAACGACTTCTCCACCGCCACCGAGACCACCTGAGACCTTCCTCCTTTGGACACACCCTGCTAATGCGTCAACCTTCCATCACCCAAAATCCGGTCGCATTCGATCAACCGTAGAAAGCGTGGTGATCGAAAATCCCCGACCCAATCGAACTAGGTAAACAAAACTTAAACGGGTCGCCACCGCCACCACCGAGCAATGATTAACTACTTTGCATTTTTCCTACAATCTACGATCACACTAGCACCTCCATGCCAAATTTCGCCAAAAATTAACACGCCGATCACCAGAATTTCCCCCAAAACCATATCTCGCTCATCTCACTCATCTCGCAACTGCTCTTTTATCTTAGCCCTAAAAATCATGATGTTTGTTTTAAAAATCAAGTTTAAGTAAGAGAATTCAGTTTATATGCTTGAAATCATGAATTAAAACATTTGTATTTCAACACATTTCAAGCTTGCTCAGTATTCTTGCTTTCCAGAGCTTTTAACCTGTGTGTTCTTCTTAAATAAATTTTTAATCTTTAATTTATGATATAACAAACGATTTTTGTTTGAAACTTAAGCCCAAACAGTACATAGAACGAGGGTAAATAGTTTATTTTCTTCAATACGAATTTTGAGTTTAAAACCTCAACATAGAGAACCTGTACAACAATAGCCTGTATAAATACTTCCAGCTTTTAAATTTGTCCAGAGAAACTATATATATACACAACTTATTCAAAGATATATATAATCAACATATTTATACCTTTAAGTTTTATGAAAAATATGCTACTCACTTGTGTTTCCAGAAAATGAACACATAAGTAAATTTACACAGATCAAAATAAAACTGTTTATAAACTTATGTATACTCTCAGAGCATTCAAATATATAAAACTATACTTGTTTTCCAGATGTAAATGCAACCAAGTCAAGTTTGTTAAAAATTTAAAAGGTGGATGTTACTCACCTTTTCTTTGAGAAGAGGGACTGAGCACAATTGTTTCCAACAGTTTTGAACTTCTAAAAGAACTGAGAATTGTTTTGCTTTGAGTTTGAAATGATATTACTTCATTCATTTTTTTCCTTCAGTTATGATGGACGAAACTGAAGTGAGGAAGGTGATAATATAGGAGAGTTTACAGGGTGACATATTTTTGTACAGGTTAATTAATGTTTTGTACAACCAACTGTGATAAAAAAAAATTTATTAAGCTCGGAGATTTTCTTTTCAAATAGAGGCTGCTGAATCTTGCTTTTGTGCTAGCATTAATTGCCTCGTATAATCTATACTTGAACATATATATATTTTTCTTTCTTTAGTGTTGTTTTTCAAAAGCTTACGCATATCAGAATGTATTTTGTTTCTTGCTTTGCATACTTTGTTTATGTTTTACCCAGCAACATACTTGTTGTATGCATACTTGTATCTTTTTATATTTGTTTCATGCGAATGTATTTGCACTGTCTTGTGGATGCAAATCTTATTTTGTATATGTTTGCATTAATTATTTTGTCCTTTGCTTTAGTTAAATATATGTTTACTGTCTTCAAGCTTTTGTTTTTCTTCCAGGTCTTTGTTTTGTTTTATATTTGTTCAAACTTATCTCTTTTGTACTTGTTGTCTTGTTTCTTTTGAACATAAATGAAGTTCCATTTTTAATATGTTGTTTTGGTTTCATCATTTTGCAAGTGTGCATGCATATAAAATTTCCTGTCATGTTTTATATCATTCACATCAAATTTGATTTTTATTTTTTATTTTTATTTCTTTCCATAAATCAAAAGCTTTCAAATAAATTTTTATACTATGTCTTTCTTATTATTATCATATACATATTATTTAAAAGAAAATGCTATTAATAAAGATTTATTTTGTATGATATTATTTTAAAGTTTGAACTATCAACATTTTGTATGTCATTTATTTATTAAATACAAATTCAATATTCAAATTCAAATCCTAAGGTCATATTTAAACTAATTCAAAATTTATTCCAAAAATTTACATAAATTATTAATTTAAATTTGATTCAGAATTCAAGATTGTTACAAATTCCCCTCCTTAAGAAATTTCGTCCCCGAAATTTGCAGACACGAAAACAACACAGAGATAGATGAAAGATAGATGAAACATCTTTCCAAATCAAACTGGATATTTATTCTGCATTTGGCTTACCAAATCAGAATATCAACTATATATATAAGAACGAATCTATTTAACACTTCATAAGATACTCAGGTCATCCAGATCTACGAAGTATGCAGGTCATGGGTTAGTCCGAAAGATAACTAACCGTTCGTAGAATATATCGAGACCCAAACGATAGATATGGATTTAATCTTTCAACAACTTTCAAACACTAGATATGGATTCCAAACTCAAGTCAGAATATCTCAAAATATATACCAATTCGTCCCTCTTCGGACTTCGATCAACTCGAGAAATTATAATAGAATTTCAAATTTGGTTTTAAACGATGTTGTTTTATTGATACAATTCAATTTTATCCTTCATATTCTGTTAATCAATTTAACTCAACTTAAAAATTCCAATTTATTTAAAATTTCCAATTTCAAATTTCAATTCATATTCATTAAAGTTTAAATCAAAACTGATAAGAAACCGGTGAAATACGAAGTAAGAATTTCTACAACGATTCGTAGAGCCATCATCACCCCGAAACTTCTTCTGGAGCTGCCTCGAAGCAATCAAAAGAATTTGGAAACGAATCAAAGGAAAGTGACAGAGAAAGATTATTTCCACTGTTGCAGGGTATTGACCATTTACAGTCGTATTCCCCTGTCCCCTATCTCGTTCTCTTCTTGTACTCATACTCACCATCAGCAGATAGTAAGAGAATTTACTGAGACATTCAAACGGATATCTTTGGGATTACTCATTCTAGGGTATACTTCATCCTATCTCTAATGAGCTACTTGATGTGTTATACTCCTGAGCTAAAGTTTAACCTTAGCTCTGATACCACATGTGACGATATAAATTTTTCGTGTTCGAAAATCGACATCCATACTTTATATCATACTTGAATGCCGCAGATTCAAGCGTTCAAATCCGAGTCGCCGGAGCTTATAACACCATCAAGTACAAACACAGCGGAAGAAACAATGAATAATACATTGATATACAGAATTGATACAATATCTGATACAACAGATGATACGATAAATATCAATATACATCAAAGATAAGATACAATAAAATGGCAACGGAAAGGAAAAAGATAACACCAGCAGCGGAACAAATAACTCGAGATAGAGTCTTCAAGAAAGAACTCCAGCAGCAGCTCGAACCAACATCACGATTCACTAAGACAAGCAAGACTGGTGTGCATCCAAAGACTGAACTAGCTCCAGATAATCTACCAAACCTAACTATCTGAAAAACCCAACTTTAGATTGCTCGTGTAGAAAATAGTGAGCTCCTAGAGTTTAGGAAAGGAATGATAAACTCCGGATCAGTCATGGAACTGGTATGAGTAACAAAAACAGTTTACCTTTAAAACAAACAGCAAAAGAATTTTAAAGTCAATTCGCAATGCTTTTTGAAAATGAAACAACCATAAGACCTCCCACCACACACACAATGCAAACGCAGAATTGGAGGAGATTTCTTCTTATGATAGTCAAACATGCTCGATACGAGAAAATTTCTGATATTATTATAATAAGTGCACAGTGGAAAATATTTCGAAAGTAGAATATAAATCTTAGCCAGCATATGTACCATTATATTATGCCTGCTATAGCTACCATTTTAAATGGCACGTTCTACAACTAAAACCGTACAAGGCTCGTATTGTTTGGTTTGGATTTTCCAACAAATGGTCGGGCTAAGGAACTTCCCACTGTCCATGGGTACGCCTCTGGCGGGACGTCTCGAGAACTTAACCATCTCTCTGCCAACACAAGGCCGGGTTACATCTATAACTAGGTAACTACTACACGAGCATGCCATCCCCCGGTCCTTTGGGACATTTATCCGAGGTACCTCTAATCCAACAACATCACACAGTAATAAATGTATGGTGTCCACATGAGTAAATATCTGGGCTCCATACCATGATACCACCCTTTTCAAGAAGGGAATGACACACCCTAAAGGGAGCGACCCTTATAACCTTGCCGCATATTTCCTGTTTTGACCATTTCCGGGCTGTGAGGTCCTGATGCAGTCTCGTCCACAAAGCTACGCTTCATACAGAAGCCATGCTCTGATCACAAATGATCATCAACACGTAGCAGCACTCAGCATGTCACACTACCAAATTGGGAATATATCGCTGATAACCTTCAACTACATAACCTCTAAGCTCGTACGTCTCAGAGAAGGGTGTTGAGCTAAGAGAATAAATCCTCCGCCACCACAGATATGTATTTGAAAGAAATCTGCTTTATATCTCAAAGTGTAGTGTCAGACATACAACCATACAAGTCTGTTCCGGGTTTGAACAGAACCGAAGGCACTTCTGAAGAAGTCCTTGCAATCCGGGTATTCACAATCCCGACCGAACTTCCCATCACTTAGGGAATCTCTATAACGGAGCAACTCAGTGCATAGACAATCGATAGGTCATCCTATCGTTCTCGCAAATACCCGGTCTTCACCACCAGTCTTCAAATGCTATCTATAACGTTGAATCACATATTCGGAATGGGTTATATGACACAAAGGTCCTCTCCTGGCAAAACCGAATAGTGAGCGTAATATTTAAAACATATGGATATGGGATTTCAATTAAGTCACAACTTAATAATTCAAAACTTTCTTTCAAATGGTTTAAACAGATTACCATTTCAAACCTCTTAAACAAAAAGATTTATTTCACTAAGTTCACCTATTTTCACAAAGATCCACTTACGGATTTCAAAACAATTTCCATTTCAATTGGATTAGCTCGTTTAAAATATTTAAATTAAAGATTTAACTTATAACTTTCAAACCATTTCCACAACTTGGAAAATCATTTTCATTTTTAACTTGAAATCCCTTTTTACACAATTTGGAAGTTCACTTCTTATATGAAAGCTTTTATTATTTGGAAACAAATAGTTTCATTTCAGAAAGATCCAATTTTATTTACATGGGTTAAAACCTTTGAATTAAAATTCAAATTCTCAAATCAATATCTTTAAAATAGTTTAACCCATATATAAACTGGTATAACATCTTTAGTCCCTAGTTTCCGAATCATAGAATTCAATTTCAAATATTGAATTTAAATCAAAATATTTTAATTCCAAAACTCTATCAAGTTAAAAATAAATTTCATCTTTGAAATTCCATTTCAAAAGCTTTTCACTTTAAACCCAATCTATTTCCAAAACATTTGAATTCAAATTTGTCTATTTAGAAATTATTTTCAAAAATCTGTGACTTAATCGATTTCCTCGTGAAATCCATATTTGTTTGTGTATAAGTGTGGTCCAGGGGTTTAACACAATAGTGCATCATCATTCAATCATTACAGATTAAAACATAGAGATATAGTTGATAAGCGATATAAATTATAACGCTTAACGTCCATTCACAGATTTACAGATAATATACAAATGTATCACAAATAAATGAATAAATTATACACAGCTCAAATCACAGAACAAAATGTCACAGATCAGGTAGGACAATCAATTCAAGGCATCTCATATAATACAATCATTCATAAGCAAGGTCAAGCATTCAATAATTATTTATAAACAGTTTTAATTAATTGTTTAATCCTAATTTATTCAATTCATTTCCAAGTAAATTAATTGCTTATGAATTAATTATCCAATCTTGATTTATTAATTACAAATCATTTGATATCAATCAATTTATCAAACACTTTAATTAATTATTGTTAATTAATGAATTAATTAAATTAACCTTAAGTTAATTACAAAATCATTTAACCTTAATTAATTTCATTAAATAATTATCTTTAAGTAATTAGTTATCTTTATAATAAATCACTTAATAATTAACCTTAATAATTAACTACTTATGATAATTAATTATAACTCATTAATTAATTAATCTTTAATTAACTATAATTCAATTAATTATCCTTAACTAGCTACAATAAGTGTTTATCCCAAATAACTTATTCTAATAAATCAAAATTTAATTACATCGAGTAATTATACTTAAATTACTTGATAAATTATCCTTAAATTAATCATTCTTTAATTAGTATCGTCAAAATCCCATTCGTAAACATTTAGAAGTTAATGAAATTAACCTATCGCATATTCCTTTTAGAAACAAATCAATTTTGAACATTTAAATTTATAAAATTCTATTTTGTTTCAAAATTTGGGATTCAGTTTTGATTCAGGTTCAGTTTTCAAGTTTTTATTTAACTTGTTTTAAATCAACTTTCAAATTTATTTTAAATACAAATCTTCTATTTCACTTAATTGCTTAAACCCTTTTTTTTAAATTACTAAAACAATTTAAATTTTTTAAAAACTTTATTCCAAACTAAACCTCAAATTAAACCTGGATTCATGTCTAAACTTTTAATTTAAAACTTAGTTTAAACTTTGTTTGAAATTTTAAATGCAGTTTTAATATAAAATAAAATTAAAAAACAGGACAGGTAAATCTGGAAAGCGAGTTACGCAAACAAAAATGACCCGAGACAAAACCATTTTGCTTTGGGTCCAATACTCGAATGCTTCGCGTCAAACACAGGGATTACACGAGTAAACAAAAAATCCTATAACCTCCCAAACCCATCAACACTCCCTGTCACATTCTTTCTTCTTCTCCCCCCTTTTTCTCTTTCCTCTGTAGTTTAGGTTTATCTATTCTAGTAAGTTTAAAAACTTAAACAATGTATAATTAGCATCAGGAAATTTGCATTCGAACTCGACAGAAAACCCGAAGAATCATTCGAACTCGGGCACGACTCGCGGCCCACGTTCGAAACTGCGGACACATTCACGTACCACCGTGCACGTGCACGGTGGTTCCACTGAGCTCAAGTGAACTCCAACGCCATCGGCAAGTCACGGCTCCTCCATATATCCAAAAACCAATCCCAATTCAACCCTATAAATATCGAATCGAAAAATTGTCCTTTGCTCGAAAAAACTGCAGTTCACCATAGTCGACAAAACGACTTCACCACCACCACCGAGACCACCTGAGACCCTCCTCCTTTGGCCATACCATGCCAACGCGTCAACCTTCCATCACCCAAAATCCGGTCGCATTCGATCAACCGTAGAAAGCGTGGCGATCGAAAATCCCCGACCCAACCGAACTAGGTAAAAAAACTTAAATGGGTCGCCACTGCCACCACCGAGAAATGATCAACTACATAGCATTTTTCCCACAATCTACGATCACACTAGCACCTCCATGACAAATTTCGCCAAAAATTAACATGTCGATCACCAGATTTTTCCCCAAAACCATATCTCGCTCATCTCGCAACTGCTCTTTTATCTTAGCCCTAAAAATCACGATGTTTTTTTTAAAAATCAAGTTAAGTAAGAGAATTCAGTTTATATGCTTAAAATCATGAATTAAAACATTTGTATTTCAACATATTTCAAGCTTGCTCAGTATTCTTGCTTTCCAGAGCTATTAACCTGTGTGTTCTTCTTAAATAAATTTTTAATCTTTAATTTATGATATAACAAACGATTTTTATTTGAAACTTAAGCCCAAACAATACATTGAATGAGGGTAAATAGTTTATTTTCTTCAATAAGAATTTTGAGTTTAAAAGCACAACACAGAGAACCTGTACAATAATAGCCTGTATGTAACGACCCGCAAATCCGTACCCCTTGAGTCAACACTATTCTACCTAAATCAACTCAAGTTGTACAGAAATACGAAACATTTGAGTTAAAGAAGAAGAGGTAGAAGAAGAGAAAACAAAACCAACATCAGAATCTAACCATCGCAGCGGAAAAAAATATAATAGATAGTAAATAATCTTTACTCAAAATCAAATATATCTGTTTACATACATTACATCATCAGGGTACATCAGTCACAGCTCACATCAATAACATACAATGGATACACAACAACTCAACAGCGGAATAATATATATATATATACACAAGTACGTGAGTACGTATCGTCATCCAGCTCGTCTCCTGAGCTCCTCAGCGTCATATCCTGTATCCTATAGTACTCGGTCAGACCCGAGCATTACAGTTAAATAATACCCGAGTCGGTCTGGAATACTAGCGTGAGAAAATCACACCCAATTGATTATTAAAGTTTCAAAATCCATTGAAAACAAAAGCATCTCGTAAGACCACGCCACAAATAAACATGTCGGGTTTTTAACTTACGATAGCTAAAACAATTTTTATAGAAATCCTCTGATATTATAATTGTGTCTATAGAAAGTAAATAGAATCTAGCTGAAATGCTTGCATCTCACGTTTCAGCAATAGTTGGACACAATCAAAATCGTACGGGCTCGTAGGGAAAATGGATTCCAACTAATGGCTAGGCACTGGGGTACCACCTGTCACAGTACCTGGTCTAGATCAGCGTACCGAGGAGCCACCCTAACTCCCCTGCAACACAAGACCGGAACCATCCCTTACTGGACAGTCCCGAGCAAGATCACCCCGCGGTTGGGATTAGCAATCGCCCACTAAGCCGAAATAAAGGGACATCTAGACAGGGATGACCTCACCCTCCAGTGGGGGCTACCCACGAAGCCTTGCTGCATATCCCCTGATTTTCAGCCATTCCCATTTGATGAGGCTTGAGGGTAAGCGTTAACTTTATAGAATATATCCCTTAGAATGCCCACCGTCCACCTGACGACGTTTCGCAAGCATTCATCCATACAAGTCCGTCCCGGGTTCGAACGGAACCGAATGCACTATTCCTACTACATCCATTTTGGAAATATCCTCAAGATTAGTAGCGACTAGCCCTTGCACTTCACTGCTCGATCTTCGAATCCAAAATCGTTTACACGAAACGTACAAACCGGATCGAAGTGGTTTTCGAGAAATTAATCTCGATCCCGGGCTCTTCGAAACGATCAACGCATTGTCCAATGTTGATAGTCGGTTATTTAACTGTCAATTTCTATTCACAAACATCCATCAAACAATAATTTTCCAAATTATTTATTAATCCCAAAAAAATATCTTCACAAGATATATTCCTATTTTCAATACTTTGAAAACAGTTTCAAAACCATCCTTCTTTTCAGAATAAACTTTCCCAAATATTTTCTATCTCCACTGAAATTACCAAGCACAAAACTAGATTTTTAAAATAATTTAAAACACTTTACTTTAAAATATATACCTTCAAAACATTTAAATTAAAACTATTTCAATAATTTGTTAAAACACATATTAAATGAATAATTGAAAATAAGGTTACTTAATAAATATAAAACTAGATTTATACTTTTAAAAATATAATATTAAGACTCTTTTTTTTCCCTTTTTTTTATTTTAAAATAATTACTACTATAATAGATAAAGAGAAAATACTTACTTAAAAACTTAATATTAGAAATAAGAAATTTTCCAACACTTGCTTTTAAACAACTTTTAATCTTTTAAATTATATTTAAAAATTTACTTTGAAAACGAACTTGGCTATCCAGGGAGAATTCCAACTTCAATCACTTAAATCAATTTCCCAAATTGATTTTCAATTTATTTCCTTTTAATTCAGAATCTAATAATTTCAGATTTCATTTCTTGATTATAATTTAAAAATACTTTAACTAAAAATTCCAATTTCTAGATTTCTCAATTACTTCTTTATTCTTTTAAATAAATTTAAACTTTGAATTTTAAAATAATTCTTTATTCCTTTAATTGATATAACTTAAGTTTACAATTCATCAATTTCATTTTATTGAAAATTACATTTCTCTTCATACTCGAAGTTATTTATTATTATTTTCATATTACTTCTATTTCTTTTCAATTCATTCTTAATTTATTCAAACTTTCTATAATTATTTCGCTTACAAATTTACTTCCTTTTAATTTCCTTCAACAATCCAATTCATATATTTTGGTAATTCATGATACCCGAATATCCAATCAAACCATACATTCAATATTCCAATATAACTCATCATAGGATATCAAATAATCAAAACAGAGAATATTGAATAATTTAAATAAATGTGAGGGGTCCAGTTGGATCCCTCCAACCTGTTTTCCCTGCATCCACAAATGTTAGCACAACATAATACACCAATTCTAAAATATCACACTATACCACATCAATCAATTCAACCATTCAAACAATTATTTAAATTTAATTGTTTAAATTTAAATTTAAACTGAGTGAGATTAACTCACCTTTGATTTTTTTTGTTTGGCAATCCATTTTCATCTCGCCAATTCCACCAAATTTTAGACCTTGAACAACATTATATAATTTATTAATATCTGAGATAATCAGATGATCCATTACTATTTATTAATTTTAATTTAACTAATAATTTTCCTATATAAATCCTTTTGTTTAAAAATAATTAATATAAGTTAATTACACTAATTAGTCTCCTTCCTTTTTTTCAGACCTTATATAAAAATTTATATGATTTTATTAACATTCGAACCGAATGAATAATCAACTACCATTTAATATATTTAAATTAACAAATTATTTGATTTAAACTAAATTTCCTTTTTCATAAAATATATATGTGCAAATTTTATTTTCATCTTATAAATTCGGTACTCCAGTTATAAACATCCGATGTAATCTAAATTAAGTCACCCATTTAATAATTTTAATTAACTGTTTTAAATGACGGTTAAACCAACTTAGTTTATTTTTATTTTCGGACCAAGCTATAAATTTTCTAATGGGTGCAAATATATTTATTCGTTAGACAAAACTGTTTGAACTTAAGAAACATTTAAAAATCTACTGTTTGGTAGTCAACAACCTAAGCTTACTATTTTCAAATAAGAAGACAGCATTTTTTTTAAATATTTATATACTTTACTGATATAAAATTCTCCTCTATATATTATATTTATATTAAAATAAGAATAAAAAAATCGATACCTCGCTGAACACACTGCCACCTAGCTTCCATCCCAGAGTGCCACCACGACTTCCACTGCGACGAACTCCAACAATCCATAACCAAGCGAACGGCTTCCACGAGAACCACGTCCATCACGATGCCGCAACTTCGCTTGTTGCGCTGAAGCCACCTGGTCGCCTCGACTAGATTGAAATGCATCACGACCTCACTTCCCTATGCGTCTCGGCTACAACAACTAGCCCTAGATCTATCACTCGCACAGACAGAAGGATGAAGGGGGAGGCTCGATCGATTTAAATTTTGTTTTAAAGAGGAGGATCAAAAGGGAAATCGATTTCATTTTAAAAGAGGGGAAAGGTTCGGCCATTGATTCGTGACCGAGTTTTGAAAGGGGAATGCGCGATTGAAGAACGAAATAATTTCGTTCGAGCAGATAAAAGATTGAGGGGAAAGATGAAAAATAAGTTCGGCCATTTTATTTTAATTTTCGAATTGGGGAATGAATTAGAATTAGGGGAAAAACTTGTTTATCTATTCGGCTGTGTTGATGAAGTAGGCTGGAAGTGATTGAAAGGAAGGAAGCATGCAAAGGAAGCTTAAAATGATTTTGACCAGGCGTACACAAGAAGCTTAATGAATTAAATTAAATTTCATTAGCTTAAAATCAATTAAATTTTCCACGTTTATATATCGTACACTCACACACTAACTTCGATCAATACGAAATTTGAAATCCGATAATAATTCAATATCACGGACCCAATGGAACTGATTTCGTCAAATTCCGAGACTGTGCCTTGGAAGGCTATTTTTAAATTCAATTTAAACAATATCAATTTAAAACTGAACAAATCACTGTAAATTTCAATTTTAAAACTTCTATTATCTTCAGCGTTATCAATATAAATTTTATAAGCCTTCAAATTTTTTTTTTTTGAGTAGGCTTAAAACTCCAGATTCAACAATTTACTCAGCTTCAGATTATTTAATTTAATAATTTAATCATCAATAAATTGTGATATCCTTGAGTCAAGTTAGAATTACTCTATTTAATATTTAAAATCAATTAAATATTCCAATTTTAAATGCTCAAAAATGCCGGGTCGTCACATTCCTCCCCCCTTAAAAGAATTTCGTCCCCGAAATTACTAATTAGGAAGAATGATCCAACACCCGTTTATTATTTTCCTAAACCAAACAGTTTCTAACAATTCAACATCGCACCAACTATCTTCTTATAAAAGACTCATTATTATTCTTATTAACCTTCCAAACTTCTCCATAGTTTCAAACTATACTATTGGTTTAGCCATTTAAGTTTCAATTTAAAACCAAAATTTTGAATCGTCAAAAATTTTCTCAAAATTTTTCTAACTCCCTAAATTTCCAAAAAATTTCTCCAGCGTCTCCTTTGCACGGCTGACTCGGTACAACTACAAAATGGCTCTACGGCCTCCCAAATCCAAAAAGAAAACAAAAGGCCAAGTGGCTCAATCCAAATCCCAATCAAATTTCGTACCAAATTTGAATACATACCTTTTGTCGGGCAATTCAAATTTTATCTTTTGATATCAAACCCAATTTTCTTTTTCCTTTATAATACCTGCATACCGGCTTAGCACCAATATCCAAACACAATATTCCCAAAACATTTTATCGACTCCCTTACCAAATGCCAAAATTCATCCAAACATCAACTTAGCATATATTTGCAATATTCAATTTCCAATTAAGAATTGACCATTCCTTACTTAAGTTAACATAAGCATTTTACATGTTTCTTTATTTATTTCCATCTTACCATTTCAATTTATATTCATTTCTATTCAAATTGATTCTTTCATTTCCATATGAATCCAATTTATCTTTAACTTTGCATATATAACTTTTATTTGTCATTTATTACTAATCCATGTCATTACGCTAAATTGGTTTCATTTACTAATTTATTTTAGTTTCCAATTTGAATTTGTTTTGTCGTTAACCAAAATTTTCCAAAAATTTTCAAAATTTTTTTCTAGCTCCCAAAATTTCTGAAAATTTTTGGCAGAGTCTCCTTTGTACGGAGGAGCTTTTGCAATTTGAAAAAAGAGATAAATATATATACATCGACCCACACGGTCGGAAAAACCAAAAACAGTTCATATTTCCTATTTTAATTGCGTAGGCGTACCTTATTTAGCATTTTAAGCAAGCGGCTTATTATTTTTAGCAAATAGCACAATCAAAACCAGCCACACGGCTTCCAGGTACCTGTACTTACTCAATTTAAACATGTAAGTGCCAAATATATGCAGTTGAACTATATTTCACTTATTTATAATAGTTAAAACATATGAATTCTAAAATAAACTCATACCAAACATTTTTCTGTAAGCAATTTATATAGTTTCCATGCTAATTCAACTGTTCCAATTTATTTATAACCATTTTCACTCAATTCGAATGATTTTCGATTCATTCGTATACAATTCCATCAATTTGAATGGTTTAGAATTCAATTGCTTACTTTTAATTTATTCTTAAGCAAATTGAACTCGTATTTAATTCAATTGCTTTCAAAATCAATTTATTTTACTTCTATCAACTCATAGAATTTTAATTACTTCCATTTAGATCCAATGATATTTATTCTATGCAAATTTGACAAGATCTATGTGAACAACCAAATATTTATGTTTTATAACCAATTTAAATGGATTTCAACTCGATTTATACTTAATCCTATTTCATTTTCAAATTTATTCACAATCTAAATATTCTCATTTCAATGTATATCAAATTTTGAATACATTCACTTGCATTTCATTTTATTAACCAAACTAGTTCATCCAAAACTATTAACAGCTTAGGTCCATCTTCATTACTAATTAAATTCCCTTTTATCTTAATCTATTCACAATCATTTATTTAGCTCGACACATTCCATTTAAATTTCATTTAAAATCCATTTATTTACATTTCATTCCATATTTGTTTATTCCAAACTATTTTATTTAGCTCAAAACAACCAAGCTATATCATTCAATAACCATTTCTCAACTTATTTAAACCACATTTCATTAGATACTTATTTATTCCATCATTTATTTATTCAATATAATGAGTTTATCCACATTCAGTTAAACCATTCTAATAAACTCAAAACATTTTATTTTCCTTATTGTCTTAAGTTATTTCAATTCCTTATTTTAAAAGGTTTACAATTATTTATTTAAGCATTTTCGTTCCATTAAATATTATCGGCAACTCACCAAATTTTATTTCAATTAAAATTTATTTTTACTTGGTGTAAAACCAATCTAATATTATTAAACTTTGTTTAAGTTGAATTCAATTCAACTCTCCTTCCTTCATTTAGCTTAAGTCAGTTTCCTTCAATTTTATTCAAATTTTATACTTAAGCTCATTCTCATCTTGCAAACAAAGTTCTCTTTTCAATTTAACTTGATTCTATTTCAATCCTATCTCATTTCAAACTACAAATTTATTTAATCAGTTATTATACATTTTAACCTTTTAGATTCAACTCATTCGATTTATTACAAGGTCATTTCCAATTTACTTCCACTTATTTGGAACTTATTGGCAATTCAAACCATCACTATTTTAATCTAATTACATTTTTATTCCATATATTTCAATTATATTTAATTTGTTAACATTTCAAGTTAAATTCGAATTTATAACTCAAGTTCTGAATCCACTAGCCATTTTCAATATACCACCAAATTTCAAGAACTCACAATTCAATTACATTTACTTCACCAACAATTAAGGTCGATTTTAATTCATAACTTGAGTTTTATTTCCAACCTCCATCATAATCTCACAATTCAATTTCATTAACTAATTTATTATCTAATTAGTCTTTCCCCAATTTATAATCCAAAACTTGAAGTTTTTTAATTCCAAATATCACTTCATTTAATTTTTCTTAGTTCAATTTATTTATTTATTTTATTTTCCTCTTTTTTTTTCAAGTTTGGATTTTCCTTCGTTTTATTATCCAAAACATCAAACAACATTTATTTTGGATTTTCTATCCCACTTTTCAAATTTAATAAGTCACAACTTATTATTTTCACACATTTCCATTCATCATAGGCTTAAATATGTTCGTCTTTATTTTTAACTCAAGCCTTATGCTTATTTATAACCCAAGCATATCTTGTTCCATGGATTTTGATTCCTTTACAAGTTATTCCAACTTATTTACTTCAATCCAATCCTTACCCAATTTAATTTCCATTTATTCAGGTAAGAATCTAATTCCATTCTATAACTTAATTGAATTCTTATTCCAATTCAATTTAATTTTAACTCAGATTTATTTAACCCAATTCGATTTCAACTTAATTCGAATACACTGGATATTATTTTCAACTTATTCAATCAATCTCAATCCAGTCAAATTTTTATTTCCAAATCCAAGTTAATTTCATTTTTAACTTTTCTTTTAAATTTAAATTCCAACATTCAAAGCTTATTTATCCTTCCTGATTTAAAAGAACATCCTAACTTATAAGCTTATAACCCATCTTATCAGGATTTTAAAATACCGGCTTTTGGTTTCAAAACATTTTGAAATCTCCAACATCTCAAATCACACTTCTCAAAATTTAAACCAATCCGGGTTTTATTCCCAGCAAATTTCCTTAGAAATTTTCAAAAACAACTAGCTTTCTAAACAAGTCAATTTGGTAGCAATCCGTCACTTAGGAATTCGAAAATGACTACTGATGATGCGGCCGTCATCATCAGAATTATTTTCCAATAATCCAAGTGATTTCAATGCTATATCACTTTCAAAATCCATTTAAAACAGATTTCTTTTCAGAAACATCACCAAAACAATTGTGCTATTATTTATCTTCAAAACACTTCCAAAATCTCCGGGTTTTAAATTTCCAAATCTTGCTTAAATCAATTTTACTATAATTCATTTGCATAGCTTATGCTCATACAAATTCTTATTTGATTATATTTCAATTTATAAATTTCATTTATGACTCATACTTACGAATTTCATTTTATAATGAATTTATTCCCTTAAACTTTGGTTATACTTTCAGTTTCTAGTTAAATTCACTTAACAATGATAATACTTTAATATTATCATTTCTAACATCCAACCAACCATATAATAGCTATATAGTTTACCAAAAACTTTCTTTATATCAAAAATATATTTTTGGGTAAAATTATTTCATTTACCCATATTTAAAACAATACCGTGTCGATTGTTCTATTCAAGTGTTTAGAAACCCTTTCGATACAGTTGTCCAGACTGTGCCGACGAAGGTTCATATGCCACTCAATAAACCAATCAACACAATATTAAAACAATTTATATTCACTAACAAATACGCGCTCATATTTATTTATAAGCTCAAACTCATTATACAGTACTACAGACTCTATTTTAAATGAGTAATTTCCCACCAGAGCCAAGGTTATCACCAACCTATGCACTGATACCAAGTGTAACGACCCGCAAATCCGTACCCCTTGAGTCAACACTATTCTACCTAAATCAACTCAAGTTGTACAGAAATACGAACCATTTGGGTTAAAGAAGAAGAGGTAGAAGAAGAGAAAACAAAACCAACATCAGAATCTAACCATCGCAGCGGAATAAAATATAATAGATAGTAAATAATCTTTACTCAAAATCAAATATATCTATTTACATACATTACATCATTAGAGTACATCAGTCACAGCTCACATCAATAACATACAATGGATACACAACAACTCAACAGCGGAATAATATATATATATATATACAAGTACGTGAGTACGTATCGTCATCCAGCTCGTCTCCTGAGCTCCTCAGCGTCATATCCTGTATCCTATAATACTCGGTCTGACCCGAGCATTACAGTTAAATAATACCCGAGTCAGCCTGGAATACCAGTGTGAGAAAATCACACCCAATTGATTATTAAAGTTTCAAAATCCTTTGAAAACAAAAGCATCTCGTAAGACCACGCCACAAATAAACATGTCGGGTTTTTACCTTACGATAGCTAAAACAATTTTTATAGAAATCCTCTGATATTATAATAGTGTCTATAGAAAGTAAATAGAATCTAGCTGAAATGCTTGCATCTCACGTTTCAGCAATAGTTGGGCATAATCAAAATCGTACGGGCTTGTAGGGAAAATGGATTCCAACTAATGGTTAGGAACTGGGATACCACCTGTCACAGTACCTGGTCTAGATCAGCGTACCGAGGAGCCACCTTAACTCCCCTGCAACACAAGACCGGAACCATCCCTTACTGGACAGTCCCGAGCAAGATCACCCCGCGGTTGGGATCAGCAGCCGCCCACTAAGCCGAAATAAAGGGACATCTAGACAGGGATGACCTCACCCTCCAGTGGGGGCTACCCACGAAGCCTTGCTGCATATCCCCTGATTTTTAGCCATTCCCATTTGATGAGGCTTGAGGCTAAGCATTACCTTTATAGAATATATCCCTTAGAATGCCCATCGTCCACCTGACGACGTTTCGCAAGCATTCATCCATACAAGTCCGTCCCGGGTTCGAACGGAACCGAAGGCACTATTCCTACTACATCCATTTTGGAAATATTCTCAGGATTAGTAGCGACTAGCCCTTGCACTTCACTGCTCCATCTTCGAATCCAAAATCGTTTACACGAAACGTACAAACCGGATCGAAGTGGTTTTCGAGAAATTAATCTCGATCCCGGTCTCTTCAAAACGATCGACGCATTGTCCAATATTGATAGTCGGTTATTTAACTATCAATTTCTATTCACAAACATCCATCAAACAATAATTTTCCAAATTATTTATTAATCCCAAAAAAATATCTTCACAAGATATATTCCTATTTTCAATCCTTTGAAAACAGTTTCAAAACCATCCTTCTTTTCAGAATAAACTTTCTCAAATATTTTCTATCTCCACTGAAATTACCAAGCACAAAACTAGATTTTTAAAATAATTTAAAACACTTTACTTTAAAATACATACCTTCAAAACATTTAAATTAAAACTATTTCAATAATTTGTTAAAACACATATTAAATGAATAATTGAAAATAAGGTTACTTAATAAATATAAAACTAGATTTATACTTTTAAAAACATAATATTGAGACTCTTTTTTTTTCCTTTCTTTTTTTTTATTTTAAAATAATTACTACTATAATAGATAAAGATAAAATACTTACTTAAACCCTTAATATTATAAATAAGAAATTTTCCAACACTTGCTTTTAAACAACTTTTAATCTTTTAACTTATATTTAAAAATCTACTTTGAAAACGAACTTGGCTATCCAGGGAGAATTCCAACTTCAATCACTTAAATCAATTTCCCAAATTGATTTCCAATTTATTTCCTTTTAATTCGGAATCTAATAATTTCAGATTTCATTTCTTGATTATAATTTAAAAATACTTTAACTAAAAATTCCAATTTTTAGATTTCTCAACTACTTCTTTATTCTTCTAAATAAATTTAAACTTTGAATTTTAAAATAATTCTTTATTCCTTTAATTGATATAACTTAAGTTTACAATTCATCAATTTCATTTTATTAAAAATTACATTTCTCTTCATACTCGAAGTTATTTATTATTATTTTCATATTACTTCTATTTCTTTTCAATTCATTCTTAATTTATTCAAACTTTCTATAATTATTTCGCTTACAAATTTACTTCCTTTTAATTTCCTTCAACAATCCAATTCATATATTTTGGTAATTCATGATACCCGAATATCCAATCAAACCATACATTCAATATTCCAATATAACTCATCATAGGATATCAAATAATCAAAACAGAGAATATTGAATAATTTAAATAAATGTGAGGGGTCCAGTTGGATCCCTCCAACCTGTTTTCCCTGCATCCACAAATGTTAGCACAACATAATACACCAATTCTAAAATATCATACTATACCACATCAATCAATTCAGCCATTCAAACAATTATTTAAATTTAATCGTTTAAATTTAAATTTAAACTGAGTGAGATTAACTCACCTGTGATTTTTTGTTTGGAAATCCATTTCCATCTCGCCAATTCCACCAAATTTTAGACCTTGAACAACATTATATAATTTATTAATATCTGAGATAATCAGATAATCCATTACTATTTATTAATTTTAATTTAACTAATAATTTTCCTATATAAATCCTTTTGTTTAAAAATAATTAATATAAGTTAATTACACTAATTAGTCTCCTTCCTTTTTTTCAGACCTTATATAACAATTTATATGATTTTATTAACATTCGAACCGAATGAATAATCAACAACCATTTAATATATTTAAATTAACAAATTATTTGATTTAAACTAAATTTCCTTTTTCATAAAATATATATGTGCAAATTTTATTTTCATCTTATAAATGCGGTACTCCAGTTATAAATATCCGATGTAATCTAAAATCAGTCACCCATTTAATAATTTTAATTAACTGTTTTAAATGACGGTTAAACCAACTTAGTTTATTTTTATTTTCGGACCAAGCTATAAATTTTCTAATGGGTGCAAATATATTTATTCGTTAGACAAAACTGTTTGAACTTAAGAAACATTTAAAAATCTACTGTTTGGTAGTCAACAACCTAAGCTTACTATTTTCAAATAAGAAGACAGCATTTTTGTTTTTTTGTTTTTAAAAAAAAATATTTATATACTTTACTGATATAAAATTCTTTTCTATATATTATATTTATATTAAAATAAGAATAAAAAAAATCGATACCTCGCTGAACACCACTGCCGCCTAGCTTCCATCCCAGAGTGCCACCACGACTTCCACTGCGACGAACTCCAACAATCCATAACCAAGCTAACGGCTTCAACGAGAACCACGTCTATCACGATGCCGCAACTTCGCTTGTCGCGCTGAAGCCACCTGGTCGCCTCGACTAGATTGAAATGCATCGCGACCTCCCTTCCTTATGCGTCTCGGCTACAACAACTAGCCCTAAATCTATCACTCGCACAGACAGAAGGATGAAGGGGGAGGCTCGATCGATTTAAATTTGGTTTTAAAGAGGAGGATCAAAAGGGAAATCGATTTCATTTTAAAAGAGGGGAAAGGTTCGACCATTGATTCGTGACCGAGTTTTGAAAGGGGAATGCGCGATTGAAGAATGAAATAATTTCGTTCGAGCAGATAAAAGATTGAGGGGAAAGATGAAAAAGAAGTTTGGCCATTTTATTTTAATTTTCGAATTGGGGAATGAATTAGAATTGGGGGAAAAACTTGTTCATCTATTCGGCTGTGTTGATGAAGTAGGCTGGAAGTAATTGAAAGGAAGGAAGCGTGCAAAGGAAGCTTAAAATGATTTTGACCAGGCGTACACAAGAAGCTTAATGAATTAAATTAAATTTCATTAGCTTAAAATCAATTAAATTTTCTACGTTTATATATCGTACACTCACACACTAACTTCGATCAATACGAAATTTGAAATCCGATAATAATTCAATATCACGGACCCAATGGAACTGGTTTCGTCAAATTCCGAGACTGTGCCTCGGAAGGCTATTTTTAAATTCAATTTAAACAATATCAATTTAAAACTGCACAAATCACTGTAAATTTCAATTTTAAAACTTCTATTATCTTCAGCGTTATCAATATAAATTTTATAAGCCTTCAAATATTTTTTTTGAGTAGGCTTAAAACTCCAGATTCAACAATTTACTCAGCTTCAGATTATTTAATTTAATAATTTAATAATTTAATCGTCAATAAATTGTGATATCCTTGAGTCAAGTTAGAATTACTCTATTTAATATTTAAAATCAATTAAATATTCCAATTTTAAATGCTCAAAAATGCCGGGTCGTCACATTCCTCCCCCTTAAAAGAATTTCGTCCCGAAATTACTAATTAGGAAGAATGATCCAATACCCGTTTATTATTTTCCTAAACCAAACAGTTTCTAACAATTCAACATCGCACCAACTATCTTCTTATAAAAGACTCATTATTATTCTTATTAACCTTCCAAACTTCTCCATAGTTTCAAACTATACTATTGGTTTAGCCATTTAAGTTTCAATTTAAAACCAAAATTTTGAATTGTCAAAAGTTTTCTCAAAATTTTTCTAACTCCCTAAATTTCCGAAAAATTTCGCCAGCATCTCCTTTGCGCGGCTGACTCGGTACAACTACAAAATGGCTCTACGGCCTCCCAAATCCAAAAAGAAAACAAAAGGCCAAGTGGCTCAATCCAAATCCCAATCAAATTTCACACCAAATTTGAATACATACCTTTTGTCGGGCAATTCAAATTTTATCTTTTGATATCAAACCCAATTTTCTTTTTCCTTTATAATACCTGCATACCTGCTTAGCCCCAATATCCAAACACAATATTCCCAAAACATTTTATCGACTCCCTTACCAAATGCCAAAATTCATCCAAACATCAACTTAGAATATATTTGCAATATTCAGTTTCCAATTAAGAATTGACCATTCCTTACTTAAGTTAACATAAGCATTTTACATGTTTCTTTATTTATCTCCATCTTACCACTTCAATTTATATTCATTTCTATTCAAATTGATTCTTTCATTTCCATATGAATCCAATTTATCTTTAACTTTGCATATATAACTTTTATTTGTCATTTATTACTAATCCATGTCATTACGCTAAATTGGTTTCATTTACTAATTTATTTTAGTTTCCAATTTGAATTTATTTTGTCGTTAACCAAAAATTTCCAAAAATTTTCAAAAAAAATTTCTAACTCCCAAAATTTCTGAAAAATTTGGGCAGAGTCTCCTTTGTACAGAGGAGCTTTTGCAATTTGACAAAAGAGATAAATATATATACATCGACCCACGCGGTCGGAAAAACCAAAAACAGTTCATATTTTCTATTTTAATTGCGTAGGCATACCTTATTTAGCATTTTAAGCAAGCGGCTTATTATTTTTAGCAAATAGCACAATCAAAACCAGCCACACGGCTTCCAGGTACCTGTACTTACTCAGTTTAAACATGTAAGTGCCAAATACATGCAGTTTAACTATATTTCACTTATTTATAATAGTTATAACATATGAATTCTAAAAGAAACTCATACCAAACATTTTTCGGTAAGCAATTTATATAGTTTCCATGCTAATTCAACTGTTCCAATTTATTTATAACCATTTTCACTCAATTCGAATGGTTTTCGATTCATTCGTATACAATTCCATCAATTTGAATGGTTTAGAATTCAATTGCTTACTTTTAATTTATTCTTAAGCAAATTGAACTCATATATAATTCAATTGCTTTCAAAATCAATTTATTTTACTTCTATCAACTCATATAATTTTAATTACTTCCATTTAGATCCAATGATATTTATTCTATGCAAATTTGACAAGATCCATGTGAACAACCAAATATTTATGTTTTATAACCAATTTAAATGGATTTCAACTCGATTTATACTTAATCCTATTTCATTTTAAAATTTATTCACGATCTAAATATTCTCATTTCAATGTATATCAAATTTTGAATACATTCACTTGCATTTCGTTTTATTAACCAAACTAGTTCATCCAAAACTATTAACAGCTTAGGTCCATCTTCATTACTAATTAAATTCCCTTTTATCTTAATCTATTCACAATCATTTATTTAGCTCGACGCATTCCATTTAAATTTCAGTTAAAATCCATTTATTTACATTTCATTCCATATTTGTTTATTCCAAACTATTTTATTTAGCTCAAAACAACCCAAGCTATATCATTCAATAACCATTTCTCAACTTATTTAAACCACATTTCATTTGATACTTATTTATTCCATCATTTATTTATTCAATATAATGAGTTTATCCACATTCACTTAAACCATTCTAATAAACTCAAAACATTCTATTTTCCTTATTGTCTTAAGTTATTTCAATTCCTTAATAATTTTAAAAGGTTTACAATTATTTATTTAAGCATTTTCGTTCCATTAAATATTATTTGCAACTCACCAAATTTTATTTCAATTAAAATTTATTTTTACTTGGTGTAAAACCAATCCAATATTATTAAACTTTGTTTAAGTTGAATTCAATTCAACTCTCCTTCCTTCATTTAGCTTAAGTCAGTTTCCTTCAATTTTATTCAAATTTTATACTTAAGCTCATTCTCATCTTGCAAACAAAGTTCTCTTTTCAATTTAACTTGATTCTATTTCAATCCTATCTCATTTCAAACTACAAATTTATTTAATCAGTTATTATACATTTTAACCTTTTAGATTCAGCTCATTCGATTTATTACAAGGTCATTTCCAATTTTCTTCCACTTATTTGGAATTTATTGGCAATTCAAACCATCGCTATTTTAATCTAATTATATTTTTATTCCATATATTTCACTTATATTTAATTTGTTAACACTTCAAGTTAAATTTGAATTTATAACTCAAGTTCTGAATCCACTAGCCATTTTCAATATACCACCAAATTTCAAGAACTCACAATTAAATTACATTTACTTCACCAACAATTTAGGTCGATTTTAATTCATAATTTGAGTTTTATTTCCAACCTCCATCATAATCTCACAATTCAATTTCATTAACTAATTTATTATCTAATTAGTCTTGCCCCAATTTATAATCCAAAACTTGAATTTTTTAATTCCAAATATCACTTCATTTAATTTTTCTTAGTTCAATTTATTTATTTATTTTATTTTCCTCTCTTTTTTTCAAGTTTGGATTTTCCTTCGTTTTATTATCCAAAACATCAAACAATATTTATTTTGGATTTTCTATCCCACTTTTCAAATTTAATAAGTCACAACAACTTATTATTTTCACACATTTCCATTCATCATAGGCTTAAATATGTTCGTCTTTATTTTTAACTCAAGCCTTATGCTTATTTATAACCCAAGCATATCTTGTTCCATGGATTTTGATTCCTTTACAAGTTATTCCAACTTATTTACTTCAATCCAATCCTTACCCAATTTAATTTCCATTTATTCAGGTAAGAATCTAATTCCATTCTATAACTTAATTGAATTCTTATTCCAATTCAATTTAATTTTAACTCAGATTTATTTAACCCAATTCGATTTCAACTTAATTCGAATACACTGGATATTATTTTCAACTTATTCAATCAATCTCAATCCAGTCAAATTTTTATTTCCAAATCCAAGTTAATTTCATTTTTAACTTTTCTTTTAAATTTAAATTCCAACATTCAAAGCTTATTTATCCTTCCTGATTTAAAAGAACATCCTAACTTATAAGCTTATAACCCATCTTATCAGGATTTTAAAATACCGGCTTTTGGTTTCAAAACATTTTGAAATCTCCAACATCTCAAATCACACTTCTCAAAATTTAAACCAATCCGGGTTTTATTCCCAGCAAATTTCCTTAGAAATTTTCAAAAACAACTAGCTTTCTGAATAAGTCAATTTGGTAGCAATCTGTCACTTAGGAATTCGAAAATGACTACTGATGATGCGGCCGTCATCATCAGAATTATTTTCCAATAATCCAAGTGATTTCAATGCTATATCACTTTCAAAATCCATTTAAAACAGATTTCTTTTCAGAAACATCACCAAAACAATTGTGCTATTATTTATCTTCAAAACACTTCCAAAATCTCCGGGTTTTAAATTTCCAAATCCTGCTTAAATCAATTTAACTATAATTCATTTGCATAGCTTATGCTCATACAAATTCTTATTTGATTATATTTCAATTTATAAATTTCATTTATGACTCATACTTATGAATTTCATTTTATAATGAATTTATTCCCTTAAACTTTGGTTATACTTTCAGTTTCTAGTTAAATTCACTTAACAATGATAATACTTTAATATTATCATTTCTAACATCCAACCAACCATATAATAGCTATATAGTTTACCAAAAACTTTCTTTATATCAAAAATATATTTTTGGGTAAAATTATTTCATTTACCCATATTTAAAACAATACCGTGTCGATTGTTCTATTCAAGTGTTTAGAAACCCTTTCGATACAGTTGTCCAGACTATGCCGACGAAGGTTCATATGCCACTCAATAAACCAATCAACACAATATTAAAACAATTTATATTCACTAACAAATACGCGTTCATACTTATTTATACGCTCAAACTCATTATAGAGTACTACAGACTCTATTTTAAATGAGTAATTTCCCACCAGAGCCAAGGTTATCACCAACCTATGCTCTGATACCAAGTGTAACGACCCGCAAATCCGTACCCCTTGAGTCAACACTATTCTACCTAAATCAACTCAAGTTGTACATAAATACGAACCATTTGGGTTAAAGAAGAAGAGGTAGAAGAAGAGAAAACAAAACCAACATCAGAATCTTACCATCGCAGCGGAATAAAATATAATAGATAGTAAATAATCTTTACTCAAAATCAAATATATCTGTTTACATACATTACATCATCAGAGTACATCAGTCACAGCTCACATCAATAACATACAATGGATACACAACAACTCAACAGCGGAATAATATATATATATATATATAAAAGTACGTGAGTACGTATCGTCATCCAGCTCGTCTCCTGAGCTCCTCAGCGTCATATCCTGTATCCTATAATACTCGGTCTGACCCGAGCATTACAGTTAAATAATACCCGAGTCAGTCTGGAATACCAGCGTGAGAAAATCACACCCAATTGATTATTAAAGTTTCAAAATCCTTTGAAAACAAAAGCATCTCGTAAGACCACGCCACAAATAAACATGTCGGGTTTTTACCTTATGATAGCTAAAACAATTTTTATAGAAATCCTCTGATATTATAATAGTGTCTATAGAAAGTAAATAGAATCTAGCTGAAATGCTTGCATCTCACGTTTCAGCAATAGTTGGGCACAATCAAAATCATACGGGCTCGTAGGGAAAATGGATTCCAACTAATAGCTAGGCATTGGGGTACCACCTGCCACAGTACCTGGTCTAGATCAGCGTACCGAGGAGCCACCCTAACTCCCCTGCAACACAAGACCGGAACTGTAACGACCCGTATTTTACGTGTCGACATATCGTAAAATAGTTGCCATTAAGTCGTTGATGTTGTTAAGCCGTGTGGAGCTTAGGTCGTATGAGAGTTAGGTTGAGTGGAGCGACCTAAAGTACGTTGAGCGACTTGAGAGTTAAGTCGTATAGGATTTAGGTCGTGTGGAAGTTAGGTCGGTTGAGCGACCTAAGGGGTGAGCGACCTAAGGAAGAAGAGCGACTTAAAAACAGTACGACCTAGTAGTTAGCGAGTTAGTGGATTAAGCGACTTAAGTATAGTAAGTGACCTGAGTATAGTGAGCGACTTAAGGTTTAGGCGACCTAAGGGGATAGGTCGTTAGGTGCTTAGGTCGTGGGTCGTTTGGAACGACTTAAGGAGGATGGCGACCTTGAGGTTAGCACTGTGTTGAGATAGGTCGTGGGAGTCTTAAGTCGTTGGGTCGGCTAGGTGATAAGTCGTAGACGAGATAAGGCTTAACTCGTGTGGTCCTATGTATAGTTAAGTCGTGTGCGTGTTAGGTCGATAAGCCGTTGTGTCGTTAGGTCGGCTTGAAGAGGTAAGTCGTTGGGATCTTAGGTCGGTAGGTCGTGGAAGCGCATGTGTGTGTTAGATCGTAGGACCTGTTAAGTCGTAAGTCGTTGAAGCTTATGCTTAGTGTTAAGTCGTATGCCGCATGCTTTAGGTCTTAGGTCGTTGAGGTTATGGGTCGTGAGTCTTAGGTCGGGGGATCTCATAAGTCGTGGACGACTTATGGGGGCGGCGACTTAAGGATTCAGCCTATAAATAGAGGGCTTTGGTTCACTTTTTGGCACCGGATTTTGAAGCAACGAAGTGCTGCCATTTTGAGAGCTCGACTACAACATTTCTTCACTTCTTTCCTCCACTTTAATCTTGTGATTCCTTCCATCTAGATTGAAGATCAAATTGAAGATCCAAGAGCCAAAGTTGAAGATCTCCATCCATCGAAGAAGGATTTCATCATTTGAAGGGAAATCTTGTCGGATCAAGCTAGATCCTTTGCTGTCCAGATCTGGAGTTTGTTGTTTTTGATGTGTTTAGGTGATTCGGTGAGTGGTGGTTATCTCTCACACGGACCCAAAGGAGTGTATTGGATCGGTGGTTTGTTTGTGTGTTAAAGATAGTGGTTTCATGCATTTTCCTTAAGTCTGCATGTAAATCTATGGTTCATGATGATTCAACACCTATTTTACTATATGTTCACCTATGCAAGTTCATTCATTAAGTTGTAGGGATGTTGCTTAGAATTCATACTTATTAGATTTGGACTCTTTATTTACGAAATTGCCATTATTACTGTAATTGTTTATTTAGATCTTGTTTGATTGATTACTTGGATTAATGTTTGATTTGATTGATTAGTTGATTGATAACTTGGTTTGGTCAAGTTGGTCGAAGATGATTCAAAAGCTACGTGGAAAGGCTCTTGAATAAGGAAAGCTGCTTGTGGCATATGAAGCGGATGTTGAAACTCATATGGATAGACTTGATGGTGATGTTGAGATGGGACTTTGCTATGATGCGATAAAGCAAAGCATGATGTGAGATAGCCTTGGTTTAATCCAGACGGGATCATCCCAAGCATGTTGATAACTCGATGATGCGGTTCGATTGGTTGATAATGGTTGGCTTGAGAGGCGCTTGAGCTAGTATGAAAATAGTCGTCAAGGAGGATGACTAGAAGGCTGAGATCTCATCATTATTGAAGGTTCTAGCATGCTCAAAGCAAGAGTATGTTGGGACGGGCTGCGACGACATCCCAGGCACGGGCTGCGACGACGTGCTAGTACTCTGGGCAGATTCGATAGTCCTAGGCACGGGCTGCAACGACGTGCGGAGTTATGTCTAGAACCGGGGTTGCCATTAGCCCTTGGCGGATGGATGAGACAATGTGACGGTTATTCAATTAACGGTGAAATCAAGGCAATGATAACAGTGATAGCCAGAGTCATGGATGTTTGGATGTTTGGTTGTATTATCGCTTGGGCCAAGAGCGATGTTTTCAGAGTGCTTATATGATCTTTGTTTAGGCCTTGGGGGTTTGTACTTGGAAAACATCGACCTTGACTCGAGTGATAATTGCTTTGCTTTGAATGTCTGAATTGCTATGTTTGCTTCTGCTTAGTGTGTCTGGGGGCTATCACTGTAGAAAGAGGTGGAGTGGGATGGTTGAGTTCCTATTCTTTTTTACCCTTTATACTCTTTTGGTATGTTTGATAGTTGATTTACTGCTCACTAATGTCTGACTCAAGGTTTTATGTTTAACTCTTATCACCTTGGGCTGTTCATCCATGTTGGGATGGGCAGACTAGGTAGCAGGTGACAGGTGCTGTTCTTAGTAATCAACGCTGTTAATGATGAAGACGAGCTGGAGGCTTTTGCATATTGTTTTCTTACTATATGTACTGGATGTTCCGCTGTTTGTTTGATACTCTGAGTGTTATGTAGTGAGGCTTGATGTATTGACTATTCAGATGTTTTTAATAAACTACTATGAGTTTATATGATAAGATTCTGTTCAATGAGCTTCACTATGTATACTTTTCTATTGTATTTTATCCCTGCACTGTGAGAATACGATAGACTATTGTGTTTACCCTACCTTGATGATCGTCCTGGCGGCCTGGCACACTTTTCAGCGCACTATTCCTTGTTCAAGTGCAGGAGTCTTGGGCAGTCGTCACATTTGGTATCAGAGCTTTGGTTAATCGATTTTAGCCAACGCTCGCTGACGTAACTACGTATGAGAGACGTAATTGTAATTTTGATGGATGATTACTATATATAATATAGTAGCTTAGAAGAATTTGAACTTCTTATGCAGTTGTTTCTTAGGGTATATTAATCATTTCTTTAAGATATTAGGAACGAGTCGAAGAGAGAGACCAGCTGCTAGGGGAGGCCGTGCTGTTGAGGGGGCTGCTGATTATGCTTCTATGTTCGAGGCTATGATGACTTTGATCATGAGAAGGATGCTAGCTCCGGGGCCATCGGTAGATGTTGGAGTTTAAGTTCAAGTTCCAAAACCAGTGGATTTTGCTAGGTTGTGTAAGGACTATACTGCTCTTGGAGGAAAGGTTTTCTTGGGAACAGAATCAACCATAGAAGTTCAGAGATGGATAGATGCTTGTAGAAGGATCTTTGGTGACTTGGGAATTGAGGATGCAACTAGGAGGAAGCTTGCATCAAGACAGCTTCAGGGAAGAGCTTCTGATTGGTGGAACTCTATCACTATTGATACTCTGGAGGAAGAGATTACTTGGGTGCAGTTCCAAGCTAGATTTGAAGCTAAGTTCATTTCTACAGCTCAAAAGTCTGTTTTGTTCAAGAAGTTTGTGGAACTCAACCAAGGTGGAAGACCAGTTCTTGAGTATGTTTCTGAGTTTGAAGCTTTGTCCAAGTATGCTCGGTCATATATTGAATCTTCATATCAGAAGAATGAGAAGTTTGTGACAGGCTTGGACACTTATCTTGGGAGGCAGTTGGTGGATCATTTGGACGATCCATTTGAGAAGCTTGTGGAGAAAGCTCTCAGGCATGAGAATCTGTTTCCTAAGGAAGGATCTGTTGTTGCTGTGACCAAGGAGCAAAATGGAAACAAGAAGAGGAAGCAGCAGCAGCAGAAGGGTAAGGATGGCCAGAAGAAGTCGAAGGGTGAAGTGACCTGCTACAATTGCCAGCAGAAGGGCCATCTCTCCAGGGATTGTAAGAATCAGAAGGCGCCGGCGAAGTGCCACAACTGTGATAAGCCGGGGCATTTCAGGAAGAATTGTCCGGAACCGAGGAAGGACAAGCAGATTGTGCAAGCTTATGCTTTGGGGGCTGTTCCATCATCTTCGAAAGCTCCTATTGCAGAAGAAAAGGGGAAGAGTGTGGTGGTTCAAGGTACTCTTTCCATTTGTGGTGTTCCAGTTAGAGTGTTGCTTGATACTGGGGCGTCGCATTCCTTTGTTTGTAGTGAACTTGTAGGTCGGTTGGGTTTGGAACCGGATATTGTTGATAGACCATTGGTTGTGACTAATCCAGTTGGGGGTTCGTCTTGTTTGTGTATGGTATGCCGTGGTCTAGT
This sequence comes from Allium cepa, assembly GCA_030765085.1. Classification (NCBI taxonomy): domain Eukaryota; kingdom Viridiplantae; phylum Streptophyta; class Magnoliopsida; order Asparagales; family Amaryllidaceae; genus Allium; species Allium cepa. The sequence continues at coordinate 343,394,538 of CM060939.1, read as the reverse complement.
TGTATCGAGTCATGATTGCTCTTTTGTTTGTGATTGTTTTGTTCTGAACTTTGCGGGGTTCGGAATTATTTTGGGTATGGACTGGCTTAGGAAGTATGCGGCAAAGGTTGATTGTGAAAGGCTGGAGGTGACAGTCGAGAATGTGGAAGGGCGAAAGGTTGTGATACGATGTAAGTATGAAGAAGGCGTCTTCATGAGCTTCATGTATTCGCTGGTTGTTCCACGGGATGGACTGTCATCGGTGCCGATTGTGAATGGATTTGAGGATGTCTTTGATGAGGTCAAAGGGTTGCCGCCGCATAGAGAGATCGAGTTTCGCATCGATCTAGTTGAAGGAGCCAGACCTGTTGTGATGCCTCTTAGGCGAATGGCGCCTAGGGAACAGCAAGAGTTGAGGGTGCAAGTTGATGACCTTTTACGGAAAGGATTCATTCTGCGTAGTGTGTCCGAATGGGGTGCACCGGTTGTGTTCGCAACCAAAGCGGATGGATCGTTGAGGTTGTGTGTCGATTATCGTGAGCTGAATAAGGTGACTAAGAAGAACAAGTATCCATTGCCGAGAATAAATGACTTGTTTGATCAGCTTCACGAAGCTAAGGTGTTTTCTCAGATGGATTTGGCAACGGGATTTCACCAATTAAGAGTGGCGAAGGATAGTGTGCCGAAGACTGCTTTCAGGACACCATCCGGTTTCTATGAGTGGCTGATAATGCCGTTTGGATTGACCAATGCACCAACGTATTTTGTGGATCTTATGAATAGAGTGTTCAGGGATCAGTTGAATAAGTTTGTACTTGTGTTCGTGGATGATATTCTGATTTATTCCAGAACTGAAGAAGAGCACAAGACGCACTTGCGTATTGTTTTGGAAACCTTGCGGAAACATCAGCTGAAGGCTATGTTTTCGAAGTGTCACTTCTGGAAGAGTGAAGTGAGGTTCTTAGGCCATATTATCTCTGGAAATGGAATAGCGGTTGATCCCGCGAAGGTGGCAGCAATCCAGGATTAGGTTAGACCTAAGAATGCATCTGATGTGAGAAGTTTTCTTGGATTAGCGGGATATTATCGTCGTTTTATCAAAGACTTTTCCAAGATAGCTGCGCTGTTAACAGGATTGACGAAAAAGAATCAAGTGTTCAGATGGGATGCTAAGTGTGAGCAATCCTTCGGAAACCTGAAAGAGCGACTGACGAGTGCTCCTGTTTTGACTATTCCAAGTGGGAACGATGAGATGGTGGTTTACACCGATGCATGTGGTACTGGACTTGGAGCAGTGCTGATGCTGAAGGATAAAGTTGTTGTGTATGCTAGTCGACAATTGAAGCCGCATGAAAGGCATTATCCGACTCATGATTTAGAGTTAGCGGCGATTGTTTTTGCTCTGAAGATGTGGAGACACTATCTATTGGGAGTTCGATTCGAGTTGTTTACAGATCATAAGTCGTTGAAGTATCTGTTCTTCCAAAAGGATTTGAATCTTCGACAGCAACGATGGCTAGAGTTTTTAGCATCATATGATTTTGGTATAGCCTATACTCCGGGAAAAGGTAACGCAGTGGCAGATGCGTTAAGTCGAAGACATGCAGGATTGGGAGCTATGTTTTCGGAATGGAGGAGTCTTGAGTATTTGGCTGGATTTGACTTCAGGCCCAGATGTGAATTGGAATCTGAAATGTTGTCAAACTTATCGATAAGACCTTCTCTTGTGGAAAGAATTGGCGAGAGCCAAAAGCGAGACGATAAGCTTGTCAAGATTATCCGAGATTTGGAATCTGGATCAGACCCAGAAAAGGATAAAGGATTTGAAGTCGATCGAGAGGGTTGGCTTCGGAAGCAAGGATGACTAGTTGTTCCCGATATAGATGGATTGAGAGATGAAGTTCTTAAGGAAAGTCATCACTCGAAGTTGACAATTCATGCAGGTGGAAATAAGATGTATCGGGATATGAAGAGAACCTATTACTGGGAAGGTATGAAGAAAGATGTTGGAAATTTTATTTCCAAATGTATGAACTGCCAGTTGGTAAAAGCCGAGTAGAAGAAGCCAAGTGGATTGCTTCAGCCATTAGAAGTTCCTACATGGAAGTGGGAACAAATAGCGATGGATTTTATCGATGGTCTACCTAGAACCAGGGCAGGAAATGAAGGGATTTGGGTCATCGTAGATCGTTTGACTAAAAGTGCAAGATTCATTCCTGTTAGATCAACTAGGACTGCATCGAAATTGGCTGAGTTATATGTTAAGTGGATAGTTCGATTCCATGGTATTCCGAAGAGTATAGTGAGCGATCGAGATCCATTGTTCACTAGTGAATTTTGGAAGAGCTTCCAGGAAGTTTTAGGAACCGAATTGTGTTTGAGTACAGCTTATCATCCCCAAACAGATGGTCAGACAGAGAGAGTCAACCGAGTTTTGGAAGATCTTCTCAGAGCATGTGTTTTAGACTTCGGAGGATCATGGGAAGATCATCTTCATTTGGTGGAATTTTCATATAATAACAGTTACCAGTCAAGTATTGGTATGGCACCATATGAGGCATTGTATGGAAGACCGTGTAACTCTCCGACATGTTGGTTGGAAACTGGAGAAAAGCTGATACTTGGGCCCGAAATGATTCGATAGACTTCAGATTGTATAGAGACCATTCAGCGACGAATGAAGGCAGCCCAAGATCGTAAGAAAAGTTATGCCGATAAGCGTCGAAAAGATTTGGAATTCGACGTAGGAGATATGGTTTTTGTGAAGATTTCTCCACTGAAGAATGTTATTTGATTCGGGAAGAAAGGAAAGTTGACTCTGAGATTTATTGGACCATTCCCGATCGTCGAGTGAATTGGAAAGCTCGCTTATAAGTTGGAGTTAACAGAAAAGATGTCGGGTGTGCACAATGTTTTTCATATATCGTATCTACGGAAGTATGTGCACAACCCAAGTACAGTGGTTTCTGCTGATAGCTGTGAAGATTTGAAGGTTGATCCAGTTATTACGAGACCTCGTAAGCCGCTTCGTGTTGTTGAAACCGACACAAAACGGCTTAGGAGGAAGACGATTAAGTTGCTCAAGGTACAATGGAGTGATGATGTTAACGACTGTACATGGGAGGAGGAAGAGAGGATGAAAGCAGCTCATCCTGGACTCTTCGAGGTATGGCCCTAAGGCGTCGTGACATCTCATGAATTTGTAACTTGTTCTAGTCTTAGAATTCTGCATGCTAGGCTAGTAATTGGATGCATGGTTTGTTGATTGCTACGGATGGTAGGCATGCAGAATAGTTTTGATTGCTCTTGTTTGTTTGGAATTTCGGGGGCGAAATTCCTAAGGGGGAGAGAATGTAACGACCCGTATTTTACGTGTCGACGTATCGTAAAATAGTTGCCATTAAGTCGTTGATGTTGTTAAGCCGTGTGGAGCTTAGGTCGTATGAGAGTTAGGTTGAGTGGAGCGACCTATAGATGCAATGGCTTAAGTACGTTGAGCGACTTAAGAGTTAAGTCGTATAGGATTTAGGTCGTGTGGAAGTTAGGTCGGTTGAGCGACCTAAGGGGTGAGCGACCTAAGGAAGAAGAGCGACTTAAAAACAGTACGACCTAGTAGTTAGCGAGTTAGTGGATTAAGCGACTTAAGTATAGTAAGTGACCTGAGTATAGTGAGCGACTTAAGGTTTAGGCGACCTAAGGGGATAGGTCGTTAGGTGCTTAGGTCGTGGGTCGTTTGGAACGACTTAAGGAGGATGGCGACCTTGAGGTTAGCACTGTGTTGAGATAGGTCGTGGGAGTTTTAAGTCGTTGGGTCGGCTAGGTGATAAGTCGTAGACGAGATAAGGCTTAACTCGTGTGGTCCCGTGTATAGTTAAGTCGTGTGCGTGTTAGGTCGATAAGCCGTTGTGTCGTTAGGTCGGTTTGAAGAGGTAAGTCGTTGGGATCTTAGGTCGGTAGGTCGTGGAAGCGCATGTGTGTGTTAGGTCGTAGGACCCGTTAAGTCGTAAGTGGTTGAAGCTTATGCTTAGTGTTAAGTCATATGCCGCATGATTTAGGTCTTAGGTCGTTGAGGTTATGGGTCGTGAGTCTTAGGTCGGGGGATCTCTTAAGTCGTGGACGACTTATGGGGGCAGCGACTTAAGGATTCAGCCTATAAATAGAGGGCTTTGGTTCACTTTTTGGCACCGGATTTTGAAGCAACGAAGTGCTGCCATTTGAGAGCTCGACTACAACATTTCTTCACTTCTTTCCTCCACTTTAATCTTGTGATTCCTTCCATCTAGATTGAAGATCAAATCGAAGATCCAAGAGCCAAAGTTGAAGATCTCCATCCATCGAAGAAGGATTTCATCATTTGAAGGGAAATCTTGTCGGATCAAGCTAGATCCTTTGCTGTCCAGATCTGGAGTTTGTTGTTTTTGAGGTGTTTAGGTGATTCGGTGAGTGGTGGTTATCTCTCACACGGACCCAAAGGAGTATATTGGATCGGTGGTTTGTTTGTGTGTTAAAGATAGTGGTTTCATGCATTTTCCTTAAGTCTGCATGTAGATCTATGGTTCATGATGATTCAACACCTATTTTACTATATGTTTACCTATGCAAGTTCATTCATTAAGTTGTAGGGATGTTTCTTAGAATTCATACTTATTAGATTTGGACTCTTTATTTACGAAATTGCCATTATTGCTGTAATTGTTTATTTAGATCTTGTTTGATTAATTACTTGGATTAATGTTTGATTTGATTGATTAGTTGATTGATAACTTGGTTTGGTCAAGTTGGTCGAAGATGATTCAAAAGCTACGTGGAAAGGCTCTTGAATAAGGAAAGCTGCTTGTGGCATATGAAGCGGATGTTGAAACTCATATGGATAGACTTGATGGTGATGTTGAGATGGGACTTTGCTATGATGCGATAAAGCAAAGAATGATGTGAGATAGCCTTGGTTTAATCCAGACGGGATCATCCCAAGCATGTTGATAACTCGATGATGCGGTTCGAGTTGGTTGATAATGGTTGGCTTGAGAGGCGCTTGAGCTAGTATGAAAATAGTCGTCAAGGAGGATGACTAGAAGGCTGAGATCTCATCGTTATTGAAGGTTCTAGCATGCTCAAAGCAAGAGTATGTTGGGACGGGCTGCGACGACGTCTTAGGCACGGGCTGCGACGACATGCTAGTACTCTGGGCAGATTCGATAGTCCTAGGCACGGGTTGCGACGACGTGCGGAGTTATGTCTAGAACCGGGGTTGCCATTAGCCCTTGGCGGATGGATGAGACAATGTGCTGGTCATTCAATTAACGGTGAAATCAAGGCAATGATAACAATGATAGCCAGAGTCATGGATGTTTGGATGTTTGGTTGTATCATCGCTTGGGCCAAGAGCGATGTTTTCAGAGTGCTTATCTGATCTTGGTTTAGGCCTTGGGGGTTTGTACTTGGAAAACATCGACCTTGACTCGAGTGATAATTGCTTTGCTTTGAATGTCTGAATTGCTATGTTTGCTTCTGCTTAGTGTGTCTGGGGGCTATCACTGTAGAAAGAGGTGGAGTGGGATGGTTGAGTTCCTATTCCTTTTTACCCTTTATACTCTTTTGGTATGTTTGATAGTTGATTTACTGCTCACTAAGACTTTTGTCTGACTCAAGGTTTTATGTTTAACTCTTATCACCTTGGGCTGTTCATCCATGTTGGGATGGGCAGACTAGGTAGCAGGTGACAGGTGTTGTTCTTAGTAATCAACGCTGTTAATGACGAAGATGAGCTGGAGGCTTTTGCATATTGTTTTCTTACTATATGTACTGGATGTTCCGCTGTTTGTTTGATACTCTGAGTGTTATGTAGTGAGGCTTGATGTATTGACTATTCAGATGTTTGTAATAAACTACTATGAGTTTATATGATAAGATTCGGTTCAATAAGCTTCACTATGTATACTTTTCTATTGTATTTTATCCCTGCGCTGTGAGAATACGATAGACTATTGTGTTTACCCTACCTTGATGATCGTCCATGGCGGCCTGGCACACTTTTCAGCGCACTATTCCTTGTTTAAGTGCAGTAGTCTTGGGCGGTCGTCACAGGAACCATCCCTTACTGGACAGTCCCGAGCAAGATCACCCCGCGGTTGGGATCAGCAACCGCCCACTAAGCCGAAATAAAGGGACATCTAGACAGGGATGACCTCACCCTCCAGTGGGGGCTACCCACGAAGCCTTGCTGCATATCCCCTGATTTTCAGCCATTCCCATTTGATGAGGCTGGAGGCTAAGTTACCTTTATAGAATATATCCCTTAGAATGCCCATCATCCACCTGACGACGTTTCGCAAGCATTCATCCATACAAGTCCGTCTCGGGTTCGAACGGAACCGAAGGCACTATTCCTACTACATCCATTTTCGAAATATCCTCAGGATTAGTAGCGACTAGCCCTTGCACTTCATTGCTCCATCTTCGAATCCAAAATCGTTTACACGAAACGTACAAACCGGATCGAAGTGGTTTTCGAGAAATTAATCTCGATCCCGGTCTCTTTGAAACGATCAACGCATTGTCCAATATTGATAGTTGGTTATTTAATATCAATTTCTATTCACAAACATCCATCAAACAATAATTTTCCAAATTATTTATTAATCCCAAAAAAATATCTTCACAAGATATATTCCTATTTTCAATCCTTTGAAAACAGTTTCAAAACCATCCTTCTTTTCAGAATAAACTTTCCTAAATATTTTTTATCTCCACTGAAATTACCAAGCACAAAACTAGATTTTTAAAATAATTTAAAACACTTTACTTTAAAATATATACCTTCAAAACATTTAAATTAAAACTAATTCAATAATTTGTTAAAACACATATTAAATGAATAATTGAAAATAAGGTTACTTAATAAATATAAAACTAGATTTATACCTTTTAAAACATAATATTAAGACTCTTTTTTTTTCCTTTCTTTTTTTTTATTTTAAAATAATTACTACTATAATAGATAAAGAGAAAATACTTACTTAAAAACTTAATATTAGAAATAAGAAATTTTCCAACACTTGCTTTTAAACAACTTTTAATCTTTTAACTTATATTTAAAAATTTACTTTGAAAACGTACTTGGCTATCCAGGGAGAATTCCAACTTCAATCACTTAAATCAATTTCCCAAATTGATTTCCAATTTATTTCCTTTTAATTCGGAATCTAATAATTTCAGATTTCATTTCTTGATTATAATTTAAAAATACTTTAACTAAAAATTCCAATTTTTAGATTTCTCAATTACTTCTTTATTCTTTTAAATAAATTTAAACTTTGAATTTTAAAATAATTCTTTATTCCTTTAATTGATATAACTTAAGTTTACAATTCATCAATTTCATTTTATTAAAAATTACATTTCTCTTCGTACTCGAAGTTATTTATTATTATTTTCATATTACTTCTATTTCTTTTCAATTCATTCTTAATTTATTCAAAATTTCTATAATTATTTCGCTTACAAATTTACTTCCTTTTAATTTCCTTCAACAATCCAATTCATATATTTTGGTAATTCATGATACCCGAATATCCAATCAAACCATACATTCAATATTCCAATATAACTCATCATAGGATATCAAATAATCAAAACAGAGAATATTGAATAATTTAAATAAATGTGAGGGGTCCAGTTGGATCCCTCCAACCTATTTTCCCTGCATCCACAAATGTTAGCACAACATAATACACCAATTCTAAAATATCATACTAAACCACATCAATCAATTCAGCCATTCAAACAATTATTTAAATTTAAACGTTTAAATTTAAATTTAAACTGAGTGAGATTAACTCACCTTTGATTTTTTGTTTGGCAATCCATTTCCATCTCGCCAATTCCACCAAATTTTAGACCTTGAACAACATTATATAATTTATTAATATCTGAGATAATCAGATAATCCATTACTATTTATTAATTTTAATTTAACTAATAATTTTCCTATATAAATCCTTTTGTTTAAAAATAATTAATATAAGTTAATTACACTAATTAGTCTCCTTCCTTTTTTTCAGACCTTGTATAACAATTTATATGATTTTATTAACATTCGAACCAAATGAATAATCAACTACCATTTAATATATTTAAATTAACAAATTATTTGATTTAAACTAAATTTCCTTTTTCATAAAATATATATGTGTGAATTTTATTTTCATCTTATATATTCGGTACTCCAGTTATAAATATCCGATGTAATCTAAAATCAGTCACCCATTTAATAATTTTAATTAACTGTTTTAAATGACGGTTAAACCAACTTAGTTTATTTTTATTTTCGGACCAAGCTATAAATTTTCTAATGGGTGCAAATATATTTATTCGTTAGACAAAACTGTTTGAACTTAAGAAACATTGAAAAATCTACTGTTTGGTAGTCAACAACCTAAGCTTACTATTTTCAAATCAGAAGACTGCATTTTTGTTTTTTGTTTTTTTTAAAAAAAAATATTTATATACTTTACTGATATAAAATTCTCTTATATATATATTATATTTATATTAAAATAAGAATATAAAAAAATCGATACCTCGCTGAACACCACTGCCGCCTAGCTTCCAACCCAGAGTGCCACCACGACTTCCACTGCGACGAACTTCAACAATCCATAACCAAGCTAACGGCTTCCACGAGAACCACGTCTATCACGATGCCGCAACTTCGCTTGTCGCGCTGAAGCCACCTGGTCGCCTCGACTAGATTGAAATGCATCGCGACCTCC